>CM048931.1:28311107-29511107 GCA_026686955.1 Epinephelus cyanopodus
ACATCCCCCAGCCGCTTGTTGAATTGCTCAAACTCCTGGGGAGGAAGAGGAGAAGGCACAGGTGAACATATATCATAGTAAAAAAGTAGAGGAAATAAATTATGTTCAAGAGGTGGATGTCTTTAGGGTGAAACATCTGTACTATCTAAGACATCTATAAGGGAAACGAGCCACCATGGGACCAATACAATGGTGGTTTCCCAACTGAAAGACAATAAACACAATAAAAATCTTCATAAACAACAACATGAATGTGTTTCTTCTGACTCGCTCTCAGCTACTCTGTGTTCCTGGGTGACATCAAACACTAGCTCCCCCAAGCCTGACCTGGAAAAGCTGAGCAGTGTTATAAAACTATCTCATGCTGTGAATTGCACAATCCAGTTACTTACAGTCTGCAAGGAATAAACTGCATCAGTGGTTTGTATCTTACTATGTAATGACGAAAACTCTGTCTGTGTGTCTGTTCTGTGTTTTTCTCCTCACTGACCTGGTCAATCCAAGTGAAATTTGGCACAGTGGTAGAGGGTCATGGGAGGATGTGAATGAAGCAATATTACATTAAATGGCCAAAGGGGGGCGCTATAGCAACCAATTGAAATTGCGAACTTTGAATGAGCATATCTCATGCCCTGTATGTCGTAGAGACGTGAAACTTTGCACAGAGATGCCTCTCCTCATGAGGAACACATTTGCCGAAGAACCCATAACTTCCGGTTATATAGATTTTCCGCCATTTTGAATTATTTGAAAAACACTTAAAATCGATCTCTTCCAAGGAAGTTTGAGTGATCTGCATGAAACTCGGTGAACATAATCTAGGGACCAATATCTAAAGTTCCCTCTTGGCAAACGTTGGAAAACTTACTAAAACTGAGCTTCTATAAGGCAATGAATATTGCGGAGGGCGTGGCTCATCACATAAAGGTGTATAACATCTCAAGGGTTTCACCGATTACCACGTAACTTTGTAGGCATATGACCACACATAATCTGAGGGGACCCCTCCATTATTGACCTCATCAAACAAAATGGGGGCGCTAGAGAGCTAATTTCTTATCTAGGCCTAACCGCCATATGGATTTTTACTAAACTTGGTAGATATGTAGAACAGGACGCCTCAAGGTGACCAGAGAAATTTAATTCTAAATTGGCAACTTGGTGGCGCTATAACAACAGAAAAATGCTTAAAAATGGCTAAAATGCGACTGATCACTGTGGCTCCTCCTGTGGACCAATGCTTGTTTTATCTAATTTTTGCTATGACTAAGTCATGGTATGGTATGCTGTACATAATCATGGAAGCTGTCAGTGTGCCATTCTGTCTGTCCCACGTTTTTCTACCCACTGACGTGGTCAATCTATGTGAAACTGCACACAGGCATTGAGGATTGGCATAGGTAGCAGGTGATAAAGCTACCAATGGGTATGGACTAGTCAATCTAACTTTATAAATAAAGCCAGTTTTTATTCATTTTATACACATTGCACAAGGCTAAACACATTTTTCCAACAGCTCACAGTATGTCTGGGTTATTGTACCACCACTGTACTTTAACTAAGCTGTGGTTTTACAGCCTGGACTGACGAACACAACATCTGAAGTACAGAGTAGACATAGGAAGGAAGCAGAAATCCACCGAGCCACAAATCATTAGCTCAGGTTTGGGAACATCGCAGCTGGACTCATTCATTAACTTTTTGATGTGCATGCTGGCTTTTACTTGCAGTCAGCCCTCGGTCGGCCTTTGGGCTCTTTTAATTGATATATTTAACACACACTTGAGATGTCGTTTGAGACTAGTGGTTCCCCGCAGCAGGTACTATCTCACCATTTCTTCCCCCCTACAAAATATCATTTTCATGCCCAAGGACAAAAAAATGACACAAGTCATGAGGATGTTGCAACAACTGGCCTCCAAACGTTCTCTCTTTTATGTTTTAACACAAAGAAAAAGGTGGAAAACATCCCAGAGGAGGATGCAGGCTGCAGGACACAAAGCTGTACTGGACAGTTTGGGTCACAAGTGGCCCACAGCTACACATGCCATGTTTTGATGCTGTTTGAAGCCATAAACACTACACAGGAAGAAGGGTTTCGACTACGCCAAACACTTGCTGTGTCCTCACTGCACTCTGAAATGTTCAATTATGGATGATATTATACAATTATGACATTATGTTGCTGTTTGCAGGGAACAAATTGCAGTACATAAAGACTGTAAATAAACAGGATGGATGTGTCTCAGGAGAAGTATGTGGCTTTCTTGTGTGTGTTTGCAAATATGTGTGTGCTGACTTTAATTCAAACTGCGTCACATTAAAAAATGAAGCTGAATTTTAAGGCATGTACACTTACCATTAATTTCGCAGCCAAGAATGAAATGTTATTCATTCACAAACACTCCCACAATAGTTTGTGATTTAGGCAGTCTGTCAATGAAGTCATTCTGAGCCTGCTGCATTTTCTTGCCACTTTATATGCAAATCAGTGCTATTGTTGAATGCTAGTGATCAACCTGAATTCATGAATAAAATATTCGCCTGCGTGTAGAACAACAGAATGTAGCGCACTCTTTTCTATCAGTGCACAAAACAGAGTCCACATGCATTATGAGTGTCTGACAAGTTGGCAGAGAGGGTTATTAGCACCTGATTGGGGAAAGCACATGCTAGTAGTAATACGCACCATGTCAGTCCATCAGCTGGACTATTTTGACACGGCTGGACATTTAAAGCAGGCTGGTGAGACGAAGATTTTCCCTTCAGGCAGTTCAGCTCATAAGATTAATTAGTCAGACTTAACTGCAGAGCTGCCAGAGCCAAACAACGATCTGTGAGCCACTCAGGAATTCAAAAGGTGAGTTTTGTTTTTTTAACAAGCAGATAACAGTGACTCAGAGTTTGTATATTTATTTATCTATCTCAACAACATCTGTGATCTAAACTGTGTTTTAATCCATAGCTTTCGAAGACATGCTGATGCATATATGGGGATTTGTCTTGGGTTGGTGCTGGTCTGTTTGGGATTTTACACCGCAGCAAGCCCTTCAGACCTCTCTGTCGCTGAACGTCAGACGTGAGAAAACTAGGGCTGTGTGTCCGTCCACCCCTAATGCAACATTTATAACGGGGAGAGGTGGCCAGCATGCATAAAGACACACATTTAGAGGAAAACTCCTAATTCCCCCCAAAAAACCTATCCGGGACTGGTGAGCTCAAATGTCTTTAACAAAGCTAAAACTTCACGAAAGATCTGCATTCAACAGCTCACCCAGCTTGTACTAATTTATTCACCCCATCCAAATAATTAACATTAAAGGTCCCTGAATAAACTTGAATTTACGAGGGACAACATGGAACTTCTTGACTTAAAGTTTTACTTTGTGTGAATGACACAGATGTTTAAAGGATAAACCGAGATTGTATTTCTCAAGTACAACAAAAACATTATGTGAGGAAAATCCCCGCTGGATAAAAGCAAATCTGTTACAGCTGCTTTGTGTGTGACATCGAGAGGGCTGCAGTGGACAGTTAGCATTTGTTTGGGGAAAAGAAATAGCACCGGGACAATTCTGAAGTTTTCCCACATGTAAAATAAACAAGAACCGAAACAATATGCTTCACCAGGATACCAGTAATCTTGGTATCATCATTTACATTCAGCTGACAAAGAGTCTTGGTGGTATAAATGATGCAACAGTCTTAATGGGGAAATGTTTGCATATAATCTCACTGAAATGTTTCCATGAAGTCTCCATCCCTGTCTTTGAACAGCAGCTTAATGCAGCACAAACTGGGATTAAAAATGCACTGTGACTAATTGGATTTAACTTCAAAACTTTTAAGATGAACTAATCAAAATCTTTATATTAACAACAGACACATTAGCACATGTGATGTCAAAGGGGTCACGTCCAGTAACAAGGTCCCCTCAGCTTTACAGAGCGTTATAGAGTTTCTCCTGCTCATTGTTTTGGGTTTTCAGGAAGCAACTTCACTGTTGCTCATCTCTCATCGACCTCGCTATCAGCAGCAGGCGGCTGTTTTCAATGGAAACAGTTCTGATCAACGTTCCTACACATGTCTACCAATTAATTTTTAAAACATTTCCATAACTCTTCATTACTCCCAGCAACTTTACTTGCTCGTCTGACATTTCTGACGGGAACTCGCACATACAGATATCTTCAAAAAATCAAGGCCTCTCCTCTCTTCGTGGCATATGTATATTCAAATCTTTTCCAAAACATTCTGTTGAATCCAACCCGTTTCCAGGCCTGGAAAACATTTTTTCTAATTTCATTACTTTTCCAGGAATTCCATGACGGTGGGAACCCTTCTTGATAAACTGGCTGTACGTTATTTGCTGAGCACAAAACGGCAGAGTCAGTTAGCTGGTCGATATGCTCTTGTCCAACAAAAGTCTCACTGGTGAGACAATCACTGGTTTTACTTTCATAAGGCTGTGTGTTTGCCAAAGTGTTTCTTCCCAACTGAAACAGCCAGGCTCTCTTCTGAAAAGAGAAGCACTTGGGAGACGCAGTGTTTTTTCAGCTGTGGCACTTTTGTTGCATCTGGCTGCAACGATACAAAATATCCGTGGAAGTAAAAATGTCAGCACAAGGTAGAGTACTTGCTCTGGATGAAGGAAAGGCTAGAGCACACAGAGAAAGAGGACGGGCCCACAGGTCTATGTGGCCAATAGTTGTTGTTGTTCAGCATTTGTACGTGTGGAACATGACAGCTGGTCTTTGTGGTATTTGTCCCGCCCCTCCTCCACTGTGATTGGACAGCTGGGTAAAAAGTGACAGTGACAAGTGGAGTGTTTTACCCAAGGTTGAATGTGTTTCAGCACTTGGCGACGTGGATAAAATGCCACATGTGCAGTGCTCAGCAGCGCCTCGTCACACTGCTGGCATTTGGGACATAGTGTAAGTACATGGTGATCCCACTGTGAAGAATTCAGATATGTTGGCACTCAGTGTATGACAGCCGATTTAGTGCAGATTTTTTCCCCCACTGACCAATTCATTGGTTGAAGAACGGAAAGAATTTCAACTAAGATTTATGTTTTGGTTGACTACAGCCCTATAAAGTTGAGCTTTAGCTGCTAAAGGTCCAGATATTTTGCTAAGAGGCTAAGGAAGACCAGAAGCAGAGCTAGAGGAAGAGTGAATATTGGACTTACTTGGTTGACTGGCCAGAAGCATAACTCCAAATCAGTGCTAATGTTGCTCTACGTGTGCTGGATGTGTAAACTGACCCATATTTGCCAACACGTTAGCCAAAAACATTTTAAAACATGACCATATCTCAGTGCTGTTTACTGTGTTTTGCCTTCCCATAGTGTTAAAAATAAATAAAATACCAAATGCTGCTTTAATTATTTCATTCCCATCATTTTCAGTCACCTATCATCATTACCTTCAACAGGACGTCCACATAGACATTATGCTGCGACATTATCTCCCTAATGTCCCATTTCACTCCGGCCATCAGGAGCAACATCTGTTCATAGTCGATGGCCTTGGCCGCAACAATCCAGTAGATTGGTTTCCGAAGTTCACTGGCTGTCGACACCGTCTGACAGAAGGAAGGGAAATACATGTACGTGAGTTATATTCAACATGTTTTTGTATGTTATGTATGTGGTAAACACCTCATGAGGTAGAGATGAAGTCAAGGTCGCTTCAGTTTCGCTTTGAACGTCAGAGATTGCACAACAGTTCCAAGAGTGAAATCACTGGACATGACATTCATTTGATGTTTGGGGAAAATAGACTTGTCTGTGTACCTGAACATTTTAAATGTCAAGTGGGCACAAAAAAAAAAGGAGAAACGACTGAGGGAAGATCTGCTGCTGGTTCTGGCTGACAGACAATTTTCTCCTTTGTTGACTGAATGTTAGGTTGCAGTTGCATGGTAATTTGTGTCTATGGAGAAACAGGCTTTTAAAGAAAACCAAAGTGTGATGGCTACAAAAAAATAAAAACAGAGTGAAAGCAAGTGGTGTTTTATTTTTAAGAGCACATCAAATGACAGATATTGTGCGTATGTTACAGTATGTTTTAATTACTGCATGATGAGTCTACACACCAGTCTCATAAGATTGAGTAAATGTTCATTATAATAGATTTATATAGATGAAAACAGTTTTTTGTGCCATCCAAGCCACAGACGCAGGCAAATGACAAGCTTGGAAAGTCACCAGACAATGCTAACACTACAATGTATAAAGCAATTACTAACTGTGATTCTGACAGACAATCACAAATTAAAATAATGAAATAACTGTTTTGTACCCCTGTAGTCAGATGTTTGGTACTACTAGTGACATCATGATTACAATTACTGTAATAACACAGCCTTTAGAGAACAGGTGCAAGCGTACCTGTGAATAAAACTGCTGCAGAAAGGGCTTCTTGGCTGCAGGCATCATGGTGTCCAGGTGGGACTGGAGGGATTCAAACTGTTCAGCCAGAAAACACTCTGAGGAAAACAAAACAAAACAGAGACAGCCTTTTAATTTGGAGCAGTGGTGGCATAATGAAAATGTTCTGGTGTGGCACATAAAGACAAAATTACTACGTGCTGTTTTTCTGTATTACTCAAGACTTTCAGGCTGATTGACAAAAGCTGATGCTAAATTGGAGCAATTCACAATTCGAGACTAAACTTCAGATGTTACCTCTGTTAAAATGATAATGTGGATGAATAAGGATGCTCGTTTTCACAACCTATTCTTTCTGTACAAATGTACATTTTCTGTAAACTGCAGATGCTGCACTCTTCCTAAAAGTCGCCATTCAATTTAATTACTTGTTGTACTGTTTAAACAGCTACAGCAGTCTCCACTGTTGCAGCAATTGAAATGTCTCCGCCATGATCATAACAGTTTAAAAGGGACTTATTACGCTTTCCCTTGCTCTCTGTCATATCTATAACACTACAATGATGGGTGTTCGTATTAAACGTGGCAAAGCTGTAAAAGTAACACAGCAAGTTTTTATACTTTTGAAACAAACTGATGTCAGCTTGTGACAGATTTCCTTATATGGTCATCTGCTCCAGGCACGCCACTGCAAGTGTTTGCGTTACATACAGTGCTACATGTAGCTAAATGCTAATGTCAGGGAAACAAGATAATTTTGGGTGGTGAAGTTGTTAATTTTCTTCATGATTCATTTTTGTAACATATTCTTTCTGGTATACTAGTCCAGGTAAGATTTTGGTTTAGAGCTTTTACTGGTGATTTTTCATGATAGGAAGTGTCGCTATACTCCATTACAGTCACTCCCCAGCTGAAATGATGGCGCACAGACATTGAGATGCAGAACGCTGACCAATCACGGCAGACTGGGCTTTTTCAGGAGGGGGGGACATAAACAGACGGCTGCTAAAATGTCTAAGTCAGAGAGTGAATACAGGTGGTCCAGCAAAACACAACTATGAACCTGAAAATGAGCACATTAGGCCCCCCTAGTGTAATAAATAATTAAAGCTGCAAGCAGTGATGAACGGGCCCTCGCACCTTCACACAACTCAGGGTTGCTGGCAGGACGCCGGCACTAATATCATGAAGATCTTAGGACTTTTAACAGCAAATTTTGAGGTGGGTTTGATTAACCTGATAGAAGAGGGACATCAAAGAATGAACAAAGTAACTTTCTGGTGCCAGTGGGTGGCACTATGTTGGTGATTAAAAATTCCTCTGTAGATGTTTTCAGGGTGGGACTGCCATCATATGTATGTAATTTTGTAAAGATATGCCCACTTGGAGTGAAGTTACAGCAACGTTTATCATGATGGCGAAACATCAAAATTCGCCACCAGGCCATCGCAACACCCTTTCGACGAAAACTCTTTACTTTATTTCCTGTTATCAGTAGGGGGTGCTATATTTATCACTAATTATTGATATGCGGATGTGTTTATATGGCAGGTTACGTTGGACAGACTCTATTGTTGTCACGACATGAATTATCTTCTCGCACCTCAACTCTACATTTTGTGAAAACTATCACGTACTGTACATCCAACAAATCACAAAACACTTTCAACAACAAATGGATTTCAATTATCTTTGAAAAAAAGCAAAATACTAGAAAAATAAACACAGGGCAGAACAAAATCAATGCAGACAGAACTAATTCCCCTCATTCCACTGTGACTGAATGAAGACCTTCTGACTCGCATTGGCTGATGGCTTTGAAGTTTTAATGTTCAATAAATACAAAGCAGAGGGAACAGGTTTGAGTTCAGAGTTGAATCTGGAGTTTAACGAGTATGACTGCTGCAGTACAGCGTGACACGCACAGTGATTTCTTTAGAGTTCCAGGTTAACAACAACACAAATGATTGGTGCAATTTCAAAGAAGAAAACAACTCAACAAGATTTGGGCGTCCAGATATTGCGCTGCCCTCTGAGCCCAATTCTCTTTTGAGCAGCCAAGTGAACTTCAATGTCATCCTCAGAGTCATATGCTCCTTTCAGTGGTATCGAAAAGTACCTTGTCACTCTGAGCATCTGTCTTCCTGTTCCTACGGAAATGAGCATGCTAACCGCTTAGCCCTGGCTTGTACTGTCTTGTAATACCACTTATACTTCCAGACGTGATAGTGAATCAATATACCGTCCAGTCTGGACCATCAACGCCTTGGTGGTGAGACAGATGCCTGCATGCAGCTCAACTGGGAATGTTCCACTTCAGTGATACAAAACGCAATTTATTTTCAGATAACGTTACATTAGACATCACTTTTCATTTTTTTTTCCATGACTGAACAACTGCATAAAGCACTAGTATTGAACCCTGAGTAGGCTGACACCACGTGAAGATTATAAGATACCAGTTATTTTGACAGCCTCTTTTACATTTTAGTAGTTTGGTCACATTTGCAGATTCTTGCTCTGCTGTTAGTTACCGGTTGGCTTTTTTTAAATGTCACTCATGATGACTGTAAATTGAGAATGTACGGACCGAGTAATAGACCCGCAAAATGCTGCCCCCTGTTTCTTTAGGGCATGTGGCCAGGTATTACACATTGCACCTTACTTATTTCAGTGAGTTATCAGCAGCTAATTATTTCAACATTTCTCTCCATATTTTATGACCGATAATGTTCTTCAAGCCATCAACACAAAACCCCTCTAAATGATTCTGAGCACTGTCTTCTTGCAACTGAAAATATCACATTTTGGATGTAGGAGGATTGAGCCGGTGGGTTGCCCTCTCCGGGTTGGGGGAGAGTTACTGCCTCAAGTGAGGGAGTTCAAGTATCTCGGGGTCTTGTTCACGGGTGAGGGTAGAATGGAGTGTGAGATGGATCGGCGGTTTGGTGCTGCTTCTGCAGTGATGCGGGTGCTGTGCCGGTCCGTTGTGGTGAAGAGGGAGCTTTCGATTTACTGGTCCGTCTACGTCCCAACCCTCACCTGTGGTCATGAGCTCCGGGTAGAGACAGACAGAATGAGATCACAGATACAAGCGGTGGTAATGAGTTTCCTCTGTGGGGTAGATGGGCTCAGCCTTAGAGATAGGATGAGGAGCTCGGACATCTGGAGGGAGCTCGGAGTTGAGCGGCTGCTCCTTCGCGTCAAAAGGGGTCAGTTGAGATGGTTCAGGCATCTGATCAGGATCCTCCTGGGCGCCTCCAGATGGAGGTGTCCGGGGCACGTCCCACTGGTAGGATACCCTGAGCCAGACCCAGAACACGCTGGAGGGATTACATATCTCATCTGGCCTGTGAACGCCTTTGGGGTCCTCCAGGAAGAGCTGGAAATTGTTGTTGGGGGGAGAGCGTCTAAGGTGCTTTGCTCAGCCTGCTGCCCCCGCAACCCAGCCCAGGATAAGTGGAGGAAAATAGTGGGATGGATGAACGATTTAAAAGCAAAGTCAAGGTGTGAGGATGCTGCACGACAGTGAACACTGGTAACCCCAAGAGAGTGTTTTTATTAAAAGCAATAAATATTAATATGTCTGTCTTGTTACTGCTAAATCTGAAAGCACTATATTAAACACAGCCAGCGAGCTGCTAATGAGCACGGTGGACATTTAATCTTTTTTATGGTGCAGAGAAAATCACATTAAGGTTAGCTGGAACAGCTTGTGTTTACCTCTGCAACATGGTGCAGTCTGGGTAAAGAAAAAACAACCCTGCGCTTCACACTCATCTGATCACGACACCTAAACGACAGCGAGAAGAGCGTCTCACGCCTCATTGGTTTATCCGTGGTGTAAAAAGACATACACTTAAGATGTCAGAGGTGCTCACAATACACACTAGTGTTAGTCGGGTTCTTTAATAACACCTTTTCAGACTTCTTGTGCAGTTGTGCCCAAAAAAGTCTGACTCCTTTCTCCCCAGGGGATCTTTCCCTTTCAAACTTTACCCAAGAATTACTTCACCTCTGCACTTTGGTTCTTTTACTTTCATTATTCTTCCAAACTTGTTGGCTGCCTCTGATACATAAAAAACCTTGTGTGAGAGAGTGTAAGCTTATTCAGCAGTTTTGCAGCGGTGTCATCTGGCCCTCGCTTTACAGACTTTCATTATAAAGCACTTGTACACTGCAGACTTGTCAGGGTCCAAGAGTTGTCGCGCTCACAATAGTTTAACCTAATTATGTATGAGGCGCTTTTGTGTAATGAGTGTGGATATAATAGACAAAGATAAAGAGGGAGAATAACTACAGAGACGGAGTAAGAGAGATTAGTGAGCCGCTGATTGTAAGATTTAACACAAATTGTAAATTACAGGGAGAAAAACAAGAGTTCTAATAAGAGTAATAAAATAAATCTCTCAGTCTTTCTTTCTGTTTCAGCTATCTTTTTCTTCTTCTTGTCAATATCACAAATTTTACTGACACACACACACTATAGGGAATGTGTTTGTGTGGCCAGGCTGTGTGATACCACCTAATGAAATTATGTCCACCTTGAAGCGAGACAGCGAGCGAGAATCAGCCCCTTTAACTTGATAAGAGAAAATGCTTTGATGAACATAACTGCCGAGTTACATCACGCGGCCAGGACACACAAGTGATGACGCAAAACAAGCCTAGCAGACATAATCCTTTCCTCCGTAGCAGAGGAACAAAGACCATCTTAAAGGAATATTTCACCCCAAAAAAGATTATGTTTTTATCAGTTACTCAGTCCATGTTATCTTGAATCCGTAAAGACAACAGTGTGTTTTTCTGCATGCCCCCACGGTAAACGAAGGATCCAAAAACGGAGAAAATTCTTGATGAATTAAAGTAAAGGGCGATCGCATTCAACAACATCAAAACTATATCTACACATTTGTTTACAAGCTCACACAACTTGTGAGGTATAATCAAAGTCTCATTTATCCAGCTGTTTACTCAGTACTTTCCAAACACGTGCATTTTTATTGAAACCTTACCATTAATAAGGAGTTGCAGGAGTTGCGTGACAGTTTGTAAAAAGATGTTTTGATATAGCATTGTTGTAAAATAACGTCCCCATTTTACTCTTATTCATCATAACAAATCTGTTTCTTTTTGGATTCTTAGGGCCTGTCCCAATACCAATCTCTCTACCCTAATATTTCTCACTTCCCTCATCAAGGGTTATTTTGCAAACGAGGGCACTCAATACCAAGTGGAAGAATTAAGGGGTAGAAATGGGACAGGCCCCTAGTTCACTGTGAAAGCATGCTAGAAAAACAATGTTTTCTTCACATATTCAGCATAACATGGGTGAGTAATTGAAACACAAATGGTCATATTCCTTTAAGATGGAATAACATTAACTGGAGTGTTGTGTCGAGAGCACTTACAGAGACTCAGTGGCCACCACCCTCTGTGCTAGGCCATAAAGAGTCCCGCTGTTAGTGAGGACCACCAGTTGGCTGAGATGTGGGCTGGGCACCTTCTCCTTCCTGTCCTCTCCTGTGCCGTGGACTCCTGCATTCTCCCCCACTGCCTCCTGGAAGACACACAGGTGAACAAGTTAGTGTGCAGAGTCAAAATGTGTATTCATTATCTTTTTGCCATTTCAGTTTCCAGAGACCAAAGAGACACTTGAGAAGAAGTGACTGAGGCATGAAATGGTTCACCCTCTACAGCTAATTGTGTGGGGGGGCATGGACACTGTTATACTTGCTTCAAAGCCTAGTTGTTTGTGCAAATAGAAGCAGCACAGAGACGTGTAATAACCAGAGTTAACAGTGGATAAAATACAGAAAAATAATTTAAATTGTTTGTTTTAATCAGTGTTAACCTGTAATGGTTTCTGCGGAGGTGCTGCTGTGGAAGAGCATCGTCCCTCCGTTACTTTAACGGTTAATCTGACGTAACAGATGTTTCACTTGCAAAAATGAAGACAAAATGTAGATATATGCAGGTCGGTAAGCAAAATCTAAAATTCAATCAACCTTGTGGAACTCAGTTACATCCAAAGCACACACACTCTAAAATTCTGCTGACCGAACACTCCTCAACAGCAAAGCATTTATCTTCCTTTTGATATATTCCAGTACACCTCTCCATCCAGCGACCCTTTTATCCCTTCATTTTAAAACTGGAATAGAAAAAGAAAGATTTCAACCTAAGTCCCTTCACATCAATCACAATAACCTGCATACAAAGCCACTGAGATTCCATACGGGAGGTTAGTTTATATTACTTTCTATAAAATAAGCTGCAAAGCCCCCTGAAACAGCTTCTGGTGGATCAATAGCAATCACAATGGTAATGAATGAATGGGAGCTATTAATGCTGTACCATATCAAGCACATACATACTGTACTTCTTATCCATGTGGTTCTAATATTGTGTATGGGAACCATTATTAGAGGCGACCAGGGGACCAGCGCTCATTACTGAAACTATTTTAGAATTAGAGAGAAGCGTGTAAATCAAGTGAAATGTACAAAACATAAAAAGAAAAAGAAAGAAAGTAGAAAAATAACTTGTGAAACAGGCAGTCATGTCCACAGTTTTAAGATGATGACATCTTACGTTCCTCTAATAGTAATCCATTCATTTAAGACGTATAAAACAGCCGAGCATACAGAACAAAAATGCACAGTATGCAGCTATAAGGATTTATGATTCTGCTCGGCTGAGACCTCCCACTGTATGTGAAAACTGCAACCTCTCCCCGACCTCTGAGTTATCGCTCGGCATTCAATCAAACCTTCAGTGATGCAAAAACCATTATCAGTCACAGATAAAATGTTATCACATTCAGAAGATTAACACTTGAATTATACTTCTTTTACAGCGTAGGGAATCTAATGGCTTCCCTGTGGAGGGTGCAATATATCTCCCCCAGGAGTAACTCTGTATTTAAAAGTCAGAATCAGGAATAAAATAAGACATTAGATGGAATGAAACCCTCCTCAGCACCAGGGGCGGGGTCTCAGATAATAGGCCCCTCAGCACAGGTGTGCAAAATTCCCCCACACCTCCTTATTGTTGTTTAGCCTCTTTTTATGTTGTTGTTTCACATCTCTTTGTAGTCGTAATGCATCTTTTTGGTTGTTTTGTGTCCCTCTGTAGTTCTTTTGCATCTCTTTGCAGCCATTTTGATTTTCTTCCTCTTCACTGCTCTTTAACTTGAGTGACATTTTGCAGGTGAGGGCCCCCTTACACCCTGGGCCCCTGTGCCCAATAGGACTGTTAAGCAAACCACATCACGGAGTATCATAAGCCCTGCATAACAATTACATTATTGTAAATGACATGTCTTTCTGTTCTGAATCCAGAATTCACATCTGATTACACATTTTAAACATGAGCTGTTGCTTTGTTTGAATCACTGATGGTAAACTTTTCCTCTTCTGACGTGTATGCAACCGGACGTGAAAGGACAGGACAAAAAGTGCTCAGCGATCTTTAATTCCACTGCAGACTTTCTCTCCTTTGGCATTAAGAGGCTGCAGAGCATTCAAAGCACGACCTCTCATCTGCACCAAAGCACCCACACCTTGGCCTGTGTACTGCTGAACTTGCTGAAAGTGTAGTTATTCTGAACTCGGGGCAAAGGGAGAACAACTTGGGCTCCAAAATAAAAAATGCCCTTTGTTTTAACTTGTTTATTTCAAGTGTACGGATGTTATATTTAGCACTTCTTGGGATTAACTTAGGTTGTTTATGTTGTAGAGTATGACTTACACGTGAAGGGGTTTATACTGGTGAATGTACTGGTCTCTCTCTTTGATAATGACTAATAATCTGAAGCCTTAAGCACTTCCGATTATTATGTCGCAAAAAATAAAAATGACTCATGTTTTCCAGTATTCCACAACATCGACGTCAAACAAAGTTATTGTGATAAATAAAAGTGCAGTGTGAAGCTAAAACCATGTCAGCCAGGTCACTGATCATGGGGTTAAAGAAGGACGGTCCTGTGCACTTCAGCGCATTAACATGACAAACAGTGCAGCGGTTATGGAGTTAATCCAGAAAGGCCATTAGTACACGCAACTGAGACAAGTGATTTAAGATTTGGATCATGATAAAAGCTGTTGAGGCGCAGAGGGTGGCGGCCATTTGCATGGATGACGTGCAACACAAACACATGAATACACAATATATTGCAAACAAGTGCAGATAAATAAAAAATAATTGATGTTCCTCTTTGTGTAGTTCTACAGCTGTTGAGCAATGCAACACTGAACACGTCAGAGGAATGATTTCACTTGTGCTGTGGAGGAATATTATTCTTACATGCACCCTGAAGATACATCTTAATGCAGAAAAGTACATAATTCTTGACATTATGATCGCTTGTAACTGAGACTAGTCTGTAAGGAATTTAACTTTATTAAAATGAGCGATGTGTTAATGTTCTAAGCTCGGTGATTTCTTGAGTTTTGGTGAGGACTAATGTGAGCAACCACAAGCCCTTTTTAAAGCTACTCTTACCTTTCTTGCATTTCACACAGCACTTAAAGAAAATTTGAACATCCACAACTCCCACCTCCCTCCAAAGTCCCACCTCGGTCCTCCTGCAACTCCACCTCCCTCCAAAGGCCTACTCTCCCCTCCTCCATTACATCCTCATTATGTCTATGATAGACGTAGGCATTGGCAAGGTAACATTAGATACACGGAAGAGGAGAGCAAGTGTAACGTTACAACCAAGACAGTCAAACACAACCCTGGAGTTTTAAAACTCAACCAGAGTCAGTGATGACTGATGAGTTTTAGAATAAAGTTACAGTGCTAACGGTAGATAGTAGCGTTAATGTTACTAGTAAGTGGAAACGCACAAGGAATATAACATTAATATTTCAGAGGCTACGTTACAGTAGGCCAACGATAGCCTATGTTACATTAGAGGCAAATTAAAAATACCTGTCCAGCAGAAACATACATTAGGCAGTTGGACACAACCCAACCGGCAGCATCTAACTTAAACGCTAGCATTTGGAGGCATTTTGGCTTCTATGAAGTTGAAGGGAAAAAATTCACGAAACATAATGAAAATAAATTCATCTCTTTATTTCAATAATGGATCAACACACAATATTTTAAAAGCTGCACAGAGAAACTAAAGATGCATCAAACATTTGCATCTCTGAATCCGAATCGAATTGTGAGGTGCCTCGTGACTCCCACCCCTGCTGCACATGTATCTATTTTCTATTTCCACAACCTCTCAGATTCAAAATTCATGTCTCTGACTATTTTGTTTGTTGTTTTATAAACCGGTTCCTGCTGGGGAAGCAACATAATGTACTCCTCCAGAGAAGGGAGCAAAAATGATGAGTGAGAATATGATTGCTACGCACATGGTTGCTTTAGGTGTTTTTCTATTTTAACACAGGTTACAAGTTGTGTAACGCTGATGTTCAGGTTTAAGAAAAAGGTGTTATGACATAACATTTTTTTCTCACCCTTGCACCCCTTTGTTCACCAGCACTGCTGCTGAGCACAAATTTGCATTTATTGCCAGTCTCTTCCCCTTTCTAACTTTACAGCGTGTCCCCTTTAATTCTGCCGTATTACATCAACTTCTATCACCGGGTTGATTATAAAAGTCTCACTGGTTGTTGCATATTCTCCTTTGAATTAATCAAATCAATTAAACTCTGGTTGCATTAGTCTGACATTACAGCATAGTCTGTTTCGGTCTATTTTTAATCCCTCCACATGAGGCTTGACTTTTCATCGACTGTGCCCCTGCAGCATAAACACTTTATGCAAAAAAGGAAAAGAAAGCCTCTGAAACACTGTTGGGGGAAATTTCTGTTTCACTTCCAACTGCATAAAACTCTGCAGGGATTCTTAAGGTAAAAGGCTCGACTGGATACAAAAGGTGATTTTTTTTTTAAAGAAGAAGAAGAAAAAAACAAACAACAACCATGACATTTTGGGATTTTAGGCGTCTACGTTTTCAATTTTGAGGCAAGGAACACATTTTAGATGCGCTCCAAGCTTTGGCAGCTTGTGGTAAAGTGAACAGGGTTTTATCTTTTCACTTATTTGGGTTGGTACTTCATGTTTATTAGTTTATTAGATGCTTGATCTTTTATCATTTCATGCTCAACATGGCAAACATGATTTGATGGAATAGCATTAAAATCATTTCCCATTTTTGTTGCCCTTCAGTGCCCCTGAATATTTAAAATATTTTTGGGGATGAACATGCAAATATACGGAGTCGTGTAGCATGTTAATATAATAGATACAAATACTGGCATACAATTCAATGCATCTGCCTATTTAAATCAAAGAAATGTAAGAGATGCTGAGATGGGGGAGGTTATTTCTTCCCACAAATGAATTAATATAAAGAGACATTTAACGTCTTTGTTTACTTGTCTTCTTAATCCAGTGGCAATCATGATTCAAGCACAATAATCTCTGTGGCTGTTGGCAGACATGCAAAAATGCAGCTGCAGGAATCCTCACATTGATCAGAAAGCAGGTAAAAAAAAAAAATTAAATTCAATGATCCAAACTTCTTAAATAGCTTCACACATAAATCATGACAGATCTTTTGTAATCAACTGTAGTGAAACTTGTTTTTTGTTTGATATCCTCAAATATACAACTGCACAAAAAATTATGGTTTCACTTTTTATGAAGAACCTCCATCAAAATGACAAATGACCTCAGCGAGATAAAAGTAAACCAACTCCATGCGCCTGCTGCATTTCCAAGAAAGTGCAGAAGAATGCCATATTGGACAAATTAAGCATCAGTGATAGATTTTTCAAAGTCACACAAGGGCCTGAAAAATGGGGGATGAGGCAGACCTTTCCATATAGTATGACTTATAGTAAGAGGTCATACTTGATGTGATTTACACCCTGCAGCTGCTGAAGATATTTAAGGGGGAGTTTCAACCTGAATAGTTGTTTCTCTGCTGTCCCACTGAGATAAATATTGAAAGTGCTTTTCCACTGAGGAGCGTGGAGTGTGTGTTACATATTGTAGCCAATACAGATTGATGATTATTGGTCCGTGGTGATTTTCAATATTTGCTACTGAACAATTTCTGGCATGTTGATGGCATACAACTTTTAAAAACGTCTGTATTTATGTTCAGTATCTATTTGTTGCTATAGTGTGTAGTGTATTCTAGTAAATCACATAATAATAATTCACAGGAAATACTGGAGATAAAACTATTAGTTGATGGACAGAAAAACACTAGGCATGTATTTTGATAATCGGTCATTTTTCAGGCAGACGTAGTAACCTTCTCTGGTTTCATCTTCTAAAGTGATAGGATTTTGCAGCTTTCATCTGCTTTATATCACAGTAAACTTAATATCTTTGGGTTTTGGATACTCTGAGATGCCGTCATAACACAAATAATAATTTGTTCCATTTCTAGAAAATGGGTGAGTAATTGCCTAAAATGGCACTCATTTACGCTTTCATACACATGCAATCAAGCTAAATACCCATTAGTTTAAGACTGACAACTTAAAATTCCATTAAATAAGTCAATTCATTGTTAACAGTTTCCTGTTCACACAGAGAAAAAGGAAAAGAGAGGAAATCAAAGCTTTGACAAAAGCAAAATGAACATGAATCTGGTATTAGTGGTTGCGTGACGCTGCATTGACTTTATTATGACAACCATATGAATTATTTCCTCTGTGAACAAAATATGTCATGTGCATCCAAGCATGCTTAAACAGTTTCACTGTCAAATACCCTCAAATTGCATTTGTTGCATTTCACAGAGCAGTCTCAGCGTCAGGGCCAAAGGGCGAGCACACATTCAGCAGGTCCTCATAAATCATAAAACTTTTACAGAGGAGATTTTTTACAAATAGCCAGAAGCAGCCTCCTTTCTATACAACTGACATCAATCTGGCAGGTCATCGGAAGGAAAGTATGCTTGTTTTCATTTCTCACTGTGAACGTTCACCTCAGTGTGTTGACATAAATGATCACCAACTTCTGAGACACAGAGGGACCTCTGAAGAAACTCATGTTAAAACATCACCCACATACAGTGTTGACTGTGTGTTGGATTATAAATACTCTGAATAACATGATAACAGCACAACCTGTAATCTCAATGTAACCTGAATCGCTGCTCTACCAAAAATCCAAATTGAAATCATGAACACGTTTTTATTTTGAAATATTATCAGTAATATCATAAGATAAATGGCTGCAGCTGATGAGGCTTTATTAACTCGGTGGTATCAGTCACACAATGTCAATCTATCCAGTTACAAAAACAACTAATGTGAGCTAAAAAATGATAGAAAATAAACACCATATTCTGTAATGACAGTGTGACTAAAAATGTGAAGAAAAGCAGTTAAACTCTCCTTGCATTCTTTTCCATTTCATGAATAACAAGCCTTGATTTGGGAAAATTCTGCTGGCTACTCTAAAGACCAACACCCACGACATCAGCAAAAAGTGATTTTCAGGCTCTGCAGGTAATAAACAAAGTTGGCATCCTCCACGGTGGAGGCACTGCGGGGTACAATTTGTTCAACGCTGGTAGGAAGGAACAGAAGTCCACTGATAAAAGATCCTGAATCAAGTTACTGATACACGAGAACAAGGCAGGAGGTGCTTGAAAAATGAGCATATTCTTAAAAAATGTGGCTGCAGTTCTAACCACATTCTCCTCTAACAGCTAAGAGAGACTTCTTCAATAATGCTTTCTTTAAACGCTAAATCAACCTACTGCACGAGAGCAGACTGACGTTTAATGAGTGAATGTTAAGTATTTTCATCTGACAGGTTGGCAGTAATCAACACAGTTGCGTAAATTATTTAATCAGGGCGGAGATAGCAGGGGGTCTTTGCTGATGACACCATAATTAAGATTTCTCTTGTGTCTTCGCCTGAAGCAAATCTGCCACAATTTAAACTGTTTATTTGAGGTTAAAAGTAATGACAGAAAATACTGAAGAGTTGACAGAGAATAGGAGAACACTAACCATACCGTGCTCTGCAATGCTGCCTCAATGACGCCAGATAAAATGTAGTCATACAAAAACAGCCATCAGCAACTTGTAACAACCTATATATAAATAAATAAGGAAGTCACAGAGTTCAGAATTCCTAAAATCATAAATCAGTTAGCTGTATCATTGTGAGAGGGTCATGTGCTACGGAAGAGGCAGGAAAAATTGAGCAGGCAGCCAGAGGACTATGTGTGGAGGTCTGTATGAAATGGCGCCAACGACCATTGGAGAATCGTCAGTAGGAGACAGGATGTTTGAATACGCAGGGCATTTACTCTTTGTCGCTGTCCTTGACGGCGCCACTGGCCGCGCACGTGTGAGTCATCGACGATGACACCTTGTGTCTCGGCTTCGTCGAGTGTACCACATGCAGCATAATGCTGGTATATGACAGCAAAAAGACGGGGACCTTGACACCTAAGAGGCACATGACGAAGGCTTGCCATGGAAAGAAAGACGAGGGTCAGTCTTCAATGTCCACGTTCGTATCCTTAAAAAATATGTTGGGTTTAAACCGGGCTCTGGCTCGTAATTACAGTTAAAGGGTCGGGACGGGCCGGGACGGGACGGGACAGAACACGCACGGGCTCAGGTGGGGTCAGGCTGGATTTTTTGGGCCTGATCTAAGCTCTATTCTGAATTAATGTTGCCATGGCACCTTGTGAAGGGTGGGAAGGGCCTATAAACACCCGTAGCCCCAAGGCATGAAGTAATATTAAGGCGTCTATGGGAACAGCACTGGTTATAATGTGCTACGTTTATTGATATAATGCATTGTCTTATACTACATTTTTAAGATTTACTTTTCTACATTACTGTAACGTTTTGCCTGCTGTGCTAGCCATTAGCCCTCTGCTAGTCCTAGCACGGTCAAGCAGCAGCTAACAAACCTCACATGCTTGAGACTTTGTAAAATTACGAGCAAGTTCACAGTAAAGCATTTTTTCAGACCTTATCTACAGCCAACAGCCTCCACTTCATCATACCTTGAGTACTTCATCTGAAAAATAATCAGAGTTCGCAGATGACGTTTGAACAAAAGCTGCACTTCTGCCCATTGTATCAGTGAAAAGAAAATATCCGCGTGGGCGTCCGAATGCTCCGTATAATCTGCATTGAAGAATCAAAATGGGGGCCAAAAAGTAGGACTGGGAGGAGAGAAAAATTATTTTCTTTGTGAGCGCACCGGGTTTTAATTATCTGTCTGACGCTGGTGCTCAGACAGAAGTGGTCCTTGAGTTAATGAACCATTTGAAGACCTTTCTGCTAAACGACGAGTAAAAAAGCAGCTAATATTTCCCTGTGACAGACAGATAATTCCTGTCTTTCTTTTTTTTTAATAGAGCCTGTGCCCCCGCATAACACTAAAGCAATGCCCTGAGCATACTAAAGTAATTCAAACCTTTGACTCATGAGATGTTAATAGAAATCTGTCACAGATATAACTAAACGCCACTTTAATCACTTAAGTTGCACTTCAGTGTACCAAGCTAAAGGAGAAGACATCTACTCAGAGCAAAGTCTCTTTCGATACTGCACGTAACATATGAACTCACTAATGATCATACACTGAATCTGAATGCTGGAGCGCTGACAACATTATGCTGTGAGGAGATTTTGGCTCTCATCAAAGATATCTAGTTTGACACACCCACTTGCTAATGGTGTAAATGACAGCAGAAGTTATATTATTAAGACAGAAATGCTACAATTAGGATTTGCACCATGTTTCAAATGTTGAAAAAAAAAAATACTAAGGCAACTATTATCACCAGAAAGAAGAAGAGGAAAATTAACTGGAGAATCACTTTAACAGCTCCAATATGTTCTAGTGTTATTACTTTCAAGGGCTTCTGCTCAAATAATGTTTGAGCATATATTTAGGGCTGCACAATTCATAAAAAAACATTATGAAAGTTGCAATATGGCCAACTGCAGTACCAAAATCACAGGAGCTGCCAATTTTGATGAAGGTCAAATATGTCATATACCATTATAATGAATCACTGTGGTGCTACAGAGATGTTCAGGCCTAGAAATGACATTCCAGATGTAAGGAAACACACTTTATCTGTCCAGGCCCCTGAAGAAATCACATCATAATTATTATTATTTTTTTAAATTCTTTTTGTGAAAATAAAATGCAAAAATGACCATTCATACTATCGCAATCACAATATCTGCTGAAAAAGAAAAAATTATTATATGTATTGTTCTGCATATCGTGCTGCCCTACTTTTGATTAGGGATGCAGGATAATATCAGCTCGTCACCGGCAGATAAAGGCTTTAAAAATTGAGGCAGTTCTCTTATCTTAGCCTGTGAATTTGTACACTCTGAAAAGCAATGTATTTTATGTCTGCATGCTGGTGGGCCATCACGATAAGAGAACTGTATACATCAGTAATGGTGTCTGCAATTGGCCAAAATGAGTTAGAAAATACTGGCATATCTCATATTGGAAAAAATATCAAGTATCCTGACTTTTAGTACTTACTCAGCCCACTTATAAACTTGGGCCTACAATGTTCTGGCAGGAGGCCACCATTGCAAACTAAATCCCTCCGCCTGATAACGTTTATTTATGGCCTCTGTCTTCTGTGTGGTCTCTGTTTAATTTCTGACCAAAAACATCTTCCTTCCGTCTGCATCCACTGAAGCATCAGTTAAGTTTAAACTCTTGCAGTCTTTGTTCCCTGCAGTCTCTTAGTCATGCTGTAGTGTCTTTGCCCCTAACCGTCAGCCACGGGCAACACTTCATCAATGATCAACAATTACTGTTCATGGTGGCTGAACAGAAGAGCAAGGCAGGATGTGGAAGCACCTTTAAGCAATATGAATAAAATAAAACCCTCTCAACCCGGACCCAAGCTCTGGGAGAGGTAGAGCTTGGGTCCTCTGCCAGAGGTGTGGGAGTTTGAAGGTTCTGTAGTATCTTGGCTGTTCCTAGGACTGCACTCTTTTGGACAAAGACCTCAGATGTTGTACCTGAAATCTGCTGGAGCCACTCTCCCAGTTTGGGGATCACAGCCCCGAGAACTCCGATTACCACTGGCACCACTGTCGCCTTTATGTGTTGCTTCTCCCTGATGTTGCTCTCACTCAGGATTACTACATCTATCATCACTGCCTGGATGTTGATCTGGAAGTCCCACGGGATCTTAGCCAAGTCATTCTCAACCACTTTAGGAGGTGTCCTCCTTGGGATCTCCAGGACACATTCAGTGATTATGGCGTCCCATGTACGCTGTTCCTGCCTGCACCTTACACCCTGATATTATGTGCTGAACTGTCTCATGAGCATCTTTGCACAGCCTGCACCCGGGGTCCTCTCCGGTGTGACGGACCCCTGCTTCTATTGATCTACCTATACTTCAGGTGTTTGCCTACACATATGCCAAAGGACCAAAGCGAACTGGAATATCAGCTCTTCTAGAGACATTCACTACAACTGCATTTATTCAAAGCCAAAACCATAATTTGATTAGGAATTTTGGCAAGCAGCACCACCTCAATGCCTTCGGGAGGAATTTCTTTACTTGAGTCTGTCAGCTTTGCTAACAACCAGTAGTTGAGAAAGAACAGCTTGCCTAGCAGTGCAAACATCAACTTCAACGTCCTTAAGGGCCTCTGAAAAGTGTGGACAGGCAAAAGGGAAAACAAGTTTTGTTTGTCTGTGAGGTATTGATGCCAAGATAGTTTCCTCACATGGACCAACAGCACTGTTAAGAATGAAGACATCAAGCATCAGAGCCAGGGAGATTACCCACCCCTGTGTAATGATTAGAAATTAAGCCCTGGAATTCCCAATGAAAAAAAACATATAAAAGTGAACATCCAGGGAGGGATTTGAAAACAGATAAGAGCAAAGCTTTGAATAAAAACAGGGATATAACACTCGCTTGATGTCTATCTATCTCTGCTGTTTTATCATCCAACAGATCAAAGACGAGAGGCTGTGATATTTAGCCAGCAGAAGATGATTCCTAATGAGGACAGAAAGTTAAAACAGAAGTACGTGTGTGTGAATATGTATGTACTTTAATTGTGTGTTGTAGGACTCAAGTGTAATAAGACTGTGCAACGCTTCATGGTATTCATATGGGACATGAAATCTTTTTCCCATAATGCCGTAGGGAGAAAGTGGCACTAAAGCTCTGAATCGATCAGAATGAAGAGTGCAGGATTTCAGGTCTACTGGAGAAGAAAACAAACAAACCTCTGTAGCGTATTCTGAAATGAATACAGGCTATACTTTCCAACTTAACAAATTTTGTTGAATAAAAAAAAAAAAACCCAAAAACCTAAAAGTTCAGTTTTAGCATTTCCCATACAAAGATACTGCAAGTGCAACAGGGAACCAAACTATAGCACTCCGTCATTACACTAAAGTAGCCAGAGTCTGCAGTGCGGGGCCATGGGTTTATCTTGGCTCTGACAGACTCTCTGTTTTTCCAAAGCGCTGACTCAGGCCCACCTCTGCTGGAGCATCTATTTTCTTATTGGGTTTTCCCTGCACGTCCACTGGGTGATTTGTTGTGAGCAGCTCAATTTTGAGCAACAGCCTGAGGTACTTTTGAGGTGCGTTTGGGAGGCCCTATCAGTCAGCTGCAGTCAACACCTGAGGAGAGACGGGAGCTCCCTCTCAGTATCAAGTCTGCTGGATCCATCATTTGAACTGTGTGAACTAAGTTATATACACCTGAGAGGGGCGGATTAGAAATGGTCCTTAATGTACACAGCTGGCGTGAGAAAAGATATGCCGATACAATGAAATACTTTAAGGCCCTGAAAATATATTTTCTCAATAAGTTTCACAGCGTTTAAGCAATCCTGTCCTATACTGTTGTAACACAAACATAACCCCACATTCAAGCATCAGTATACATCTGGAGCTGAAATAAATTTGCTGATCAATCAATTCACAGAAAATAAATCTGCAACACTTTTGGATAATCGATCATTTAAGACCTCTTTTAAGCAAACTGCCCAAATAATCCACTGGTTCTAGCTTCTCAAATGCTTGGTCGTTTCTTCTTTAATGCAATATGTAGTGCTTTTATGTTTTAGAACAAAAAAAACAAGACCAAAGTAAATGTGCCAAAGTAAGGGCCTGTACAATCAAAGCCTTAGGTGGAGCCTAAAGCAAATCTGACTGCACCTTTCAAGGGAGCTCTGACCCTAAGAACTGCGTTTGCATGTAAAACCTTAAAAAGCAATACAATTTCCAAATGTTAATAAAAACAAACACCCTTGATTTGAAAGGTTTGATAAACTCTTCGAACTTGATAATTCTCTAATCGCCCTTGTTATGAAGGTGGAGGAGTTGAAAAGTGATCTCTCAATTGAAGTGTCTCACTCTATCATGATTGACTGCTTACTACTCTCCAATCCATTCCATAGAGATTTATGGGCAACTCGAGTGGACTGCCTGCCAGGCAATTACTGTCAAGTGAATCCTATTGCACCTCTTTGTCACTCTAATACTAGAAATTTGGTTCTCATTAGATGAATGTCAAATGGAATTAGGGCTTTCATTCATTTCGTGCAACACCACCCGGCATCTCTAAGCCTGTCTCTGGCAACTCCTTTCCCCCGTACCTGCTGGTCTGCTCACCTGCGCTGAGATGACAACAGCCATGATACAATAAGAAATTAACTCACTTAAAATACTCAACTTGAAGGGACAGTTCACCCTAAAATCAGATTACATAATTTTCCTCTCACCTGTAGTGTTATCAATTGAGATTGTTGTTGTCTACTAGCAACACTAAGCTGGCAAACCCGGCCTTTCTTCCTCTGGGCAGCTGCTTCCATCTCACTCACACCCAGAGACTGTGGACCCAGACCAGAATGGGCCTGTACCTGTCAACATCTTCACCAAGTGGAAGGCAGCCCTGCCTCTGCAGCTACTTCGAGGGACCAAAATGATTTCAAAAGTACACTACACACTGACTGAACCCAAACTGCCAACAACATGATTTAAATCCTTGACTTTCAGGGTCACTCTTATCCATTATATTCAAGAGAAGGCAGGCATCTCTATGACCTGTAAGAGGTAAGACAAAAAATGTATTTTTTTGATTTTGGAGTGAACGTTCCCTTTCAGAACATGAATGAACCAAAACGAAGTGTACAAAGAACGCAGAACACTAATGAAAGGATTTGTATTTAAGAGCATATTTCTGCTTATCACCATGTTTGTCATACTGGGAGAGGTGAGACAGGAAGCTGAGCTACTGTATCCAGGGGATTGACTGTCTCCTCATCACAGCTGAGGAGCATGACCTACAGCTGGGCCTATCAATAAAGTGTGTTTGTGCGTTCCACTGAAACCACAACGAAATGTCAATACTTGCGATATCCTGACAACGGCAGTATAAATAGTTTCACCATGGAGCTTAATTATGATCTATAATCCCTGTCAAATGGCAATTCCCTCTGGAGTCTTGCACCATTCACACAGAGAGACAACAGGCCACGGCAAAGAGGACAGTCTGGACAGTGATGTGCCCTCTTGAGACGCGGAACTAATGGCTGGGTTCAGTGTGGTGTGTGTGCGTGTGTGTGACATTAGCCAGTGCCTCTCATGAGAGGCAGCGTGCCTGTATGCATTTGCCGTGCCAAGCCAGTGCAGTGAATCACAACCACAACACATGCTAAGGGATTATCACTCTGCTGCTAACAGGAAAAGAGCTAATAAATGTGATGGAGCGCGAGGGCTCAATGTAGTGACCTACAGTCGGACAACAGACCTGTTGAGGCGTTAATCTGTCCGTCAAAGTTCCCATTATCTCTGAATATATGTGGTGTCTTGTCTGTCTGTGTGTTTTGTGTGCATCACTGCAAGCGCCCTCAGTGCCAGATGACTGCTGCCAACACAGAAATTACCCGTCGTCTAATTCCTGTTTCAGTGCCAGGCATGAAAAAGCCTGAAGAGTCCCACTCTCCGCTATACAGAGTACCCAGAAGCGGATGTGTGCACACCGCAAACACACATCAAATCAACTCATCACACATTGTGGGTTGACTTCAGCAATAGTACTCAAATTAAACAGACAAAAAAAAACAACACAATTTCCAACTTTTGTTCTTATCTTCATGCCTGGACTGATGGTGAACATGAAATAAATACACATGCT
This sequence comes from Epinephelus cyanopodus, assembly GCA_026686955.1. Lineage (NCBI taxonomy): Eukaryota > Metazoa > Chordata > Actinopteri > Perciformes > Serranidae > Epinephelus > Epinephelus cyanopodus. The sequence goes on from CM048931.1 coordinate 28,337,678, forward strand.
AACAGGCCATTGTGGATTCAGTCAAAAGAACCAATAAACTAGGAGGAATGATGCAAGCAGTTGTTTGTGCTGAGAGTTGAGAGGCATGTAATCACTGGCACACATCTGCTGACGAGGAGGCGACAGGACAAACAGCTGAAAGTGAAAGGAGGAAAATCAAGAATGAGAGAGAGGGAGAGAGAGGGAAAAAGTGAGAAAATGGAGCAACTGATTAAAACGGTAAATACTGGTGGTTTGAGTATTGAGAGCAGTGAAAGTACAATGAACCTGAGGTGGCCTTCATTGCAAATGCTAGTCTGCGTCAGCTCTCTTCACAATGCTGCCTGCAGCAACGGCTCTCAACAGCTGCCACAGCTGAACTTCCTGGCAGCGGCAATATGGCCGCAGATGGGGTTCATGACACCATTCTGATACGTCACTGTCATCTAACCTGCCCCCAGCATATTACCAAAGGAATTGAATTTTTTCTTCCAGCAAAGATTAACCATTATTTTATGCGACAGCTGATTCCTTTCAAGTAAAACAATTCAGTTCGGAGCTTCAAGTTCAAGTAAAGATGACACATTGCAACTGGAGACTGGTGCGGATGACAGTGCGAATGATTGAACATTACGTAACAGGTGTTTGGTGGAACACGAATGTGTGAACAAAGCAATTACGTCTCTGCAACTCTCAGAAGTTCCTCCATAACCTCACAACCTTTCGAACACTCTCAATGAAATATTCAAAGTCAAAAGGGAGTAAACTCAAAATGAAAACCGTCAAACCCAGAGAAGCGTCGGGGTTTCGCAGAGGTAATCAAGAACAGCGGAGGCAGAGAGAAAGAGAGCATAAACGAGGGGGTGATCTTTTACTTTTCCCCATGGAGCTCCCAATTTAAGCTGAAGCCACTTCGTACCTGAGACGAGATGAGATGGAATCTCGCTGTCGTCCATATGGGACTCGGAGTCATTACCAGCACATTGGTTTTGGAATCAAACAGTTGCGACGGCAAACCAGGGGAACAAAACCGCAAGGGTTTCGGCTGCTCGATTGAAATGCAGTGTGCAATTAACTTTATAATCTGTTTACAAATGAGGTCTACCCTGCTGCAGTCTCTGGAGTGTGTGGGTGTGTGTATTTGTATGCAGGGGGGAGTGCGTCTGTGTACTCTACATGAATACATTCTCACTTTGGAGTGAAATCACCTATATTAAAAAAAGAGAGGATTTATAATCCATATGGAAACTGGATGTAAATTGTTATAAATGACAGTATACGTCAGCTGTGGAAATGAGAACGCTTTTCGAAGTGTGTGTCTGTGAGATTTATTTGAGTGGATCATGATGTGAAAGACAGATGAGCAGAGAAGGAGCGAGACAGAGATGAAAAAAGAGGAAAAAATAGGGAGCGCTGTGTAAGTTTGGAAAATAGGGCATTTTTCCAACATTCAATGATTTATCGAGATGAGCTAAAATAGTTTTGCATATGAGAAAGGACAGACTAAAAGCATTTGCCAAAACATTAGAGAGTGGATGGATGTAATTGCAAAGCCCGAGTCAGTGTCCTGCCTCTGAAGTGGTTTTAAATAGAACTAATATCACACAGCCTGTGATGGCCACAAAGTGATATGATTATGCTCGTCTGAAATGCGCGTGTGCATGCAGGCGTTAAAGGTTTAACATCGTTTTGTCTCTTGAGAGAGCTCACTTAAAAGCCCAAATGTCTCTGTTCTCTTTCTGCACCCAGTCCGTCCATTTGTCCGTCTGTGTTCATTTGATCAGCTCAGAGGATAAACATGCTCTCCACAGCTGAGCACCGCGCTTGTCTGACATTTGGAAATGGCTCACGATTTAGCCAGAAAATAACTGGGGTGTAAACAGTCGCTGTAGTGCCCCCCGAGGGAAGAAAACATGTTGCTGCGGTATGTACACTGCTCGCTGCAATTTAAAGTTTTGATACCTCATCATTCTTTTCTAACTTTTATTTCTGTTCTTCCCTCTGTCGTCCTGCTTTACTTTGCTTTAGTCCCCCCCCTCCCCTTCAGTCTAACCCTGAATTTCTAAGCTATAAACATCACAGCAAAGTAGCCAGCATTGCAATCACAGCGAAATGCCATTATTTTGCACTGTCAAATAAATACTTTGTTTCAATGAAAAAAACGGTGCTTTGGATGCTGCGTGCTTTCTACTGTGGAAAACTGCTGATTATATCTGCATGCAAAAGTGATGCTGGTTGAAAAACATTTCACTCTGTTCACCTCACTTCACATTCTGATGGGATATACATTAAAGATGAGATCGGTGATGATGGTTGCCATGGCAGCTTCTTATTGGATTGCTATTGGTGTTGACAGACACCTGACGACTAATGACGGTCCAAATCAGTGATGGAGTTGCTGCCAGCTGTTTTCTCTGTGTTTCAATAATGTTCAGAACCAAAAAGAAAAACACTAAATGGCACATTTAAAATATTGTCCTGCAGGAATTAGAAGAGTTATTTGATAAAGTGTTTACAGGTATGTGACACTTAATTTTAATACTTTTTAAGACCTTTTAAAAACACATTTTTACCAAAATTTGAGACTGATTTCTTGACCAATTATCTTTTTTTTTTTGCACATGTCAAGGTCCTCATGTCATGAGCACAGGTTTAGGAACATGGTTATGACAATAATATGGTTATTAAAGTGAGTAAGTTTAATCTACATTTTGCCAACAGGTAAGTACAAATATAAACTAAAAAGACAGTATTCAGTTCGGTGGAAGGGTTGTGACAGAAAAGTGGGTTTTCATGCAGAAAGCTTAAATCAGTCCAGCAAAAGGAAAATTAGAAAATTAAATTAATTAAATTAAATTATATTACATAAAGTGTCTATGTATACCTGCGTGATGAGACACACTGCATTCTTCGGCTATTTACATAAATCCTTAAACGTGTTATTACAGATCCCACTGTGTGCTGCGATTTGCTCGTACTCATCACTTTGACACGTCAAGGTTGGAAGAGGATAGGATTAGGGCAAAGAGGTCATGGTTGGGGCGATCCATCCATCCATCCAGAGGACCAAAGCACCTCAGAAATCCCTCCCGGAGCCTCCTACCAGTGGGCCGTGCCTGGGACTCCTCCAGCAGGAGGCGCCCAGGAGGCGCCCAAGAGGCATCCTAGGCAGATGCCCGAACCACCTCAACTGACCCCTTTCAATTCAAAGGAGCAGCGGCTCTATTCCCTCCACTAGTGCAAACCAATTCAGATATTCTCTGACAATTCAGTGGTAAATTGACGAGGAAAAAGCCATAAATGTATTGCCGGCAAGTTAGGTGACGTGGTGTATAGATCGACATGATCTCTGAAGCAAGTAAAACATGGTGGGTGAATGGGTTAGGCACAGGACTTAAATGCACATTTTGCACATAAACTTTAGCAGAATAGCTGAATAGAACGGTTTTCATGAACATCATATTTCAATGCTGCTAGCTAGGATGCCCAGGAATACACACCTGGGCGCAAATAGCATCTGCTTAAAAGGTTTGTGGCAATTAAGACCTCAGAATTCAAATGTAAGACTATTTAATGACTTTAGGGCCTAATATTTACAGAATTTAAGACATTTTCAGGACATGCAGACACCCTAAGAAAGCCCCACCGGGGGTTTCAGAAAATGAAAAACATGATGTACTATGGGAAAAGAACATATTATCTTCTTCATTTTCAGAACAGATTTTGAGTCACATATTGTGACATATGATAAAAAAAAAATCCAATTACAATATGCATAAGCAATTATGGCCCCTTTATTTTCTGACACAGCAACTCTGAGCTAAATTAAAAGTTGAGTTAATGTCTGGTTTCCAGAGCCTCTGAACTTGGCACCTCTGAATAGTAATGTAAATAACCAACATGTGTAAATAACAGATGACATTTGTAAATACATAAACGTTGAGTCTGAGTATCCAGATTTGAAATCATGGCAGGATGACGAAAACATGAGTTCAGTGAGCCATTCACTCACACTTCTATCATAATTAGACTCAAGGGACGCATCTGGTTGTTTTTTCTCACTATAAACAAAGAGAGACCACGCCAAAACATCTACACAATGCCATATTCCCCTGCAGGGGAGCAAAACTTCAATGGTATTGCATATAAAGTCTAAGTATGGCTTCTGTGAACACAGGCCAACACGCCTGTCTGATATGGAGACTAATAAAAGGCAGAAATGAGAGATGACACCCGCTTCATCGTGTATCAGAGGAGACAGACTGCAGAAAGACACACTATCAGACAGAAGTGTAGAGAGTGGACCGCACCAGGCTAATTGTCACCATGTAGTTTTACAGAGGAGAGCAGTGATTGAAAGCCCTAATGGAATAACACACGCATTCACCCCAGTGTGTCCACTTACACAGAGGGGTGTGTGTACGTGTGAGTGACCACTGGCCAGATAATGACGACCCATAATGCATTTTGTGGCGATACGGGCTGTGGGATCAGACGTGTGTTCGGGGTGGATAGAGTGGATGGGCAAAAAAATGCAGGTGGAGGCATAAAGAGGAGAGAGGCACATAAGGAAAAGGGAGAGGAGAGAGCGTGTTTGTGTCACAAAATGAGACAGGCGATGAGGTAACGAGGGATGGTAAGAGAGAGAGAGAAACAGTACAAGAGAAAGTGAGACAGGGAGCAGAGGAAGGGAGATGTACAGTCTCACCACGTCAATGAGGCTCTCCTGGATCCGGTTCAGTGTGGTTCTCAGTCTGCTGCTGATAAGGCCCAGACCCGATGACTCATACTGTAGAATACACACACATATACACACAGTTAGTGTCGGCACCGTGCAAAAAACACGCTCCTTTATAAGAACACGCACTTCAGCAGAGTGTGAAAGCACGCACACACATACACACTGCAACATCTGCTTTCATCTCACGTAGTCGGAGACGAGAGAATTTTTACTTTCTGCTTCTAGTTGAGTCCTATCCGAAAGAGGGAGGAGTAACGGGGAGGAACAGACATCAAACTCAGACAATCACACCAGCTACAGCGGATGACAGACGAGAGGTAAAAGAAGAGCGTGGCGAGGGAGATAGCACAGCAAACACAACATCTAAAAGCCTCTGAAATCCATTTCAGACGTTTTCGATGTCACTTGAGAAAGCAAATCACGCACACCTTAAGGGCTTCAAATCAACCACACCACAACTGTTGACTAGTGTTTTGCACTCACAAGGCAGGGAAAAACCTTGTGTATGAGTCATAATGCTTCCAGAGATCTACTCTTACCAAGCAAGCAGGGCCCACCACCCTGGCAGTGCCTGCGTCCCTACCGCCATGAGCTGGTAAAGACGGGCTTGGGACAGGCTTTGGGCAATGAATGGACAGCAGAGAGGAAAAAGCAAAATCTCAAATTAAAAAAATACAAAACACAAAACAAAAATCAATTAGTAATGAAAGTAACGGGCAGAATTATTCTACACATCACAAGCTCTGTAGGTAAGGGGAGGAAATATCCAATCGCTGTTGAACCTTGTTACCAGGATACATAGTGGCTCTACTTTGCGTTCCCAAACGATCTTGCACTTGTCCTTGAACTGAAACATGCTTCAAGTTCAACATCGTCCTTTTTACATCTCTCAGATGTGATACAAAGCGTGGTGATGTTTGAAAACGTCCTTGAGAGGTTCAGTTTCTGTATCACCATTAGTGCTACACAGCCTGTGAAAACAGTTCTACAATGTCTTCTGTGTCCCCGGAGGAAGCTTTCCAAGGTTTGAAAGAAGAAAAAAAAATGTCATCAGAGATAACCTTGATGATGTCATCAGTGGGCTTAAAGGAATACTTCATCTTCCAAATCATCATTACCTCCGCCGAGGAGATTATGTTTTCGCTAGCGTTGGTCTGTTTGTCTGTCTGCAAAATAACTCAAAAAGTTCTGAACAGATTTTGATGAAATTTTCAGGAAAGGTTGATAATGGGACAAGGAACAGAACAGTAACAGTAATTTCAATGTCACTGAACAAAGGAGCTGCTGATGTACCACTGCCTCGATCAGTTAGCTAGCGTGTGTTACTTCGGTGTTTTAAAGGGTTCGTTCAGATTCAGCAAAATCACACAATAACACAGACACACACAAAACTGCCAATCAAGGCAGCAGTAGACCAGCAGCTCCCGTGTTCAGCGAGGTAAAATTACTGTTTTGTCAATGAAGTCTGGCTTTCAAGAGAGCAGCAACAAGTTTCACTTTCAGTTCAGTTCCCCATCAGAGAGGGCTGTCTTTTTAGGAAGTACTGAGCGTATGACTGGAACTTTTTTGACTTTTTTAAAATTAGTTTGAGTGTTATTAAACACAGTCACTATGGCTTTATTTAATCAAGAATTTTCTCCATTGTTGGATTCTTTGTTCACCAGAAGCATGCGACAAAAATCTGTTTTCTTCAAAAATTCAACATGACACCAGGTGAGTAAATATAGGAATGATTATCATGGGGGGGGTGAAGTATTCCTTCAAGACTGAAAGGCTTATAATAAAAACTTCGGTTTTAAAGACGGGGGCACTTAGAAAGCAAGGAGGATCTAATGAAAGCTGTCGTGGAGTTGACTAAAAGTCAAGAAGTCTGGACATCTCGACCTCTGCTGCTTCAATTTTGACCACTTTTTTTTCAATCAATTAAACAGCCTTGAATTTGAAGGGGAAATTGTAACTCCAACTATAAGCTAACCTGGCCGCCGGTGAAATACCAGTATCTTAAATTATAGTCTTCAGCTGGGGTCACAATTATTTGAAGGAAGACAGGAAGCAATTGCGAGAGTTGGTTGGCATTTTATTTTGCTCTGCATCACAGGAGACTCTGATGGTGTAAACAATTCGGCTCGCACATGTGCATGCAAGATGAATATCACGCATTGTGAGGAACGGTCTGTGGGAGTCAGGAGTCTCGAATGATAAAGAACCATTTCTTGCATTATTGCTCATTTTTCAGAGATGCAATCGATTCACGTGTCAGATACTTTCCTGTTCTGATCTCTCTCTCTCTCTCTCTCTCTCTCTCTCTGCAGCTCTGACTCAACACATCTCTCCCACTCCCACTGTTTCAATATCCAGCCCCTCTTTTTTCTTTCTGCCATCATATTGCAAAACAGATCTGCACAGTACATACTCTTCTTTCTTTATCTTCCCTCCATCTTTCAATTCACATTATGTCATATTCTCTTTCTCTTACTGTGTCTTTTTTCTGTCTCTTCATGGAGTGGACACCCAGGAGAAACATCCAAGTTATTCCAATGAGGCAAACTTTTATATTTTTTGGAAACATTATTACTTTTCAAAATACCTAATTGTAACTCTGCCTCTCTTGTGCATCTTTAGCATGTGTGTGACAGAGTCAATAGTGCAGCTTGACTTGACAGGACCAGTACACACAGATAATGGGGTATTTACCCTTTTAAATATTAATGTCACCCATTACTCTCCAACTGGAGAAGTTAAGCAGCTCCATCTTGATTCCGGTGGTGTAAAGAGAGCATAGCCTAGGTCAGAATACCAGCATATGTGCATAGCAATTTCCACAAGCTTTTTAAAGATTCATAGGGGCATTAGCATTTTGCTGTAGGTGCCTCTTTGAGTAAGACTATTAATGAAACGGGCCAGTTCACGGTATTACATTTAATGAGGAGTAGACCCACACAGGAAAAAGAAAGTGAGAGTCTGAGGGAGATGCAGACAGAGAGATAATAAAGGAGCAGAAGGGTGGGAAGGAGCATATGACATATAGTATATGTATAAAGAGGAGAAGAGAGTAGACAGTGATAAGGAGAAGGAGCGATATGAGTAAAGGCATTAAACACACTCACACTCCGTCCATTAACTCACAGTGGTCAGATTAAGACACATGAAAAAAGCGACCTCTTGACAAGTTGTCAAACCAGCATGTCCCCTTCCCTCATCTCCCTGTGACAAACCCACACACACATAGACGTCAATAATGTGCAGCAGAGCGGCCCCCATGGAGCGTTCATCCACTTTATCCCCCCACCTCAATGGGACCGAAGTCATTCTGTTTCTATCATTACCACTTCCCTGAGGGTGATACTGACACGAACGCTGTTTTCTTTTTTGTGTAGCACAGTATGAACGACGTGATAATCTTTACGATGGAGCAGGGGAAACTGGGCTCCCACACCGTAACCTAACGTTCAACTGAAATTTATGCTGAGAGAGACAGCAATGAAAAAAGACGAGGCAGCATTTTTTTCCCTCCCCCCATTTCAATGTATATCATCTAATAAATGTGAAAGAATCTAAAATCTATCTTTAGAAATGAATGCAGGCAACTCTCTTAGAGCTCCATACCCCTGATACAGCAGAAGTAATATGTAACTGCAGGCATTGCAATGGAAAAAAAAATAATACAAAACTCCTGATTACTTGTGAGAGCTTACATTTCTTAATTATAAGTAGCACTGTAATGGATGGTCCACATCAAAACATCTGTCCCCAAGAGCATTTTATGCCTTTATCAAAAAAAGTTGACAGTAGAGAGATTACAGGAAATGAGGGGAGAGAGATGGGCACGTCACACTGGATGATGAACAGTGATATTGCTGATGATTGTTGAAACCTTGAACCTCTGGGCCACTAGAGCACCCCACTCATTTTATATGCACCGTCTTGACACTTGTAGACTCATCAGAATATGCCACTGTCTCATTTCTCAGCATCAACACGTGTCAACTTTCAGTGAAGTTACAATTTTATCACATTTGTGCCACAATAATTTGTCACAACCCAACTGCCAGAATAAATGCTGGCACTGTATGTTTCTGCAAACCATGTTTCATGTGTTAAGTTTATATATTTAATATGTAGTGGATACGTTGAAACTTTACGTTTCATTGCATCTTATTTTTCAATTTTAGGTAACACTTTACTGACATGACACTGTCATAACTATGACATGACACTGTCATAAACATTATGTACATGTCATAAAAGTTTATGACCGGTGTCATCAAGTGTCATTCGGTTTTTGTAATGACAAGCTGACATTGTCTGGGTTGTCTTGATAATGACAACCTGACATTAATTTAAGTGACATTACCAGAAGATTATTTGTCATGACAACTTGACATTAACAAGAAATGCACCTCTCATAACAAGAACATCCCGAACAAAATTAAAGGAGCAATAAGCGAAATTCATCATTTCTAGATTGAAGGAATTAAAAAATTGCTATGTGAAGAACTAGAGGTGTAATTTCATCTGGAGTATAGCATGACCTCACACACCCTCTCTCTGTGTTGATCTCCAGCCCCTTGTTTACAAGCCGGTCCGGGTGCGCGTTCATGTACGTTCATGTGAATCATGACAGCAGTCATAAATGTTTATGACATGTATATACTGTACAGTACATAAGTAAAGTGTAACCCAATTTTATGTTGTGACAATGCTGTGCTTAACATGTGATAGGTCTAAGAACAAAAACCACCTGTTCAGGGTTACAGAAAAATCATGTTTTGGCTGGTTTCGTCACAACAAACATCGCTGGAAATGTCAGAAATGTATTAAAAAACCCCGGTTTTATCATTTGTTGGTCTCAAACATGGCGCGGTGATGCAGTGGTTAGCATTGTCGCCTCACAGCAAGAGCTGGGTGGAGTTTGTATGTTCTCCCTGTGTCAGCATGGGTTTTCTCTGGGTACTCCAGCTTCCTCCCACAGTCCAAAGACATGCAGGTTAACTGGTGACTAAATTGTCCGTAGGTGTGAATGTGAGTGTGAATGGTTGTCTGTCTTTATGTGTCAGCCCTGTGGGTGTCTGGTGACCTGACCAGGGTGCACCCTGCCTCTCGCCCAATGACAGCTGGGATAGGCTCCAGCCCCCCGCGACCCCAACAGGATAAGCGGTTACGGAAATGACATCATGTCACATATGTATGTTGGACAGTGGAGACAGTTACATTGCTCTTCAACATAAATATACAGTGTTTAATCAAACAGTAGCATAGTGATTAAAAAATACTGTACCATGTCATTGCGTCCAAAGAATGTGTATACAGCGTACAGGTAGTAGTCAAAGAGCTGTGACACACAGTGGATGACATCGAAGGCGATTGGCTTCAGAATGTTCATCATCTGCATATACTTCCCTGTGCGGAGATGGCAGAAAACAGATAGTTTCAAGAAGTGTATTGGACAAGCTTTATGTATAACTGGTTGCATTTCTAGGTGTATAGCTCTGGACACACAAAGTGGGTTTTATTCAAAGTTTTTTCTACCCTGTATCAGCTGACAACAAATGAAATGTCTCTGTTCTTAAATACATCTTACAGGAGATTAAAAGAGTCAAACTATGAGAAGTTAATCAAAGTGGAACTACATCCTTTGGGGAAGAACATCAGCAGAGACACGCTGCATTTGCATAAACTCAAGGGCAAGGATTCAATTTAGCAGGGAGGTAATAAAAGCAACAAGTACAGAGGTACAGGGGTGTAACAAGGTTACCATTGACTCAGAACTGATGAATGGAGGGAAAAGAAAGAAGAAATAAACTCAATCTAGCCGTCTGTACCACTGAGGCAGTGCTATTTCTCTCACACTCTCATTTTTCACGCCCCTTCTCTTGAGTTGTGCACCGAGAACTCAGGGAGCAATCTAACTCCGTCAAAGAGCTGCACAGACTGAATTAGAAGTGATTGCATGGGATCAAACTTTGGTTCAGCTCAGTTTGCCACTTGTAGTTTTGCCACACAGCTCCAAATCAATATCACCAATTTTGTGCAGAAAAGACAAAGGAAATCAATTATTGTATTTTGTACTGTATGTGCAGCAAAACTCTGAAGTGTAAAAAGAAGACGGGCACTTGAAATGAAAACACCTGGTGGGACCAGATTTTTTTTTTTTTTGTTTTTCTTGGTTTATATTTGATATTTGATCACTACTGCGTAGTTTTGTGTCAGTGGTGGTGTACAAAAATGCTCAAGTATAAGCTGTAGTTAAGGCAACAGTCCTAGAGTCAGCTTTAAGTTAGTCTGCTGGATGACACATTTGAGCTGAGATATGAGCACTGAGATATGGATGCTGATAAAACTGAAGGAAAGTTTATCGTACTTCTTTTCCACATACTAGCCACACTGTTATGAGACATAGCTAGTTAACAATCTGCAAAGTATCCCTTTAAGAATAATGTCAGACCTGTATCAAGCTGAGTTATCAAATTAATTCATATAGCAGAAGATTTATTCACGCCATACGAACCACACAGAAGAGATAACTACCGAGTCTAATTCCTTTCCACACATGATGAAAATCACTTCAAGAGGGTCACATCTGAGAAGGGCACGATTTGCCAAGGAGAGGCCAAGATGTCTTTAAATCCACGTCACAAAGATGTATGAACACCTCTTTGGAAACAGAAGGTTCAGAGCTCAGGCTGAAGGGTAACAATTGTTAGTGCAGCTACGCCACACGGGTGGCGGCAGAGACCTGAGCGTACCGACTGCAACGAGCTGCTGGCTTTAATAGTGACTAAATAGAAACCTCAGCAGGCTGGAGAGGATGACCACTGCAGCTGGGAAGCTCTCACAGAGAGTTAGAGTGTGTGCTGTGTGTGTGTGTGTGTGTGTGTGTGTGTGTGTGTGTGTGTGTGTGTGTGTGTGAGGGACTCACCGACAAGCCGGATGACGTTGAGGGTGGTGTTGGTGAGGATCGGTGCATTGGTCTTGTTAAGGTTGTAGTCTGACTTTTTCTTGCTTCTTATGGTCTCCCGGGACACACTGAAGCATGAAGGACGTGAGGAGGTGAGACAGAAAGTAGGGCAGAGTCATGAGAAGAGGTGAGACTCAGTAATATATCTTAACATCACTAATCCTCAGCAACGATCGGCCAGGTTCAAAAACCTTAACGGGGGTCAGAGTCCTGTAATTGATAAATCAGAACCCATTACACAATGCAGGGGACAGAGGAGGACCCCGGTGGTAAAGTCTCTGAACTGGTGATCTTGGAGTACCAGACCCCTGACACTGACTATTGAGCCATATTAACCAGCAATCATTACATGGGCCATCTAATTTCCGGATGTGACCATGCGACCCATTCAGTAATTAACAATTAGTGATTCCCGCTTATAAGAATGGGAAATTAGAATTTTAGCGACTATAGGCTAATGTCAGGTTAATACACATAGGGAGTAGGAAATTGAACGCGGTGAGATTTAAAGCAAAAAGTGCCGGGCGATGTCACATCTGTGAAATAACGAGACTCAACGCTGAGCACGAACATCACAATACCATGAATAAGTCATTGTATATTACATGAGAGGAAATGATTATTATAACAGTGCTTCTGTAATAAGGAGCTACTGATTAATTAATAGTATTGTATGTCTTGTTTCCCGTGCGAATCCGGTGTGAAACTTGATGTCAGCTCTCAGATATGCACAAACGCACACATAATCCTGGGTTCTTAATCATTCAGTCCACCACATACACATGTTGAAAACATTATAAACTGAACGAGGAGGGTAAAAAAAAAAAAAAAACTCTGTCATGCTCAAACAAAAGCAGTCATAAATAATTCCAGTTATAACATGCTACGACGGTAATTGCTTGCATTAATCATACAGTATGACTTCAACACTCACTGACAATGAAATGAGCAAAATACAAAACTTTCCTAAATTGCATTCAGATTTCTCTTTCAAATGAAAATGAATCATTTTACACAAGGTGCAGAGGAGCATGAGTGCCTCCGCTTTTGTTAAGCAGCGACTGATCTTTCAATAGTCACCAATCAAGACGGCAGAGGTGGGAAGAAAGAGAATTTTTCATGTGTAGACAAAAAAGCTTTATACGAGCTTTCTGCCTACTTAGCAGGGTGAGGCAGAGGGGAGCTAAAATTATCATTGCTAAATGCATAAAAAGTGTGTGTAGAACTTCCCTGATGAAAGACATGTAATTTTGTTTTGTGTCTGTGATTAACATGAGTTACTTATTTTTCTGTGCACATGTTCATTTACTTTAAAATAGCACGGGGAAGAAGAGATGGACACCAGGATATACCGTGTACCATTTCAGTGTTTCCCACAGAATTAGCTCATGACGAGGAGGCGTCAGCTTTCTTATTTTTGTGTGTGTCCTTTTGTGATCTGTGTCCCCTGGAGGTTTTTGTGGTCCCGTGAACACAGTGCAAGTGGAACCTTATTTTTTCCCCCCTTCAGCAGCAGTTTGTTGAGTTTGAGCCGCGTGGTGAAGAATTGTTTAGTCGATCAGTTTGTGGTCGGATCAGTCGGAGCTGGTCAGATCAGACTGGTGGATCAGATTAGAGGAGCAGGTGCTGCAAAGGTGAGCAACAGCAACCTTTCTGTTACTGCCATTACACAGGTTAGACCCAACGCTGGACTGTGGGTAGCGCAGTTTCCGAGGGAACACGGAATAACGATGGATAACACTAACATGAGAACACTGTTGTTCTAAGAAATGGAGCATATGGTTTCTATATGAACTAATGAACTGTTAAATTTCACTGTAACTGCACTTGGCATTCTGCTGCTCGGTCTAAGCCCAAAGTCGTTCTTTACTCCGAGAGTGTGAGGCCCTTAATAACGCTGTATTTATTGCAACAGCATTACGAATGAGCAGTCCAGCTCCAAATATAGAAAACTGACATGTGAAATGAAATGTTGTGGCAAATGCTTATATTGTGGCGGGCCGTCACAAATAGATAAACGTGGAAAACCCTACACACGCTGTTGTGTAAAACAATTTGACTGGGAACTGACCTCTTGAGGGGGACATCGCCCGTCTGCTCATCAACATAGTCCTGCTTCAGCTCCTCTGGGACATCACTGTCACTGTCGTAATCTTGATACACACTCTTCTCCAGCTCATCTGACTCGTACTTGAATTGGGGAAGATCAGATGGAGGTCAATGGAAAACAGTCAAAAAAGAAATGCAGCAAAACTGAAGTGAGCACAAGGGTAGAACACAACGCTGTTATAACATGCTGTGAAACTTTGCTGACACACCACCAGCTGTGGAAGTGTGAAGTGTGAAGAAAAAATGATGCCATGGGGATATCGTGTCATCAGATAAAAACTGGCTACTGAAGAAGAAAACCAAATTGTGTGAAAAGGCTGTGATTAAATGATCTAAAATAAATTATTAAAGAGAAAGTACAGCCTCCCAGTCGCTTTGTCCTAATGGGTGCATAACTATGAAAAGACTGGCTTGAGGAGGAAAAGCAGAAAATGAATTCACCTCCCAGAGGACAGTCTGGCTAAAGCTTCCCTGAAATAAAACAATATTTTCTTTGTCCTTAACGGCAAGCTCAGGCAACACAACAGCCATATAGAAAGGATTACAAGCTTAAGAGCGAGCCGAGCTAGGGCTCCTGTAAGCCTGACATGTTAGACAGTGCAATATTGCTTTTGATGTTGAGCCTGGAAGGATAATACATCAATATATAAAAGAGTGCGTGGCGTGTCAGGTTGGCGGGGCACCTGTGTAATTTCTTGAAGTAAGGTTTCGTTCAACAAATAATGCTGCGATCACATTGATTCAGGCAGATGGTGGACAGTTGCTGGTATTCTCTGCTGGCTTCACCTAAGTTTACTGTCATGCGTGTAAAACGATATCTGATCCAATGTCCACAGTGTGACTCAGTCCAAGCGAACACAGCATAAGCCTCAAAGGTAAAATTATCTTATTTTGGGTGTCATACTAGTTACAGGAGGAGCACATGTGTAGATCATACACAGTGATGAGCAATCTTCTCTGGATCACTGTATCTAGATTATGGACGTCTGTGAATCATACAAAAGCCTTGACAGAGCTTGGGTTCTTCTCTCCCTCTTGTGGCGTCACTACACTTTACACGTCATTTCATAACAGACAATGTTGCCACAGTGGTTCTGTGTGAGTCCATTGCTGAGAACAAAAAGAGGGCGGAGGTTCAAGCTGCTAGCTGCTTAGCAGGTAGCTAATCTGTCCAGCTAGCAGCGACCCAGGACCATGAAGACAGGCAGTGTTTGTGCTGAGGTTGCCCATCAGTGTCTACCGAAGCAATTTCTACGCTTCAGGGGAAATCTGCAGGTACCAGAGAGACACTGCTGGTGTGTGTGATAACAGACTAGAAACTCCCCGCAACAAACAAGAGGGCCCTGACATAAGCGTTTATTGATTGTGTTGCCACTGTTAGGCTGTTGTTTAACATACTGTTACATGCATTGCCTATTGTGTTTCCACATTAAGATTCGCTAGGCAAAGTGGAAGTGCTTGCTTTGAGCTGCTGGACAAGACAAGAGGCTCCTGCTCCGTCCAAAGCTCGACTGTTCTTGCGGGTTTGAAGATGCAGTTTGCAGAAAGCACACTGACAGATGCACAGTGACACAGGCTCTCAAAGAAAGCAAAGAATTCTCGTCTCTGTCAACTGCGTTTGGCACTTAAGTGGCTTCGTAGTTTTACTTTGCTTTAAATATTGTCCTGCCTATTTATATTTAACAAAAGAAGGAAATAAGAAGAAGAAAATGTTTTCTAATAAATAAAAAGTTGGCCAGTATTGGAGGGCTGAAGTTTTTCATAGAAAGTGTTGAATCCAGATGGATGAGGACCCACACGTTTACAGGAAAACAACTACATGACAAATACATAGAGCTCCACTCTCAATCTATTATTTGCCCAGCTGCTGGATCTACCCATGGATTTTATTTGCTTTTACATCACAAGTCAGACAATGTGCCAGAGTGTTACAATAATCACTGCATGTTCTACATTGCTGGCCCTGCACCGCTGATAAAAGTTTGTTATGGCTCTGGTGATGACAGCTTGAGAGCTGCTGTAAACAACTTAATGACCCACAGTGATTATGTCCCAATTAATCAGCCCGGCTCTTTATCGACTAGCTTGGTGATGCATCTCAACAGGTAGCCTTGTTAATTATACATACTCATGTAAGTGGGTGTATCTCACTGGAGGTAATGAGATTGAATCATAAGACATGATGTCACACAGTCCACATGTGGAAAGACAATATAACATGGCTACCACTGTGTTTCACTGACAGTCGCCACTTACCCCGTTAGATGCCAGCACATCCTCTGTCTCCTCCTCTTTGTGCTCAGCGTGCATCTCAAAAGGGTTTCCCTCCTGAAGGTACTGCTGGAACAGGGACAGCTCCTCCTGAGCCGGGCTGATCGAAGAGGCTGCCTGTCTGCTCGGGGAAACGGACGGAGAACGACACTGGCCCATGAACTTAAACTCCTGGATTGGAGGAGATGGCACAGAGACAGAAAAGAGATGGATGTAAGTTTGTAAGTTAGCAAATGGGGCACAAAGGAAAAGAAACAGAGGTCTAGAAACTGGAGCTTTTCAGAATTTGCTGTGTTGTTATCTTACAAAAAGCCTACAATATAAAATGTTGCTGATCATTAATGGCTGTATTTGCAAATCAGCAATCATGATAAAGCTGAAAACAGTGGCAGAAAATAGAAAATAAACCATTGACATAACAGGGTCATGTCAGGTGCCAGGTGCATGTTCTCAAGGAAATATCTTGGCCAAAGCAAACTGCCTGCTTGCTCGGCAACCTGCTTGTTCATGCATTATTTTGTTCCCTTCAAGTCATTGACCTTCAACAATGGGCTCTCCTTAGGCTGTAGATGGTATTAGATAACAAGCCTTCCTGTATTATTTATTAATCAGGAAATGCTCCAAGTGCTCCCGAAATCATTTTGAAAGGATCATAGTTCTGGAGTAAAAAACGATCTGTCGGGTGTGGAAGAACTTCAGTGATAAAAACAGCTGCAAGTCACTCGCAACTGATGTGAGGAAATGCAAAATTTGGGTACAACTGTAACAATTCAGAACATAATAAACCAAATGTGACAAATATTAAAAAGATAAGAATCTCAGTGCACTGATAATTTGTTCTGTCAACAGAAAATTAGGAGAAAATATAAAGGAAATTTAAGAGAATGTTGCTGCATGAGGCCCAAAGCACACTGCCTGTTTACAATACAATAATGTAAACATATGCAGTTCTGATGGTGGTGGTTTTATTGCGAAATCTGTTTGTTACAAAATGTGCCCAAGCAAAACTGACATGATGGGGAAAACAAGATGCATGAAAATGAAAAAAAAAGGAATTGAATTAACTCCATTTATCTTTCCGACATCTCTTTCTTTCCATTTATCATTTCTACTTCTACGTGAAGTGAGCTGAACTCGTTACAAGCACAGTGATCTTTCCTTTGAGCTGATCATGGAATAAATCCACAAAATAAATATTTTGGTTGCGGCTGTACATCATCTATATTTGGCACTGATATGTTAAGTTTCATAACTGTTATGAGTGTAGGAAATAAAATCCTCTAAAATACACATCAAAAGGAACCATTTTATCTTCATCTGTCTTATATGATGTGCAGTGAGCTCTACTCCCCCGTGTTGATACACAGGCTGACATACTTGCGCACACACACGCCCACATACACATACACACAGAAGTCACTGAGCAGGATCCCCCGTCTTTCATATCCTTATGCAAATCTCACAGTGGCGGGGGTGCAATGAGTGACAGTGAAGAATAAATGACTGCTACTGTCAGTGCTTTGCTTTCTCTCCTCGGCGATGTGGTTCTTACTCACATGGAGCTGGGCGATGTTAAAGTTGGACTTAACAGGGCAAAGTTCCCACGTCTCATTTTCCAGAAACATCCTCAGCTCTTCCAGTCGTGCCCTGAGGGGATGAGAAGGAAGATAAGGGAACATGCAGGGAGAGAAAAAGTAAAAAGAAGTAGAAGAAGACACAAGAAGAAGCAGACATGTCCACTGCTGACCTCGTGCCAGCAGTGTGTTCCGAGTGTCCAGGCTGAATGTACAGACATCAAACAGCCGGCAAAGGTCACTGATACATAGTGAACTAAAGAAGAGGTGTGTGAGTCTCTATGTTTGTGTGTGTGTGTAATATGTTTTCATGTTAACTGTCATCACAGCTCAACACAGCCACCCTGACAGTCACCCGCAAGGTCAATATCAGGTCTTTCTGTGTGAAATGTCAGAGCAGTGTTGACTTCAAACACTGCAGTGGCTCGTGCGACTTGTCTTAAAGGTGTTGAAAGAATGAGAAGTGAAAGAAATGGAAGCCTTGAGGCAGAGAAATAAAGAAGGGATATCAGTTGCATTTGAAGCGGGTTCATTTTGCACACACTGGCACCTTTCCCCTACACTTCCTAAAATGTAACGCATTGAGAATTAAAGAAAACATGTCAATCAATCAGAGAAAATGGGGTAGGAAAGCAGAAACAACCAATGGCACAGCTCGTAGATATTAATCATGTCTGAACCCTGACAATGTCACGCTGTCCTTTGCACCCGCAGGGGCCAACAATACACCCACCCCGATGACTGAGTGTGTGACTGCAGGCAGCTGACAGACAAACGCAGGCACCAGCCAGTCAGAGTTCACTGATGGGTAATCTCTTTTGGGAATGACACCCAGCTGGAAAATGAATCAAACCTAATGTAAAGATGATGCATGGTGGAGGCCTCCTGGGCAGCAGTGCAGATGTGTGAGTATGTGAGAGCATGTGTGCACACTGCTGGGGTTGGTAATGTGCCTTCATAATGCTGTCTGGTGTCCCCCTCCTCTTCCTCTTCTCTCTCCCTGGGTCTGTCACCTCTACCTATCCGTTTTTCAATTCCAATTACTATTTTAAACTAAGATCAGCTCTAACCTACAGATGAATCCCATCATGCCTCTGTGTCCCCTTCCTTTGCCATTATGTGTCACAGGGATGAAGATTATTAGCATTGTGACGTTAAAGAATCTTATCAATGGTTCATGACAGGTAATCACAGTGCTGATCAATGCAAATCACATCAGATGATGGGGCGCTGTCTGTGTGAAATCATACATATGCATGTGGTTGGCAGGGGGTTACATAATCAAGAGGTAAATGTGCTTCCAGCTCAGTGAGTGTTACTGTGTAATTACACGTCTGCTCCGAAGAAGGTTACTCCGGGAATAGGGTGCGACTGACGTAGCCAATTATTGTGATTGTGTGTACACCTTTTTGTCAAGACACGCACTGTCCTGAAATCAGTATCATCTGCCTCTGCCTTAATGACTTTCATGAAGACTGCGCATCAGATCTACGCACTCTGTGTCTAATTGTTCACACACAATCAATCCTTTTATCTCAGTGAATGAACAGAGGGTACATCTAATTGTTACACAATCCAGGTAATGATCCAGCAGAAATGGAGACATCTCACCTGTGATAGTTTTTAAAGTAGTTGACACTCTGGCGTTTGATAGACTCCTGCAGGACCTCTGACTTACTGCCGCAGAACTCCTCGCCCACCTGCATCAACCTGGAAGAGAGGGTGGAAGGATGAGGGAGTACATGCTGACAGAGAGACCAAAGATGCAGAAGAGAGAAGGCACAGAGGAAAGGTAATAGATAGGGGAAAAGGGTTTGTCGCAGGTGCGCATCTGATGAGTGAGGAGACCCGGTGTAAGGAGAACAAATGGACTTCTTTTTTCATCCACTGCCTAGTACAGCCGCTCTGCTACACTACAGATGTCAGTGGGTTAGTGGGTAGAGCAGGTGCCCCATGTATTAAGGCTCTGTCCTTGCTGCAGCGGCTTGGGTTCGATCCCAGCATGTAGCTCTTTACTACCTGTCATCCTCCTCTTTCTCCCCCCCTTTGGTGCTGACTATCCTATTTATTAGAGGCAAAAAATGCTCCCAAAAAATCTTGCTTGCACAAATCCGCAGGCCAAATAGCCAAGCTACTGCTACTACTTTTTTTTGTTTACTCAACCCAGATACTAGGGGTACTAGGCTACTTATTATCTGTGGTGGAAAACGGAATAGAGAAAAGGAGCTGGTACCAAAAGTGAACAGAGTCGAATCATGCAGTGGAAATGAGGCATTTGATGGCTGCCTATTAAAACCTCAAATGATAATGACTGCATCTAGAGTGCACATCTGCACCATGATGTAACTGCTGCAGGTTAGGGTTACTGTGGTTAAAGCAATGATTTTATTGACAGACTTCCAGATTTTTATCTATATGAGTGAAGTGATACAGTAAGAAAAATACAAATTCCTCTCTGTGCTGATGTGCTTCTGCATAAATAACCCTTAAAGCCATGTCTTTTTGCACTCAAAAATGTAAAAGCTATTTTCTAAATGATCTTTAGCTTCAAATTCTCTGGAGGAGGATTGCTGTGCATGTTTGACTGACAGCTGAGCCAGCAGGGGCACAGAGACGCCATGTAAACAGACTTGCTCTAGTAACTGCAACTTGCCATTCAAAAGGCGAGACAATGTGTCGTTACAGTGGCAGCGGTATTGAAGATGAAGGACCTCACAAGTCTGCAGCTAAAGTCAGCGATCTAAAGGAACCTTTTGTGACATTTTTCAGTAGCTGACTGAGCAAACAGCTGTTCCGGGACATAAAAAGAGGATCTCATCTACAGAACGTACATAGATAGACAGATAAGATCAACAAACACTGAATGTAAACTTACTTAAAGCTTTTTGGCTGCGGATGTAAATTTTACAGAGAAGTTCAATATTATGTTACAAATGAATACAGAGAATTTCAGGTGGACTTGAAATCGTATATATAGTAACATCCTGGATTCTACTGACAAACATGTCTCTTCCTTTCAGTCAGTTAGTGAGAGCTAAGTGTCTGAGGCAGAAAAATGTAAGAGTACGTCAACCTGAAAAAAAGAGAGAAAAAGGACAAGAGGAGGAAGGGGCAGGGGCAGGGACAGCAAGATAATGAAAACCAATTAGTGGAAAACAAGGATGAGCTGACTGCCCTGACCCTGCGGCGTACCTGCTGATGACATCGAGTACCACTATGAAATCATCGTATTTGAAGTTGGACATGTCTGTCCCCAGGATGTAGGCCTTCACTTTCAACTGGACGTCCTGAGGAGAGAAATGAGAGGGACACGGTGATTCACCAGGGAGGAGAAGTCGCGATTCAGCAACTCTGAGTTGAACAGAAATCTGGGAGAATAAATGAAAAGAAAAGCAAGGAGCTGAGAGACGAGGAGAGACATGGCAGCTTGTGGGATGACTGTGGAGAAAAACACGAGGCAGAGGGAGGAAGAGACATGCTACGACTATGCAAGGAGAGACGGGGTACAGTATTCTTTCCAACCTGCCAGATGCGTGTCAACCCATGCTCCAGCTTCTTCTTCACATAGCTGCGGTCCACCACGGACTCATCGGACTCTGCTGCGTCATCTAAGGGTATTCAAACAAAGCACATTTAAAACTAATAACAAGGCTGATGAAATTCCATTTCCCCTTATCCATTTTATTTTTGTATTGTTTGACTGTGTCATTTCAGCACGACTCAAAGGAATTCATTTACTTATTTCATTGGACATTTGCACAATGCGCGGCGAGCAGACTGGATCAGAATCCATACAGAAGTCAGAAAAGACTATTGTTACGGTTGATGAAGAAGTAAATGAAAAACACCCCTTTGATAATAATCAAATATGATTTCCCAGGTGCATTGTAACACCTCTTCCTAACATACAGTGAGCGAGCGAACTCTGGCGGATGGAGCATGAAAAAGCTGACCAGATATGCTATGAGCAAGAGCAACTTTCAGGAAATCTATTGAACCCTGATTGAGCTTGAGGAACGGATTGCTGTTCCTCATGAAAACAGTCTGAGTTTTAGCTGAAGACTTTCTGTACAATAGTGGCTGTCAGTCAGCATGTGACAAGAGCAAAGGTCACAGAGTTCCTCAAGAGAGGAAAGACTGACAGCAACCTAGACCATAAAAGGGAAACACCGAATGACAGTACCTCTTCACTGTCTAGTGGTCAGAGAATTAAACCAACAACTCCAATGAACGTGGTTCGTCCTATCAGCTCACTATCCTCTCGTATGTCAGTGTGGTTTTTTTTTTCTTCTCTTGGATATCAGATGTAATACAGGGTGGAGCAGACACTGAAGAGGCTACGATGTCATAGTAGCTGCAATACTTTGCTCTGGCTGAAAATTGCTTCAATCAGTCTCAAGCTGCTCGCTCTGTTTGAAGTGGGTTTCTGGGAAAGCTGGCAGCTGTGAGCCTGAGCCTGGCTGTCAATCCCACATTCAATTCCTTTAATGTATTGGGAAGACAGAAAAATGGAGACTCATCTCGGTCATGGATTATTCCACTGGTCAGTGTGTGTGCGGTTTTGTCTTGTCTTTTGTTACTGGGCATACACCTGGAAACTACAACTACAATTCACTCTAGCGTAAGGCCAGCTGCCAGGGTAAGCTACAGCCAGAGATACTCTACTCCAAGTGATTAAGTGTCACAAAGATGCTTGGGAAGATGCTTGTGGACATGAAAGCCTTGATCCTGGCTCTCTCTGTACGAAGTAAGCCACTCCTATAAACTGCAGCAGTCTGATAATAAACTCAAATGGACAACATTCAGTGGGGTATTAATTCCCCATATTATAAATACAAATTAGGGATTCCACGGTGAGGAAATTTTCACTTGAGTAATAAACACGTTAGAACACCGGAGTTACCAGTCACACCGGACATTTTACAAGAAAACAAATTTGCCTATCTATAGAGCGGCATATTATTTTTTCGCCGATGCAAATGAACATTTCCCTCTGCTGCAACTTCACATTATAAACAATTAACAGGTGAAAGACACAGGTGCAATATGTTTTTCAGCGAGACTAGCGCTACTGCTATCATTAGCCCTTTTTAGACAAGATTGGGGAGTGCGGCAAAATGCTGCCTACCTAATTTTGTTTATACAGAATGTGCCTTTTTCGGGGCAATAGGGGGCGTGAGCAAGTAACTAAACATGTAGCTCAGCGTGTGACGTAAACAGTGACGTGGGAGGGAAGCCGCTGCTGGTCAGTCCTTCGGCGATTCTGTCATAAGACGGCCCATTCTTCACCAGCCCCGTCATCTGATGATTAATGGCCTCTTCCTTTGCGAGGGCAAGGAGGGCGCGCAATTCCTTGTCTCCCCAGTTGCTCATCTTTACAGTGTCTGTCAGGTTTGTGTTTCCCTCTTGCTACTAGCTGCTCACTGACTCCTGCTATCAGCTGTTTCCTGTTTATCCACCACCAGTGGGTCGCACGTGCGGCATCATCAACAGCTCCTCCCACAAGTCTTCAACAGCCTCTCTCGTTGCGGAAGGCTGCCTCGGTCTGTTTAAACTAAAAGGGTTCCGCCGATATGACAATATGGTACCTTGGATCAACTCTCCAATCCAGCTCTGCGTGTCTAAATGCTCGCAGCTTGCTGGCAAAACGGCCCAACATTCACAGAAAATCTGGCAGTGTAAAAGGTGCTATTCATTAAAACTGCATTTAGACAACAAGAAAAGAGGCATTTCTGGCATTTGCAATGGAACAATGGAGCAATGGAGCAGCCACAATGAGCTGTTAGATAGAGTTGCAAGCAACAGGCTGCACACCTCCAACATCTTCGCAGTGTAACTAACCCATTTTCCCTCATTAACATTATCCATTTCCCTTTAAACACTGGGTTTAAATCCGCAACATCACCAAATACAGGTTTCGCTTTTCACCTTCACACCAAACCTCTGTCATTGTCTTGTAAAATCTGACTCCTGCTAGTCTGTGCTGCGACTCTACTGCTGCTTCTGCTGCTGTACGGAGAAGACAGTTTATAATTGTAGCCCACCACAGCAAGCGTAGTCCAGATACATAATCACAACTGTTACTAAGCAGGAGAATAACAAATAACACCAGTCATGGCCTTTTTTTGACAAAACCCAAGGCCGAAGAAAAAAATAAAAGATTGTGCTGCAGCATCTGTTATTAGTGTTCCTTTTCACTTTGGGTTAAAATCATTCTCTTCAAGTATTGGACAAGGGTGCCTATTTACAGGCCACCAGAACAATTTGGGGAAATCACACTGTGAATCCATCGCTGTGTACGCCAGTCACGGGCACAGGAACAGATTATTGATGAGAAAGACATTCAAGAGGCAAGGATTTCCAAGACTTCAATCTTCAGTGTAAGAGCGGTGAAGGAAACATAAATGTGTCACTGAAAGAGTACGTGTGGATGTCGATGTGTTTGAAATCACACATGCACACGCACACACACACTGGCCTTCATTAACCATTAAACCAGATGATGGTTAGACACATTAGTCAGAGAGAACAAGGGAGACAGGCATGAATCATGGGGAGTGTTTTTCTATTCTGAAGCAGTGAGCTGCTTGAAAGACCTGAAGCCTTAAACATACAAACACATAATTTAACTCAGCTTGACTCAAAAATCTTCAAGCTGTAGTCAAAATAGAGGAACTGCACTCTGCTGGGTGAGGCGTTCGTCTTCTGAGTGAGGCGATAAATACCGCTCGGGCTGCTTTTGTAACAAACTATACGCACATGACATCTGTCAGAATAAAATGCACTTAGCAGCAAAATCATATCTCAAACTTTTTTTTTTTGACCTGAGAGACAGTGGCAGTGAGGGTGTTTCCATAATGGCACACTAGAACAAAAAGTACATCCATTAAAGGAAAGTACAAATGTAAATTTTATTACACCCACACACTGTGTATCTAATTACATAAATAAAATGACAGAGTTCAGAGAAAGGACGGGAGGAGTCGAAGAAAACCTTCACAACCAAGATGTCGTGAGTGAGGAGTTAAAGACTGAGCGCTTTAAAGAAGGAAAAGAAATTTATCACAAGGGACTTCAAGAGGTTAAAAGACATGAAAAACCTAAACCAGAAGACACAAGCTGGGATCAGTGAACCTGGATTAATCAAAGCTCCTCGGAAACCTCTGAGTCTGTGATGGTATTACTTTATGGTGATAAGAGACAAAAAGAAAGACGAGTTTTAGTCACCAACATAAGGTGTATAAAAATGAGCTTTAAAAAGCAGTGGATTGTTCAAGTGTGACGCAAGTATACAGAAGGGTAATCCTAGGATTACAGGATGGCATGTACAACTGGATAAGTCTGAAGTGACATCTGTTGTTCTTGACATGAAAAACAGCAATTATATCTAATGTATGGCATACAGATGACGGATGGATTGACTGAACCAACAGCCGATGTCCGAGGGTTGCCGATTTGCGCATTACCGATTTATATATTTGTTTTCGATCCCATTCTTAAAAAAAAACCCTCCTATTTTACACATCAGACCTGTTTGCAGGTCTTGGGGGAGTATTACTGGACACGCTTAAGTTAGCGCCGACTGAGATAGAAGACTACAAGTTTAAAAAAGGGAAAAAAATCTTGGGTTGCTGTGTTAGAAAGATATGAATTCACCAGACCTCTGTGGCTTGCTACTCATCTGCTTGAGGCTAGTAGTGGCTCAAAGCTACATTTATCTCTACTAGCGTAACACCCCTGAATCTCTGTGACTGCACTGTTGGTGGTTCAGTGGCATTATGGGTAATCCAGGAAATGTGGAATGAAAAAAGACAATATCCCTCATTTCTGCTGCATAAATTATGGTAGTTTTCTTTTAACTATCCATTTTGAGTCTGACAATGTTATACCAGTGCAATGCTCCAGTAAATTGTTAGTGTATTCATAGAAATGATCCCTCAATCATCAGTAAACCTCCCTAGTCATTGATCACCGCCCTTAGAAACAAAGCAAAAGAATAACTGTCCTCTGCAGCATAGTTCATCTCAAAAGGTTTTCCTACTCTATTGTTCTTCTTCATCAGTCCATCGAAGACCAACACTTTACCCAGTGGACCTGCGTTAATCATACTCTGAGGCATACAATCAGGAGCAGAGAGGATTTGCCCAGCCTTATAATAGATTCTGACAGTGGGCTCAATACACCAAAGAGGAGAAGAATCCTCAAGAGGATTTCATGTTGAGATGTATTTGTTGCAGTAGCTTAGAACAATGGGTTTCCCTTAAAACATCGCTGATGGGTGCCTCAGATTGCCCACTGCAGTAATCAGTACTAACAAGAAGCTTAGCCAAGCATTAAGTTCAAACAATATATCTTATTACAACAAGTGAAATTTGATGAACACATCAAATTATCTCACTGAATTTACACATCTGACGCAAGACCCTTCCCCACTGCACAAAACAGCACAAACACTCACCAATATTTGGCTTTTGCATTTAATGGCAAAGGTCAAAAACAGCATTTATTCCTGGGACAAATGACTCTGCTCTGATCGGCAGTGATTGAAACATCACACATGCATGGACAAGCCAGTGTCCATGCAATGTCACACTGCCACAAATACCCTCCATCTCTGTCCAAGAACATTGCACAAAATTGGACAGCACCGAGTTTGAAAGAGATACTAACGACAGAAGTAACGACAGCAACATTTTCAAAGGCCTCCATGCTGCTTTGTACCGTTTACTAACCTTGTTTTCCAGTGTCTCCATGATATCAAACGTGACACACCGGAATAAATAACAAAAAGGCATATACTCATCTACCGCAGAGTCATGTATACAATGGGAAAGTCGCCAATTTTTAGCGGGTTAACCACTAATTTAGGGGAATAAAGGGCTTCAATATTAACTTGAGATGGCCAAGTGTGTCTTAATGGAAGATGAGGTTTCTGAGCTTGCTTGTATTAGACGTGATTGTCAACTCTTACTCATTAGTTTCAGTCAACTAGAACTCAGTTGAGTGGGTGGATTGGGTCTGAAGTAGGGTTGAGTGGGTCTGACCGGGCAAGTTTACCACACTACATCAGTACCAGACTAGCAAGATCATTTGGTGGATAATAGGATGGCTTTTTCACAACAGTATTCTAATTTACAGTCTGGCCAGCAAGAATACCTCTCCATCTAGCTATATTATCATCCCACTCAGAAACGGATGTGACATATCATGCTTTTGCTTGGCCTTTGGATTTATATGAGATATATATTTTTATGGTGCTATCGTTCATCTCTCAATCAGACCTTCACTGAGTGTGCTCATGATACATTTTAAATTCATTCCATTCCCATCCTTTCATATTACCTCTTCAGCCAATACGATCATGTTACCACCATTACTAGTCATGATTTCTAATAATGACACTGCGGCAGGGTTTAATCAAACATGTCTGGGATGTTCAAAAGGGGGGTTTCAAATGCTGTCCTTGAAACCCAAATAACACTTGTTGCAATTTGAGTCATTAATAAGGACAGAACTGGTTTAAACAATTGCATCATTCACTAAAAGATGGAAGAACAAAGGGCTTGGGAGACTTCGTGCCACGGCAACTTGACATAACTGGGTTTCATTTAATGAGCACAAGGACGGCAGTGGGAATCGAGGGGTGTGAGGAAGAGAGAGCAGAGAACATTTCAGCGAAGACAAAGTAAAACTGATGTTGTGTGCCGTGATAAAGGTAAGAGAGACGTGGGTAATTAACCGGTTTCAAAAGTCCACAAATCACATCACGATTTTAGACAATCTCTCAACCAAAACACACTGAAGGTATAGTTGTTCCTTTAAATGAGATTTCTGAATCCATAATGTTTTCAGCACATATAACTCAGTACTCTTTTCCATTCGTTGTTTTAAACAACTACAGCATACCCCATTAATTCCCCACAGCAGTTGCTGTCAGTACAGTTCGTGTCACTGCCAACTCCCACTGCAGACCTGGTGAAGTTGCAGACAGCCGCCCCACGTTATCTACTTACAGCCTTAATAATGGTCAGTAACGAGAGTTGCTACAGAGAGGGAGGAAATAATAAATGATCAGGAGAGACGGCCTTTGCCACACTGCAGGTGGTAACCGGTGTTTGACCTTTGGTGGCGTTGTGGGCAACGGAGTTTCTGGTGATTCACCGGACAAACACCTCCAGGGGCATTAGCTCCCCACTGGTTTTAAACTGTGACTCATAGAGGAGCAGCATGTGCATGACTTTGCATAAATCTATTAAAATTCGGCAAGAAAACAGGCACGAACAGAGACGGAGCAAGGGGTGGCTTCTGGGGCTCCGGCCCTGGATGTTTTCTCATAAGCCCAGATTCTTTTCAGTTTTTAAAATACCTTCAAGTCTGTGTCACTCATTTAATATAATATAATCTATATAAGACATCCAAATGTTTTTGTGCTGGTAATGTTAAATTCAGAGTACTGAAGGTCACATTTACTTGGCAGTGAGTATGCTTATATGCACAAAATATTCTGGTTTTTGCCTTATTCCGAAAATGAAATGAATAATGAGTGAAATGAAATTAGTGATTCCCTAAAGCAGCCGTGGTACTCTGATTAACATTCCCTAACATGGTGTTTATCATGTTACAATATGGAAAAGCGGAAGAGCAAAGCAGCTTGTCTTTTTTGTTTTTGTATTCATTTTTTGCATCTGAGTAGAATTTTTTTCAGTTTCCTAGCGGTGGTGGTCATGTTGGATTGTGCAAACACAGACTGATCTGATCTTCTGTTTTTAATACACACGCACACCTTAAAGTGCTGACAGGCTGGTTGCAACCTGAGAGTCCTTCACAGGAGATGCCTTTAAAGGGCCTGCGAATAAATCCAATTACTGTGAACACATGATCTATGAGCAGGTTGTAAATAGCGAGTTAAAAATTAGAGGTTGACATGAATAAAAAAGTAAGATGAAATGGGTCAATCAAAAAATTAAATTGCAGTATGTGCTGGGAGGGGTCGGTACATTATTTCACACAGCGTGCCACCTAGTTTAAATGCCACATTACTTGCTTGCTGCTGAAAAATTAATGAGGTGTGAAAGCCACCTCTCACCCTGAATGCTGAAAACTGTTACTTTTCTTTATCATAGCAGAGCAGACAGCCGCCATACGTTCCAATCTAGCCTTCATGGTGCATGCCCGTGCTCTGTGCGAACATGTAACAGCAGCACAGCCTGGCCTTGGTTATTTACTTTCACACACATGGAGCCAGCCCTGTGCCTGATGGCCGTCAGTGCTGATCGGACATGACAGGGTGTGTGCTACAGCAGCAAATCCATTTTGTCAGGTAGGGATATGACCCTGGCTCAAATTACTTCCTGAAACAACCTTTCCTTTCATCAAGTGGCAAGATTAATTACTGAAACATTACACTGACCAGCTCGATATATCAAGCGGCCACAAGTTTAAATTCAGTGGGATGCTCCTCTTGCTTTCTCAGTGAGATGAGAGGTGTGTGTGTGTGACAGAAGAGGAATGATCTTCAGTGGGTCTGACTGGTACGACTCTGATGGCCTCTTGTGTGAGATGGAGGTCGCCGCCTGCGGAGGTCATTCTCTTCAACAAATGACAAAAAGCCTGTACACTAAATCATTACTCTGATGGACTCTGCACACATTAGGATAAAAAGAGAAAGGTGAAAGCCAGGACAAAGCCAGGGTCGGGGACACCTTTATACAGAGGACAGAGGTAACAGCCAATCAAATAGTGAGATGACAGATGGGTCTCATGAAAGGGAATGTGGTGTATGTCCTTTCCCCTGCGAGGAGGATGGCATCTAATGAAGGATCCTACTTAGCATGTTACCAACCATTCAGGACGTCTTTGTGTCCTCATCCATCCACATAATGAATTCTGTATAATATGGGAAATGGAAATAAGCTATCTTTTGATACTAAGCAGGAAGGTACCAGCCAGTTTGACAGTTCTGTATTTGCAGCTAATATCTGACAAAGTCTTTGGCAACACAAATGATATAAACAGCGATGAGGTGAAAAGGGCTATAAACCAAATCCGGCGTGGTTTCTTTTCTTACACTGGTAAGATACTCAACTTCTTGCGGAGCTTACTGCTAAACCGCAAAGTATGTCTCGCCTTGACAACTCAGCTTCTCGAGGCTGATGGTTTCACATCTGGCTGACTGAAGGCAGGATGGATAGAAGCTGCAACACAAGCAAGACTTTCCTTGTTGATCCACATATAAGCTTTGGGTTTGGACAGATGTGGTGTTCAGTCGTCTCGTGGTTCTTAATGGGCTGTAACTTGAGTGCAGCTTTACAGAGTTTCCAGAGGAGAGTCAGTGTGCTTTACAGAACAACGGGTAACCTGCTTTTTCTTTCCTTAAATGACAAAACACGTAGAATGTGGGGATCTGAATGATACCAGAAGGTCAAGAATGTCACAAAAAGTCCTAATTTTACCTGGAAACAGTACCATTATCAAACAGCTGGATGTGAAAGTCCTGTTTGTATCAGCTTGGAAACAGAGCACACTCAAAGTCACGCATGACACATTTCCATAAGAAAAAAATGCATCATTCATGCTTCATCACCTGTGCATATATTAACCTTGAAACCATATGTCTGGGTCATATTAATTACACAATATAAATACAACAATGTGTACATATAATCTATATTCATGTAATTAGGACAGCTTGTCAAAGCAATTCATTAATTAATTAAAACACTGTATTACTGCACAACACAGATACGTAGTTCTTATATATATATAGACCCTATTTTCTTTCAGGAATGCAATGACACAGGCGTCATTCTTCTGGGATTCGGACAGGACAGCAGTGTTTTTATGGGAGTGGGACAGGAGCAATGCTGAATGATCAATTGTATTTTACCTTCACTGCAATCACAAAAGATTGCCAGAAATGCAATGAATAAGAAAAAAAAATAAAAATATTTACAAGCGCCATCAGGGTCTGAAATTAATGCCTGCCAAGTGCCAAATGTGATAGACTTTCCAATTGGTGAGTAAATCTCAGCGGGCTATTCGTCACACTGGCGGGTAAATGTTGGTACCAAAATAGTCATGTCATAAAAACTCACGCTGAGTGTCTCTATCACGTTTAGGTGTCATTTACGGTCCTGCTGCTCGTGTCTGACACTCACACAGGAACAGGAACTTCATGGTGCATTCAAATGCACCTTGTAAACTCAGTAATCTCTGCTCGATTGGCCACAGAGTTTGATTATTAAAATTCATTTCATTTTTTCCCATTCTTTTCATATATAACACATATATCTGTCAGACGCTAAAAAGCAAAGTCATCGTGCACATCCAAAAACCGTTAAGGCAGGCGCTGAACTAATAAACGATAACAATAAACAGGGAGAAAGGCCCACACACTGTGGCTCCCTGATGGGACATTATTATTATTACCTTAAAGAGAGCTACAGTGTGCGGACCTATTTCAATGTTTATTGATAATTAGATGCTAAAATCATAACAATATCCCGTTAATTTTACACCGGCAGATTTAGATTCTACTGAGGCAACCTCAACCATATTCTTGTGCAACAAGTCCCCAAGTACCTCTGTGATAATTTTCAAGTAGTTTTACAGCATTTTTAAATAATTAAATACTACAGTCATACCCAGCGTGCATACATTTTGGCCAGTACAATTATTTTACTTGATTTCTGTATTGGCTACTCAGTGTTTGGGGTTGATGTTAGCAGGGCACCTATTAAAGCAGAAAGACAAGGAAAGTGTGTGGCTAATATGCACACTTCAATATTTGTTATTCATCATAGATTTTCCTCACACTATGCGGGCCTGAATGAGACTAAAAATACACTCCCCTGTCACCCTCAAATGCACATCTCTCTCTATTGTTGCAGAGAAGAGATGCTTTACAAAGGACGGTCTAATCAAAAGTTATTATTCCACCACTGACTCATTCCATGACCTCTACACTGAAAGGGAGCTAAGTAAATGCTGCAAAATATGCACCACTTCAGTTACCCGTGCCACTTCACTGAAGCACCTGTCTGCATTCAATACTCTGCGCGATTCAATCGTGCTTTTCTGTGAGCTATAAAGCTGATAAACCTACTTACTGCGTATTGGAATAAAAAAGCCAGGAAAGAAAAGCACTCCTGAGCGTGTGGAGGAAGCTGACCCCATTTTCCCAGAGTCTTTGTAAACTGAATCTGTGAGTTACTTTTTTATCTTAGGGCATCTGGAGCTGATTTGTTTTATTATGAGTAAATGAAAAACTAAAGAGAAAAAGCAAATGGGAGGGATAGATTTAAAATTTTAAAAAAGGAAGGAGATTTGGTTATATTGTGCAGGACAGAAGGTGTACACACGCTTTCTCTATGGGATCTGGTCCATGCCAGAGGTCGTTACTGTATCTTATATTTCTAAGTATGTTTGCTTCTTCAGGGAGTTGTGCATCTTTTTGCTGCATTTTGGTAGACCTGAACAAACAGAGCAGTGTCGCTGAATGTAAATAGATTCTGAAACATTACAAAAGGTCACAGGGTCAAACAGGTTCAGTATGCTCTTTTACCTGGGGCGGGGGTGGTCTCCTGTTTGTCATGCTCCTCGTGCCACTGCATGGTGCGGTGGTAGCTCAGCATCACTTCCCACAATGCTTTGCATAGATCAGTCAGGCAGGGGATGTAGCTGTCCAGGGTGATGTGCTGCAAAGAACAGGGAAGAGATGAAGACAAGGTCACTGACGCTCTTTTCTGCAGTATATGAATTTAGCGTCGTATTTGTGTGTCATATGCCTCTGTATGCTTCTTACCTAAAAGTAAAAAGGAATAATTTCAGAGTTATTAAACACACAGTGCTGGACTACTTATAACAAGATTCAGCAAGAGACTCAGATAAAAAAAAATAAGCTGATCAGCTGTCCTCTTTTTTTTAATCTAATGAAAGCCTGCTTATACTCATCATTCAAGGACACGGTGTTCAAAAACATCTATTTTCTGTGTCACAGGAAACACTTTCATCTTATGTAAGAGCTAATTAATGTAAGGACTGATTAAAATAATGGCGTTATTAAGGGAGCGCTGAATATCTCATGTGCACGATTACGAAGCTATATTATAATATGACAACTTGGGTTCAAAATAACAAGCACAGATAATTCTTAAATGGATCTCACAAACCTATTTGATCTCAGTGTACTCTCAGGGTAACAACACTTTTGCCTAGTTCAGATAAAATATGCAATAAAGTAATAGAATCTTGGGTTACATTTGATCAGCACTGCCCTGTTTTATAGTTTGATTTAAGTTTGGTCTGAGTTTGAGAGACAGAGAGAGAATGAGGGGCTGCTCACTCTCTTGATCCACTTCTGTACTCTGTGTCCGTGTTGGCCGAATAACCGACTCAACTGCATTGAGCTCTGTGAAATATCAGTGGTGTTGACTCCAAAACAAGACAGCTCAAGTGTGAAGTAGAAAGTACTATGTGTGTGAAAAATGTACATTGCTGTTTTTCCTGCAAACATTCAACAGATGACCACGTCTGATTGCGAGCTCTGAGGAGGCCTGACAGCCTGGAAAAATATGTGTGTTAAATTAAAATTTGGCCCACTGAAGAGAAGTACAGCTGGCACAATAGTAGCCACTGACACAGCTCGAGGCTGTACCGAGAAACAGGCCGGTGGAGTCCAGTCAAGACGTCCAGAAACAAATAAATCACTGCCAGATGAAACTGTGCTGTCAAGAGCAGCCGCACTTTACTTTGGTTCATACTACGATAATGAATAAGTGGTTGTAGACCCCTGCTTTCTTTCACAGAAGCATTGTTAAGTCACACACTGGAAAACATTGCAATAAAGCCCCCAACTGCGCACAAACTAACATAAGTAAAGTCCCATGCCTTCTTTTGGCTTTTCCTCCGGCATGTCCAAGTCCCTGAGTGACAAACCACCACTTGCCAGAACAATCTCTCACCAGAACACTTCTCAGTGAGACATCTGAGGTGCTTTCACCACTGTAAGCCATCAGCAAGAAATCATATAATGACCACCATCTCAAAGATGGTAATGACAGAGCTGTTGCCCCAGGCAGCAAAATTGCACAAAAGCCTCCACTGTTGTCAAGTACTGTTGCTGGAGATGATGTTGACATGCTTTGGATTTACGAGCCACTTCTCAGAAATGTGACATCACTAAGCTTGAGTTAACACTAAAGCTTAGCAGGTAATGAAACACTTCTAGCTCTTCAAATTAAAAGTTAGAGAAGTGAAATAGTAACTAAATCTTCCACTTGGTACTGAGTGTCCATAACCCTTGATGAGGGAAGTGAGAAATATTAGGGTGGAGATCTTTCCCGAAGAAATGAGACACCACTTCATGCAAATCGGCGTGGCCGACGTGCAGGCATACGTCACGCGTAGTAGCGATGATGAGGTTACGCTAGTCCAACCATCTTTTGTTTGTATAGCCGACATTCCGATTGTACAGTAACAAATTGTTTTCCAAAACTTGTCAAAGTTGCTGACTTCGCAAGGTGTTCTGGGAAATTTCATCTTCCACTTCATTGAGCGTGTGGGTCAGGGCTCCCTTGGAATCTAGGGTGGGTTTTAAATGTTGGAAGCAACTTCCACTACCTCAAATCTGTTTTGGGACACCACTAGCCTAAACGTGAACGCGCACAACCAAGTGTAAGTGGGTATTTTTAGGGGAAGTGTGGGTATTGGGACAAGCCCTGTGCTAATAAGGGCACAGGGAAAGACTGAACCTAGCTGCTGCTCCAGACACCACCGCTACAGTCCAATAGTCAAAAAATGATGTCCTTTGTCTTTTCCTAAACACTTTTCCTCGACCTCGCTGGAAAACATCATGAAGAAAGGATGTGAAGAAGAATTTGTATGGTCTTCTTCAGAGCTAAAACTGTCCAACTGCACTTACACTGGACTTCATAATTAGGCAGAGAGGTCTGCCATGGTGAAACTACAATGTTTAGAAAATGGACTACTAAAAGTGAATCTTCGCTCTGTGCTTTTCTACCATGTTGTTTCATGCCGGCTGTATAAACATAGACAACCTAGTGAAAAGTATTACTTCATTACCAAAGTTGGAATTGGAACAAGAGGAGGAATATGGACTCCAGGTCACCAAAGTGACATGAAACGGGCGTCACATTGAGAATGGTCGCTCACACTCACTCTCCTGCCCACTCGTATTTATCAACACAATTCCCAGTTAGTGTAGTTGTATGAAAAAAATCAATTAATGCAAGACAGGCATATCACTTGTTTTCGTAAAACTGCCGAATGGTGGGTTATGCCGCAAGGAATTGTAGATGTCATTAACTTCTTTCCATTCATATGGGATGATCGAATGTATCCTGTGCTCAAAGAGATAAGACAGGAAGCAATTAAGCACATTTCCTTGTATTTAGAGAATTTGAACACTTATCATGGCTGCCACTTCAATACTTCCAAGTACTTTCACTCAGCGAGGAACCTCTATGAACAAAAAAGACTATTCCAACTCCAGTATACCGCAAAATCCAGGAAGCTTTAGCTGGCAGTGACGCACTTAATCAGCATTGTGTGAACTCACTTGGCGAGGGCTTAAATGTAACATACCTTCATTTATATGTAAAAATCCCACACTCCAGATTTAAAGCACAGCATATTGGGGGTAAGGCCATGCTTTTATACACATTTTACTGTTAAATACACATCAGACATTTAGCCATCCACTCTCAGTAGCACATTAAAACAACATACCCTGCACAGCCTCCAATAACGACAGTCAATTATGCTCTTACCAGTGTAATAAATCCTCATTTGAATTTGTTTTTTACTGCACTTAAACTTGAGAGGTTTTAATACCTTTGCTACAATGGACATTAATAACTGCTTTCCTACTGCAGATGTTTTGTAACAGTGGCACATCATCTCCAAATTAACATTTCAACAACACAATAACAAACCTCTACATATCTGTGACAACAACAAGCTGTTCATGGTGGTGAATAGCAAACTTAACCAGTCACGCAATAAGTGGAATTTGTGATTAATTCATTAACACATTTTGCAAACTGTCTTTATTTTGCTCTCTGCTGGTTCAGCATGGGGCTGAATAATTTACTGTCTATAATGGTAATGTAAGGATCCTTTCTAAATGGATATAATGTATTTAATATCTTAAATAGTAAAATGAATCATCATACTGTCATGAAGCGTCATCGTGACTATTTTTCAAGTTAATGTCTCAGCAGACTCTGTCAAGAAAAGCTACTGTAACTGTCAATATGCCTCTTTATTGGCCTATTCTATAATATTTCTGTATATCCGCTATCAAACATGACATGAAACACCAGCACTTACAGACCAAAATAAATATATAACTATAGTATGTTTTCTACTTAGGGTGCTATACTAGAATTCTAATTTCACGTACAGTCCAAGGAAATAATTGGCTACCAGTGCTTTGGAGACCAACCTGATATAAACAAATAGAGATAAACAAAGCTCCTGTTACAAACAGGCTCCAGCACCACCGGACATTTAGGAAAGCTAATGAACCAGTTTGGACTAAACAAGGCTTACATTTGACATTCCATGTTCTCCACGAGTCAACCATATCACAGCAGCATGTTGCCAGGCAACTGAGGTGAGGGGAGATGATGTAGGGGGTAAGAGATGTGTGTGTGTGTGTGTGTGTGTGTGTGTGTGTGTGTGTGTGTGTGTGTTTGAGGATCTTGATTAGATGAGAGGAAGTACACCTACACAGACGCACTGTATTGTCCAGTTTGTGCGTGTGTGTGTGTGTGTGTGTGTGTGTGTGTGTGGACGCAAGAGTGTTTGTATGTCACACCTGCATCAGGAAAAAATAAAACCAAAAACTTTGGCATCCATCTCGCCGGACATAGTCTCCTCAACAAGTACAATGATGAGAGCTCGGAGAAGGAGGCGGACGTGGGATCTATTTTCAGCCATTTGGTTTTCTGAAGACAGTTACCCATCATTATGCACATATGCCAAGCTGTGTCAGGGAGGTTTTGAAAAGACAAATCGCTGAGTGCTATTTTTCAATTGTACGTGTGGGCGTGCGGAGGAGAGCGCACGAAAGAAATGCCACACATTCACAAAAGGGATGTTGAAGCAAGAGCAGGTGTGCTTGAATTAGCTGATTCACTTTCTTTAGGAAAAAAACGACCGCGGCCCCCTCCAGATTAACCTGTATCAGATCGAAAACAAGGTCAGCAATCTGTAGCCCTTCGGTGCGAGAAAAGAAACAAAGTACAGTACACTCTGCTAAAGAGCAAGCTCTTGTTTTTCTCACATAAACACACTCACACAACCTGGTGCATAAGTCTGTGAAGAGAGTCCAATTTAACTTTCAGCCAACATATAGGAAAACACTTTTAACAACACATCTAGGTGGTTAGGTGCAGTGCTACGAGGTGCCTACGTGTTGTCTTGGTCCACACTGTTGAATCCACCCACTGCACAGAGTTGACTGATTTGCCTGGCATTATGACATGTTACAGGGGTTCTTGGTTGAAAAGGCAATCAATCCAATCCGCACAACAGGGGAACTAATGAATAGCCAATCAGCGCCATGGGCACTTGCACAGCTTAAAGCTGGTGTCGAGCTGCGCACCAGAACCAAATTGGAGTAATAATAACATTGGCGACTGCTGTAGATGGGACAGACACTGCTATCAAGCCCGTTTAAAATCAAGACGAAATGTCTTCTCAGTATCAGCTGACATCACTGTTTGTTTTTATTTTGCTTCATTTCAAACCCCAGCAAAACCTGTATTTTGGCATGACAACGCATTATTGACGTTAAATACAGGCGGATACATTGGTCTTTTGTAATTGTTTAGGGAAAATCAAATCCCCCTCCCCCATGGAAATCGATTAGAGTGGAGGTAATGTCAGAATGAAGTTGTAAACAGATTATAACAAGCTGACAATTTTGTCTTCTTACCCTGACAACCCTTTGTACTAAAATAAGAGCAAAGGACCCAATATAAACCCCTGTGGCACACCCTAAACCCCAGTTAAGACCAATTATTCCTGACGAGATGAAACCATTTTAGAACTTCACAGAGAAAAGTTGCAGCGGTGTAAACTGGCCTGACTTGAGCTCAGACTGGCTGATGGTGTCACCTGCAACTCAGCTGGTTAAACGCCATCAAAGCCGAAGTCTTTATACTTTTCAAACAAAAAATAATAATGGTTGACTTTAGCTCAATTAATAGTTTACAGCTATATAGCTCTTTTTTATCACCATCACTTTACATAGAGCTGTGAAGTGATTTAATCAGACTTGGGTATCAGACAGATTTCATACAGGGACATGTTCTTGATCATTTGCTCCTCGTTTCATGTTTAACTTTAACATGCTTCAACAAAATCCTGTCATGCGCAACAACAAGGTTCACTGCACATGTCAACTTTGTCAAAGGCATTGACTGAGTCTGAGATTCAGAGAGAGGCGTATTTGTTGCTATTTAAACGACAGATTCTACACAATCACAAAGGGATGATCCAAGCGATATCCCCGCCTGAGAATCAAAAATCAAACAAATCCTTCCTCTAGGGAGAAAAATAAATAAAAAAAACTCTTCATGATAAACAGATGCAGTCTTTAGATGTCTATTGCTACTGTGACAGAGTAATAACAACAAACAGTATGAGACCAATTTCCATCCATAAGAGCTCGGATGATAAGATGCACAATGTTTGGCAGTAGATTAGTTTCATTCTGTAATGAAGCTATCAGCAGCCCATCATTAACTAAACACAAAACCCAGCCCCGGATCATGGCACTGCTTAATATGAAAAAGCAACAGTGTCTGCATCCACTCCACAGCCTGGCAAAACTGTTTATCTTTCAAATATACAACTGCGCTAAAGGTCAGGCTATATCAAATTGGGACAATGATAAATAGAGAGTGGAAGGGATCACTGTGAGTTACTGAGCTGTTGTTCAATATCATTGGGGTGATATCTCTATTATCAGTAGAGTTAATGGCTTTGTATAACACAGGAATAAAAAAACAACACTGAAAGGCTAAAGCCCTACGAGCGGCTTCTAGACGCTGACATGTTCACTACAGCCTACAGTATGACTTTGTTAGATTATCAGAAACAATAGCGCATTTCCCACTAAAGTCTAGAAGACTACCAGTTGGCTGGATGAATATCATTACTTTAAATACTGTTGTAAACACAATATGAAAGTGCAGTACACTACATGGTTGAGCCTTTACAGTCACCTCCTCTTCGATAAGAACCTCCTATGATTCTAGGAGTGAACCGTCCTATTTCCATCAGGAGAAAAGTCAGACAGACAAGGGGATTGATAAGGACTGAGTCTGGCCAATAATGATGAGATGTTGATGTAAAATTAATAAGACCCTTTCACAATCAGAACCGACCTTTCTGAGTGTTCCCATTTCCCTTGAATTTTAAGTGCATAACTAAGAGGCAAGTTCAAGAGGTCTAATGTGGCTCTAACATTTTCTTAACCTTTATTTATCAGGGGAACAGCAGGTGAATAAGTTTGCTCTTCTCCACAAACACTGTGTTTCCCATTGATACTCTTCCAAAACATTAACACATTCTCTACTGAGCAGCCGCTGTGGGTCCAATCCCTTGCTCAAGAGCAAGTCAGTGGTATTTGTTGAAGGAGCAGAAAGCATTGCTTGGCCAATTTCCCCAACCACATTCTCTGTTAATTTAAGAGAGCTGGTATATTTTTATACTAGCGAGAGAGGCTTTGGAAACTAGTGCCTTCACACTTACTCTGCATGGCAGCTGGTTTCTTGTGATATCAAAAGATCACGAGACTCGCAGGATCATGAAATCCCAAGAAGATCCATCTTGTAAGGCTTCAAGTAATGTTTGCCAGGTTTAGGTGTGTGTGTCGACACTGAGAGGTGACTGTTCATTCAGAACAACAATGGTGACCCCTAAAGAGGTAAGTGTAGATGCTGAAATAGCATCAGTTGAATCAGAAATGGAGAGTATTTCTACATTGAAGAAAGAGCAAAGAACAGCACTTCCTCCTAAGACAGGCCTAGATGGCTTGTCCAATCTGCTTTCTGAAAGTGTCTGCCCTTTTCCCAACTGTTTCCAATAACTTCAGTGTAACAAACCATCTGGGGCACCAGGTTACCAAATTCACATGCAGATTTTCTATATTCCCACACCATGTTTTCACATTGCACTGGTGAGAAATTGCTTTTATGCTGCAAAGTCCCAAACAACCTCAAAGGGAGGCGATTCAAGTACTCAGATATCTCAAAAAGGACAAGCTTTCAATCCCTTCATATTCAACATCTCTTCAAAACCACCTCGATCCAGTGTGTGGACCTCATAAGCTACACAGACACTTATTTCACATGAGTACTTTGGTTAGCCCTCCTTTTGACATTTTAAAGGCAGGTACAGTATATAAATGCCTTCAATAAAATAATTGACCATAAGGTGTAAAAGTAAGCAAAACACTTGATCTCCCCATACGAGCCGCTGCAGACAGGCTGCGAACGCTGTCGGCGTCACAAATGAACTGTGTGTGGGCATTCACGTACCTCTTCATTTGAGTGTGCGCCTGTGCGTAGCTGGCTGCCCTATCAATCATGATCACACAGGCGAGTGTGTAATGACACATCCCATCAATCTTAAGTTGGTAAGCGTGTTTGTACAGTATATCTGTGTGTGTGTGTGTGTGTGTGTGTTTGTGGTATAAGTGGGATCATCCAGGCAACGCGGCGTGCTGACAGGGTATCTATCAAACACAAGTAAACATTAGGATGTGTTTGTAACTGTTATACAGTTGCATGTGCGCAGAATTTCAGGGGATCCATGACACAGATTTCCATTAAGCCTACGTCCAATTATGTCCACGGGAAAAAACAAAAAAGAGACAAGAGCAGAAAGATATGGACAGTTAAAACATATACATACATATATGGAGCATAAAGTTAATTTTTTCCCCGCACAATAACTATATCTCAAATTTTAGCTGAGTTGGATTACTCCCCGATGATTCTTGGAGACACTGTCCAATCCCAAGAGGCAACTACACTCTTCTGATAAGTAATTTTCCACCTTATTTATAATGCCATTGAAATATAAGGTGGATTGTATCGTACTACTTCTGATGGGTCATGCACTTATAGCAAGAAGCATATAAGAGCAAACTGAACTGTTGTTAAAATGGTATTATTGTCAAGCATCCTGTAGTTCAGTATATCTACAGTGTCTGATACATTAATAGCCACTCTGCAACCTGGTAAAGAACAGAGTAGAGCACATAGCATCATTTATAACAAGCCAGGCTACCTTGCAAGAAAACTATCACCCCACAACAATGAGAGAGCTCTTCCTCAGGCCACACCTGAGAAATAATCCACATTTTATCAGCATGACTTCATAACATCCACAGTTTTCTATTTAGGTATCCCATGTATCATTTGCTACCACCCCTTGCTACAAGCCTATCTTGGCCATCAACGTCAGGAAAGCAATTTCATATGTTTTGAAATCCCACCAAACCCCTTTTCTATTCTATTTTCGACATCTTTTTCATAGCAATACAAAAATGTGCTTAAATCCAGCTTGAAGTGACAGAGAAACTGATATCTAAATCTTTTTCAGCTCCCAGATTGAAAACATCCCGCCAGCCAGCTTGAATGCAGGGTATCATTGACCCCTCTGGATCTAAAACCAGTCCAAAATAAAAAGAAGCCTCGACCCAGAACCTCCAGCCCTTCCAAACTGAATATTGCTCCTTCCATGCCACTTACCAACTGGGGTGGAAAAACATGCATAAACAGACAGAGAAAGAAGCTGGAGGCAGGGGGAAGAGGAGACAGGGAGTGAGGAGGAGGAGGAGAGGTGGCATGAAGGTAAGAGCTGAAGGGCAGGGCATTGTAGATAGGAGCACAGCTGACGAAGGCTCTGGAGAAGCTGTGCAGTCAAACAGCAAGACCACACATGGAGCTACAGAGTCAGGCAGGAAAAGGAAAAACCTATGACAGTTGAGACTATAGAGCAACAAATTGTACCCTTGTAACCTTTACCTCTACCTCTATATACCCCTCCACACTGTAGATCAGACTGTAACACTGCCCCTGGGAGTAAGTAAACTCACTCCCAGCAAGTTAATGATGAATTGACCACGTCATGGGTGGTGCTGGCCATGCAAAGTTGATTTATTTTGATCTGGAGAGTAAGAAAAAGAGAGGGACTGTATGGGTGTATGGAGAGCCCAATCAAAAATGCTGCTGCTGCAGTGCATTCGTTCTGTATTGTGAGCAAAATTTATTACCTCTGAATCACTCTCTCCTCCACTCCCTTCATTTCACTCCATTATGGAGAATCTGTAGAATCCCTTGTCATGAAATAAGGTATTTTTCGCTAGTCTACACGGCAATAAGAACGCTAGAGGGGTAATGT
Source organism: Epinephelus cyanopodus (assembly GCA_026686955.1). Lineage (NCBI taxonomy): Eukaryota > Metazoa > Chordata > Actinopteri > Perciformes > Serranidae > Epinephelus > Epinephelus cyanopodus. The sequence goes on from CM048931.1 coordinate 28,379,754, forward strand.
GAGTAACAAAGTGTGTGAGTGTGGGCCCAGCAGTATGTCATGTTTCCTACCATCACAGCACTTTGCAGGCAGTGCTCTTTATTCTGCAATAAATTAACACATTGCAGATTTTCAACCAGCTTTACATCATAACATGGTTAGTATGTGTAAATGAACAGTGGTTAACTTCCCTCTCTAATGTACTTTAGATTAATAAAATACAAAAATAAAATAAAATACAAAATAAACTACAGTTACAGTACAGGTAATTAAAAAAGCTACTGTGAAAAATAAAGTTTAATAAAGTGTTGTTATAACAACTTAAATAAACTACTGTTGCAATTAAGTAACATAAAAAGTCTATGTCTATCATTACATTAAATAAAGTATGTTTAAAATAAAGTTAAATGTCATTACAAAATAAAGTTAAATGGAATACTGTTGTAATAAATTAAATACAGCACATTTATAATAAAATTAAATAAACTACTCTTACAATAAAATTAAATACAGCACTTTTACAATAAATTTAAATGACTACTATTACAATACAACATTAAATAAACTGCTGTCGCAATAAAGTTGACTAAACTACTGTTATAATAAAGTTAAATAAACTACTCTTACAATGAAGTTGAATAAAATACTATTAGAATATAGTTAAATAAAGTATAATTAAAATAAAGTTAAATAAAGTACCATTACAATAAAGTTAAATAGAATACAGTTATAATAAATTAACTACAGCACTTTTATAACAAAGTTAAATAAGCTACTGTTACAATAAAGTAAAATCAACTACTATTATAATAAAGTTAAATACAGCACATTCATAATATAATTATATGACTACTATTACAATAAGGTTGAATAAACTACTATTACAATAAAGTAAATAAACTACTGTTATAATAAAGTAAAGTTGAATAAAGTATGTTTATAATAAAGTTAAATACAGCACTTTCATAATAAAGTTAAAAAAAAACTACTGTTACAATAAATTTAAATTACTACTTTAACAATAAGTTTAAATAAACTTCTGTTTCAATAAAGTTAAAAAAAATACTGTTATAATAGAGTTAAATAAACTAGTCTAACAACGAAGTTAATAGAATACTATTAACTTAAAGTATAAGTTTATAATAAAGTTAAATACAGCACTTTTAAAACAAAGTTAAAAAAAACTACTGTTACATAAAGTTAAATAAAATACTGTTATAATATAGTTAAATCACACCCTGTTTTAATTAAGTTAATTTAAGTTCTCTTAAATTAAGTATTGTTATAATGACCACACACACACACACACACACACACACACACACACACACCCACACACACACACACACACACACACACTGATCTCCTTACCGTGCAGAGGTCCTTGTACTGCATCTTCTGGAACTTGGTATCAGCGTTGCCGGCACACAGCTCCACATATCCCAGCACCACTTGGAACACCGTGTTGTGGATGGCCTGTGTGAAGTGCATGTGTAGCTGGTCCATAGCAGTCTGCAGAAAGAGCCAAACATACTATTATGAAAACTATTATGTTGAGATGTCACTGTCATCTGCCAGGGTGGATGGCTGAAAAGGCAAGGAAATTGCAAATCAAACTTTTTGGAGACCCATGCTGTATACTTGATATTTTGAATTATTTGCAGATGTATTATGTTAGCGACACAATATGGCATGAGGGGAAATGGGCAGAGCTGTCTCCTGGGAACTGCAATGTTCAAGTCCAAGAGAAAATGGGCAATTTTGCCTCCAGTTTCCATGATTGACAACTCTGAAAACAGCTCAGTTTGCTGTGGAAAGTGTCATTAATGAAGCAATAACAGCAAGGAACAAAATGAAAAACACAATGGCGGAGGCACTTTAGTGACACATGCACAGCTAACTGCCTCCAGCTCTGCGCACTTGTGCCATCACTCATCTCATATGGAATACCCTGAGGTGTGTAATTCATCAAAACGAGTGATTATCAGGGCACTTAAAGGAAAATTTCCCATATTACTTTTACACTGTTAAATTTACCGAAACATCATACAGAAAGGATGATGTATTGACTTCACACCAACCAACCTTTCTGCCTTAAAGCTGTACTAACTGACTTTTTGGCTACTTGGGGGAAGCACATCAAGATGTAATCACAACATTGACACAGACAGAGACTACTTCTGGGTTAACCCTGGATTTCCAGTACTACAAAGATGGTTCACTTGTTACCTGGATCAACTGCCATGGTAACTTATGCAGAACAGCTAAACTGCTCTGGAGCAGGTTAACTTCAGAGTATCGGATCACAACCTGTCAACATCCCGACTCTGATCAATCAGATCATTGGAGGGAAAAAGTAAGACCTGGACACCTGTGTGATGACAACTGGAAATAGAAAATAAAGATTTTTTTTATTTTTTTTTAAATAACCAACACACAGTTAATTCGCTCCTATATTATCATAAATGCACAATTTCAGCCAGATGAATCTCAATATCTCGGCTACTTTACTTTAGAAAACAGTCTGGCATTACTTTTAAATGTTATTTATGACATTTTCAGAGTCTTCATTTTCAAACTGAATAGTATTTTCCTATTCTGTTGTTAGATTATAAGCTACCATTTACATTACATTGTGATTAAAATGACCTATAAACAGAAGACTACTTCATTCATGGTTCGGATGAGGTCCCTCATATTTAACAGCCCTGCTCTTACATGAACACACTCTTGGCTGAATAGAAAAACCCAGAGCTGACTGAACTAGTTGACAACCAGCTTTATGATAACAGTTATCAAGATGGCAAATGTTAAAAGATAGTGAAGCCAGATAGCAAAAAGATACCTTGGGGAAGTAGTGTGTGATCCAGCTATTATATAAATACTGATTAGAGCATCTTAAAAACACAACGTATTAATAGCAAAGTAGGATTTCTTAATTACTTCATTTAACATTAATAATCAGGGATTTCATTTTGCAGCTAAATCCCAAAACTAATCTTAACCATTACTTCACAGGAAAACATCTGCAGTAGAATCTGAGCTGAGTTTGTGCCGTTGCAATTCAAGTCTCAAATCATTTATTCTCTGAATACACATTTGCCATCACTTTCTGTTTTGCAGCTCCCACCCACAGCCTCGTTACAGGACCCCGGTGAATTGACGACACCAGAGTCTCAGGAGACGTGGGCACAGAGTTAAGCAAAGGCCCGACAGGTAATGGGTGTTGCGGCGCAATTAGATTTTCTTACTGCGAGCTCACGACCACAAAAATGTTGCCCCCATGCATTCTGACTGCCTGCTGCCACCAAAGTAATTTAAACAACAAGTTTCACTGCATCTATCCACCAAAGCACCATGAAAATGTCTCACTGTACAAATCATGAACTGTAGACAAGAAAAACAGAGACAGGCGACTCACATCATGATTATCATTATCTTTAGACATAATTATCCATCAACCGCAAAAGCAAACCCACTCAGTCTTTACTAGCTACTTAAACCAAACAAGCAGATGTTTCATTCAGACAAATGTTGGAAAAGCAAAGTAGGTGTCAGACTCATTAGGCTATGAGCCAGGTAATGACAGCAAGAGCCTGCGAATCAGTCTAAAGAACATACATATGATCCGAAGTGGGATGCTACAGAGCCTTGTGACGCCTGTTACCTCTTGAATGACACAGTTACTTCATGCATCCTATTGCAAAGCGTCAGATTTAGAGTGTTAATTTGTGCATGTGTGTTCACTGCAGCAAAAATGAGCCTGCAGTAAAAGCTAAGATTCCAGCAAAGATCATACGGACTGTGGGAAAACAGATGCAGAGAGGCTGTGACAAACCGATTCAGTGCAAGCCGAAGGAAGAAGGGAGAAGGAAAGATGAAAACAACAACAAGCCCTTAGGGACAATGGCGAGAGGCAGTCAGGAACAACTTCTTAGTTAGCTTTTAAGTGTGAAAATGCTCATTATCACAGTAATAAGAAAAACACCATTCATTCTCAACAAGCTTTGATGGCTCAGTCTCCACCTCAAGGATGTCTGGTAATGTCAAGAGGCATACAGCATATTTATTAACATCAACACTGGCTCTGGTTTCGAATAACAATGACTGTTTGCTGTGTCGAGGCTTGTCAAGTAGCCCTCACACATAAGTACCTTCAAGTGAAATGTGAAGGAGGTGACATAATTCTAATCTTATAATGTCAATGCCAATAATTTAAAGGTTTTACCCTGGCAGCATAACATATTAAAGCCGTACAGTAAAATGCCATGTTTGCAGAACATTCATTTAACCAGTGTAACTCAATTTTAGACTGACCCATCTCCAACATCCACCATAAGCCCTAAGAACTGAACTCTCACAGGCTTTGATTACCATCACCTGTAGGCTCAGCGAAAACGCACGAGTGCAGGAGGTGCAGGGGCTCAAAATGATAAGGATAAGGGATGGAACAGCATTAGTGGAATTACAAAGTCCGCATAAAGTTGGCTGAAAGATGAAATTTTCAGACATGGCAGCCTCCTCATCATTCAAAATCATCATGCACAGCTGGATGGGTACGCATTTCAGCAAGTTGGAGTAGAAATGTAATTATTTCAAGGATGACAAAGATTATCAAAGTGCAAAGTTTTAAATTTTCGCTTACAACCCAAGCCTTGACTGATACCCATGTCAGAGAGCACTGTCACACAGACAGGAGTAGGGTACTAAACAGAAAATTAGTTTAAACACCCAAGCAGGAGGAATAAGATCAAGGTAATAAGAGAGGGAAGAGGAGATGTCAAAGCAGAGAATGAAAGAGATCGGAGCCAAGTGATATGTTGGACATAAAACTGTTTCACCTTTACAGGGGGAGCGAGTTTGCAATTCTTAGGATAGCAAAGGCATGACCCACCCTACTCTCCTCTGATTGGCTAGTACTCATTGCCTATGTTGGTTGAATTGGTTAGATTTAGGCAAGAGCAGTGGGACTGGTGGGGGTAAGAATGTCAGGGTAAGCCAATCACAGGCAGAGCGAGGCAGAGTGGGCTGGTCATGGTTTCACTATCCTAGGAAATGCAAATTTGCCAACCAGAACCCCTGTCAGACCAAAATAAACCTTGACTTAAGCCAAAGTAACGTCAAATATCCCCATGTTTTCCCTATAATCATTCTGCAGCAGCACACTTGTGAGTCTATGTACAGGACAAGTGCCAGTGGTTAGGTCACATGTCTATAATAACAGCAGGACAGACGAGTGTTATCGAAAGTGCTTGAGATAAGTGGAGATAATGCTGTCGGTAGCCTACCAGTAACAAACAGGCTCTGAATGACACGCTAGCACGCTAACCATAGACTGTATACAAAGAAGAACAATGCGTTGCCACTTCCTCCTACTGTAAAAAAAGAAATATCCCAGGTATGGCCCCTGCCATCATGTGCTGGTGATGTCATTTGGAGCCAAAGTCTGCGCAGTTAGGGATCTACACTAGTCCAGCCAATGCGAGCAGCACCACTAATCTTGAGCACACGTGAGCTGTCAATCATAACATCAAACCTCCCTTTTTATAGCATCAAATATCCAAATAAAACCAAACATATCAGAAAAAAAACAGTTGAACAAACATCAGTGTGATAACAACTTCCTAAAATGACACCAACCATCTTTAGGAAAAGTTTATTTGACGTGTACTTTGAGAGTTTTGCATGGCTCTTGTTCTGCCTGCTAACATGAAGGGGGCAGGGTTTAAGACCAGGGAGTGACCGGGGTGTTTTGGCTTTACTTCACGTCATCTATCTTTATTTTACAGTCTATGGTTAATTCAGATTGGTGATGCTGTTTTGCCCTCATTGTTCACTGTGAAGCTTGCTGGAAGTGATGCTGGGTGTGTAGGATCTAATGGTGAGGTTGCAGAACTGAAACTTCTGTGTGCCAAGCATGGAGAACTACAGTGGCTGATGCAAGATTGGAGGCTACTAAAGAACAACATGTCTGAATGTGTGGAAGAGGAACCACTCCAAATGCCTCATTCTGAGGTGACAAAAAGACAACAACTCTTTTTTTCAAGTGATTATAAACTAATGTAAACATATATATACAATTTCTGCCAATAGATTCCCTGAAATCTTAAACACCAGACCTTTAATTAAAACGTCACAGGCAAACCAGCTTTAAGAGGGACATATTCTCTTTTAAATGTGCTGTGCAGTGGATCTAATTTCATGTGGATTTTTAAAAGTAACTGATAAATATTTAGAGAAACTTGTGTTGAATTTGAGATGGAAATCTGGTGTGGCAGTAGGTGGTAGAATGAGTGTTTAATTGTGTTAGCTGCTTCCCATTGATTCTCCAGGCCACGGCAGTGGGCCCAGGGGAAATGCTGGATAATGATGGAGTGCATGTGTTATTAAAGAGAGAGGCCGTAGCATTAGAGATCAATGCTTTTTGACCAAAAACATGACTGCTGGAATATGATATGAGAAGTAAGGAGGAGGACAGAAAGATGCTATTGATAAAAGATATCTCTGTCATTTAAGGTTATAGTCTGTTATCCCCCCCCCCGGCATTTCTAACAGAAACTACAGACTACAGACATGAATGTTAACAGCTTCAAATGTCACACACAAACATGTTTCTGTGACTGTATCATCTCAGCCATTTGGTGGTTTCAAGAGCTTAATTTATTATTATCCAAGGATTATTTTGGAGAAGTGGGATCCTTTTTGTGAGTGATTTCTGCGGCTGTCAGTTAACTGACAGTAAGCAGAGCATAACGTGATCACAAAGGATGACATGCATGCCCTGTGGCCTAAAATATTCTCTGCATCAATAAGAAAACCCTGGATTCACTCACTGTAGTAAAAACACTCCACAGAGGCAAGAAGAAATAATAATGAAAAAGACTTAAATAAACCAAATTATATTCTCATGGTTCCTATAGGGGATTTACCAGCCTGTCTGTTGAAGATTTTTTTTATACTGCTCTTATCTAAATGGTGGCAAAAGGTGAAAAAGTTAGGGAACTAGTGCAGACATTGTTACGGAGAGGAAAAAAATGATGACACTTAACCCACCCCCCCAAAAAAAAATCCCAATGAGAGAGAGACAAAAACTCAAACAAAAGGACACATGCAGTAAGCGAGGACAAAAATCAGACCATCACATCCAGTCATGTTGAGCCATTCCCCGTGACCCCCGTAGACATGTTAGACCACTGACCTGTGTCTTGCCCAGGAGCGTGTATGCCAGCTGTACCTTGGTGTAGTGCGAAACATCAAAGTGCTTACAAGTCTTCGACAGGGCGACATCAAGCTGCTCCTGGAGCCAGAAATAGATGGATGACAAAGGGAAAAACGGGAGGGGGGAAAAAAAAGAGAGGGATTATCAACGTTAAGACCGGGGATTTAGACATAGATGTGCAGATATATAGCTACCACACGAGGCCAAGGGCAATTGGATGTGGATGTGGGGGTATAAGTGTGAGTGTGTGTGTGTGTAAGTCTTTGACAAAGAGATAAAAAGAGAGGTAAGAAAGTAAATCAAGGTTAGCAGAAGTTAGGATGTACAGGGATGTGGAACAACCCTGACACAGTAAGCCGACCTCAGAGATTAAAGGGCAAAGGCTCTAAGTGATCAAACACCGAGCGTCACCACCCATTTTCTCACGCCTTATATTTAAAGCTGCACTTGAACATAGCACAATAACTACCGCTGACGTATGCCATATAATCACTTGAGAGGTGGCAGCTAGTCAGTAATTATTCTAACTGAGTTCATAATGCTGTCTGCTTTGAGGAGAGACAAACCAAAGTAGGTGGTGCTACTGTAAATTAGCCTCTCACTTGGTCCCTGGAAATGTGAAAATGATGGGTAATTTGACGATTAAATCCACAACATGTCGACTTTGAACAAGTTAATCACTAGTTCCTGCTATTGTAGTTTTCTACAATACTTTCTGTACGCTTTAAATTTAGTATATGCAGTAGGAGAACAAGCTGAAAAACGATCCGGTAGTAACCACAGCTGATAGTGTAGTTTTTTGGTTATCATGACTAATGTTTTATTCAGTGAAAATGCTGCCAACTTGATATGGTGCCCGCTGCCAAATACATCTCGCAGTAATACACACTGTGCAGCAGCAACAAAACCTCACTGATAACACATTCTCTGCATTTCTACTGGGCCTAATCATGCTTAGAGAGCAGAGAGTGGGTTTTTATAGAAAAATTGCTTCTCTTGGTTGACTGGCTAGATGCTTTTCTATAGAGAGACTGGACAATAGAGGATGGTTAGCATGCTACGTGGAGTGGTGTGTGGGTGCGTGTGTGTGTCTGTGTGTGTGTAATCGAAGACGTGTTGCAAGAAGAAAACAGATAAAAATCATTAGATATTACACACTAGGCTGACTGCCAGCCAGTGACAACTCTATTGTGTAAAGCATATACACAGTATATGCTGTGGAGTATATGTATATTAATATGAATGCTTTAAGCTGTTAGCATCCTTAAGGTGAAGGTGTTGGATCTGTTTGTGTCTGTCCTTTGTGCAAGTGTTTACCGTTATGATTTTAGAGGATTTCGCTTTGCTTATTCACAAATTCATGATAGCAGGTAAACAAACAAGCACCACTTCCACGTGGCTACGTATGTGTGCGCACATGCACTCCCGTTTCTTGTGTACAGACACTGTAAGTAATTAATCTACTCAAGCGCAGCGGCAGCAGCGGCGCAGAGAAAATTGCTTTGCATACCATTTATCACACACAAGTATCACGGCACAGCTAGAGATGAAACAGATATAATTTACCGTGCTTGCACACTGACAATAATGACTTTCTGAACGTGTCAATATTTGGCAGCCCCAGAAAGAGAAAGGCAAACTATCAAAATGTCAAAATGGAGGAGAAATTGCTTTTTTTCAGATGAGGGCTTGTGGAAAATTACAAGGTTAGAGCACAATCCTATTCACTGCTAAAAGTCTCTTTGCTGATATCGCTCTCAAATAACGGAATTAGAGATAAAGCAGGAAAGCACGTACCTCTATTTGCTCCAGAGTGTCTTGTAGTTTGGAATTCAGTTCGCTGCAAAGACAAAAGGAGACTGTTAATTCCTCAGTGCTGAAGAAGAATATGGAGTCAACTAAATCACAAACCTGTCAATATCGATTAAGCAACTAATTAATGCCTGTTTAAAAAAATACTATGCAGGATTTTCCTTAAAAATAATGTACACACTTCCTCTCAATTCTTCTCAATCATCACTTACAACACACTAGAAGTGTGTGGCAGTGTATTTATCCACAGAGACCCTGACTCCTGACTGTATATTCTTATTTTCCCACAGGATGTTCCTGGGCACAGCGAATAGGTGAGGTCGGGTCTTTATTAGAAGGTAGCAAACAGGTGCCAGGCCGTAGGCAGCACACATCCAAAATGAGCTACCAAAATCAGACACAGTGCAGAAAAAGCTCAAATACAGTGAGGAAAAAGCCCTCGCGAACAAAGCTAGGGTTGGCGTTCACTTGTGCTGTCGATACTTTTCGATACAAGCAGTAGACGACAATTCCTGTATGTTATACCTTTTTGGGATATTAATGATTTTGTCAGTAAAACATCATGAGTAATTATAAACATGACAAAACTGATGACGAGTACCCGTCCAAAGTTAGTGGAGTCTGAGTGTATTCCTTAAATCTTCCTTAGGCGATAGAAACAACAACAAGGCACTGTGTATATAAAGATAAAGGTAGCAATACAGTCATCTAAAAAAGAGCCACCTCATCATGAAGCTGCAGCCATGTGTCTCACAGTTTCTCGTCTTTCATACAAACAGGGACAATCAGGAGCAAAAGTACAAGTGAGTATTTTGAGAATCTGTGTTTTTTTTTCTGTGGTTCAAGTGTTTGTACTTTGTCAATTTCTACATTGGAATCCGCAGTAAAAATGTTGCCTGTGTGTGTGTCTATGCATGTACCAGACTATCATGGATACAAGACGCCTACGCATCCGTGAGCGTGCTCAGCGTTTGCCTCATCCTGGGAAATGCTTTCAACTCGAAAGCTGCGAAGTAGCAGCAGAAATCACGACTATTTTTGCCCATCCCAAGACACCAAATTCAATTCCCTTGTGACTCCCCCTGCACCGCGCCCATTCATAACACCCTCTGTTCCGCTGTTTTTCTGCCTCTGTCCCTGCTTTGCTTGGGGTCTTTTTCAGGTCAGCCCGCACTTATGTTGTGCCTTGTGATACCGCAGACGCCCAAGGGAGAGAGTGTCCTTAACAAATTGCTAATTAAGCACCTTAGACTCAGTTGGGTATCGAGGGAGGGGAGTGAGGAGGAGGAAGCAGAGAAACCGATGGAAGGCTGCAGATTGAGTCCCACGGGTCGTGCACATAACAGGTAACAAAATGAGCGGGCCATTTCAACACTTGATGCACTGTAAGCCTTTTTTATCTGCCTGTGTGTGTGAGATAAATATTATGGACGAGTGACGGACAGGAATCTACACCAACTGGACACCGACAGTTAACAAATGTTCCAGAAAAGTACAGAGAAACTGATGGAGACTGACAGAGACTCAAATAATGGCCAGTAAGCACGATGTAGAGAGATGGACAGATGAGCTAAGCAACCAAAATGCTGACATCAGAGTGACAGCTTACAAGAAGCTACACTATCAGCGTGTGAACTAAGCTGACAAGCATGACTGAGAACTTCCCATCAAAGATTGTGACAAAGCAGATGCCAACGAAGTGCGAAAGTGACTGTAACTGAATCCTATGGGTTGGTACGCACCACAGCAATGATAGCCCTAGACATTCTCTGCTACAAGCTCAGCGAGGCAAGTCATAGCCAGTATCCTAACACCACAAGGAAACCCCAACTGGAAGCCAAGATAAAGAAAACACGAAAGTAAGTAAGCTGGCTCAACTACACAAGGGTGAACGGATCAATGTCAGGTCTTGGCTGCTGAAGAAATGCATCTGAATTGTCTATATGCGAGGCCCCGGAGAGTGCTAAACAAAGGCTTTCAGCTCTGGCAGCCACACTAAGTAGATACACCAGAGGAGCAGAGGCCAACAGGATAAATGCCCCGTTCATCACTGAACTTTCTTTTGTACTCCCACGCTGCAGTGTGGTCGAGTAACAGAAGCTAAACAACAAACTGAACAGCACTGAAGAAGCAGATGAGAGAAAAAGTATCCTGCAAGTGCTCAGGGGACAACAGGCCTCAGAGTGAGGTGTAACACTGCAATTTCCCAGAAGAAGAACCAGTCATGATCACAGCACTGCAGACATTCCAACACTGGCTGACAACCAGTAAGAACTAGGCAGCAACAGCGCCTAACATGTCCGGTATCTACTGGTTAAAAGTTCAGTATGCTACGCTGGAAAAAGATAGTTGATTTCTGCATCTTACACCTGGGTCATCAAACACCAGTGACCTTGGGTTAGTAGTTGGACCAAACCACCAAGCCAGAGGTATTGGACACTGTGGAAATAAGGCTGCATCAGCATTTGACAAGCTGGGAATGAGACTCAACAATCAACTATCTTCCTCCAGAAGTACATCCGCTTATGAGCTTTCTTGCCGAGAGTTAAATGAAAAGGTTGATACCATCCTCAGGTCTGTCAATACAAAGCTGGAGCCAGCGGGCATTAACTTAACTTAGCACACTTGAAACAGGGGGAAACTGCTAGCCTGGCTCTGCCTAAAGTTCAAAATTAACCCTTCCAGCACCTCTAAGCTCATCAATTGATACGTTATGTCTTGCTGTGTAAGCCGAAGAAAAGCCAGGCTAAGGCAGTGACGTCCTCACTGGCCTAGTAATTTCCAATAGTGACAAGCAATATTTATGTGCTTTACTAAATTTACACAAGCACTACGAGTGGTCAGGAGCAGATTTTGTTAGTAGCTACGAAAAGATCGGAGCTACTAAAATATTGATGAATGCGGACATGCACATAAATTTCTGTCTGAACAGTTTACACACAAATTCCTTCTGCTCACGTTTCATGAATGAGACCCACAGCGGTCACATCAGCGGCATGTCAAGGGACTATATTCAACTTATCTTGCATTGTAACATGCATTATGACAACTTAATAAGGTTTATGTATGTTTTTAAATGAAGCTCCGCTCAGCTGTCTGCTGCTGCTGCTGCTGCTGCGAGCGAAGTGTCCTTCTGCTTCTTCTTGTGTAACCTTGTGTGTACTGGCGGTTAATACAGCATTACCACCATTTAGTGGATTGGAAGCGCATTACACCTATAATGGGCTTTTATTTATTACCCCCAGTGGTAAAATTAGATATATAATTCGATATATCGGTTCGGTTAGATATTTGGCTTTAAATCAAACCGGTTGGAAAATTTACAAACCGACACAAGCCTATCCAGCGCTCCTGGTATTGTGTCCATTTCATCATTATATTGCTTAATTACACTGTCCCGTGAGTGTTCATGTGTGTGCAGATGCAGCTCCTCCCCTCATACTGGCACCCCTCCACCATCAGACAGAATGCATAAATAACAGATGAGGAGAGGAACCTAACTAACAATCTGTTATCTGCAGGGAACACAAGGTCTGAAATGGAGTTAAGTGAAATGCACTGAAACACCTCTACGTTTTTATGATCTAGTCTCATAGGTGTGAAATAAAGTTCAAAAGGTCTTCCTGTTATTCCGGAGTCCTGCAGGATGCTTGGATTTTGCAAAAACTAGTTTTACCAGGCAGGCAGAGAGGCAACAAAGTGGCAGGGGAAGGGCTTCAAAGAGTGAAAAATAGTGAGGAGGGATCACAGCCATAATTAGGCAGAGGAGGTTAGAGGTAACAGACTCAAGAAGACCAGAACAATGTGCACTGATAGATTTATTCAGGTGCAAGATTTGATGTAATGAGATATATAGTTATGGCCCTTTCTCCACAGTTACATGGGCCACTGCATGAAAAGTGAGCGACATGATGCCGGCTTATGAGGCTAATATCATAACTATAAGACTCCCATATCCATGTTGTATTTGTTTATTTGTCTTGCTTGTTTTATTAGCCTGGAGTCCGTGTTTAATTTGTTTAGCTCAACAGAACAGGAATATTTACGCTTATTTCTTACAGCAGATATGCAACAATCCCTTACAATACTTTAGGTTTTAATATGCTACCCCGAGAAAATAATAATCTGTGATTAGTCTCTCTGTTTCCTGACTACTCAGTCCAAGAGCTTACATGAACATCCAATTAAACCCAAACACGTGGGAAGCAGATAATGACTAAAACAGTTTTGCTGGAGACATTACTGTCGCCCAACGTAATTGGTGCTCATCATGAAAATGACTGTGCCTACAAAATAACAAAATAAAAGTGTTAAGCATCTTCTTTCTTCCGAGCACACAAGTGCCAATGAAAAAAAAGTGATGTTAATGTCACATAAAAAAAACAGACTAATGCACTGAGGTTCAGCTGATTTTTTCTGTGTGAAACCAAACCTGTCAGAATGGGAAAGGAACAAAACAAAACAAACTGTCGTCCAGACCGATGTGACTGACCCGACTTTGAATAAGTCTCAAGATTATGCTGTTGTTTTGAGTGCTGGGAGGCTTTTATGATCTCTAAAGCGCTGTAAGTAAACACAAGTGACACACTACTACAGCTCATAAACACTGAGATCTTTTTAAAAATCTGCGCTGGTGCACTACCATCTCTCTGTCTCGCATTAATATAGCAGCAGAACTTTTTGATTTGTAAAGATTTAGTGGAGCAATGGCATCCTGAGCAGAGAATAAAGCCACGCTGCCTTTGTTTGTGTGTTGTAATCTGAGCTTCTCTGTCAGATTGGCCACATGTGCTTGTAGTGCAAGTATGTGTATCCCACTGGTTAGCTAATCGCCACTGCTCTGCACTGCACTCATACAGCAATTACCGCTGATACTGGGACAGCATCACCACAGAAGTGAGCACCCACCCTCTGACTTCACCTGGTTAACACCACAAGCTCTGTCAGCACAGTTCACGTTATTAGCACCGTACACTGCTAGCCAGCTCAGCCACCTCCATGTTGAGAGCTGTATGTAGACAACCTCTGAAACAGAGAAACGCTCTCTTTAAATCTGAAATCCTGATTTTGGGGAACAAAACTGAGATTATGGGCCTGTCCCAATGCCAACTCTTCCCCTAAAAATACCCACTTGCACTTGGTTGTGCGCGTTCACGTTTAGGCTAGGGGTGTCCCAAAACAGAACTGAGGTACTGGAAGTGGTTTCCAACACTTAAACCCCGCCCTAGATTCCAAGGGAGCCCCGACCCACACTTTCAACTAAGTGGAAGATGAAATTTCCCAGAACACCTTGCGAAGTCAGCAACTTCGGCAAGTTTTGGAAAACAATTTGTTACTGTACGATCATAGGTGTGTACAGAGTTAACACACCATCAATAATAAAAATAGAATAGATGTAGAAAACAACGATAAGAAAACAGAGCAAACATTAAAATAGCAATTTAAGAAAAAAGAAAAAGATCATCATGCTCAGGCTGAATGATACGCCAGGTGGAAGACAACGGTTTTCAGGGTGGATTTAAATTTAAGGGGTAGAAATGGGATTGACATTTTCATTGACAACACTTGTCATGTACTGTATTTTGTGGAGGTGAAGGTTGAGAGCTGCTAGACGATAGGCTAACATGCATTCATATTATGAATTTCATGTTTTGCAGAAAATTTTCCAAGATGGTCTTAAACCATGTATGGAGAGAAAACAATTGCAAATATATATTCTGTATCATAATTTCTTACTATCATATTGTACAAAAGCTTCTCTTCCAAAGCTTCTCTTATTTCTGTGAGATTCACAAGACTATAGAAATGCTAAAGAAAACCTGACATCTTTGTTTTTCTGAGGCCACAGCAGAGTTCACAGTTTATGAACACTGTGCTGACATGTGCGGGTCTAAAGCTGCCCATGTGGGAAGCCTGATGAAAATGGACCGAGATGGAGCATGAGGCTGTGTAAGTGCCTTCTTGAGGAAACAATATTGACTTTTAAAGGGTTAGGGACAGAGGACAAAGGAAGGGCAGGCATGGAACAAAGCCTTCATGTAGGGCATTCAGCAGCGCATGGAAAAGCATGACTACAAGGTTAAATCAAAGTGCAGCAGACCGGCAACTAGCTGCTTAGGGGACGGCAACGCTGCAGTTAAGGCTCCTGGAATTTTGGGCAGAGAGCCAAAGTGGAATGTGCACGCTAACGTAAAGTGTGACAGATGTGTCATCAATGCACCGATGTTAAAAACTACTACATTCAGGAGGCCGTATTAGCATATTGCAGAGGAAAGCAAAGGTGAGAGGGCAATTGGATTTCTGTCTGGCTGCCATAGACACGTCTGATGACCCATTCAGACAGTGTGTGAATACAATGATGGTAATAAAAAAAGTAAGTGCTTCTCTTTATGATGACCACAATCAGATTCCCTCACTGACAATGGGTGGTATTATTGGTGAAAAAACTGCTCTGCACATCAGAATCCCAGCACATTCAGGGAGAATTAACACGGACACACACCGCTATGAATGAAAACTCATGACACTGTGTGAACAAAAGTGATATCGACAACAAGTGTGCAGCATGATACCATATTGATCACCATTTCTCAACGGTCACTCTGTCGCCAGCCAGGTGAAGCTTTGAAATGTAAAGGTGCAGGTGCGCAGTGTCGTTTCAAAGGCCTGAGTCTTCCAGAGAAACTGTGCCATTACAAAGAGGTCTGCTGACATGGGGCTCACCATTTTGTGACGCCAGTGCTCGCTCCACAAATAGACTTGACGCACACTCTGCTGCACATGGCATAAAAGCAAAAATTACAGCTGGAACACCGTGTATTTGTGTTACACTGGCAAGTGTTGGGAGCAGCTAAAGACCTTCCCACACACACCTCTGCACTAAATACTCTGTCCGAGTCTGTCGGTGGCATTGCAGGAAGAGGGATGAAGCCAGCAATGACGTGCACCCTTGATCAATAAATGATCGATGAAGAAAAAGGGGCACTGTGGCACCCACCTCCTGACACAAATTGAGCGCAATTACACAGAATATCAAAGGGACAGAGACGATTGCAAAGCTTGCATTGATGCACATACACACAGAATCTTCGATATACCCTATAATTTGAAAACCCACTCTTATCTTACGTAGGGAGAGAAGGAGTGGCAACAAACGGTTAAAAACATCCTTGTGTACTCCTGAGCGTTCACACGGTTCTGTCGAAGCATCTGTATGGCATGACTAACTTTCAATCCAACAACTACTTTAAAAGTTTGAAGTTTCCCAACAGGAAATAAGTGATCAGAAAATGTTCATCCACCCACAGAAAATGAAGTCCATGCTGCTCGTATATGGATACAATCAAATATAATTCTATCAATGTGCTCAAACTGTACCTGATGCAGCTGTAGTGTTTGAAGGTGCTGGCAGCCTTCTGACATTCCAGACAGAGCTGGATTGCACCTGGATAGTCTTCCTCCTAAATGCACAGAGAGGTAAAGTCATTAAATGTACGTTTCACGTACAATAAACAGTACTGTATAGTCTGCAAACAAATTATAAATACCAAACATATCAACAGTAAATTCTGGATTGTGACGGCGACATGTGTGATTTCTTCTGTGCACCAGATTTGTTTGATCTCCTTAAAAATGATTGATGCAGCAGATACTGTGTGGATAACGGATTGGATTACATTCAGTGGTAGTCAAATCCATTCCATGTGCTACAGCTGACCTTCACAACAGATCGGCATTTGTGGGACTGTCTCGTGTTTGTGTGGGTTTGGCTTTCAATGCAGAATCCCTGCTGATGTTTGACCTTTCAAGTCGATTACAAACATATCTTTGTGTGTGTGTGTGTGTGTGTGTGTGTGTGTGTGTGTGTGTGTGTAGAAGGGTTGAAAATACCTCAAGCATCTCGCTGAGTCTTACATCTGTTCTTTGCTATGAGGGTAAGAATGACGAGAGGAAGACATGAATACAGCATAAAATCATCAACAGGCCATTACACTGGTGATCAAAGCAAATAAGCAAAGAATTGAAACAGAGTATGTTCCATTAACTTACATATTTAAATCATGTGCAGATGCAATGAGTATTGTGTAGACTACAGTAATCCATTTCCCAAAAGTGACACAGTGTGTTTGTAATGGTTTATAACAGATGGCTGCCTTGGTGTTGCACATTGTTTTGTCTTGTTTTGACGCCACACATTACAATGACGTCTTCACATCTGCCTTTGTGTGTTACATTAACACACATATTTTTGGACTTCTGTCATTGTACACCGCACATTCTTTTATTGTTTATGCTGTGAACCTTTGCACATCCTCTAAAACATATCTTTGCACATTTCTGCCTAGCTCTTTCATTTTAAACACTTGCATTGTGCATATTTTTAAACAGCATTTTTAAAACATTTTCAGCAAACAGCGATTTTAGTGATGTAATTTTTTCCTCTCTAAACATACTGCTACCTGCTGCACTTTCTCACTGTCTCTTAGTGTTGATATTTACTGCAGTCATTCTGCTGTTCTTTGCTACAAACCAAAAAAAGGAGAGTCGTCATTTTACAGGCTTGTCCTACTAAATAATTTAAATTTTATGCCTGTAATGTCAATTTTTGTCTGTGGTACCATAAAAAGTATCAAATACCGATATGTTTCAAAGTGTCGTATCAAAGTTAGAAATTCAAGCATCATGATAACACGATACCATTCACATCTTAACCAAAACTGGCACCTGGAATTTGGTACTGGCACCCAAAGGTGCCTTTTTTCGCTACTTTATTTTCTCTGTAATAAATCAAAAGTAACTTCTGAACAAGCTCCAGGGATGACGTAGCAGACTAAAAAGCAATTCTGCTCCTCCGCTCTTTTCTCATCACACATAGAGCTCATCTTCTGTCTCTTCTGATTCTGATTCTAGGTATTTCAGACAGAAACAGCTCGGGGTAAAGTCTTACAGTAGGAAGGTCAGATTTCGAATGTGAGCCAAAATAACACTGACAAGAAAATCAAAAACTTCCCTCATGACTACAGTTAAAATACATAATGTTGCAGGTTAGAAATATGTATTACATCAAACATAACTGCAAAAACATAGTATAGAAATGTGAGTACAGAAAGGTGTTGTGGGTACTGATTTAGTTTTGTAAACCAAATCACAACATGAATCCATGCAGCACCCAATAAAAAGCACAGTTACTTGGGACTGACAGAGGTCAGGGGTCAACTGTGAACCAGACTGGTATTTCTCAGGGTGGTAGGACGAAACATGTTGTTGTTGTTAACTATGTGTGTAAACTTCACCAGCGTCTTGATGGTCCTCAGTGACTTCAGCAGGCCTGTCAGCAGCTGTCGACGCCTCTGATTGGCCAACAGACCCAAGCTGGCTTCTGTGAATCCCTCCTTTGCCACGCTTAGTTGCCTTCACAAGACATCACGGTACAGAGTGAATACACCATCATCACAGGTTAATATGACTGTTACTTAGCTGGCAATAAACATGACAATAGCTGTAATATGTTACACCAGAAGCTTATTTTACTGCAACTTGCCTATTTGCTGTTACCACCCAACTTGTAGGAGCACTAAAACATTTCTTATCACCCACAATAGCATAATAAATAGCCTGTTGAAGACAGAAATAACATAGCGTGCAGAGTATCATGTATTGGGGCATGTTTTAGATTCCTTTTTTTATTTCAAGGGCAAACAAGACGGAATCATTTGTCATTTGTGACCATATTAACAGACTGAGACTATATGAAGGGAAGGAACGTTATCACGGCTCTGAGGAAGGCACTTAGTATGCAGATGTAGTTTGAATGGGCTATTTCAGCAGCTTCTTCATTTAGTGAATAGATGGTACGTGATGGAACACCATTACCTCCTTGCATTAGTGCAAATGACCGCTGCCAGCTGCAGGTTGGTCTGTAACGCCGTCACTCGCTCCAGTTCCTGTGAATGACAAAGTCAGTGGTAAAAATTACTGATCATCATTATTATTAAAATACAGTTATCTCTAAACACTGGAACATTTTGAAGTTAATGTTTCAGATCCCGAGGAATTATTTACTGCTGAAGTTTCTATCTAGTGCTTAGAAAGCCGTATGATAATGCCGAGGGCTTGTAAAATCTCTGGGACACAAAGATATTGTTGGGTTGGTTCATTTATGGTGTCGTCAGTGAAATATGCCTGTAATAATAATGCCATTTACCCAGCAAATCACTTCCCCCACTAAGTACTTTACAGACATGAACAACAATGCAACAGCGAGATGCATCCTGCTGTGAGTGTTTTATGAAGACAGATATTATAGATGATGTCATTAAAGTAAGGCATGCATCATCGGTGCAAATAACACACAGAAGAAACAGAAAAGCTTCCTTTCTTCGGAGCTTTGACATTTGGAAAAAGGATCAATGAGCACTCTGCTCTGAGAGTTGAGTTATTATGCCACTTCAGTGACCTCTGTGGAGCACAAACACTCCCTCAGCCAAGAGCAGGACCCAGGGACAAGTCGCGTCGCTGTTATATTTTTGACTTTTTCTCTCCCCCTCTTGGTTCTTATTTTCCTGATCTGCCAGATGCCATGCCTGAGGTGGGAGATGGTTATTCTTTGATCTTGTTTTGTAGTGCAGCATCATCCCTATGCAAAAGAAGTCCAGTGTTCACAAACGTCCTCATAACACTGTCAGAAATGCAACGTTTTACCAACAGAATACAGTCTGGGGGAAATTAATTGTAAAACAGTAATTAAATAAACAACAACAGAATCAAAGTGGCGCTTCAGCTGTGGATACAAGATCAATGATTCCAGTCAAAGCAATCTGGCCTCATGATCTTGGGCGTTGACAAAGACCATGACAAGTCCTCAGAACAGTTTTACAAGGGTTGATTCAGTAACTGGGGCTTTTCTCTGAGGGGACATGTACTGTGCTACTCTTAGGCTTAAAACTCACGATCTGTAACACTGGGAACAGAGTTGGTTTCATGAAAATGTTTAACAAAGCTAGCACTTCATTGGCAGAAGTATCTATGTTATTTTGTCTGTTATTGTCTTGTTTTATTGGTTTATTTTATATACACCGTATGTTGTTATTGTTGTTGTATAGTGATGTTTTTTTGTTTGTTTTTTCTGCTTGTTTTGTCTTTTTAAATTTTTGTTTACTTGTTTGAGAAAAGGAAAAAATATTAATAAAAAAAAAAAAGAAGTATCTATCAACTGTTTATAGCTTAATTTACTTTCTGATTATAGTTTATCATTATGCTATCACAAACCCTGAGGCGTACAAACACTTTCCTGTTTGTAAGCTAAATATGAAGCTTCAGTTAGCAGCTTGTTAGTTTAGTTTAGCATACAGACTGGAAAAAGGGAAACAGCTAGCCTGGCTATGTCCGAAGGTAACAAAATCCACCTGCCAGCACCTCTTACTTCACTTCTAACACCTTATATCTCACTTTTTAAAATCCTAACAAAAACCATCCCCATTAAACCACAACGTCATTTCAACACTTTGCTTTCATAGTTCATACACTTGCAACAAGTGAACAGAGCCAGGATAGCTGTATCCCTGTTTCCAACATTCATGCTAAACTAAGCTAAGCTAACCAGCTGCTGGCGGTAGCTTCACTTTAAGCACAAAATACACATTTATGAGAGTGGTATCAATATTTTTCTCATTAGATCTTTTCAGATGGGGAGACCTTCAATCTTGTCAAGCCAGCAAAGGCAAGAGTGGACTATAGATTGTATACAGACATGGACGACATGTCAGCTTCCCAAAAGTGAGGCCAGAACATCTCAATTACCTTCCAGTGGTTGGCTGCAGTATAGGTCATAAACCCCGCCCCCACCTCATTAGCGGTTGGGACATGAGCCAAACTAAAGGATTAAAGAACACACCAAACAAATTTTTCCCAAAGATACTTTCTGTCATTTTAGATAGTTCTCACGCTAATGTATGTCCAAGTGTTCGTTTTCTAATAAGTTGGGTTATTTGATGCTATAAAAAGGGGGTTTGACGCCATGATTGACAACTGTGTGAGCCAATCGGTGGCACTGCTCGCAACTGGTCGGACGGGTGCATGGATGGAAACTTGACACAGCAGAGATCGCTACTGCACAGATTCTGGCTCCAAATGACGTCAACAGTGCAAGATGGCAGTGGCCATATCTAAGATATTTTTGGCTTCATTTTTGAACAGTGGGCGGAAGTGGAGATGTGTCATCCATCTTTATATACAGTCACTGGTCTGGACATAATCCAACCTTCACATTGATGCTTTTGCAAATTAAATACTACCCAGACAACTGAGAGCAACAACTGTCCATAAATACTTCACATGCGTAGAACACAGTTGCCTTTCTTAAATAAGTTCATAAGCACTGGTTAGAGTAGTTAATTAATACATGAAGGTACCACGGTGGCCTTTGCACACTCAAACACACATTAAAATGTGTCCTCAGAAAATGCCCTTGCGCTCGCAGCAACGAGGGGCTGGCTGGGACTGGGCTGACTCACCAGGTCTAGCTAAGAAATAATTCAGTGGCTGGATCCAGCTGATTCACACACTGGGAGCAGTGTTGCAACATCTTTATCACCCACTCTGCTACAACTGTAAAACTCTACTACGTCTAAACACAGCAATAGTATGAAATTCACTAAACAGTTCACAGTAAAGGTGACCAAGCTGCACAGTCATCATTCTCACAGCAAAATCCCAAACTCCTGACTTCTTCAATATCTATCAATCACTGATCGACATTATCAAAGCAAAGTACTGATTGTTTCATTCAGATTAACAGTCAATAACATTCTGTAGTTACAAAAGAATTGCACTCGGAGTCAAATTTGGTCAAGTAAGGGGTCATGTCCTTCCTGTGTCCAACAGGAACTATTCTTTCGCTTCACCAAACAAACACACACGGCCTGGCTCTCACTCTTTGCCCCTTGTTATGCCACCTACTATCAATACACAGGTAAAACAGACACAGCAGTGTTGCAAACACTCAGACCATGATGTAATATAGAAACACTCACGCATTCAGTTATGCTCGCGTATCCACACAGAAAGAGACCCAACAGCCTGAATACACACATTCAGCTTCAAACAGAATCACACACTCAGACAAACGCGCTCAACATGCTGAGTGCTCAGTATGTAGCCTGAGGCTCCAATTTGTTGTTATACCACCGCTCTGAGCCGTCTATCCTGTCTATTAGCTACAGTTAACCTGACAGACGGAGGGCTAAATCAACTTGTGGAACTGTGTACCTGTAACTGCGCACAGTGGTGGACTCTGGCAACTGTTCAATTAGTTTTTAGTCGATAAAAGAGGTTAAAGAGCTGGTATGCGCAACTGGTATGACCTTAAAAAGCAACGTGCGGGATAAAACTTCAAAGAAAAAGAGATACTGGATTTTATTATATAACAACACACAAAAAGCATGTGTACAGTGCATCCATATGTACTATACACATACAAGAAAGATGAGCCGATTCCACCATAATGAAAATATACAACCGAACTCCTACGATGACCACAAACACAGGCGCTGGTGTGGGAAGTGAAGGTCAAAGAGGAGATCTTTAGTCACAAGGGAGGTTTTATTCCAGGGTTCTTTATTCATATATTCATAAGAGGTCCTGCCTAGGACCCTTTGGGACATTGACTATGCACTGGCTCCCTGTTGCCCGTTCTGCCTTTACATTCTAATGCTGCTGCTGTTTGGGCCCTGCCCTTATCATTTATTTGCATTAAAGTGAACGAAAAACAAAGTTAAATTACATCTAGGGCATACAAGAGCAATGACTCACAGCTGGAGTTAAAGGAATGCCTCACAAACACAAAATGACCATTGGAATATCAATTGCTCATCCTGTTAATTTGTGAATAAACTTTGTTGTTTTTGAATGCCTCCGCGGTAAGTGAAGGCTCCAAAAACGGCGGACATTCTTGATTAACTGAAGTCACGGAGATCCGGAAAATGCTCATGCATTCCACTGAGCAGAGTTCAAACACACGCATTTGCCCAGGCGCACACTCATCCATGGGTGAGACTAATTATGCGGAAGTGTCTTTAATGTAAGGTTTTAGTGAAAATGCATGTGTTCGGGAAGCACTGAGCATACGACTGGATAAATAAGATTGGATTATACTGCATGAGTTGTCTGAGAGTTTATAAAAGGATTTAGTTTGTTGTTAAAAAATGCAAGAAATTCAAATTCATCAGCACAACGTACCAAAGTATGAGTAACTATAGTTATTTCTTTACATTTTTGTCTCCACATTCCCACACTATTACTTCAAAGGTATGTGACCATACCCTCACACCTCCACACATTTTTACAACCCTCTGACCCCGATGTAATTGTCAGGTATGACCACCAAATTACCAATCTCTTTCAAAAGAGGCAACTAGGAAACACAAAGAAAGGTAACAGCAGTAACAGTAATGAATTAATGTTTCCAGTGGCCGATAATAGAATTCCTGTCCAAGTCCCTTTCCTATGGTGTTGAGTGACCTCGTCAGGGCTACCTGGTGCAAATCCATCACAACATGGACTCACTGAAGGCAATCTTTCTTTCCTGAGAAGTCAACGGGTCATGCAGTTGGCCACTCTATTCTAACCATAGACTGTATATAAAGATGGAAAGCTTGACAGCTCCCTTAAAGAGAAGCCATTACATCTTTATCGCCCCCTGCTGACTGGCTGCAGTTTAGGTCATGAGCCCCACCTCCTACTTGACAGCAAATAGGACATGGGCCAAACTAAAAGATCAAAGTACAGATCCGATAAACTTCTCCAAAGGTTTCCTGATATGGTTGGTTTTATTTTGTTATTTGATGCTATAAAAAGGGGTGTGACAACATGATTGACAGCTGTGATTGGCTGATACTGCAGCATCATTCCCCCAATGACTAGTGCATAGACTGTGGCTCCAAATGAAGTCACCAGAGCATGATGGCAGTGCCTGCATCCAGGACTTTAGGCTTCATTTTTGTACAGTGGGAGGAAGTGGAGATGCATCGTCCATCTTTATAAACACTCTATGATTCTAACCTGTTTCTCTTTCTTATCTGATAAGAGAGGGCAGTTATTTTAAATCGGCACACTCCTTGTTTTATTGATCCAGCAGGTTATCAGAATCTCACCTTGAGCTGATGACAAATAATGTTACATCTGTCAACTTCAGAATACCAAATTCAAATGTACAGCACAGGTACAGTACAGCACTTGAAGAATATACAGCTTTAATTAGTAATCAACAGTTATAAATGAATCAATGAAAATGGCTCTGGCCTCCATGTAACCCTCCACAGAGGAAAGCCCAAGCACACTTTCAACCCCTTCCGAGTGCATCGCTTGGGAGCAGCAACAGTGATCAGACACAGGCCGCAGCACAAGAAAGATTAGTCACTACATAGCTATGACTCACATCAGACACTTTGCGGGCCATCATTTTAGGCGCTGAGGCATGAGTGTGTGTGTTTGCACGATTTATGTGTCCACCGATGTGTTATACACAGTGAACAAGCACTGGGGAGAAGTGGCTTTGTGCCCTGTGGCTGTGTTTCTGCAGAAGTGTGCATTTCTGTGTACATGTTTGATAAAATATCACACTGAGTAGATAAGAGGCCTTGGGAGAGAAAAAATGGTGGCGAAAATAGTCGGCGGAAAAGCGATGAAACCTCATATAAAAGGAGGCACAAAGAACAGAGGATGTTGGGTTTAGTAAAGTATTACTGCTTGGAAATAATGTGGTGAAACCCAGTGTTCCTTTTCGTGACATTAATGCAGTGAATGTAGAAACTGAAGTGCTCTCTGAACTCCAGAGGGTATTCGTAGACCAAGTGAAAGAGGTCTGAGACGGGTCAATGGAAGTGCCCCCAAAATCCCTGGCAACTTCCGCTAATAAGCCCTGCAGTCATCTTGCCTCTGCAGAGTCTCATGGAGGGTCACAGAAATAATGATCAATTTGCTATTCATAGACTGACCTTCACAAGGCTTAACAATGATGGTAATTTCACTGCAACTTCACGACACGCCAGATTTGTTAGAGCTGTCAGTCATCTGCTGTGCCTTGCTGGGATCAAAGCTTCACTGACTCAACACAAATTCTATCAAACTTCAAAAGTGATATGTCTGATGGGACTGGTGAAGTTTGATTGCTTGATTAAATAAATCAAAAGACCAACTCCTCCAATTAATCCAAGACACACACTCACGCACAAATATACACATTCAGGCTAACACAAATATTTGATCTACCGGTACAACACTTTTATTCTTAAGTCCACTTGCAAAGCCACAAATCATATTCAATGTACACAGACATGTACACAATGCTGGCCTCTGCTGCTGCACCAGCGTCTGTATAGAGTTGATAACTAAGATAAACAGGACGAGATTGCATCTGTTCACTACCCTCAAATGAATCACATGAATAAAACCAGATACAAAAATCATTCTGACTCATCATTATAGCAAACGTGGTCTCCTATAATTTCTCGTCTCTACTGGCTGGGACCAAAAATAGACTATATATCTTCTTACTTGATTCAAAGAAATCCTCTCTCTCTCTCTCTCTCCCTCTCTCTCACACACACACACACACACACACACACACACACACACACACACACACACACACACACACAGGTTCATTTCAGTTCACTGCAACTTCACCAGGCGATCAAAAGAAGGGATTTCATGGACTTAGTTTAAATTCACATCCTGACTATGTTCTGAATCAAAAACCTAGATTATTGCCCCCTTTTTCTTATCCATGGATGGAGTAAGATTTCCTATTGCCATGGTTACAGAAATTCTACGTTATCTCGTTGGCAGCTGACAGCTGGAACAGGAACACATCCACTGACACCCTGATACCATCAAAATAACCTGGCGTCCACTCATAACAAGTAGAAGAGATCAACAGAAAAGACGCCAATCCCAAAAAACGAACAAAAAAAACCGCCAAATATAACTGACTGTTCTTTAAGATGAGCGGCCGGGCCGTGGTTGTTTGATGTGGTCGTGAGATGACACTGGAAGCTTACCTTGACATAAGAGGGCTGTTTCTCCAGAATGAGATCGGCGACCTTTTTAGAAACCTACAGAGAGGTAGAGAAAGAGAGAGAGAAGGGAAAAAAGATCAGAATAGGAACATTTTTGTGGGAAAGGACATTTTGATGTTCTACCCAAATGTCACCCCACAGAAACAGTTCAGGCAGCACAATCTTGCTGTCAAGGATGGAGCCAGAATTACAATCACTGATGTCTGTATCTAAAGCGCAGTACAACCAAAGCCTTTTAAAAGAGCGTCTTCCTTTCTCTGTTTCATTTCATTCAGTGTCTCTCTCAATAGCATTACTCGTGCTTCTTTGAGAGACGTCTCTGTTCCCTCTTTTCCCATTGTTCTCTGATGTTCTCTTGCCTTCTTTTGTGCCTTTAACCAATCTGAATGACATCTGAAGTGAAACTGTGATTATCTAAAGCTAACACCGAAGGACCCTACAAACAAGGTCTTATAGATTGGAGTGGGAGCTCTGGTTAACTCTTGCTGCCGACTCTCATAAAATACTTTCAGCATATTAAAGCATTGTAAGCTGTCTGTAAGTCCCATACAACCATTGATATGTTGTGTCATTAGACTTTTCCTGCCTGGTAGAGCTGTGTATTGTTTGAAAAAATGAAGATACCAGTACCCTGAAAGTGATATCGATAAAAATACTTCAGTTGATACCTTTTTTTTCTACTTCATTTAATACCCATCATGTGACTGAAATTATTCAGTTGCGTAATATGCCATCAGGCACCACAGGCATGTAGTATAACCCTACTTTCAAACATTTTGGTTGCATCTCAGTGCGCTGAACAGCCTACTTTGGCAAATACATCGCACTCTACTTCACCACACCACACACACTGTATGGGTTGTGGCTGCTGTAGTAGTGATTGGCTGCAAGCAAAACCCAACAAATCCTCTTTTTTGTTTTTTAGACCTTGTTACAAAAAGGATTGACTGCACGTATTGTTTCACTAGAGAGAAGTTTCAACACTAATTGGTACTCCCCACACTTTGTAAGGCAGGTTTCTGAAATGAATTTGTAGTCTTCAAAGCAATGTCTCCACAGTTACAGGGAGGGATATCGTGTGTTTTAAAAAGTAGGCTACATTCTCATGTGTGTTCAATAAGTACTAATTTCTGTAACTCATGGGCCATGTCAATTTTAATATCAATGTGAAGGGTGACTGATGCTCAAATGTTTCAAAAATTAATACAAGTACATGAGCTGGAAATCAATGTGCTGCTTGTTATGATGACAAAAGGAAAACACTTGCCAATCATCTTTTTCCCTACTCAGTGAGTTTATTACAATAGTGAGAAGGTGTTCATATCTGCTAGTATACAGTAGACCAGGTTAGAGGAGGGGATGACTTTACAAGATGGTCGCCGACTAGAGACCTTCACAGATAGAGACAGAGCGCAGCACGTCATACTGTGAAAACCATGTCCACCAGACGGGAAACCAATCTGTGCCGCGACATGGAACCAAGGACGGAAATACTGACAAAATGCCTTTAGCTAGCTGAGAACATCAGATTTCAGCATGACAAAGGATTATTTTAGCACCCCAAGTCCACCAAAGAGAAAAATGTTGACGAACTCAATATTGTCAATCTCAGCATTGCTTCTCCCACTGTGTGGCCAGAAGTGAAATACTTTGATATTTACAAGTGAAACTGTTCATGCCACAGGGTTCCAGTGTCTGCGTCTTTTACCATTATAAATAAGATGGTCACAGAGAAGAATATATTCAGTACTTTTAAGGAGAAGTGTAAGAAATCAGATGAGGAAATGGCGGACAAAAAAACAATGCATATTTTGTTAAAGAAGCTCAAGACACCATTAACAGAGCTGCCCTCAAAATTAGGCCATAATGCCAACTATTGGCAACCAACTGACTAGAACAAACCTATTTAACAGGAGTGAAAGAGTCTTAATACATAATGAAAACCCACGAGTAACCAAAACCTCCTACCTGAGCCACAAGGCCAACGACATTAGCTCTCAGCTCTTCCTCACATATACAAATGGAGGCTAATTGTTCAAAGACTGGGTTGCAAAGCAGTGACGGAGTGCATGCAACATTTAACAGATGGGTGTAAATGTTGCCCAAAACAAGTGACTGGCAATGAACGATCATCAACATAGACCCACAGTAAGACAATGAATGTAATTTTTCTCATTAGGGATACTGACATGCCATGAGGGAGTAAAAAATGAGGGAAGCCATGGGAGAAGACAGATGCCTTATGTAGACTACACTCCTCAGCTCATACACGTCGTCTATTAGAGTGAAAAAGCTAACGAACACAAGCATTGATAACACAGATTATACATGTTTGGACAGTTTGCTCATTAGCAGGAAGGCTGTAGATATTTGTTAGGCTTTAATATATGTGTCTGAAGAAGAACACATTTGCTACTTCTTGCATGTGTTTACTGAGATGTATGAGGCAATTAGAGCTAAATTAGCTGGTGCTAATTAGGGTTGGTAGCAGTGAAAAGTCTCCAGCAGTGTAGCAGTGAAGGTCAGTCCTCCTGATGAAGAGAGCTGCACACTGAGACAGTGTAAACTCGACAGTGAAGGTTTCCACTGGTAACACAGAGCAATATAACCCCTATTCACTTTGAAGCTGCGTGTGTGTGTGTGTGTGTGTTTGTGTGTGTGCGTGTGTGTGTGTGTGTGTGTGTGTGTGTGTGTCTTTTTTTCATGCAACGATGTCATCTCTCATTCTCATTTTCATTCACACATACACCCCACCTGAAACTTCCTCTGCACAGTTGGGCATCGTTTCAGCCTGACTGAAACACAAGGAGGAATTTGGCAGCCATGCAGGGTTAAGGCAAAGGTTGCATAAGCGTTACTAACTTTTAAAAGAAGCTGAGCGGTGAGAGAGAATTCATTATTGCTGCAGGAGGGATAGTCATCTCTAGCTTTCAAGTTTCATTAAAAATTTAATATGTTCACACGAGTTACCAACATCGCCTCCTCTGACATCTCTGCAGCCAACATTTCTGTGAAGAGTCACTTTGAGGTTGATAGGAAGGCAAAATGTTGTGAAACTGCTGTTGAGTTGTACCTTCAAAGGCAGTGAGCACTTGAGAGCTATTATTAGGATGTGGTTGATGTTCTAGAAGTGCTACTGATAACAGTACAGTAAAGTGCTCAACAGTAAAGGCCCACAAAAACCAAGCTGATATTCAGCTGTTGGTCAATATCAGGCCGTCACTGAGTGTCTCTCTTTTTTTGCGGTGTGTCCCACACCTTTGGTACTAGTCAGCCATTGTGGCCTGTTTTTTCGGCTGGTTTTGGCATTTTAAATCGCCATCGGTGCCCGCTGGTGAGTGAAATCACTCTGAATGGCAGTTCAGCTCAGCGCACGAGAAGAGAAACGGAAGTAAGGAAAGAAAACAAACCATTACAGTCAAAAGATGTGAGATTGAAACAAACTTGACTCATGAGGTAAGATTATTTTTTAACCATTGAGCTCTTTAGCAGAAACTCTGTAAATTGTTTATCGTTCACTGGCGTACAGTAAATATCATTTGTTCTTTCAACATCGGGTTGTGCTGTTAGTGTGCTAACTAGCTAACTAGCGAGGTGGCCTTCAGGTTTTCCTTTTTGAATGTCAAATTCAGACTACCGCCATCTGCTGCTATGGAGAGTTATTTCCTGTCGCGCAGGCGCAGAACATAAAGTACATGCTAATTGGCCACTGGCTGTAGTCGTTGCGATGTGTTCAAGTGCAACTTTTTGGCCAAGACACAAGCAACGTGAAGCAACGCAACAGTCAGCCTTTGCTGCCACCAATTCTTTGATGTTGGTTTGGTGTGTCTGGGCTTTAACGGTTGCCAGTGACAATCATTTTGAAAAACTGGCAACTAATTCTTGGCCTTTGGTTGCCATCAGTGGCAACCCCATGTAAAAAATAAGGACAACAAACTGCACAAAATGCACCACAAAATTATAATTTTTCAATTTTCGGTGCATTAGTGATGTTTAAGTATTGCTTTCACAGTCAGAACTGGAAGCAGAAAATGCTGCACGTGTGTTTGTGCATTTACTCACATGCATGCTATTCCTGGAATTTCATACACCAGGAATTAAGGATAGACACGTTGATTGATTAATTGATTGAACACTTCAGATTTAAGTCTTGTAAAGTATGAGATAAAACACAAACTACAAAGAATTTTGTTTAGTTACTGTAATAAAGCTTTTGCATTTTTGGGTCCTACACGCTGGACCTTTAAGCTGACGTATAACTGTATAAATAACCAAAAGTTGATGCGGGGTTAAGGTTTCAGATGACAATTACAGTCAAAAACAGCCTAAGAAGTAAAACACAAGCCGAATTCTCGCTGCGAGAAAAAGCCATTGGCCCTGAGACGAGCCCCTGCCACACATGTGTCAAAGATGCCAATTAAGCTCGGAGACAGTGGCAGAGAAACAGGCCAGCTGTTCTCTTCTCCAACACTACAGAAAGTCTGTTCTAACCTTCAGTGAATGACACAGTAAAGGGGCAGAAAAAGGAAGAGAAGGGATATTTATGCATCAACACACCAGCTCATACACACCTCCTCAGCAGGTGTGAAGAAGGAGTGGCAAACAGAGGAACAAGTTCATACAGAACATATGGTACCAGTACTGTATCTCTCCACCCCCCGCAGTACACACAAACCTACATCATGCTGCTTCACAGCATCATCATCCGTCAGGAGTAAAGCGAGTCACACAACAGCCCCATGGTGAGAATCTGAAAGCACTATTATCGCATCTTCACACACTGACGACTATGTTCCTCTGGGGGCTTGGATCTGTGTGTAGTGGAGTCAGTGTGTGTCCAGTATGAATGCACAAATATAAATTACCCGCCTACAGAGAGGTCTTTCAATCAGTTGAAGCAGCTCTAGTTTGGTGAACACGAACACAATCCTCCACATGTGTGACTTTCCAATACAATAAAGGTCTTTGAAAAATATGTGTGAGGGTTTTTTTGCAGTATCACTGTCAAATTAAGTCTGATTTTAAAAAAGGGAAAAAATAAAAATTCAGCAGCCCCTTTTTAGCCCCTTCCACTGGTGTATTTCAGATCTTCTCCTGTATCTCATTTGCGATTAAATAACATTGATTTTACTAGAATTCAAGCCTTAAAACTCTCCATATCGAACCACATCACAGCATAAAATCAATCACACCGACTCCCAGTTATGGCAACAGTGTTGTTTTCCTAGTATAAAACAAAGAATATTTTCAAGAAAACTTGTTGGATTTTTGACCAGGTAAGTACAAGGCAGGAGACGCCATGTTTACTGATACAAACACCCATCTACAGTGTTCAGGGAGAACGGGAGTGATCGATACAGTATTTGTTAAAGATATACTATGCAGGATTTTCCTAAAAAACAACAGATTCCGTGTTGGTGAAGATTCTCAGTCATCCAGGTCATGGTAATCTTAAGTGCTATATTGTAAGCAACTAGACTTGCTTGTGTTTCTTGAAGACATGTCGCCTCTCATTGAAGAAGCTTCTTCTGTTCTAAATGACTGGTACGGAGTCGCAGGCTTTAAACTCTGTGTGGGTGTGAACCCTTACAGAGTCGTGGAGGTCACATGTGAGCTCTCAGGGCGCAAACACACCAGGATAGTCCGGGGGTCTCAGTTCGACTGGGCGGGGAATGCTGAAAAATTTCACACCTTCATTTGGTTCGGTTCACTTTCACACTTTCGCACTTTTTAGTGTTCAGTGTTCAGGGGCGGTATTGCCCGAAACGACCACTGACCAGGAAGACAAAAGTTCAAATGAGCATTCGCACGACTCCAAACGAACCAAACTATCCTTGGAAGCAGACCAGGGTTCGTTTAAAGCGGACCAAATAGTGCCAATGTGAATGCGTCCTTAGTTTCACAGTGGTTAAAGTCACAAGGGACCATCTTGGTCCCATCTAAACCTAACAACACCCATGATGACCAGATGGGTCGACGACTCACATGTGACCTCAACGACTGTAAGGGTGCACACATGCAAGCGAAAAAAAACCCCACAATGCCGTGAGGCAAACCGGCAAACATGAGTGGCTTTTACCTTCATTGTTGCTGGTGAGTGTTTTTATTAACAGTACCCAACAATCCTGAATTGTAGAGCAATAAGTATTTGAGGTTATTAATTATTAATTAATTAAATAAAAGATATCGGTTTATTCAACGAAACAACAGATCCATCTCCTCACAGTTATTCTGAAAATGTCTGAGTGATGAATGGGATCGAGTGAGGCTTGAAAGAAAGTGGACGAACACAAATACAATTTAATTTTTTGTAAATTTTTCTTTAGGTTTTGGGTTGTTTTTTATTCTGTTGTCTCTTTCTAAACGCTCATTGTAAAAGACCTGTGGAATTTAACATGTACAACTGCAAGATGATGACTGTAATAACAAAAAAAAAAAAAAAGAAGATTAAGCTTGAAAAAAACATTTACAAACAAATGAAAGGAGATTGGTACTGAAGTTTTTTTCTTTTACAAAAGCCTCAGGGCAGTGAGGTAGACAAACATGTAGAGGGTTTGCTCATTTAGGCTCAGGATTGCAGGTCTGTATTGACCAGCTTGCTGTGAAACATGGCTGTGGATTTTCTGCCTGACAGCACACTGGACCAATTACCATGGCTATTCCAGTGAGGTGCCTGCCAGCTCGCAGCCAGAGAGAGAGACACAGGGAGAGGGTATGTGTCAGAGCACGTTTGTGTACACTTGGGCTTTACTAACTTGCGGGTCTCACCACGCCACAGGCCACAAAGTCTGGAGCCTCATCTCAACTTGACAGACAGCTCTGTGGGCAACTGCCAAGAACGTCAAAAGTGGGGACGTGGGGGAAGAGCGGCATGTATGAAAAAGAAGGATAAGTGGAGGTGCGGAGGGAGAAGATGTGGCAAAGTACAAAAAAAATAAAAGTAGAGCCGAGGGAGCTATGAGAAACAAACAGGTGTGCGAAAGTACAGAAGCTTGTCAGGAAGGAGGGGAAGTGGGCGAAATCTGCACTGGACTGTGAGGATTGAGGGTGCAGAGGGGAAAAGAGCTGCTTTCTCTACCATGTGGTTCTAAAAATAGAATTTGTTGACAGGCCAGCTCTGTGAGGAACCTGACTGACCTCAGAGTGACGGCCGCTAGGTAAATGGTCACAATCCCTGACGTCAGACCACTCTGCAATCAGTTCAGTGTTCAGTGTGAGTTCAAACTATAGCTATTTGGCTTAAAGGGCCACCCATCAACAAATAAAATCATGGTGTTTAGGGGCGTTAATGTTAATGTGTCTAGCCTCAGATACACTGAACATGTCGCTGTGGACTGGGGTGGGACAGACAGGGTCTCTGTAGGAGCCTCAGATAAAGTGCTATGAGATACTGCAGCAAACACAGAAATTCTAGGCTTTTATCTAAATGAAAACAGGCTTTTGGGGAATTATTTTTCAGTTGTATTAGTGTTTCCATGTCTGCAGTGTAAGCCAGCGGGTTAGGTTTTAAGCAGTTTTCGTTAGTGTCTTTTTCCTGAAAAGCTACCAAATGGACCTTGAGGTAAGACTGTTGTCAAATGCTGTTTTCATCTCGCTGTGGGGCCACACTGCTCCGAATAAAATGGTAATACTTTTAAGAAGAGTAACTATTAAGGATCTGACGTGCCACGTGCACATCTGGTGCTACATCTTAAGAAACACTGCTAACCGTTTCTAATAATAACTCTCAAGCACTATACTCATCTACCGTGACGCAGGAGCACAAAAGGAGATGAGTCGTCCAATCCAAACAGAAAACAGCAATAACAAAATGTCTCAAATGAAAAATGGTCTAAACTCAAGTTCCACGTATTAGCTCTTTCAGCAGCCTTCAACGGTACTTCATGGTGTTGTGCACTATGGTTACGTGGTCCAAACCCAACTCGTTTGGACAAGAGTTTCAGGCTTTAAATTTGATCCAAACCAAAATTACAGGTGAAACTTTTCCCGGGTCATGGTCCAGACCAGACAGTCGATCCTTGGTCTGACGAAAAGAGGTGGTCTCGGTCCAGATCAAATTGAACCACAAGTTTATAGAGTCAGTTGTTGTTATTATCATTATCATTATCATTATCATTATTATTATTGCTACTCATTTTAATGTGCTTAATTATCACCATTAATTATTAGTTATGTTGATTTTTTTTTTTTGGCAGACAAGGATACAATAGGAGAGGAATGCAAACCTTAGATTGGACCTTGGCTCAGACATAAATCAGAACGTAGAGTTCTGGCCCACAAGTACATGAACGAATGATCTTTCATGCCAACACGCACAAAAGCCCTAAAAGTGCCATGTCCACAGACTCATCTCTGTGCCAATTGAGCAAACTATATAGAAACAAAGGCTGTGCAATACAGCTGAAAGCCAAGGAAAATGATCCGTGGCCTTGGTTACACTTGTCTTTTCATTCTGTGATCAGATGTGCCAGACTGTGTCCACACTTGACACCTCAACGCGGCCTGCCTGACTGGATAATGATCGAATATATTTCCATGAGGATACATTACCTGGTCCTTGTCTGCAAACATTGAATATAGAACAGTTTTTTTCTGTTTTAAAAGAGCAAACGTGGGAGGACAGCAAGTACTCAGACATTTTTTAAGTGGTTCTGTCTCCAGTACGCCATGATCTCGAGCACCCAGCCGCAAGTTATGTGGTTTGTTAACATCACGTAAAAATCAAACCAAAGGCACGCACATCTCATCTCATCATGGGAGGGCAGGTGCTGAGTTGATAGTCGTAG
The DNA here is from genome assembly GCA_026686955.1 of Epinephelus cyanopodus. Taxonomy (NCBI): domain Eukaryota; kingdom Metazoa; phylum Chordata; class Actinopteri; order Perciformes; family Serranidae; genus Epinephelus; species Epinephelus cyanopodus. Next base: position 28,414,625 of record CM048931.1, read on the forward strand.
ATGAAAACGGGTGAATGACTCGCAACACTAAATTATAATTTTTTCTGCAAAGAGTCCTGCAGTATTGTTAGCATACGTAGCAGAAGTGCATATTTAACAATCCGGTGTGTGGTTAAAGAGCGACACTCACTTGCTGTTAGGAGAAAGCGTTAGGCAAACATATCGTCAGAGGGAATTAGTTTGACCAGACATTATGACAGGAGAGGTTTGAATATGTTGGACTTCAACAATTACTGGATAACGGAAACCCTAGTGCAAGAGAGAGCCTTCTTCTTTTCTTTATATTTTGTTTTTTTTGTACTGGTTGCAGGGCTCAGTGGTGCACAGTGGTGTTGGACAGAAGTGCTATAAGACAACAGGCCTCAGCTGTGCTCCAGACCTGGCCTTCTCTTTGCTTTTGCTTAGGTGAGGAACTCCAATGTGGCGTTAAGATGATGCGAGACCTACATTTGGTAAATTATCTGGATTGGGCCCACATACTGTCCACATATCACTGAGATCTGAACTCAAGGCGAACCAGGCCACTTCAGCATGTGGTTTGGCTGGTTGGATCCCAGTGCAAGCAAGATCGAATCTCTGAGCGTGCAGACTTGACAGTTAATATATCCTGGCGTGATCGGATGATAAAGTGTAACCAGAGCCTATGCAGACCATGTTTTCTAAGGTCGAGGATGTTGATGATTCAAATATTAATCTATTTTGTCTTCTTCATTGTGTGTGTGTGTGTGTGTGTGTGTGTGTGTGTGTGTGCGTGTGTGAGGGAGACAGAGAGAGTTACTTACTGCAGCTTGTTGTCTCTTCAGCTTATCTCTGTACTCCTCCAGCTCCTGCAGGTTCAGCTCAGGTGGTAGTTTCTATAATCACACACACAAGCACAAACACGCAACCTCATTGTTTGTAACGACTCATCCTCCTACACAGGTGAAAAGACTCGAGACTTTTGCAGACACATCCGCAAACACAGTCTGTAAGCACTGCGTACTTCTATACAGCTGCATGCTGCTTCCAAATGTGTCTACTTCTCAGCGTGGTAAGAGTCCAGGCTAGGTGTGTGTCAGACAGAAATATTCAAATAAGGGCCACAGCAGAGTTTTTATCTATCTTGAGTGAGCTCATCTAGACTCCTGAGCATCTTTAAAATATCTCGCAGGGCAAAGCTTGAGATGGTTTCACTGCAGATAGCTGTGGCTCTTTCTCCGTTCAAAGCAAACAAAAAGAATTTGCTCAATAAATAGACTTTGCCAGATAATAAGTAAGATTAGTCAAGAAGGTAGAGGGCATTGTTTAGTAAACAGCAAACAAACTCTGCTAAGGAAAGAAGATATTGCAAATCCATGGCCCAAAGGATGATAGGTAATTACTTTCCCCTTGACTGAAAGTCTCATTTCAGATGGCATAGCAATACCAAGATAAATCTAATGAGATTTCACACCCTTCCTCTGTTGAGCGGATGCAATCCATCAATCCCAACGTCAACGGTACGCATGCGGCTCAGCAGAAGTGTACAAAACAGCAGCTCAGGTGAGAAAGAGCTTTAACTCTGCCAGTCAGACAAGGTTCAAGGGGCAGGGGACTATATTTATTCACTTCAGAAATGCAATATTACTGTTATCGGAACTACTGAAATGTGGTGGGTTTGATGGAATTATTATTTTACGGAGGAGGGCGTGGGAACTTGGGAGTGAGTCTCTTGTCATCATTTTACAAGCGAGTGGCGCCCATCCAGTCGATAACTCACACACTCGCTCATTCATACAGAGTCTCTGACCTCCAGTTCGTGCTGCACCATGTCGAAGGAGTCGTTAGAGAAGTAGACCTCCTCGATGCTGTCGATGATCTCCTGCTCCGCCTGGGGGTCAATGGGCTGCTCCCTCAGCTCCCGCAACTCCTCCTGGAAGAGAAGGAGACAGTGACAAAGAGAGGGAATTAAAATGTGTCCTTGAAGTAGGCACTTAATAAAGTTCCAGACACAAACAGAAAAGGCTCCAAAACAGAGGATTACATCATTTCCTAAATAATGAAAACAACAAACAAAGCCTCGAATATAAATATCACGAAAAACACATCAAAATAGAGAAAGAGAGAAATGGGGTAATAAAGGGAAAAAAGAGGACAGATGCCAAAGGGAAAGAACAAATAAAGGGAATGGAGATAGAATTAGATGAACAAGAAGTACCAGGAAGTTAAAGGACATGGGCAAGGGTGAAGGACAAAGTGGAGAGAGAGCAGAATAAAAATGAGACAGAGAACAAGAGGCGAGGAGAGGGAAAGAGAGGGTGTGTGTAGTGGGCATGAAAGTGCAGAAGAAAAACGCAGAGTTTGGGAGAAGATTGCAGCTTGTTTCGTCGGACAGCTGTCATGGGGGACGTCAAGGAGCCTTGAGACGAGAGACGAGAAGAAAGGAATGACTGGAAAAACACACGATGGGGATTCCCCTTCAGAGCATCTCTGGGAAACATCAGAGCTTTACTGATTAGCATGCCATGCATACGTTGAGGCGGTGCTGCGGTGAGACTTTTAGATGAATGGTTTTAAACCTGGTGCATATCCATTCCCATGTTTTTATGTGGATTTTCAATTTGCGCATAAAAACACCTGAGTGGCAACAACAAAACTTGCAGATAATTTTTTTACGCTTGGTAGGGCTGTACCAAATAGTTTAAAGCTTAATTCATAACACTGATATTCAAACTCAAAGTTAACATTCAAAAACTGTGCATCATTTTTCTTTCATGTTGATTTTGTTTAAAGCGCCATATTTCTGCACAGTTGCAGTTAAGCATTGGGCTACGCTAACATTATATATTACACCATTTGTTGAATTAGACTCACGTGGTCCAATATTTTCCAATAAATCCTGAGCATTTTAACATCCAAAGGTCAAAATTAATTAAAACAAACAAACATAAAAGGATAGCATCACATTTTATCTATCAAAATATTCTGCTTCAATGCATTTTTGTTGCCATTTAGCTGTAACATAGCATGTGAACATCCTTTGTTTTCCTTAGTTGCTCCCTCTTCTTCTGCAGTAGTATAATGGCATTTGAATGGAGGATTAGCACCATCCACTGCTTATCTCCATGAGAAAACTCCCAGTATTCATTTAACAGCAGTGGATAGAACAGCGAATACATTTGCATTTCCTTTTGCCCGTCCTTGTCTGAAAAGTCAATTAAAATTTGTGCTACATTTGGATGGAAACCCAGTTATTAATGACACCAAAAAATGAGAACTCAGAGGTGTCCAAATCGCAATTTGCTGCTCATTATAGAGTCCACGGCCATGTTAAAAGCATGCTGACATCCTCACAAATATCCTCACCAAATACTTAAATATTAATACTGTGACTATATTGTAGGGTTTACTATTGGTGCTTTTGCAAAATATTTACACAATGAGATTTTTGAACAAAACAGTCAAATCACTGCATGTAATGCAGCCTTTAAAAGCAGGATAGGAAAACATAACATTAGGATATTCAAGTTCCACGTTGATATTTAATACCACAATATCAATATAATATCAATATATTGCCCAGCCACGAATGTGAACCTCACAGTGGTGCTAGGGCCTAAAGGAAAATATGGACTCCTCCTCTGGGGAATATGAATATTTGTACACAATTTCATGGAAATCCATCCAACAGTTGCTGAGATATTTCAGTCTCTGTAGAACCAGCTGACTACCAACGCTGTCCCTAGACTCAAGCAGCTAGCACGGATGAAATTCCTGCATGCAGCTAAATATTACATTGCATCCCAATATTGCATCCCAAATAAAAGGAACAGGTGGATTCACTTTATGCCCTGAGTGGCCATCTTTTATATAAGGTTGTGCCGCTTCTGACAACTTCCTTGTGTGGGATCAATACAGTGAGGCATCAGCACATTAAAGCACAATAGCACTAAAAATAGACTGTAGGCTTGGGAAGGAGCTGAACTAAGATGGATGTGGAATCTTGGGATAATTGCGATCTATACGCCCCCACACACACATTCATACCCTCTCAAATGAAAATATAGAATTCCCTATCAAAGATCTGCACACATCGTCTCATATAGACTTCGTGAGGTAGCAGATGCTGATCAGGAAAACCCTGTTACACACCTGCCTAACCGCAACTATTTTCCCATCTACTATCAGCAAGCAGCGTGCAGCAGGCAATGAAGCATGCCACCCATGTAACTGAATCTGCTTCTGTGGGCGAGTGTGTCCCACTGAGTGACATTTATATGAGAACGCTGCTGTGAGTAATTTTTATGTTCGCAGTAGGCTAATATATAGACCCATTTAATTCAATTACACAAACAGAATCCCTTTTATATACCATATATAAAATTTTACACAAGGCAGTTGGGAGGGCGGTAATTAAAAATTGAAATGCGTGCATGTGTCCGTGCCTGTGTGTGTATGTGTGTGTGTGCAACCTTCAGGCAAGTGTGTGTGCTGCCGTGGCTGAATCAGGTGAGGGAGTGAGCAAAGGCCCCCGGGGGAAATGTGTGGGTGAGTGTGTGAGATTGGGAAGGAGGGGTAGAGGTAGGAGATCACGCTCTGCCATCAAAAGGGTGGGTGGGAAATCAGCTCAAATGAGAAGGAAAAAGAAAAAAGGGAGGGGCGGAGGGATGAGGCGGATGACTCATTGGTAGCGAAAGTTGGAGCGAGAAGAAAAAGAGAGAGAAATGAGGGAAACAAAAGACAACCATGTGAAGCCACTCCGATGTGGTTAGAGCAATTCACCTCCCCCGTGTCACTATCTTTCTCGTCTACCTCTCCCAGTGTCCCACCTGCGGTGACGTGCGGAACATCTTTAAGTGAATGACTCCTTGACAGGACACCTCGGGTTAAATAATTCCCTTCCCTTCCTGCCGCTGCGTGGGCGCAAAACAAACCAGACACCCTTGTGCCTCACATGTGAAACCCAACATCAGCCACTGTGAGGCTTTGATCAAATTTTACTTTGAAGGATGAGGGACAAACACACCACCCTACCCTGCACAACCTCCCCCTGCAAAATTAGAAATCTATTTGCATCCAAAGTGTGGGACGTTTAACGAGCGTTATCAAAGAATCAAAGTGGATATTCGTCCCTAATGCTGATTGAACGTGGAAAATCATGCGCGGAACAAAAAGGTGCTCAACAACACGAGGCCGTGATGAAACAGACGCCTGAATAAACAAAAAAAGAGGTGCATGGAAAATCCAGTGAGACATCAGGAGAGAAAGACGGCAGGGTGAGGATACTGAGAGGAGGGCCAATTATTTCCACTATGGAATCATTCATTAGACGAACAAATCAAAACCTCCTCATTGTAATCAGCATTGAATATTTATGCAAACTCAACTGGGTGTATATCCTCATCTGCTTCTAAACAAGGGTGTGACACAGCTGTCCTCTGGGACATTAGGACACAATCACGACCAACTTCAATATCCAGGCTGCCTCGCCGCTGTCAGCTGCCGGGTTAACAAGTAATACTCTTCATTTTTGTCACTTGAAAGCAAGTGATTATTTTTCCTTAACAGTCATTCTCCGCTCTCTAGCTCTGTGCCAGAGGAAAGGCCTGTCTCTCTATGATGTCATGCAGTTGTTTTGTTACATGACTGCACAGACAGGCCCTTTGAAGCCTAATTAGACCAAAGCTCATCTCAAAAACAAACCTGATTGGGTGGCTTAACACCAGAACACATGTGAAGTGTCAGAGTGAGCTGTGTTCCCCTGGAGACAGCCTGTGTGAACTGATGACAGGGTATCAAACATGCCCTCTTCACATCTTCAGCAAATACATACTGCACACGGGACACACTCAGCCAATCATATTCATTCTAAAATTTCAGGAAGTACTACCATATATAGCAGGTGATGCACTCGGCCTGTGTAAATAAACGCTTTTGGTGTGAGCACTGAATTGTGGTAAGCGAGAACTGTGTAATGAGTAAACTGAGGCTGACCCCTGCTGGAGGGAAATGGTAACTGCGTATACCTCAAGTACTAACAGCAGGGGTGTAGAGGAACTGCTGTTCGCCTCAAGGAAACTGAAGCCTCCAGGAAATACCTACTGTTAAACAAAAGAGTTTTCAGCATCACACTGATATTAGGTTGTTCCAGAGTTTCACTATAACCTGTATTACACATTTAAGGCTGCGGCAAACTCTCTCCTCAGTTGCTGACCTTAATTTCACTAAAAGTCTACATGGATCCTTTTTATTAGATGCTTCCCCAATTATTGTTGATGACTGCTAAAAAATAGTGATAAAAATAGTGTGTGAGATTGACAACCACTGGTTTATAGGCCTATACAGTTCACTGGAAGTTAGTGTAACATACATTTCATAAATCTAGATAGCCTTGGTGATTTAAGCTTTTCCACACAATGCGAGATTGTAAAGATGGAGACCATCAAAGGCTCCACAGGGGTTAAGGAGCTTTTAAGTGAAACAGCGCAACACAACACCTGCAAAGCAAATCCTTAAAACAGACTCGCAGAGGGACAGCAGCTCGGAACAAAAAGGATCGGAAAGAGGGGAAAAAAGGGTTGTTTATTTTAATGTGACCCCACAAAGCAGCTTAATACCATCTCAGGAACCAAGACAGACTGACAAAAAGAACCATCACAGTGATCAAAAAGAGGCTGGAGCCATTTGGACTAATTTAAATAAATGAGGTTGTGATCTATTTAAAGCTTTTGGTGCAAATTACTTCCTTTCCACAGCAGAAGACCTCGGTTTTATCATAATCTTTGAGATTATATCAAAGTGAAATTTCAACTAAGGTCAAATTTTTATTAAATTTAGGTCCTTGGCTCGTTGTCCAGATTTACATGTAAATTTGTAGAGGGCATCAGGTGCGCAGCAGCAGCAAGTTAAAAGGGGGGGAATCAGATTTTCTTTGAGAGAATGGTTTCCCCTGATGTTAAAATTGCTAATGGAGCCAAGACTCTGAACTGTGTGTGTCTGCACATACAACCAGCCTGACATCTGTAACAGGAGCAGAATCAAATGCTATTAAAAATACAACTAAAAGTAGACAATGACATGTCAAAGTTTTGACAGACTAAACTACTTCAACTGTGGAACAGTGGAACTGAGCAGAAGTTCATGAAAAGTTCAGTCGCCAGTTCGCCACTTCCTGTAAATGACTACAGCAAACCGGTGCTGTGTCCAGCCTCACAAAAACTGTTGCAAAACCATTACCTGAAGAGAAACGGTGGTGTATTAAACATCCTGTCGTGTTACACAGGTGCACTGCCTTTTTCTACCGCAGGGTTTCATTTAAGTCAATTCAAAGGGCCTTTATTGGCGAGGGGAACGTATGTTACATTAGCAAAGCAAGTGTGAAATAAAAACAACAAAAAGGAAAGATCGACCATGATTTGGTGTTGATGCGTAGTGCCGCTGAAAGGATGACACCTCTGACACACCCATCAAATGAGAGAATATGTACCTCAAAGCCGCATGTCGTTCAAACTGGGAACCGTGGCAAAATGGTGCACACCGTTTTGAGACTGAACGTGCCTCAGGTGAGGTATCTCTAGTGATGTCACAAATATATAAGTGCACCCCATTTGCCTTCCCACACATACATCTCCAACTGTGGGCTCACTGGCATATGTTTATGTTTTCCCTGCTCGTCACATAAACACCATCAACCCTGCAAGTCATGTCAAAATAATGACTTGGCAGCATCATTTGTCAATCATCCCCCGCATCTCTCCTCCCCCCTGCAGCGAGCCAGATGTTGCTGTCAGCTCCTGGAGGATGATAAATGATGCGAGGCATTGCTAAAATAGCTGGAAACACACAACTGGAACTAAGCACTAAGTATCACATTATATACAATAATAATAATAATGATGCGCTAAGTGAAGCACCTTGGTCTCACTTCCGAAACAATGTCATGCAGTGTCCCCTCACACTGGCAGAGTGAGTGGATTATTCACCTTTAATCAAAGAGGACCATGGGTTTCGGTGTATACAAAGCCTGTGCGGGTCCTATTTCATTTTCCTGAGAGCTGAAAGGCCCTGCAGCAAAGTAAATAAAGTCAGCGCATAATATCATCAAATAATAAACCCTGTGTTTTGGTTACACACACAAAAGGCAGGTGTTTGCAGTACACACAGGTGACTTAATTCACCTCGAATGTAAAGCGGTAAGCTGAGGTTCATATTTATCCTCACATCCAAACTAAGCCCCTCCCAGCTTTCTGTCTGCTATGCTGCCTCATAGTGCATCAGCCAAACATAACAGGTATACTAAGCAGTTGTGCAGTAGTATTCTTCTTTTCTTCGCCTAAAACCAGGGTGTTTATCCAGTTTGGCGACATCACCTGATACCAATCCCACAAGCCAGCGGGGAAAGAAACAAATCTTTCACGAAACACTCCCCTCTGCTGACACCCCAGCTCTGATTACACCTGGAGAATAACTGACTGCTTATCTTATCTGAGCTTGATCTGTGTCACTGGATCGTTTTCCTGCAGTAACAGGTTTGTAACAACAAAAGTGTGTATTGTATACACCAAAATAATGCAATGAACCCAAATCATTAGATCATTAAAGATCATCTTCGTAACAAAAACAATAAGAAGTCATTGCTGTGTACGAGCCAGTCAAAGGGGACAGCCTGTGCTCTGCCGTTTTATTTTCTCATGACAGCGAGACTTTTGAAACAAACAACAGATTGAGAGATATTTGTCAAAACTCTCTCAGCTTCAAGTTTCGCAACTCTCATAGATGATGTGGCAGAAAAGCACTTCCATTTACTCTCATATGTTGCCTCGCTTTTCAAGCTGCAACTCAAATGGTACATCAGCAAAGCACACGACAAAGACCAAACTACAACAACATTTAAAACAACCCTTAAAAGCCAAGTCTTTAGAATGAGAGAAATGAAACGTCTGGTTGAATCAAGCTGACATCACCGTGCACTGCATATTGAATTGGTCACCTTCCAAATAGTACGCCGCCACTTTAACAGAAGGTCATCACTACAAGGCAAAGTCAAAGCCAGCAACTAGCAGTGCATTGAGGTGTAAGCGAGTAAGTGACTATACATTATATAAAGTCATTCTGCAGCTTCGCTCAGTCTGCTCGTGGCAGATTGAAATTGAACAAGTGGGTAATGATGAATGCTTCCTGTGACTGAGCATGACTGATTGCAAACGCCGCTATGCCATGATGCTAATAAAGCAGACCATATTTCACACTCCTTAGGTTGAGATTGATATGAAGTGTGTCCTTAAGTGATATAAATGGGAGCCATCGGTCTCTTTACATTACGGTCCAGAAAACCCAGTCGGTGTGATGTAACTCATTTACAGGAAGCAGTTTAAAGTGTAATACAGTGACACATAAATTATACAGTAAGTCTGGTTCAAATCGAATCTTGTCGCGTCACTTGTATCAACACAACTGCTTCTGAGTTTGACTGACTTTTGTAAAGAATATGAAAAATAGTTGCTCAAAATAATAACTTCACACTAGGGCTGCACGATATGAAAGAAAAATCTTGTTGCGATTATTTTGACAGATTCCAACTACAGTACGAGTCATGATTTGATTGGGAATGGTCAGTTTTGCACTGAACTTTCACTGATTTTTTTTTTCTTTTTTTGCTGGTGTTGTAACAAACAAGCATGTTCCCTTATGTCTGAAATAGGGCTGCAACTAACGATTATCTTCATTGTCGAGTAATCTGTCGATTATTTCTTCGATTAGTCGATTTATCATTTTATCGACAAATGTGTGGAAATGTTGAAAAATGTCAGTCTGTCTCTCCCAAACCCCAAAATTATGTCATCTTGTTTCGTACTCACACCAAAGGGTTTTAGTTCACCGTCATGAGAGAGTGTGTAAAGCTGCCAATAACTGAATGTAAGAAGCTGCAATGAGAGTATTTTGGGGTATTTTTATAGTACTTTTCTATGAAAAATGACCGATAAGTCGACGACTAAAACAGTCACCGATTATTTTAATAGTCGATTAGTCATCGATTAGTCGACTAATCGTTGCAGCCCTAGTCTGAAATATGATTTGTAGGCCGTGGCATATCTGTTAGTGTAGTCAGTAGCAGTATCTATAGTTATAATGGTTGTGACAGGTTTTACATTTTAAACATTTGCAGCCCCTGCAATTTGGATATTGCACTTTATTGCAATTTCAATAATATTTCGATTAATTGTGCAGCACTACTTCATACACTACAAAAGCACAGTATATATAGCAACAGTTTAAAGTCATATTTATACATGTGGAGCATTTTTTCTCTCATAGTTGTCAACAAAACTCTTACAGGAAGTATACAACGAGTCAGATCTGACTGCACAATGAAAACAGTTAAACAGGACAGGTGACAATCCATTATTACCTACTTTTATGACAGAAATGTTGATGTTATAGGAGCCCAAATGTGTCAATCCCAACAGCAAAACTGACAGTAAACAGCTTCAGCCTTGTCATGAAGTTTACCTTGCTCGGGATCCTCAGGTTCTCCACAGGACTGAGGTCTGCCATGCTTTCTTGGGGGCTTTTCAGGCCCTGTCAAAATAAGAGTCACTGTTAGACTTTAAAATCCCCCAAAAGTCTAGTGATAGCACAGCTGTGACCTGCTCCCGCTGTCACACAGCTTGCTATTCATCAGCACACTGCTGCTTACAGTAAAAAGTGGAACTGATGGGCAGATTTGTGAAAGCGATATGCTCTGTTGTGTTGTGGTGAACCAATGAGTGTAACACTAGTGCTGCAGTGCAAGCTGAGAACTTCCCTGACCGCCCAGTTTCCACTGCTGTGACTTACAGTGTTGTTGTGTTTGTCTACTGGTAAACTCCCACCGGTATTACTAGCAATGCGGGTGTTTTCTCTTTACGTGGGGTGAATAGTTATAACTGTGAGGCAGTGGTTCAAAAAGCGGCCGTTATCCGTCCTGAATGTGCCCGTTAATGAGCCACACGACGAGCTGTCAAATTAGCCACTTAGCTCAGCTAGCTGTCATGCTAGCTACCTGCAGCTGTCAGAGACAAACCGCCGGCAGCTCGCTGTCTGTGGACCTGCTTCGCTCACCTGCCGGGCCATAAGAGACTTGATCTTCTGCATCGTAAATCCGACTCGTGTCAGTGGACTGGTAAATGAATAAAGTCACAGTTTTGTTTTGTTGTCAACGATGCGCCTCCATCTCTACGAGAGGGAAGCCATAGTTGAGCGTCACGTGACTGGCACAGGCAGGAACCGGAAAATTCCAAAGCATCCTGGGAAAGGTAGTTTTTATTAAGATGTTGCCATGTAAAATCTCAAAATATTTGCATTAAATTCAAAGCATATATTGTTCTGAATAAAAATCTGTATTTAAAGACTGTATTTAAAAGTAGTGCAAGCCAATGATCTAATGATGCTTGTATTGCTGCCTTACACCACTGGATGGTAGTAATTTAACATCACAGGATAGAAACAGAATATTAGACAGCAATGTTTGTTTTGCATCACTGAAAAAATATTACCTTTCTGTTTTATTAGTCACCTGTAGGTGTGACAAGGAAAGCACAGGAGCACACACTAAAATAATGGCTGTGGGTAGTGGAATGGTGCATGTTGGGACCCTGCCACACTGTCACATATAGCAGATCGCATCAGCAACACCCGTGCATGTCAAAATGTCTGCTGGGAAAAAAACTGACTTATTACTGAGCTGGCCTACAGGGGCCCTAAGTGTCATCGCCCCCTGGCCTTTACACAAAAGACAGCAAGGAGACACAAACTGACTATAAAATAGCACAAACAGACCCCAAAGAGACACAAAACGACCACAAAGAGATGGAAAGGAACTGCAAAGGGACACAAAAACAAAAAATACATAAAGGGGGGAGAAAAAAAACACACAAAAGTACCACAAAGAGACACAAAACAACCATAAAGAGACATAAAAAGACCAAAAAAAGGCACACAATTGCCTCAAAAAGACAATATGACTACAAAGAGATGCAAAACCACCATAAAGTCTGTTTCTTGCTCCTCTGTAGGAGAGGTGGTGGTTCCTTCTGCATGTCTGTGCCCAGGGGCCCATTATCTCATGATCCACCCATGTGTGAAAAGCACCTTGTTTCAAAGGTTGTACTGTTACCAGGATTTTTCCCACTACATAGCTGTGAAAAATTTCCCTATCATTAAAGCCAGTAGTGGAATATAACCAAGTTGATTCAGCTGATTACAATCCTGGAGGACAAATTTAAAACATAATGATCAGTATGTAAAATATGAGACATGGTTATTAATCAAACTTCCCAAAACTATATAAATTAGTGAGAATGTACTTCTCTTTAATGTTATTTTTATGTGTGGCTGCATTATTTTGCCAAAAACATCCACATTTTGTGATCATGTCATCGTGTCATGACATCCATGACTCGTGCCATGTAGCTCCATCTCTGCCAAGTAATTAAACCTGGCTCTGCCTTGTAAACTGTTCAAAATAATTACAAAAACGGTACATGCAGACCCATTCAGCCTGTTCTGTAATTGTCCCCTCAGGTGTTATTTCGAGCAGCACTTGGTTAAAAGCGGGCAGCATGCAGCAGACAGCAGGCGCTGTGAGCTCTAGTTCCTGGTTAATGATGCCTCAGGCTATTTCCCAGTCAAATGAAGGTGAGGTCGCTCTCCTTAGGTGAATTTACTCCACTGTTGTTTGTTAGGCAGTCATCCACAGTGCGGAGCCTCCCTTAAAGTATACACTGAGACGGAACAGATGGCAACCCCTACCCGGAGATGCCACCGCAAAGACACTGCACATTCACTGGTCAGTTCATCAGCTATAATTAGAGCTAGATTCAATAAACTGCTTGTTGTTATGCAGGGGAGCATCACGATAAGCAGCACTTTATGACTCAGAATGAGTTTCTGATCTTGGCCATTTATTATCCAGAGAACAAGCTCAAACACGCTGGTGTAACAATTTGTCATGTTGGCATATATGTTGTTAAATAATAATTCCACCCTAGTGTCATTTATCTTGTATAAAACCTTCAAAATCAGCAGTTTTCTTTTAGGTGCCAAATGTTTATATTTCAAGAGCTGTAAAAGTTTCAATGCCAGATGTAGTGTTTTGTGAATTTATCTGTTTTTTTGCACCGCAACATTTGAGATGAATGTGAATGGAAGCACTCAGTGACATAATGAGGACAACACAATGTTTGGTAATAAGCTGAATCACAGCTGAAAGCAGACTGCTGCCTTTAAGTGGTCTATTCAAGGTGGGAGGAATAATAGATAAATAAGTGTCCAGGAGGATTTCGTAAATTGCATATAAAATTTGACCTCTATTTTCTTGTCAAATGACTTCTGTGTCTAGTCTGTATATTTACTCCGCGTCCCTTTGCCTCTCTTAAACGTAGACACACGCAGACAAGCAAGCACACACGTTTTTACTCGTGACAAGGTGTCAGCAGGAGCAGGTGGAGGGCACTCTGCCACATGCTGAACCATCCGTCTGTTGCTGCCCGTCTCCATTTCACGCCAGGTACACAGCATACCAATGCAACGAAGCTGAAAGGAGCATTCTGCAGCGATTTGGTGGCAACAAATACAACTCAAACACTTGTGAGAAGGGAGATCACAGCCAGGACGTCAGACAAAGGCTGACTGTGAAGCAGCAGAACAACTGACATCTTTGCTGGCATCAGCTTTTTCAGGATTTGTGATTGAGAAAGTGTTCATTTCAAGCCCTGACTTTAAATGCCACCCTATGAAAAAGCGTGAATAGAAATGCAGACATTGCAGAATGAAGTACGTCTATGAAAAATGAACCAGGATAATAAACAGTTATATCTTTAATAAAGTACAAAACAAACATGTGAATGCAAACTGTACAATAATTTATGAATCTTCGATCCTTTTCTTTGTTTCAGCATTTCATTATATCCATGTTGAGCAGAAAATTATGCTACATTTGTGGAAACAGGGTTAGGTGTTTCTATGGGAATAAATAGATTGGAGCAATTGAACACGTATAAAGAATCTGCAGTATAATCCATGTACAATATTTACAGTTAAACCTAAATATATTTCATACAAGAAAATGCATTCATTATAACACTTGTCTCACAAAACAGACTCTCATAGGCGGAAATGTTAAGTTAGAAGGATATTATTAAAATGGCAATTAAATTAAACATAAGCTTTAAATAGATTGGGTACCTTGTAGGTAACTCATAATATCAACTAAGTTGCTTGGTTTAATATAACCTGAAGTGATTTTAATTTTTGAACGAAAAAGACAAAATAATTTCAATTATACTTTCACATTAAAAAAAAAATCAAACATTTCAATGCATACTTACACTTTCATCTCACAATAATGTCAGCAAAAGTCATTTAACATCTGTCCCAAACTCTGGACAGCAACAGTGCATAATCAGGTTGTGTATTCACACAAGTCTTCTTCATCCCTTGTGCAAAAAAACGGGCCACCAAAACCATTATTTCAGGCTTTGACAGCAGAGAATAAAGCTACACAGGAGTCTTCAAGTGAAATGACCGTAAGTTCCATTTTGTCTCTCCAGCTTACTCCAGCAAACTGTGACTGGGGGTTTCAGGAACATGTCTGATCACATCGTAGATAGTGGCGTGCATATCCTGAACTGACTCGAGGCGAGCCAGAGATCTGCAGGATGCCTGCAGGACAGTTGCATAGGAACATTTGAAACACTGCACGCAACTTAACTTAACAATAGACAAAAGCTTTGAATCTCACTGAGCTGTCACTGAATCCATGTCAGTGTAGGCTACAACATGATAAATACCTGTGCAGACTCCATTTTCCCAGGTATGGAGACAAACTCGTAGATGCCAAAGTCTTCTGTTGCATCTTCATGACCTGCGAACACACAGACAGTAATGTCAGACCAGTGCATTGGTATCTATTTTGAATCAAACATTACAGTAACATGACGAATGCAATGCTACCATGAAACTGTTTTTCAGCTGGGATCAGTGAGACACTTGGACCCTGTTTGCTTTTCTGCTTTAAACTCCTCCTATGTCAAACCAGTTTTTTGGGGAACGACTTTCAGTTAAATGGAAAACCAAGGCCCTGTTAAACCTTGTAATCACCTCAAATATCATAATGTGAGATATGTAGACATGCTCTTTAATGTGGGTGTCCCTGATAAACAGGAAAAAGCATCTCTTAAATGAGCTGTATATGACATTCAGAGAATATTAGAATCTGATTCAGTGTCTGCACACAGTTGTCAACGTGGAGGGTGCTGAGCAAGCAGCTAGATGCTAACAGTGCTAACAGTGCGAACAGTGCAATGTCTCACTGATTTCGTGTGATTTTAAATGTTTGTACTTTTAATGTTGTTTTGTGAGTTGAAGACTAGCGACCACTTTGTGGAAGCTAAAGGGGATCTGAATAAAGAATAAAGCGCAAACAGTGCTAACAACCGTAACAGTGCTAACAGGGCTAACAGTGTTAACCGCGGGCAAGCAGAGGGTGGGCACTACACTTCCGCAACAACTCCACGGATCAGACGGCATTAAACACAAGGACTCACATGCTCTATAATGCACATCCTGCTGTGTCTAACACAGCAATAAACAGAGAAGCTTGGGTTACAACACCAAGATATTTCCTGTGACTTCATTCTCAGCTCAGGACGCCATCACTCCACTATACCTTTACATGGAAAACAGTGGTCTGCTGCTATATTAATGCTGTGAATGCTGTGTACAGAACCTTTGACAAGCAGTAGCTTACCTGAACGATGTGGTCGTTTCTGCTCTGAAAGCGGCCTGCAAACAGGCAAATAAAGCTGTTAGCTGAAGCATAATGTATATTAATAATATCACTGTCAATGTCTGTATTAATTTTGAGGCTCTTACCTGTTGTAAATGCTCATGAGCACTGTTGATAATGGACAGAAAGAGACAGAGGGGAATAATTATTCACAAATACAGAACTGGACTTATTCAAATACAGTAGTTACTTTGCACCGGGTTACCTTCAGTTTGACTAATATTTGCAAGATATTTACATTCATTATAAAGCCCAATATGTGAGATCTTGGTGCAGCAAGCCGTTAGTGTTATCTTAGTATCTAGACATGCAGATTTCAAAGATGGAACATGTTAAACAGGTTGCAGGACCAACTGTGCAAGCTGAACTCCAAGAAGCATTGTTCCAAAAAAAAAAAAAACACCTCTGTCCTGTCAAAGCAGCAGAATAAGACATCATCTTACCTCTCTTAGGGTGGCAGGTTCTCCTGAGGAAGAACAGCAGCATACAGCCGATGACGAACAAAGAGCAGACGGTGATGGCTGCCAAAGGGGAGACAGAGCTGCCCTCCTGGGTGTGCTTCTCTTTGCCTGTAAACAAATACACAAAGGACACTGATATTAATATTCATTCTAGCTGTGGTCGACCACATGGGTCCAGACAATAAGGTCAGTTGGATTCCATGAAATTTTGTATGCATTCATTATTCCCAAATCTTAATGACTTTGGTGACTCCGACTTTTCCTCTAGCACCTCTGTGAAATTACATTTTTTGCGAAAAATCTCGACAACTGCTACACGAATTTAAGCAAAATTTGGTGCTTATGTTTGAGGTCTTTGCCCTAGAAGATAACTTTGGTGATATCTCTTCTTCTAGCACCATCAGCAGGTCAAAATTTGGATTTGCTCAGTACATTGCTGTATGACCAACCCAGGAAAGCAGCTTAGCCTTGCTTCCAGTTTTTCCCGGTGGCCACTCACGGTATTGCTGCAAAAAAAATCCCATACGCCCCAAAAAGCATTCACCCCACAGGCCACTCTGTAAAACACACATCTGCAAAATTGTTGACAGGACACTTCGAACAAAAAAATAAGGTCAACTATGACTCTGTCTCTTGTAAGATCCATGGTGGTTTTTATATTTGTAAACCTGTACATTGCTAATTACCTTATGCTAGCATGCCGTTAGGTCAAACTAAAATAGAATTGCGTTATTATGGATGCTACTGCTTTTCTTGGCAAGTGATACCCTACCGTGCTCTGATTGGCTAGTACTAGCCCTGCACTATGACCTCCTTGGACTAATTCTAACCCCTCCAACTTCTGTGTCAAGAACTAGCCAGTCACAAAGTGGGATCCATGATTATACGGTACAACCTGTTAAATATTAGCTTATAGATATTAGCA
The DNA here is from genome assembly GCA_026686955.1 of Epinephelus cyanopodus. Taxonomy (NCBI): domain Eukaryota; kingdom Metazoa; phylum Chordata; class Actinopteri; order Perciformes; family Serranidae; genus Epinephelus; species Epinephelus cyanopodus. The sequence continues at coordinate 28,431,795 of CM048931.1, forward strand.
TATTAGTATTGTCACTGTGCATATTAGCCTGCTCGTGTTAGCTTTTACCTTAAAGATCTGGCAGATTTATACAGCAGCTTGCATGACTAGTCTTGTTAAAGGGCTCGTTATCAGCGGCTTCTTTGTTAATGTCCATAAGATTTGATGTCAATAAGAGATGGATGCTGTCATGACTTCTGTTGACTCAATAAACAGCATTTTAAATCATAGGCAGTATCAGCAGTAGCCATCAGTGAGCCTTTCTCAGTGTCACCTGGACAACATATCAATGTCGCGTTCAGGCACACAGAAACTCCACATGCTATAAAACTTAGTCAACAAATACAACAGCTGTTATCCACTGTTTACTTTCTCAGCCAGTGAACTTTAATACAGGCTGCAGGTGCTGGAGCCTAGCAACAGAGATAAATGCCAGTTTCGTAACAGCCATGTATATTTCATGTTATATCCATAACTTGGTTTCACTTTTCACCTGTTGTGCACACACTGCTTCACGGTATTCTGTCCACCCAACTGTTCCAAAAGCTGGCCATGATGTTTGTCATTGTCAAGATACAGCTCTCCTCGCTCATAAACCTCTTCTGCTTTTGGCATGACGCACTGTTTACAGAGTGTTTATCTCAGAGGATTCCCAAAATCTACCCACGCTCTGCTCTTTCTTGCCATGTTCCACCCTCTACCCACCTGTTCCTAAGCTGGCCACCACCAGAGTAAACTGGGCCTCGTCCTGCTTCTGTGTCACGTTGTTGAAGGCGCGGCACAGGTACTCTTCAGCCTGGGCCAGTCTGTAGGAGCGCACCTCAAGCCGCGGGCCCTCGGTGATGACTTGGGTGGCGTTGCGGCTCTTAGAGATCCAGACGTAGCTGTTGGGTGGGTTGGAGTCAGCCTGACATTCAAAGAAGACCAGTTCTCCGGGGTTTATGGTGAACACCTCTCCTGTCCGCAGGCCCTGGCCTGAGTTCACCTCCAGGTTGTAGGGGCCATCTGCAGGGGCCAAAAGTAGGTCAGACAAACATGACAGTTTGCTGCTGATATGGGACTTATTATACAGAATGGTTACTTTTCTGTGAATTGTCTCATCTTAATGCACTGTGGGGCAGCGGTGGCCAAAATATTTTGAACACAGGGTCATAGGTTCGATACACAGGCTGACAGGATGAGACCAGATGGGGAAATGAAAGAGGAGTGCTCGCCATTGAACAAAGCAGCTCCAGCGGACATAAGAACAAAAGAACACACACTCAGAGATGTTTCATGTTGCACATACATATTAATGTAATTTAGTACATGGCAACAAATGATGTTCTGAGATTTTAAAAGATTCTCCTTGTGGTGTCTCAGTGGTGTGTCCCTCCAGCATGTCTAAGCCAGGTATTTAAGTAAGATTTCTGTTTTAAGTCTGTTAAGATAGACTTAACGATAACATAACATGATTAAGTGGCAACCCAAACACTTCAGTTGTAAGCAGGGGTGTAGCACTCTGTGTACAGTGTCTACAAAGTTCAGTCTTTCAACCGATTTATTCTGCCAAATTAAATTTAACCATGGCACTAAAAATTTCAAACAAAACCAAACTTTTCATTCCACGCTTTTTAAGTGTTGCATGACTTGCACTCAAGGCAAGGCAACTTTATTGACATAACACATTTCATACAGGCGACAGTTCCATGTAGTAAATTCACTGACAAAACACAGGGATATGATGTCACCTTGTGTAATGTTTACAGTGCATTAGGTGTGGCACTGAGTAGTTTAGTTCTGCTTAACCTAGTCCACACATGCAAAATGAAACCATATTGGTGGGATGTCTAAGTTCGTATCTGATCCAAATTTTACCTTAACATTATCTTAGATTATTTCTCAGACTAACATGGTTACACCCTTAAAAAGAAAAAGATAAGCCTTTTAGAGCAGAGCCATAATATCCGTCTCCCTTCAAAGAGCTGTAATTCTCATCACCATTATCTAAAATGAAATCCATCCATGAACACTGTTCGTTCTCTGAGTGATACCAATCAGTTATTAATGTGACGTGTGGCATTGTGAGCATATTTGAATATTGAGGGGGTTGTGTCTCCCCCAGTATATATTATAATTACTCCCTAGTGAGTTGTCACTCATATTTTAACATTTTAAAAAAGACTTCAGCATTAAAAGACAGTGAACAGGGTAAAACCGAGGGAGGTATATAATGATAGTATCTTTGCTTTCTGCAACACAAACGTGATCTGCCTATGCAAACAGGAATGATGGCGATGCTAAATTTACTAGCGCTGCAAGTCTTGGTGCCAAGTTATTGACTCACCCACAGTTTGAGCATGCTGACTGAAAGGATGGAAAAAATTCTGTCACGCCATATACATATAAATATATATATATGTATATATATATATATATATATCTTCATCCTTTAGGTCCCATCAATACAGAGACATCACTTTTCTAAGAATTAAAACACATGGCTCTGAGTGTAACCTCAAATTACAAGTTTATCAGTGTATCTACACACTTTTTGGTAGAACAGAGGGGCTCTGTTTAACTCTGCTCCCATGCAAATGCCCATAACAGTCACATGTTTGTAGTTGTCAGAGTAGTCCGATACTCAGACATTTACATATGATCTCATACAGTGCAAAGAAGAAGCAAAAACGAAGATAGATGTATTCAATGTATTTCATGAAATCCACAGGCTACTCTGACCTTGTCATGTTACTGTATCTAGTTCCAGTTTGTGCCAAATTAAAAAAGACTTACATGTGTAAGAAATTACACCAAACTGACTTATTACTGTTACTATGCCTGCATAGTTGTCTTTGTGGTATATCTCTGTTTGGTTCATTTAGGTTTTATCCTGCTTAGGTACAAGTTGACAGCAGCTTGTAAAATAAAGATCGCACCTGCCATGTTAGAGATTTGGCAACCAGGGAGGTAAAACAAAATCTGATTCCAGTCCCTGTAAAATTAGCTGAGCATTATGGACTTCTTTCTGCTGTAATTTATCAAGTCTGGCGTTCATAGCAGCTACTTTCACTTGAAAAACAGTGATCAGAGTGAGCAGCATTCTGTTATGCCAGACTCTCTGAGCTTGAGAAGCTGTTGGCTATGAGACATCAACATCCATCTCCTTATATTATAAAACACTTAAGATTGGATCCTCACAGGGACCACATTGCAAAATCTCTGGAAACCAAATGGGAACCAGATTTGCAATTACAGGTGGTCTTGGTCGACGTGTTCTCACTCCCAGCTCATCAGATACAGCAGCTTGGTTAGAAGTCCTCTACGCCTCAAACTATGATGCTCTACATATAGCATCAGTTCTGCAGGTGTCAGTTTCTGCTCAGTACATGCATACAGTGTCTTTTCAAAAACAAACTTTTGGGAACATCACTTTATTTTAGGAGCTTCATTTAGGAACCAAAACTTCTCTGTCAGATTTAAAAAAAAAAAAAAAAAAAAAAAAAATCTAGTTCGGCTCATAAAAAAGCACATTTGTAAAGTAAGTTATGTACATGAGTTATGTACGTACATAACGTTCCATTCATACTTAAGGACTCACATGTGACATAGGGTGAGTTCATTATGATGCCATGCAGGACACGAACAATGGTTTCCTGGGTGAAATTCCTGTGTTTGTTTGACCAATCCATTACTACAGCCATGTAGCGCATGCTGTCAGGAGAAGTTTGCCTAGAGGGCTTTCTGCCAGACAGGGATTTCTTGTTTAAGGGTATACTATGCAGAATTGTCAGTTACTGTTTGTAAATACGCTCACCAGCAAAGGTGAAAGTAAAAGCGAACCCCAGATTCGCTCTCGTTAGGTGTTTCGCCTTGCTTTATTTGCATTTCTACTGTGCTGTATCTCTTGGATGCCTGCTGCTTACAGTCATGTTTATAAAGCCCTGACTTCCCCTGAGTGCTGTGAGGGTACACGCCCATAAAGTGATAATTGAGAGGTATTACTTTGAAAGAGTCCATATATTCTTTTTGGGGAACATCCTGCGTAGTATATCTTTAGGATGGGAAGAAAAATCATTGCTTGGGTTAAAAGGAATAGATTTCTGCCAGAAAGAGCTGTAGAGTTGGGAGTAAGAATGTCCTGCCTTGAAAGAGGGATAGAGGAGCAGAAGGGAAAAGATAATACAGATGAGTATATCTACTTACAATAGACGTTGAGCTCCATGGCCCTGCTGTGCCGGCCCTGGCTGACAGCGTTGCTGGCCACACAGTGGTACGTTCCCTTGTCCTCCTTTCTCACAGGACTGATTAACAATGTTGAGTTGTCTTGGGAGAAGTGGTATCTGTCACTTGGACCTAGTGCAACGTTGTCCCTTAGCCACTGGAACACAACTCTTGTTCCTCTCTCGACAGAGCAAGTCCAGGTTACATTTGCCTTGTCTTCAACAACTGCATATGATGGGCTCTTCTCAATGACTGGAGTGGACACAGGGACTGAGGTAAAAAGAAAAAAGAGGTTAGGGATGAGTCTATACATGACATCAAACTGAAAAATGAAAAATCAAAATGTGATGGGACAACACTTACCGTCCACTGTTACATGCACAGTTCTTTCCTCCTTGATAACCAGCCCTGTCTTGTTGTGAAACTGTATGTTGAGGGTCAGGTGGTAATCCCCCTCATCGCCCTGGTTTAATTTCCGAATTCGCAAAGAAACATTGGGTTCTTTGAAGAGGAGGTGGTTGCGGTACATCATGTCAGTGATTGCGGCCTCTTTGGTAAACGTCACCAACGTGGTTCTGGTGCCGCTCGGCCTGGTGTGGGACCAAGTTCCCTGGATCTCAACTTCATCCAGCGGGAAGCGAGACTCAACAGACAGGTTCACGGACTTCCCTTCAATACCATGGTGGACCAATGACGGGATGTGGATGAACTCAGAGCTGACTTCTGAGTTGGAGGAGTTGGCAGGGAAAAGAAGAGGAGGAGAAGGGGGGAAGCAAAGAGTGTCTGTTAATCACTGAGTGTGTTTCTGTTTTCCGAGTGTTAATTTCTCCCTGTAAATCTAAATAAATATGGGATGGAGATGAATACAGAGACCAAGATTTAGGAAGCCAATACCCCATAACTAATATCTTTAAAATTGACAATTTCCATATCAAAAAAATAAATGTATTCAGTGTTTCTCATTAAAGCAATATGGCACCAATTCATCCTGCAATAATTGACTTTTTGGACACTTTGTACAGCGTACCAAATGGCATATAAAGTTGGTCTGACTATTGTGTTAATGAAGAGATGTCGATTAACACAATCAGCAGACACCTAGCAGTGGCATCATTTATTTGAAATTGTGTCTCTGAACACATGACACAGTGTAATTCCAATTTCCACTCCCCTTTTATCTCTGTTTTGGTCTCCACCAACTCCTGAAGTAAATATTTGTCTCTTTAGTTGCTAAATGCTTGGCTCAGCTCGCCTGCTGTTTGGTGCTGACAGAGGCTGAACAAGCAGAGTGCAGACAGTAAGATTTGTAGTCACCAGAAACAGCTGCCTGCTGCAACTGGAACTGGCATCCATGAGAGTGTTAGTGGTGGCAGGGAACCAAAATAGTAAGTTCTTGTGGGTAAAACCAAAACAATGAGCTAAAAGATGCTAAAATGCTCCAAAGAGGGAGACTGCAAATTCTGCTGTGATGATATGATCATATCGTGGTATCGTTTTACAAAACATGTCGTCCAGATGAACAAACTTGAGCCATTTGTGGTTAGAATTTGGCTAGAAACTTACTTACAAACTGGTTTTGCTTTGCTTTTGCTTACTTTGATTCGTTCTTTCTTTTCATGTCCCCCCACCTAAAAACACTGGTATTGGATTTATGATGCTCATGTTACGATATTTTCTTTGTCTTGTTTTATTCATATCGTATGCCGAAATGAGTTTGTATCATGGAGAGCAAAGTTGGAAACATACGTATGAATTAAGTGAGTCAATTAAAATTCACATTGTGCTACTGATTAGGGGGGGTTTTAGTGACAATATGAAAGCAAAACAGATCTATTTTCATTCAAAGATGAACCCACTCCTGTTTTGTCTGTCTAATCTCATAATCCATATCCTCGTCTTTAAGGTGTCCAGGTCCTGAAACCGTGGTGAGTTAATATTGACCGAGCTCACTATAGAGTGTCATTGTTGTCAGACAAGGACGAGGCCTGTCTCTTTGATCCCGACTCGCAAAACAAACACCTGGGCTGCCTGAAGTCACTCGATAAATGTTGATCTATGGCACCTTGTCTTCTGTTGAAGCACTGGGTAGTTGCCAAGGCAGTTAATTCACTGGTAACCAGCTGAAAACAAGTTGGAGAAGTAAACACACCAAAAATGGGAGGAGGTATGATTGTTTTTACGTAGCTACTATTTCAACTGAAAGTATCTTCCATGAGTTCAAGGGTCATTAATATCATATCAGAGCTACGACCTGATTGTTTCGTTTTACAGACATTTGTGACAACTGTAAACTTTATTTTCTGGGATTTTTTTTTTTTTTTGACAGTTTGAAGTTAAAAAGTGAGCGACTGTGTTTGGATGCCAGGTTGTGTTAAGCGCCAGCATGTGAGTAGGCAGTTACTGTGAAACAAACTCACTAAAAACCTCTCACTTTTCTCTAACTTGTGTCCCTTTGTCTCACTTCTGGCCGTGTACCGTCTCCTGCTCCATTTCAGCATTAAAAAACTTGAAGAACTATTCATGAAAGGCTGTTAATTTGCTATATGATCACGCATAATTTACATCTCATGCAGTGAAATCTTGAATGAAAACGAGGGGAAACTTTGAGAAGTTAAGTTTTGTTATTCCTCCTCACATCTCTATCTCTGTAATCTCTTTTATTTCTTTGTCACCTCCCTCTCCCCACTGACCCATCTACACTTCCTCCCCGGGGACGTCCAGCTGGTGTCAACCAGGTCCCTGGTGACTGCTGTCCATGTTGCTAATCACAATAGATTCACTGTGTCTGGTGTCATCTCCTAAATAATGCATGCAGAGCAGACGCCCCATCGACACGTTCCACTCTTACAGGCCTGCAGGCTAGTTTCTGTGTGTGTGTGTGTGTGTGTGTGTGTGTGTGTGTGTGTGTGTGTGTGTGTGTGTGTGTGTGTGTGTGTGTGTGTTGTCAGTAGCAGGAGTGTGCCTGTGTTTACACCAGCTGAGATCCGGTGAAAAGACAGAATGAGGAGGAGTGTGCCGAGCCCGCTCCTTCACTGTTGTCCCCAAACAACACAGATATTGTTGTGGTGATACCAAGGAGATTACAGTGACAATGGCTTTTGAGGTGAGAGGATATCTTCACGTAGTGGACACACACACACACACACATTCAAACAACTATTGTGTGGAGACCCAGGAGCACCTGCCTCTTATCACCCTCACACACACATCCGAGTTGTTTGGACACTAAACAAAGTCTCCCCGTCCATGTCCACACGCCACCATCTTCTGTCCTCTTTCAGATAAGACAAATAGAGCTTCTCAAGGAGGGTTGATGATACAAACATCAAAGCAGGTGAGACTTCATGTTTTTAGGGGCTTTTTCTGTTAGATTTATCTGGTCATGTGACAAACACTGGTATCTGTCTGTACCACTGAGTCACAGAGCTGTGGCCTGGGTCACTTCTTCTTTCCACCGACAGCCACCTGATGTCTTTACTTACAGCTGACAACAGTAGAGAAGTGAATCCTGTAAAGTCACACGGCGATGACTATGGAAAGGACATGCAAAACAAACCATGACAGACTCTAAAATTATGCTTTACAGACTCCACCTTACACTGAAAAAAGGTTGAAAAAGGCTGAGGTGCTTTAGTGTAAAGAACTCATAGACCAATGTATGTTTTTGGAAGTTTGAGTTTTTACAGAAACATACAATGAAAGTCCTGAATTCATTTCTCGTGCCAAAAGGGATCCTTTTTTGTTTTTAATTTTGTAACCAAGTTTCATTACTGCTTCTCTGACCTGAACCTTTTAAAGACTTAAGATTTCACAAGTGAACATTTTGTTACTGCACACCACAAAAAACTTCCTCAGCTCACCCGCAGCTTTACCCTGCCAACCAAGCAAACACAGCAACCACAGCAACTGCTATAGCTGCACCAACGCAACACTGACAACTCAAGCAAATCATCCCTCCGCGGCAACTGAGCGCTCACCTGTTAGGATGAAGAGAACAGAGCAGACGTAGAGCGCTGTTCCTCCTGTGGCCTCCATGGCATCTTATCCTCTAGGGATATGTGGGACTTCTGACAGGCAGGCAGGCAGGGAGTGAGGGATGTAGGAAGGAGGAGAGGAGTGGAAGAAAAAAGAGGTGGAGAAGTACGATGAGGAGGAGGAGAGAAATGTGACTGGTTGTGGTGACAACATTTGCCAGGGAAATAAGAGGAGCTGCCTTTAGTCTGCGTGTAGCCAGGCCCCTCCCATGTGACACCGGGAGGAAGAAGAGGTCCACCTGGCAGGGACACAGCACAGCATGGTCCTCACACACACACAGAGCTGCCCTAAGGCTGAGGGTTTCACTCTGTCAAAGAGAAACTGAGACATAAAAACTGTAAAAGGATAGTCGAGTCTTTACATTAGAATACACCAGCTGCCTGCTGCTTCAGTCCCTCAGGCTGTGAAACAAAGAAAAAGCAAACACACAGAGAGCTAACGTCTCTCAGTTTGGTTAAGTTACAGAGCCGGCAACGGTCAGCAATCAGCTATCCTGTCAGTAATGATTTTGTAGTCTTGGAATTAGGGGACAGAAAGACAGAGAGACAGATACTGGGGTTAAATGGACTGTTGTTCTGACATAGACACGAGTATCATTGACCTTTCAAATGCCTTCAAGACAGATTTTCATCGAGACCAGAGAGACGTACAATGACGTAACTTATATATTATTTTACAGCCCTGGGGGAGATATTGCAGAGGGGGGGAAATTATTCCATGATAAAAAAGCAGAGGGAAATCTGTTGTCAATTTCTGTCCAGCAAGTTGTTTTGCATTGCTGCAAAACAAAGACTTGCTTGTGCCACAACCAATGTCTGTCTTACTCTAGGCATAAGTCTGTATAAAAGACATTTTCACATGAAGAAAGTGGGTTTTATTTTTTTATAGATATGTTAATAGAAATCATTCAATTGTTTTTTTCTCAAAGTTCAAACAACAGACACAAAACAGTCACATGTTGAACACTTAAACGCTCACTATGTCTGCTCAGTGGCCTTTTTGCTCTGCATGGTCATCCTCTGAAAGGATGTGGTGAAACTTGGGACTGAACTGCGCAGCGAATGAATTGGGGCATTGTAGGTTGAGTAAATGAGTGCCTAGTTTGGTGATGGCACCATTTAATACAGTGATTATTTTCTCTGCTGCCCAGTTCTTCGTGGATGCCCATTTCCAGGGGGAACCTGATTAAAGTGAGGTTTTATCACATCGACAGTACAGTGGCCTATTTGTTGGCCTGGACACATGATTTGGCGAATATGACACAGAGTCATCTATTGGATGTGTGGGAAACAAATCCACCTCACAAATTCAATTACGGAATAATAAATGCAGTCTGAAATGATTTAAACAAAAGTAAAAATGAAAAATGCAATGTTCAAACTTAATATTCTTTTACTGAAAAAAACCCCAACAGTTTTCTCTTGTACCTTAACTGTATGAGCTCTGTTCACAAAACCTGCAAGTTTCCTTTCCACCTTTAGATGGGGTCAGTGCATCATCTATTTGACAGAGTCCGCCGCTGGCTTCATGAACTGAGCTCTACAGCGGGTTTCAATAGATTTAATGGTAAGTATGGCATTGCATGGTTGTATGGCAGTGGTTCCAAACCTATTTGGCTTGTGACCCCTTAAATCACAGCCTTGTGTTGCAGGTTGTATATTTCTATGAATTCCAAGAGTAGTAATTTTGAGTTTTTAGAGGTCTGGTAAGGTTGACTACCTAGTCTTCACAATATCAGAAAAATATCAGAATTTATTTCTATTTTTTGCCTTGTACTTCTCCGTCACCTACAGTGTGCCAGCATTTTGTTGTTGACATGGTTGAAAACCATCTCCAAATTTAGTGAATTTATTTTTCTCAAAAAAAAAAAGAAGGATTGAATGAATACTTTGCCCACAAATTAACCATTTGTAGATAAATTAGTCATGCTGTGATACCCTGAATCTGTGTAGAAAACTTGTTTCTCTCGCCTCCACAGAAAACAGCAAACAGTGATTTATTGATTGACTGGAGGCTGCGTTTGACAAAGCAAACTTGATCAAAGCATCCATTAACAAACTGTCATGCAACTCATTCAGAATAATCTAAGTTTCATTTATCCAGTCATATGATCGGTACGCCCCTGAGTTAAAACCTTACCATTTAAAACTGATCTGAGAGTGAAACTTATCTGTGCTCTCTTCAAAGCCGCTTCAACACACAGTGCTTCTTGTTTGTTTGTTTTTTTAATGCATGTGTTTTGGAAGTACTGTGCAGATGACTGTGCACATGAGGCTGCATGAGTTTTGCAGTTGTTAACCTGGTCCCCAGTCAATCCATAAATCAATATGTGCACCATTTTCCATGGACGCCTGTGAGAAAGACAAAGTTTTCTTCACAAATTCAAGGTAACACAGCATGACTAACTGATTGACAACTGGTAATTTTGTGGGGGAAATATTCCTTAAAGAGTGCTGACTTAAACGATAGCACTACAGCACATCACGAGAAATGTTGTGTATTCTTATTCAGAAGGGAACAACATATTACCAAAAGACTGGGGGATATTGAGAAAGACAAACAGAGCTTAGCTAATGGCTGGGTCAGGATGTTACGGCTCACACTGTGACCTTTTGACTTGACAACCACTGCGATGAGTGATGTGTTAGGAAAGTAGATCACTTCCAGGAGCTTAGACATAGACAATAAAAATAGCTAGTATTTCATACAGATGTGTCCTTAACAGCCATGGATGGATTAGATCATCGGTGAGCGTCTGTTGCCCTAGTCGGTGCGGTGTGTCCCGCACCGTTACCCCTTGTCGGTGTGCGTCAGCTTTTATTCAGCTGATTCAGCATGTCGGTGACTACAGAGCCTGATGGTAAATGAAATCACTCTGACTTGCAGTTCAGCTCAGTGCACAAGAGGAAAAACAGAAGTGAGGAATGTAAACAAACAGCTAAAGCCAAGTTGGAGTGAGACCAAAACAAACTTGTTACATACGGTTACATTCTTTGGCAGAAACATTTGTGGGTTTGTGTTATTGTTCACTGGCACACGTTAAATGCTTTGTTCTTTCAACACTGGATTGTGTTGTCAGTGTGCTAAGTGGCTAACTATCATCAGGATGAATAAGTTATGAATACAGACTACTGCCATCTGCTGGTGTGGAGAGTTAGCTGTCAGCTGTAGTCTTTGCGGTGCATTCCCATGCAACTTTTTGGCTGAGACACAGGCGACATGAGGCGATGCAACAGTTTTCAACAGCTTTCTTTGAAGCTAGTTCTTTGAACTCGGTTTTATGTGTCTGGGTCTTAACACGTTCCAACCAGGGAGACTTAAAAAGACTGCAAAGAGATGCAAAGGAACTGCAAAGAAACACAAAATAACTAGAAAAGCAGGCAAAATAACCACAAAGATACACAAAACAACCAAAAAAGACACAAAATTACTTCAAAGATACACATAACCAATATAAATTCTATGTGTCTTGCCCCTGTGTAGGTAAGGTGGTGGGGCCCTCTGCATATCTGTGCCCAGGGGCACAACATCTAATAGTCCGTCCATGTAAACAACAGTTTGGATGTGCAGTTATGACAGAATGACAGAGGGTTTCTGCTCAGTGAGATTTCGCAATCCCTAACCACTGTCTATGTTCTTCCTCTTACAGTATTATGAATGAAACAATCAACAGAAGCTGTTTGACATATTTTGTTAATCTGGTCTGGCCTGGCTCTGTACGTCCAGCGAGTGCCGTTATAGTTCGGTATGGCCTGGTGTGGCCTTTTTGGACCGCCCAACCAAAAACCAGGACACAGCAGCTGAGAGACACACCCACACAAACACACACAACCTCAAATGGGGGCCCTCTTGCAGTGCTAAAACATGTCACTTTTTCCATTTTCAGCCTCCCAGCCCATGTCTGTGACTGTTGCCACACTTCACCACAACTCTACCCCTCTGGACTGCCTCCCGCCGCCTCCTTCTCCTCCACCTCATGCTCATCATATTATCTACTTCTCTTTCTTGTAGCGCTAAATAATTTTCCTACTGATCCAACCTAAAGTCCTCCACCCTCTTTTTTCACTTTCTTTCTCCTCCTTATGATCATTTCCTCTCCTCCTCAACCCCCTGTATCTGTCTTCTTCTCTACCCCAGTATCTTCTTCTTCTCTTTTTGATCCTTCCTCTTCTCCTTTTTCATTCCTCCTCTCCTCTAGCAGCCTTGGCCTCCAGCTGCAGACACTCAGAGCAGACACAGCACACCAGCCCACATCAAGGCCACACTATTGGCACACGTGTGTGCATGTGCATGTGTGTGTGTGTGTGTGTGTGTGTGTGTCTGGAGCAGTCGTTACAGTGGGGCCACATAGGGTGTCAGCGGCCTACCGTGATATACTTTGGGCTCCCTTACAAAATTCTGTTTTAATCCACTGAAATGTGGAATAAAGTATAACTGTAGCTGCGTGGCTATGTTTAAAGGTCCCTTGATTTCCTCAGGGAGGGTGTCGAAGTGCAAGATGAATACATGTGTGCCAGTCTTCAGTTCAAGTTATGCTACTAGCACTCGCACTCTCGATCGCACACAATCAATTACTGTGCGACTAAAATGAGAAGCGGTAGTTTACAGTTGTGCCTTTGAGGTTGTTGATAAGAGGATGTCACGCCTTGGATGACAACTTGAAATGCCACATGTATAAATGTCAGCCTATAGCTGTAAGATTCCAATACACACACACACACACACACACACACACACACACACACACACACACACACACAGGGATTAAACAGAGCAGTGCGGGAGCAACAAAAAGGGGCGGGGATGTTTGCATGGCCTGTGAGTGATTTGATTGGATGACAAAGTTTCATTCACACACAAAGATTTATAACAGTGGGAAACAGAATGTTGGACACACACGCTGCACAGTGTGGGTGCGTGCATGTGTGTGGGTGGATGCAGGCGCATGTTTTTCCCTCATGCTCGCATGTGAACGGCACTTGTTTTTTTTTTTTACTGCTGCACCATTGAACTCTTCTATCTCTCTCTGGATCTGACTGTTGTTGCCTAAATAGCACCTTGACTTCGTGAACTGAGTGTTTGACCCGGGCGCATGGCTCGAGTCAATGCGAAGCTTTCAGAGAGCGCCTTCTCCAGCCTGAACTTTCAACAGTCAAAACATTGTCAGTGTGTGTGCATGTGTGTAATGCAAGTGTGTTTCAAAGCAGAGGTGTGAATATGATTCTACGGACTACATATTTTTATCACTCCCTTTGTGTGTGCGTGTGTGTGTGTGTGTGTGTGTGTGTGTGTGTGTGTGTGTGTGTGTGTGTGTGCCTAGTGGCAAGAGCCTCACCCCTTTAATGCATTCCACTATCTAGCACCCACGCACTCACCATGTGACCCGCAGTCAATGACAGGAAGTAAGTTGATGTCAAATCCTGCTCCCTGCAACCCAGATCCTCTTCTGGTTCCAGTCAAAGACTCTGTGTGCACAAAATTTAACACACCCACGGCACAGAGCTCGACGTAAATCTATAGGAACACAGCTGCACTCTCAGCTCAGTCTGTGTGCATTGCTAAAGGCCGGTTGAGTGATTGGTTTCTTAATTCAAAGTGTGAACATGACGGAGCACATGGGCCTGCTTTATTTAAATTCTAACTCATAAAGTGTACATTTACTGCCGCACATGTGACGTGGTATCTGTCAATGGCAGGTGTAGCACTGATAAAAACTTTCAGTTGTGTTTACATAGTTGACACCCATATACACACACACACACACACACAGACATGTTATCTTGCTTTCTGTTCTCCAGTCTTGAGTTTCTCTGAGAGATTATAAATCAAAGATTCTTATTCAGATTGGACACTTTTTTAGACATATGCCATGCAAAGGTGGTTGGGTGGGGGGTGTTTAACTTAAAGGTCTAATATGTAGGATTAAGGGGGGAATATATACAGAAATATAATGTAACGAGTAAATTGTTTTTGTTTGTGAATAATCACCTGAAAACAAGATTCATGCTGTTTTTGTTACCTAGCCCTCGTCCGCAGAGTCCACCATGTTGCACCACCTCGCTCTACAGTAGCCCAGAACAAACAAACCCGACGCTGGCTCTAAATGAGACCATTCATGATCCGTTTGTTTTGGAGAGGAAAAGACCTCTGTGGATAATTTGGCTCCTGATAAAAACTGTTTGAACGTTTGGATTTTAAGTTATCAGAGAAAAAAGGTGAGCACACATAAGCAGGTGTTGAGCTAGCGGGTGGTCTGCAACAAGCCAAACTGCATTTAAAAAACACTGATTTGTGACATGAAACTGCTTCATTCGTTTTTTTTTACTGGTTTAAATCACTGGTCGGTTTGTTTTGGAGAGGAGGAGGCCTCTGTGGATAATTCGGTTCCAATGAACACTGAAGGAATCCTAACCGGGAAGGGTTTCAGCGGCTTGCAATCTGCCGTCCTCACCACTAGATGCCACTAAATCCCGATAAATCTTACACACTGGACCTTTAAAGTATGCAAAGTGTCTACCCCAGACATGACTAAGTTTAAATGTCTGCAGTACAAAGTGTGTATTTACTAAACCAGCGAAATGAAAGTTCACAGTTATTCCATTGCAGTAATGACTTTTTAATTAATTCTCCAGCAGCATTTCTTCCAACACACACACATCTATGAAAAATAGATGTTTACATCGCATATGCACAAACCAAACTGGTGTGTGTTTGTGTGTGTTTTTGCGGGTGGGTGCACGTGCATGCATACAGAGTCGAACGGACACAGCCACCTCTATGTTCTCTCCAGCAGTAAACCGTTGGCTGTTAAGACCGACCACAATCCCAGGCTGAAAGGCAGTACTCCCTTTGCTCAGGTCTGTGCTTGTCGTCTTTGCTTTGCATAGTCGTAAAGCGCAGGATAAGGGAAAGCAAAACTGTGTTTGCACCAATTGGAGGTAAAAGGGTATATATTAACCTTATTTGACCAGCCGCACTGACTTAGTAACAGCCTCAAGTAACCCAAGAGGAAAAGGCGACATTCTGTGACATGATGTCAGACACAAGCACGAGGTACACTTTTCATTTCCTGAAAGCACAGTTTTGTATTTGGGAATTGCCATGGGAGGTAGGAGTCAAAACACGCTGGGCCCCTAACACACACACACCTTTGGCTCTAACAGGGACCACCTCATTGGCCTCTTTCCTGTCATGGAAGGTGTGCCCATGTTTATCGTCACTCGTCACAAACTAGCGGGTGGCTGCTCATGTGCACCGCTGTAAAGGACTCTGCCATTAATCAATCATATGCAACATGATGCTGCACCCTGCTGTGATGCCCAGCCTCCGGTGGTCTCTCCCTCTCTCCTCTGAGATGTCAGAGTAAAATGTTTCCCAGTGCTGCCTCGTACAAGTATGAGATTACATACTTCCTGTCAAGAAGACGAGAGATGTATGGATAGTTGAGGTTGAACAGCTGGTTGGGGCCTACTGTATCACACACAACGTCTCTTAAATGGAGCCATTCCTTTGTTTGAAAGTATTGTGATGTGATACCCGTAACCACCCACAGTGGTGATGTAATCAGCAGGAGGTGTAAAGTAAAATGTGCCAAGGTAGCGTGTCTGTTGGTTTTCTAAGGAAACTGAAAATTATTTTGAATTTGTGAAGAGGAAGTTTTGCAAGGGAGCTTCCATTGTGTGTTTGCGTGCAAACTCGCAAATACTGTGTACACAGATGCAGAAATACCCGTTCTTCCACCCCCTTCGCCAGGCTTTCACCAAACCACCACTACAAAACGCACAGATTTTGATGCAAAATAATAGTAATAATAAAGCAAGAGACAGCTGTTCTCATGACTATTAGAGGTTTCGTCTTGTCATTTTCAGTCAGTGTTTGTATTTATACCGCAAGCAGTTAAGTGTCTTTTAATCAGACTTGATAAAGGTCTAGTCAAAAGAACTGTCTGTCTTAACCACATTACAAAACTTTGCTGACTTTAAAATTGATGCAATAATTCAGGCGGTGACTTTAGTAAACCACTCTTAGCGGGGGAGTTACACAGATGAGTCATATTATGCCTCACTAATAAGCATATGTGTCAGCTTTAGATGCTTTAGGCAGAGTAATGGTGTCCTGAACACAGCTTGAAGTCACACTACCTCTGTGTGTGTTGTAATCCCAGCTTCTCCACAGTCACACAGCCACGCATGCATGTGTGCATCCCCCTGGCAAGTTCATCGCCGCCGCTTTGCACTACTCTAATACGGCAGTTACTGCTGATATCGGGACGATGTTGTTGCGGAAATGCAGCACTCATCCTCCGTTCCTCCGTTAATCCAATTAGCTCTGTCAGCACTGTCGCTGTTGTTTAGCACCGTTTACAGAGCTAGAACAGTTAGCTGCTAGCCCCCAGCTCAGCCACCTCCATGTTGAGAACCATATCTAGACAACTCATGCTCTGAATTTCGTGCATTTAACAGGTCTGACAAACAAAAGAGCGTTTTTTTGTTTTGTTGTTTTTGTAATGGCAAAGGGCTGTGAGTCAGAATCAGACCTGGGCCACTGCAAAAGACTTATAGACCTATATCAGGCACAGACCTAAAGCAAAGCAGGTCAAAGAGGTGCAGTTCAACACCATCTATACAATGGTTATGAGACTGCAAAGTATGCACCAGTATTTGTGAAATGAGGCCACACTTTGGACGGTCTCTTCCTTTCTGCCATGGCTCCTTCTTGTTGCAAGTTTCCAGCAGTATAGATGCATACGTTTGAAACATCATTGCAGGACAATACACAGATGTCAGAAAAACATGCTGGCATTGATGAAAAGGAATTGATAAGCTCAGGCAATCTGGAATCGTTTTACAACTGCAACTGGTTTCAATTCCTATCCCTTGTCGGTATCAAGGAAAGGGTCAAGCCATACTGGATTCACCTTGGCCTCAGTTCAAAGACTCAGGGGGAGGAGTTCATTGAATTGCAAGCAACAGACCTTTACACATTCATCTTATAATTCAACACCTATGTGCTAACGTATGTCTGAATGTTTATGATGTAAATGCAGTTATTTGAGGATATTCACAAGTCGGAAACTAGCATAATTTAAAAATTCTTGTGAGTACTCAGATGTAGTAACCGCTTAAAGAAGTTTTAAAGAAGAGTGGTTGCTGCCTGAGTTCACAGTTGGTGCATCAGTCACAAAAGTGTGAAATGTGGCAAGAGGAAAAGTCTCAAAATTGATGTCGACATACTGCAAATACAGCAAAGAGGAACACAAGTAGACCCTCACCACAGTGGAGAGAGCAACACTGCTAACTACAAGCCTCAAAAACAACCACTGAGTTCTACCAACACCTCCAAACACACTGAGCAAAATCTAATAATTATAAGCCTTTGGTATTTACTCCAAGGAAGGTGCTATTTTGTCCACCTCTGTAAAAATCCAGGAACACAAAAACTGGAATGTAAAGTATGTGTTTACTTGTGCAAAAACCATGAACAAAGATAAAAAGAGACCCTTTAATTGAAAGCGATGTGGAAAACAACCATCATGTTACCAGTAATTAGATCCCACCTGTCTCTAAGGGGTACAAATACAAGGAAACGGGACAGTAAGACCATATGCTGCTCAGTAACACAGCCCTGCACTCCCACAGCATGCACATACAGTATCTGTGACCACTCAGCTGATTACAGACAAGATGGCATAATTGTTCCCAGGTGAAACAGTAACAATTCTTCACAGTGCAAGACCTGCAGATGCCAGCAAAACACCGGCGGTGCCTTTTAAGGTCCAATTAAAGTCCTCTCCCTGCGGAAAGATAAACCGGCTTTGATTTCTTTACTGCAGATGTTATAAAACAATACAGGAGGACACAGCCTCTGAGAGCTCATATTGTTCATTGTATTGCTCCTTTTGCACAAATGCCAGTGACTAATGACCACATATGTGACTCCAGACAGGAGTTTTAAATGGTTGCTATGACAGGCTACATGGAGCTTGTGTGCTACATACATAAACACTCACAAAAATACATATAATCATTTCTGTAATTCTATTTATTTTTTGTCACCAGCGGCGCCTTTCAAGTCAAAGTCCCATCCAGGTAAAATACACCCACCTTTATTTCTTGATGACAGTCAGATATGATAAATGATATGCCAATTTTTGGAAGGGATATCAAAGGCGGGTACTGTTTGTAAACACTCAGACTTGGCCCTTCCTCCATAAATTGCTGTCAATGCAAGCTACTATTATGGGAACGTAACATTAGCCCCTTTTCCACCACAGGAACTTTTATCAGTTACCCAGAATTTTGAAAAACCTCTGTGCGTTTCCACCGAAATTACCCATGTAAAAAACTTTCCCTCACCCCGAAATTTACCCTGGAAAAAGTACCTAGTAGGGGGGGTTAGGAATTCTTGAGGGGCGGGCTGTGTGCCAAAGAACACTGATTGGTGGAGCACACACTTGCAGCGTTCTGCACTTCCTGGTACGGGCAGCCGCTGAAAACTTTTTTTTTCATTTCTACAAGCTTCACTGCGTTCGTGTTTTGATCAAGGATGGGTACCAAAACCCGGTACTAAATTAGCCCCGGAGCTAAATCATTAAAGACCGTAGTATTGATAAGCGCTAACGGTATCGGTTCTTTTGTGCCGGCGCTGAAATCCTCTACGCACATCTACACACACAACGACGTGACACGGTTACCGGTGAAAGCAAGCTAACCAAGCTAACCGCCTACATCTATCTGTCCAACAGAAAAAGAACAAACTGCACATTGCTCTTTGTCCTCTACTTCATTGCTTTCCAGAAAAAGAGAAAGCCAACCCCAGATTCACTTTCGTTTTGGAACGAACGCTCAGTGCTTTGCTTCGCTGTATTAGCATTTTTTGGTGCTGTGAACACGATTTTCGTAGCTTCCTCGTCGAAGTCTGCTATCACTACCTGGTTGCTACCTTTTTATAAAGTCCCGACCTTACCTGTGTGCTGTGCTAACATATTCTTGCTCCGACTTTATCACTATCGGTATTTTGGTCATGGCCTTTCCACATCCACCTACGACCTGCAAGGCACCCTGGGTGCGTTAGTCGTTGACGTTCTGGGATGCGGTGTCAAGTTCTGCCTGGTACATGCATTGTCCTCTTCCAAGATACACTTCCATTTTCACATACAGTCAAATTAACGCAATATGTTGGTACAACACTGCAAATTGACTTTTTTTCCCCTTCAACAACAAACACACGTGGTTAGGTTTAGGAAAAGAGAAGAGGATTTGGCTTTACAATCTGATCTCTAAATATTTAGGATTTTTAGGAATATTTTACATGGTATATCTTTAATGGGTGACAAAATAAATCACTCCACAGAGATTAGGATTACATTTTTCAACAATGCTGATAATGCATTTCTACAGAGTCCACCTTTAATTGATCACTGATACTGTATATTGGCTTTCATCCCAACAGCACATTTGCTGAGTTCACTTGACTCACATACCCTGAGTGTCTAAGTACCAACACAGCAAATATTATCTGCAACCCCTCCTTCCCATCTTCCGCTTCTTTAACTATTACCGCACAGGCCAGAAATAATCCTTCCGATCCACCCTTTAATCGCCAATCCATCCCTTTAAAAGAAAAGACAAAAGAAATCTGTCAAATATTATTCATTTGCTCCCGGCTTGTTTTTTTTCCCCCCCAGCGTCTGCAGTTAATTTTCTGCGGAATGTGAGGAGCAGCTGTCACTTTAGCACATGAATGGAGCCAGTTTAGTGGCTCAGAGGCATCGGAGTGGATCAACGGCGGAGGAGGGACAGCTGGGCCCGAGGGGACAATAGCACTCTCAGTTAATCATTAATACTCTTAATGAACAGCAGCCAGGCACCAGAGGTTCACTCGCCAGTCTCTCCAGAATATTCCGCCTGCAGCAGGAGGACGTAGGCAGCCTCGTCTTGCTGGCTGACCCCTAACTGACACTTGTTGATTGGGGCCTTTAAAGGGGCTGCGGAAGCTTTAAACTGCTGTCTGTCTGAGAAGGTTTCACCCATCGGACTTGAGAAGAATGACAACTGACTGACATGAGCTTGATTTGTTATTTTGTAGACACAAGATATATGAGCTAAGCTCTGCCCTCTTGTTTGTCTGACATGTGCTTTTTACCCAAAATGTTAATAAAGTCATGTTGGAAAATGTCTTTTTATGTTTGTTTGTAAGGCATTAGATCAAGTAGGGGGATTTTTTCAATGACATGTTGCTGTTAACCACCTCAAACAATTAATCACAGAAAAGAAAATCACTTAATGCTAACACAGGTTTTAGCATTTGGTCATTTAGGCCCTGATACACCAAACCAACCGTCGGGCGTCTGTCACCCAAGGGTCCCACACCGTTGGCACTAGTCGGCCCTCATCTGCTTTTTTTTTTGGCCAATTCAGCATGTTGAATCGGGGTCGGAGGTGGCAGAGTCTGTCTGTGAGTGAGATCACTCTGATTTGCAGTTCAACCGAGCTAAACGGACGCGAGGAAAGTGAACAAGCACCTTAACTCAAGAGGCCATGAGATCAAAACAAGCTGGTTACATTAGGTAAGAATATTTTACTTAGCCATTGAGCTCCTCGTAGAAATGCTTCTTAAATGCTTGTGTTACTATTTGCTCACACGTGGTAAATATCCTCTGATTATTCAACATTAGGTTGTGTTGTTAATGCGCTAGCGTCTTGAATCCGCCCTGTATTCCTCAATTTTTAATGACGAGTACAGACTACTGTAAATTTGATGACTGCTGGTCAAAGATCATCGGGAGGCAGATGATCAACTGTGGCGACCCCTGAAGGGAGCAGCCGAAAGACAAGAAGATGCTAAGCTAAGCTAATCGCCTGATGGCTCGAGCCCCATTTTCCACTCTCCATTCGTGCATGGACGAGTAGTTTGCCTGCGCTGTTTATGCAGAAGTATTTTAAATGCCAACGTTATAGCAAAAATGTATGTGTTTGGGATGCACTGAGTAATTTATACAGGAATGGCCATTTTGGAAGTCAAGTATTCCTTTAAAAGAATAGTTTAACATATTGTGCAATAGCAAAGTTGCATTTTCACTGGGAGTTGCTGGGAGTTAGATGAGAAGATCCGTCACTAACTATGTCTGGTTAGCTTAGATTAGCACAAACACAGAGGAGCTCCCTAATCACATGTTTATCTTGTTTATTTAATTTGTAAACAGTTAAAACACAAATGTGATAATTAGTGAGTTGTAAACATAGTGTTAGAAAATACATTTCTCTATAATCGGGGAGTGTCCGAGGTGTAGGTGAGGATAACTAGCAATTATCAAGCACGACTCTCACCTAATGACAGGTTACAGGTACAGTTTTTATTGCATGTACAGTCGACTACACATGTGCCTGGGGAGTTACAAGTAATTTAATTTCTTATCAATCCAGTTTAACAACTTGTGTACATCTGCTGTCAAAATAAAAAAAAAAATGTGTGTGTTAGTCTGAAACCATAAACCTTATCAATAATGGATTCCTTGTTTCCATAAAACACTTTTTTTTGCCAGAACACCAGTAAAGAAAGCCACCAAACAAACTGAGATGTTATTGGAAGATAAACGAGTTTCTAAGGGGGAGCAGATGTTAGCTAGAGGTCTCATTTGAATTTTACATTTATCTTCTGTTTATGTTTGTGTGCGTGTGTATGTGTGTGCGAGAGTGTGTGTCCGCATTTGTGACCACATGAATTTGTATGTAAGTGTGTGTCTGCCTCGTGGCCAGGCGTCCAGCGCAGCCCTCCCCGTCCGCGGAGGTGGCAGGTGTTCCTGTGTCCCCTAAAAGAGCAGGTTTTTATGTCGCCTCCTCAAGTTAGTGGCTTGGTTGCTATGGCGATGCCCCAACAGAAAGAGGCTTGTGTCTGGGGGCCGGTGCCGGGGAGAAGAGGAGGGCAAGGGAAGAGGAGAGAAGGGGCTTTACTTGCACCACACACTCTGGCTTGACAAGAAAGAGGACGAGAGGAAATCAAGTCAGAGATACAAAACAGGCTCGGATTGTCTGCCGGCACCATGTCGGGTTCTGTCTTTACACTCAAAATGTCGCCTAAATATTAAGCTGCTGATGGGCGGATAAGACCTGAGTCACACAAAACACTGCGGACTAAGTGATGCTTGTAAATCCTGACAATAGGATTGGGAACTTAAAAAGGAATCCAATATCACACATCCTATCCGATTCCTCCCCAGGTGTGACAGCTGTCTGCCTAGAGACTTCAGTTATTATCACTGTACCCTGTGCCTTGTGGCAGGGACATCCCCCTCTATTTAGGTGGGACGTGGTAGACAGGCCCACAATCAATCTCGCCCTCTGTGTGTGTGTGTGTGTGTGTGTGTGTGTGTGTGTGTGTGTGTGTGGTGTGTGTGTGTGTGTGGATCTTCTGCTGTGTGTGTGGGTGGGTGTAAGGAGATCTGGGAGAGACTGGGAGTCACCTGTCCCTTGTTGGCCTCTCTCGTCCCCCTCGGGAGGGCCATAATTCTCTCTTGGCTGGACTGATCAGCAGCTGCCGCGCGCGCGCACGCACACACACACACACACACACACACACACACACACACAGGGATAAAGGCAAATACATTCAGGCACACAGCCATAGTGCATTTTCTCTCGCATCCACACTCAGAGTGAAAGATTGGCCTTTTTGGCTTGCTTAAAAGCAGAAGCACATTATGACTCAAATGACCTGCATTAGTGAATACATGACACTATATTATTGCTGTGCGGCATCTCATCTACCTTCTTCGCCTTCTAAAACTGCACTAATCAGTATTCTCATATTACTTATGTGTCAAATGAGTGTAACATGAAAGGAGTCGCTCATAAGGACTAACCCATAGAGAATTTTCCCTGTCTGTACTTTCTCTCAACTCCACAAAGCGTTTCATCATCTTTAGCGCATCATTTTTGTTGCCGCAATTTAACTGTTTTCACCCTCACCAGTCTCAAACTAATACTAAAAGCTAGCAATGAGCTGGTTGCTGCATTTCCACTTCATGCTGTGGCATGGCTCTACTCAACTTTATCTGCTCTTCCTTTTGGTTTTCCAGTAGCAAAAGTTGTGGATAGTACCTGGCACTTTTTGGTACCACCTCAGCTTCCTAGCGAGCCGAGCCGACACTAGAAGGTGGAGTGAAAACACAGAATAGCACCAACTGGTCAGACAGAATCATCACTTGCATGACATGTGACATCCTGCACAAACCCACCATTTTGTCATAGTCAAGATGGAGTCAATAGGTTCAAACCCCGGGGAGGTGGAGCCCTTCTTTGTGGAGTTTGCATGTTCTCCCCGTGTCAGCGTGGGTTTTCTCTGGCTACTCCAGCTTCCTCCCACAGTCCAAAGACACGCAGGTTAATTGGTGACTGTTTGTCTGGTGACCTGTCCAGGGTGCACCCCGCCTCTAGCCCAATGTCAGCTGGGATAGGCTCCAGCGCCCCCACACCTCCTTACTGGATAAGCGGTTACGGAAAATGAATGATTAAATAAAGAAAGAATCAATAGCAACTGCAATTTTTTTTATCCACTCGACCCAGATTTACAAACCGTACACTACGCCGTTCAATTGACAAAGTACATATGTTCCTTAGATGGTTGCTGAGGAAAGGATTCAATGAGTTGCATAGCTGCGGCGATCAGTATAGGGGGTACTCTAGCCGCAGTGGGACGAAATGGTGAAAAGGACCTGGTAGCTAAAGTGACGAGTCGAGTTGAGTGGAACCATGCAATGGACATAGAGCAACAGAGTCACCGGTGGGTGACCTGCAAAAAAGGTGATTCACAGGTAGTACTTTGTCTTAATTTTATTTCCAGGTTTGGTTCTGGGTGATACAAAGGAACTGCAGGTCAGATCGCAGGCGTTGGATGATAAACATATTAAAAAAGAACCAAAATATTAATACTGTGATCCTCTGCTTTAAGTGGTCAAAAATCAGTTAATGCAGCTTTATGTTTTAATGCCTTCAATATAAGTTTGTGTTGCTGTTGTTACTTAAAAAGATTGGACAGAAGATGGAAAAGGATCTACCCTTTAACGAAACTGTGAGAGACAAACCCTCATCTGGTTTTACTTGCACCTGAGGAATGAGCATTTCCACCCAAAACACCTGGCACTGTCTTCAAGCACGCAGAAAGCACTTATTACCTGACCTGTACAGTACATACCTGAGGGACTATCTCGACAACCTGTCTGACAAACATTTGACCACTGTCAATGACGTGAACACGTTGACTGAGAAAAAAACAGTCAGACAACAGTTGAGGCGTTTGGTAGCAACTTGTGTTGTGTTTCTAACCTGTTGTATGGGACTGTAAACCTGCAATTAACACCTGCTGCAGAAAGTAACTAGGTACATTTATTCAAGTAATTCTTATTTCATGGTATGTATGTTATTTTAGCGTTTCCATTTCATGCTACATCTCAGAGGGAACTAATGCACAAAGATTTTACATTAAAAACATTTAATATATCCATACAGCCCTTGACCCTTACAAAAACATCTTGGATGGTTTCATTGATATAACTATTTGAGGGTAAAAGAGATCACATTGGCCAATATTTCACCAAATTGAAAGATTAGAGAGACAAAAAATGAATACAAATTCATGCTGCCGAACTTTATCTTTTCTTCTCTCACCCGATAATCATCTTACGACCCCCAGATTTATCCTGTGACCCCACAGAGGGGGCCTGACCCTTTAATTGGAAACCATTGTATTAAACCATCAAACACTTTAACTTTGGATGTCCCGGTGAGATGAAAACCTCTTTTAGAATAACCAAATAATCTCTTCTTTTAAATTTAAGTTGCATTTTGCTGCTGATATTCCTGCACTTGAATGCAGACAATTTTCTTTAAATAGAGTATTTCTCTTTTACATTTTTGTTACACCGTTTTCACCGAAAGATCTTCTTCCACCACTGATCAACACAGCATGCACGTCTGTATCAAAACCCCAAATTAAACATCAGATGAAAATCCTGCAGTAAAATTAAAAAAAGCAGTGATTGAGTAACACTCTGACAAATGTGCTGTTAGTCACCAAATCCACACAAGCACATCTCAAGCAACTGTTTGTGTCCGAAAATCAAGATGAACCAGTTTCTGCTCTCGCCCGTTTACTGTGGCGGCTTCTTGTCAAAGTTACAAAATAAGGTGTTATATAATAACTGTTGAAAAGATTAATTACATAGGAGGTTGTTTAAGTCTAATAAAAATGATTCCATCTGCTACAAACAGGGTTTATAAATTGTGAATCTTTTGAATTGTCAGTACGTGGTATTATTGTCCACAATGCAACTTCAACAGCTCTAGAAAAGCACCAGACTAAACATTCGCTGACCATTTTGCTCCCAGAACACAATGTTCTTTATTGGACCTTCCTGTTCCTGCAACTTTCTCTAGAATGACTCCCCAGCATGAGCCCTAAAAGGTTAACACATGACAAACACAGACTGTGGAAAGTTTTTAAAAAGTTTGTGTCAGATATTGACTAATCAATGACTGTTGCAGAATGTGTGTGTGTCAGTCTCTCGTCTCTGTACCGCACACACAGCAGGTCTAATTAGCTTGTTCTCCAGCCAGATAAGAAGCACGCATGCTTAATGTATTCACTCTGGGCGATGGCTCTCAGAGCTGATTTCACATGAACAATGATGATGTAAAAATGTAAATGCCCACGTTTACAGTAATTGGTCTGGGAAACATTGTCTGCATTGTGGGTTTTGTGATGCAAATGGTTTAGATTTGGGGCTGGAGCGATTGACATACATACTTCCATGTCATTATCTCCCCCAATTTCACCTTTTCAGGGAGAAACAGTGGGTTCTACAAGCAAGACAAGTTTGCATGTAAATAATGGCACTGGGGGAATGTCTTTCCTCTGATCTCCTGCGAGTCTCTAATGCAGCCTTCCACTGAAGCTATGATAATGGAGCCTGGTTACACGCCTGTAATTGGCTATTCATTGGAATAATCTGACATCAAGTCTTGTCATGTCTAAACCGTGTCCAGTGTTAAAGAGAAGAAAAATACAAACTTCATGTCGGAGATTGAGGAACTTTCAGAGAGAGCACATTGTTTTTAATTTCTACACACATGTGTTTCATTATTGCTTTTGTATATTCTTCACTTTGCTTAAAAAGTGCTCTACAAATAAAACTATCATTATTATAAATTAACACAGATAAAACATGCAGTGTTATAATTTTTAAGCACCGATACATGCAGGCTATTAAAACAAAATTAAATAAGTAAAATAAAGCAAGAATTAAACATATTAAAAATGTGAAAAGGGATGCATAAAAAGCCAACATTTAATTATGTGTATACAATTGTATTTCCAAAGGTTAGAAGATATTTAAATGCTAATTTATTTAATTAATTTGAGGTTTTAAGAGGTGACAATTACATTGATTCAATATTGCAGTTTTTTAAGCTATAATAAATTAATTAACTTGTGCACATATGTAAAATATATGATTTCAATTGAACAATTAAAATTTGTTGTTGAGTAATTTTGTTTTAACATTAGGCCTAAATTAATTATGATTATTATAACTAAATATTGTGACACTTTCATAATCTTCCATCCTTTGCTGTGGAATTAATCAAAGGTATACCCTGATGATGATGATGATGATGATGATGATGAAGTGGGTGATGCTCTGCAGACTTTTCCATATTTTCAAAATTGAAAAAATAAAAACTTTGTCATGTATGTCCATCACGCCTGATGTGGGGCATGGAGCCCTGCAGACGACCACCCGAGCAGAGGAGTCCCCCCTGCCACAGATCAAGCCACCGGGCCTTGAACCTGACCCCTCAGGACCATCTAGGGCGAGCTTGTCACATTGCATCCCCGCTGGCGCATTGTTGCCTGCAGGAGTTCCTCAATGCTTTGAGGGAGGGGTGGGGGGGTAGATAGATAGTGTGGCCGTCCATCCAATAAACCGCCTCTCTCCCCTCTCCGATCCCTGCGGTGCTCCCGGTTTTGACACAGGAGACAAAACCCGCGGAGAGGACTATGAATGGTAAAGCACCGAGGAGGCCGAGGGAGAGCAAAAAGGAGGCGGTGTGCCTTTGTAGTCGGGGAGGAATGCGGAAATGTCCCCGCTCCGTGTCAAACCTCTCTGAAGGGGGTCAGGCCACATTCAGCCGGCGTGGGAAAGCCAGGCAGAGACGGAGCTCACACAGGCGGAGCGGGGCTGCAGTTGCATAGGCCTATCCGGGGATATATGGAAGAAAAAAAGAAGGGGAGAGAAAGGAGAAAATCCAAAGAAGAGCGTGGTTTTGGAGGGCTGTATCACGCGTTTGCCTTTGTCCTATGACCCCCCCATCATCTACGCCCCCTTCCCCTCCACCACCTCCCACACACGCACACACACAGTCGCAGTGAGAGTGCGTGTGGGTGAGTTTTCGCGCAACCCACCACCTCCTCCTCCTCCTCCTCCTCCTCCCTTGTTTGAGTGTCTCTGCTTGGGCTGGTGCAGTCTGAGGGATGGGGGATTAGAGCCTGCACCGTCCAACTACCTGTGTGGCCCCCGCATGGAGGACAGTGGACAGGGATGCGTTTGATGCAGGACATTTTATCCGAGACGCGAATGCCTCCTCAGCACTGTATCGGACATGCCGACGTTGCGACATTTTATTGACAACATTAACCAAGGTAAACACTGAAAGTGGGGGTATTTCTGCAGAATTGTGTGCCAAAAATTGTCTTTAAGAGTTTAGAAATGTGTCTTTAAAATCCAATATCATTTTAAAAGCGCAAAGGAGCGACTCCCGAGCTTGCTAGAATTTAAATGAGCCTATTTGAGCGCACGCACAATTAAATTAGAAAAAATTCGGGGAAGGCACCCGAGCTGACACAAACACCTTTAAAACTCTGCCACTGCACTGTTTTACGCATTTACAGCGATTTCGGGTGTGTAAGTTGAGTTTTACGGTGTTTTAAATGGACTGTTGCTGTAGGAAGTTCAGACAATGCAATCAGTAGACAGCCACGTGCTCGCTCGCCAAGTTTGTATCGCCTCAAACAGAAAGTTTGATAAAGCAGGACAGGAGAAGCAGTCAGCATGTTGTTGTGTTAGTTTGAAACAGCTCGGTGTGTGAGGTTTGTGCTTTCTTTTTGCGTGTTCTCTTTAAATGTTTAATTTCCTTTTAGCAGAGTTGGACAGCCCACATGAGCATGACTCCAACAGTATTGCATTTGGGGTGATTTTCTGAACGCGCAAGAGTGTTTATTTGGTGCAAAGCTTCTTTTTAAATGTGGCTAATTTCAATTATTTGACATTACTTTGTGTTAGAGGTAGGAGGACATGTTATGCGTAATAGGAGGAGGAGTGGAAGTTGGGACGCAACGGGGCTCTTGTGTTGATAGTCGGAATAAAACATGATGACAGTCCTGTTATTGCCTACCTGGAGCACCGTTTGACCAACTCTGACAAAGATGGTGTCTTCCTCCATCTGTGTCTCCCTGTCATCTAGGCATTGCATGTGCCAACTTTTTTCTGTGAATATGCCTTTGTGAGAAACTCTCTGGCTCGTCACCCTCGCCGGGATTCCCCGCAATATTTTCAACAAGAGAGGAGGAAAAAAAAGATTCTGCAAAAATGGACAAAGAAAGTACTGGTACTCAATATGAGCCTGTGGCCGAGATTGGAGAAGGTGCTTATGGGAAAGTGTACAAGGCGAGAGATTTGAAGAACGGGGGACGCTTTGTAGCCCTAAAAAGAGTTCGTGTCCAGACGGAGGAAGAGGGGATGCCTCTCTCCACCATCCGGGAGGTGGCGGTACTGAGGCAACTTGAGGCCTTTGAGCACCCCAATGTTGTCAGGTAAGTGAGGGGGAGAGGTGGGTATCCCTGTGTGTGTGTGTGTGTGTGTGTGTGTGTGTCTCTCTCTCTCTCTCTCTGTATATATATATGTGTGTGTATGTGTTTGAATCTGAGAGAGTGTGAGAGAAATGTTGTGCACAAGACAGACACACACATCACTTCCTTTTTGATGGTCTCTAGTGGCAACCATGCTGCCTCATATGACCTTTAGGTTAGGCACACACTCATCCTCGTCCACTGTTTCTGTAGCAGAAGTCCTCTTCTTTAACTGTTTCCTGCTGACAATGTGAAAACGGGGGTTGCATAATGATGAGCCGCGTGCTGCCACTGTTGGGGAGCACACCTGTTAAGATCATAACTGTCTCCATTTGCATTGTTGTCTGCGTTGTAAGCGCGGCGTCTAATATGAAACCACACCTCTGGGTTGTCAGAAGTAGTTAGTGCCAATCACTTTAAGCCACCTCGTGCGCCTATAAGATGCAACAGCGTTACAAACTGGTGGCGTTCCGCCCCGTTTCCCCAAAGAAATGGCACCAGAACAGTGTGTGCGTCTTCTTAAATGCATAAATGCTTGGAAAAGACATCATGATACAAATGACACTATCTGTTTATATTAAAGATTGACTAATAAATAAAATAGTGTTCTAGGTGGACTGTCTTGCCCAAGAGCACTTTGACAGGACAGATGAGTATTGATAAATGCACATGCAACCTGTGACGCTGCCATTCAAAGCTGGCTTTCTGCAGAATCTTTTCAGCTTACATTAGTTTTCATGAGATTTATCTGCAAATATATTCAAAGTATCTAATAATATTCCAAACTCAAGGTTCATTACTGAGTTAATAGGTGAGCTAAGGCTGCAGATAACAATTATATTCATACTTTCTAAATTAATTGTTTGCTCTTTTTAGAAAAAAAAAATAGCACCTCAGAAGCTCCTCACAATCCCCAAAATATTTAAGGTGCAACCAGGAATTTGCAACTGTTTATCGACTGATGGATTAAAGGTGTGCCTCCCGTGTGCCGAACATATAGGAGAACTACAATGTCCAACATGCAAACGTCAACACGTGAATAGCCTTGTCTAGAGCCAGTGTTTGGTTTGTCTGTTCTGGGCTACTGTTGGAGCAACACGGCGGACGCTGTGGAAGACGACCGGATATAAACAGCTCATTCTAATATTACCAACATGCAATGATAGTCAGTTCCAAACTAATGAAAACACAGTTATGAATATGAATTTTATTGCTGCCATTTTATCTCCCGAAATCCTACTTACTGGAGCTTTAATTGACAAATCATTGCAGCTCAGAAGCGAGTGCTGATTTTAGAATATTTCATCGCAGGTGAGTTCCCAAGATCAGCGAAGAATCTTCAGATATTCAAAGTTAAGTGTGCTCACCAAAGATGATCACTATGGTCTATATAGTAGGGCTGAAACTAGCCATTACTTTCATTATCATTTAATCTGACAATTATTTTAACGATTGATTATTTTGTCTATAAAATGTCAAAAAAATTTGTGTCACAATTTCCCAGAGCCCAAAGTGACGTCTTCAAATTGATTCTTTCGTCCAACCCACAGTCCAAAACCTAAAGACCTTCTTACCTCATCATGAGCTTTTTTTCAAAGGCAAGCAGCAAATGTTCACATTTAAGAAGCTGGATGCTTTTGCTCGCAAAATGACTGAACAATCTTCTATCAATGAACTAGTTGATTATTCAACTAATTGTTGCAGCTCTAGAATACAGTATGTAGCAAAAAAAGCATGTCACATGTTTGATACATTTAATACAGTCAGTATAATCTATGCTGTCAAAGTGCCCTTGAGCAAGACACTGCTGCTCTCCCAGCTCAGTTACTTTAAGTCACGCTGGCTTTAGTGAATATAGCCATTTTAAAGGCAGCCCAGTTTGTTGTTGTCCTCTCTGCTCGGTACACAGAGCACATTTTCTTTCAGTTTTGTAATGAGTTGTTCACTCGGAGATCAGCACTTGGATACTGCGTCATGTGTTGGCACTAGCCAAGGTCTGACCTCGGTCCTTTTTTAAAATTATGGAATATCGAGTGCTTTGGGATTGAAGAGGAAGCTCTAAATGTACGTTTTCAGAAGCCTGGCTAGTGCCCTTGTGCCTCTAACAATAATTCCCCGGCGTATAAATGAATAATAGAGGATAATGGTTATGGTTTTCTCTTAATGGGATCACAATGGGTTTTGTTCTCACTTGAAGACAAATACGTCAAAGGGTATAAAGTTTTCTTTACTCAGTTTTATTTAGTGGTCGAACACACTTTGCGCGCTGCTGTGAGAGCACAGGCTCAACATGCAGTAGCATTTGTTGCAATAAATCAGTTCAAGAGTGCAAACTATCAGCTCTTCAGGGACTTCACCATCCTCCAGTTTAGCAAACCAGCGAGGCAAAGCAAGCGCAGGCCAGGAAGGGTGCATTGTGGGCCTTCTGTGCGACTCCAAGCAACCCCTGGATGTTTGTAATGAGGCCCATTATTCATTCCATATGTTCAGTGTCTGCTGAGAGCCCCCATTGTAGCCCGACAATCGAGCTGTGAGGGGCGTTTAACCCCAGCGCTTGGAGTGGAGGGCGTCGCCTATTCTGTGACATCATGCACAGTACTAATACCTTGAATGAATCGCCTCTCGCTCACTGCAGCGTTTCCAAGTCTGCTGATTACAAGGGTGTTGGCAGGGATGCACAATGCCTCGTTGGATAGGAATGAAAGTGTTTCCGGAGAGATTTAGTCATTTCTTTCCACGCTTCGATTATAAACGGCTTATGTAGATTAGTTAGTTTGAATTCTAGCAGCACATGCACTGAAAATGATATCAAAATATTGACATGACATTGTGAAGGATCACTATGAATCTTCGGTGTCAATATCTACTATAATCCCACCAGTCTTTGCATTTGAGGTTGGAAGTAAAAGTTGGTACACAGCGGGCAGGACTATTTAACACTTCATTGGCTCACTCACATTTACTCAAAGATAATACTGGTGTACTTTAGAAGTGCTGCAATGACAGTAACCCATCACAACATGCCTGATGGAGATCCATCACGGCTCCCCTCGAGATGCTGCCTCTGCAGCGGCTGCAGACAGGGTCCACTCGACTTCCCATAGAGCATCAGGAGTTGTCATAGTGCTGGTTGAGGAATGCTGCTTGTGGTCCCCAGCTCTTTGAAGAGGACATACTGGATAGCTTTTTTTCAGCTTTTCACCAAAGCCTGCCTTGGCAGGTCCGCCGACATAATCTGGATTCTTGGCCTTAGTTTGTTGCCTAGTGAAACACAACCTTAAGCGCTGGCGTTTGGGACTTGATGGTCTCGAATCTTCAAAAGCTTCGAGGAGAAGTAGTTTTTAAGGGTAACCTGACACAGTGTTATCTGGGTGTCCTGCAGCACACCATAATTCAGGACTCTGTAGGATAACCAGGAGCCGAGAGTTCAGCCTCAGATTCTTGGCGTAAGAGTTAATGTGCAAGAATGAATGATGCTTTCCTGACCAGCCACAACGCAGACACTTAAACTCTCAGCAGATGAGGTTTTATTGGAAGGTTGTCCTTTTTCCATAAAAGAAAAAATACAGCGTGTCCCCTTTGTCTTCTTTGTGCTGCATCAGAAGACTCTTTACTCATGCAGTCATTTGGACTTGTCATAGCAGGAAACACACAGGCGTAACTAATAATATTAACGGAGGCTCCATTACATTAAGGTGTTCCAGTAAGTCACAAATCATTATTAATGTCATTAGTTACACCTGTGTTTCACATGTCTAGTTTGCTGCGTATGTACTGTTTACTTTATTACATTTTATAATGTAGAGCGAATTTAACAGTCTTACACAGTGGAACCAAAACTGTTGTGTCCATGAAAGTGGTGCTAAAAAGTCGAAATCTCAATCTACCACTCACTATATAATAAACTGAGTGTTCATTTTGAGGGAGATGAATGAGTGCACAGAAAGAAAGAAAATGCAAACAGAACAGACGTAGTAGCAAAAAGATATCTGCTCATTAGTTGTAGTCAGGAGCTTAGTTGCAGGTTGTTGAGCCAGGCGGACCCCACTAAATCAATTGTATTGATCTCCTCCACCTGTTCCACTTGTGTCTAGGTTGTTTGATGTGTGTACAGTCTCTCGGACTGACCGGGAAACCAAGCTCACTCTGGTCTTTGAGCACGTGGATCAGGACCTGACCACCTACCTGGAGAAGGCCCCCGACCCCGGAGTACCACCCGAGACCATCAAGGTAACTACTGTTATCTTAAGACTACAAAACCCACTAACATCTGGCGCGTGTCGTTAGGGGGGAAGGTTAAAATTGGCTGTTACTCGAGGGGCAAATGACTCTACAGTAATCCCAGGTATTGATTGGCTCAAGCTCTGGCTGGCTTAGATGGGAACATGACACCTTGGTGGTCGTGCAAACTTTGTCACCATCCAAGCAGTGCGCCAACATTGCTCCAAACTAGTCAGCACAGATTTGAAAAGCAACTAAAGATATAACCGCCGCAACGTTTTCACTGGCCTCCATGCTGCTTTCTGCTGCTCACTAACCCTGTTTTTGCATTTGTGACGTTGAATGTGACACCCCAGAAAAAAAAGGCATACTTGTCTGTTGCAGAGCAGTGTGAGTATATGCTAATATTCCCAGACAAATTCCAAAACATTTAAGAAGTTAATTTGACATATTATTTCCAGTTCCTGTTTGAAATATATAGGAAGTGATTTGGTAATACTCTGTGGCTTGAACACCACATGACCATAGCCGCGTCTGTACGGTAGTGAGTTACTTTCCTTGGCCACAGACACAGAGGACAGAGTGCAGTCCCCTCCAACATCAGAGGTACCGGAGCATTTTGAAGGGCAGCACATGTGGCAGATGGGCTCCAAATTAGAGGCTCCTCGGCTTCTCTATTTTCACTCTGCCCTCTCCCTCCAAGTTTACACTGCATCACAGATGGAGACAGAGGAAAAAGCGTGTGTGTAAGTCCTCAATTTGATGCTAACAATTGTACTCCGCAGTAGTTCAACCTTTATACCGACATTTCTACTGCAAACATTCAAAACCCCGACCACTATCGATTTCTCCCATTAAATAAATCCACTGAGTGTCTATTTACGCTTCGCCAAAAGGCCGGAAATGGACGTGTCGCCAGCTACTTTCCTCTGTAACTGTCTCCTTTTGTTTTACTCTTTCCCACACTCACACCTTTTTTAAAAAATCTCTATCACGTTTCACCCCAAGGTCTGTAAATGTATCGTGTGCAATATTAGAGAGATATACTGTATCTCTATTTTTGGACAGAGGGGCCTCAGAGTTTTAAGTGTCATATTTGAAACAGAGAAGTTCTGGAAGCCAGAGTAACCGTTGGTTTTCACCCCGGGGGCCAGGTTTACCTGTGAAAGTTTTGTGTGGAGCAGAAATGCTTGTGGGTGCTTTGCAAGTGAAGACGAGTCACGAACACACCTGAGGCTTTCCCAGGGTTTCTACTGACGCTGATACAGTGTATGGTGCTGTAGTTTCTATGGATACCTCAGGGCAGTGATCATCGCGTTGATCATGATGTTAGATTTCAAGTGTTGTACTTCTGTAAGCCTTACATTCACATGAAAACCTATGACTGCCGATGACACTGCATTTTAGGGCTGCAACTCATGATATTTTCTGTTAAGCTGCCAGTTATTTTCTAAATTAAACAATTAGTTGTTTGGACTATAAATGTCAAAGTGTTTCCCAACGCCCAAGATTACATCCTTATGTCTCTTGTTTTGTCCAAAAGCCCAAAGATATTCAGTTTACTCTCAAAGAGGATTAGCCTTTTTTTTTTCTTTAAAAAATCACTCAAACCAAATGGTCGGTTCTCAGGTTAGTTGCAGATTAATTTGAAAGTAGTTGGTTGTCTTTGTTTTCTTTGACTGTAAAGTGAATATCTTTTGGCTCTGCACTGTTTTCTGATATTGATGATGACGATATGAAAATAATGAACTTAGCAAATAGTTGATATTGGAAGGAAATGTTAGCTGGAGTCATTTGATTGTTCATGAGGTGTCGATATGACTATTAGTGCGTAAACTGATGCTTAAAAGATTATTCATTACTCGATCAACAGAAATTGACAGATGAATAATTGATCGCCATTTTGCCTAATTTGCCTTGGTGTTTATATTCTTTTGGAAGGCTGCTCTCGAGGACGTGGCCTGCTGTCACACAAAGTGGTGAGACGCAGTAATTGCCAAAACGGGGATGACAGTGCACACTTTACGACAGCCAGTCACTATTTTTGACAGACGTCCATCATGTTGCATTTGATTGTGCACAGAAACATTCAAGAAGTTCAAATCCTTCTGTCTGCACACCAGGCCAGCCGCTACATGAAGTGGG
This sequence comes from Epinephelus cyanopodus, assembly GCA_026686955.1. Taxonomy (NCBI): domain Eukaryota; kingdom Metazoa; phylum Chordata; class Actinopteri; order Perciformes; family Serranidae; genus Epinephelus; species Epinephelus cyanopodus. The sequence continues at coordinate 28,467,279 of CM048931.1, forward strand.
CTTATTTGTCACATTGTCAGTTTTGATAAGTAACAAAAATTGTTGGAAGCAGCCCCCTACCAATTCTGACATCGGAAAAGCTTTTGGGAGGAGGTTTCCGATGCCACTCAACGACCCAACGAGCGTTTCGTTTGAAGCATACTGACCCCTCGAGGCCCCCCTCCCTCTTTTGCTTTCTCCTAACACCCATACAGCTGGAGCCTGGAGGGGACAAAAGGACAATGATGGAGTGACAAGATGACACAGGCACCATCCCCTGTTATTTCTAGGACAGTGGACACTGCGCAGTAACCCCCCAACTTACCCCCCTTCCCAGCAACTCAATTTGCCCCCGGCAATACACCAGATGACACCAGATCGTGAATCCCAAGTTTAGCACACCTGTGCCCGACTCATTAAAGGCTTACCTATTCAAGACTGTCACCCTTGAATACCCCACACCAAAGACAAACACCCTCAGCCATAGACCCTAAACTAAAAAGGAACAGGCATAGTTTTCCTCAAACCCAATCCACCCCCAGCACCAGACACCCCACCCCAGCCTGTCCATTTCAGCCCCCACCCTCCACCACCCACTCAGCCTTACTCAGACTCAAGACCCACCACATGGTCATTGATGAAAGAGGTCCTCCTCCAGGAATCAAATGAGCTGGAAGGACATCAAGGAGCCGGGCTGCCCCAGCCCCAGTGCTCCTCAGCCGGGCCAGCGCTTGGGTCTCACCCACCCTCCTCCGCCGCCACCGTCCAAGCCTCCACAACTCCATTCTCTGGGCCCATAAAGGGGGAGGTTAATGAAGCATGGGGAGGGAATTACACTAACGCTAACCGGCAGATGTCCCATATTGTGCCTAGCTACAATAAACAATATGGCTGCCTCTGGTGCATTTGCATTAGAAAAGGAGGCGCACTCAGAAAGCCATGTTTTGACTGCATCTCGCAGAGGGCTGACTACTTTTTTCCTGCTCCTCCTGCTTTTTTCAGGGTCAGATCTGTTGCCGTTTTGTGTGATTTTTGTTTCCTCTTGGCCAAGTTGCTGGTGGGGTTTTTGAAGGTCAAAATGCTGCCAGTTGAAGACAGTTATGTGTTGAGCAACTCTTGTGAGCCTTATTACTGCTGAAATCAACTTTGTGTGAGGCAAAGACGAGGCTCACCGTCGCTCCCTGGGCCACATGTGGGCTTAAACCTCGTGGCAGCAGTAATTTGGGGATTTTAACCTCTAAACTTGGTGTTTTTTTATATTGGCACTGCAGCAAGGTACGCTGTTGAGCATAGTTGGAATATTTTTCACTACTCAGTGTGTTGTGAGTGTAATTGATACAGCGGAGAAGATGGCACTCAGGCCAAAGGGGCCAAGATTGTTTGTGTGTTTGTCCAAGAGTCACACTTCTGAGATAATTAGTGTTTACTAGGAAATGCTGCTGAAAGGAAGCATGATGAAATGGCTATTTAAAGCGGAGAGGAACTGATGGTGGGGGTGGGGGGGGGCATGCTATTGTGTCAGCCCCCCTCCAAATACACACACACACACTCGCAAAATAACCAACTGCCTGCCTCTCGTCTCCTATGGCCCTGTCTGTCTGCTGCCCTCCTCGCTGGGTCATGGCTGGATGGAGATGTAGAAAGGAAGGTCTGTTTATGCATCCTGCCTGCCCTTGGTCAGAGGGCACACACACACACACACACTGATGCACCCGTACACAATCTGAGGTGCACACACACAAATGGAAATGTAGATACACACATATTATGTTAACACAGACACCCAGTTTGTGTGTATACAAACACACACACACACACACACACACACACACACACACACACACACATCACTCCCCATCTCCACAGTATTGTGTGGGGCGTCCTGTCTCCTCCTCTATGGCCAGCACAGCAGCCAGCCCCGCGCCGTTTGCTAATGTTTTCTGCTTGAGTGTGCAGACCCCTTTGACTCACTCACCAGCTGGTCGGCCAGTGAATAGAGCTGCGGGCTCAGGTCCATGTCACTTGTGAGGTCTTGGCGGAGGCTTTTGGGGGTGTGCGTAGGGGGCATGTGTGTGTGTATAGGAGGGAGTGTGTGTGTGTTTTGGAGGGGGGGGTTACACCCGCTAGGATGCAACACATTGCCACCAGCATCACTGCATTTTACTATGTGTCCTTGTCCTTTACTGCATTTGATTTTCTATCAGACACAGTGATTGCGGAGACGTACGCTTTTACCCACAAACTTTTTTTTTAAAATCTGGCCTGAAGCTGAAACAGCTCTCCCTAGACTTTATTTTATCAACAACAATCCACATCATAGCTCTGCCAAAACCACCCAGCCACAATCCCTTGTAATGACTTGCTATTTGTTTACAGGTGCAGGACCTGTTTGAGAGTATTACAGTTTGAAGAGAACAAGTCCAAGCTGGTTTCCGACATAGTTCATTCGTGTTACTTTTGCCCGTGTGTCGTGGATGCGGTGCCCATGGCCATTTCTGAGGTCAGCTTTTGGGCATAAAAAGAGAACAAGCGCCAATTAACTCGAGCAGGACAGCTGCTGAGAGAAAGAGATCCATGCTTGTGCAGCGCTGGGCCTCTCTCTGCTTCTATCGTGTGTCAGTTATCAAACATCTGCCACAGTCGACAAGAAAAGACACAGGCCTCTTCCAGTTAACTCCCTCCGTGCCACAATGTCTCAGCCTTTATACTTAACTTCTCACTGCAGGGTCCTGTCATTCAGGCCTTTTGTTGCCTTGTTTGAGAGAGGAATGAATTAAAATGTTGATGTAGAAGTGTGGGAGGCCATCTGTCTTTGGCATTTTTGCAAGTACAATAATAGCGAAACTACTTTGGAAATCGGATCAACCAGGTGCGATTCAGTCATTCTGAGCAAAATACGTTAAATGTAATCAAAATTTAACCATTTGGTCTGTGCTGGTCGCTAAATGTCACCTAACATTTAAAGGGACGGTTCACCCCAAAGTCAAAAATACATATTTTGCGGTGTAGATTGTTTTGTTGAGTTGCTGAGTGTTGGTGGTATCAGCGGTAGAGGTGTCTGCCTCTTCTCAAATGTAATGGAACTAGATGGCTTGTGTTGCACAAAACGGCAAAAAAAAAAAATATTTGAAACAGTCAACAGCAATGTCTCTTCCCAGAAATCATGACCCGGGTACTCAAGATAAAGGAATCGTGCATCTACTCACGGAAGAAAGGCTGGTGCTCATGGCAGTGCGAGATGTACACATTAATGGTGTCCTCCTCGGCTGAGCTGTAAACATTGGCTAGCTCAGTGATGTAAGGTGCACACTTCCTTCTTTGCAGTGATGCAGTTGGCGGGTGTCATGCAGTAGAAAAAATTGTGTGGGTTCTTATTTTTGAGCACCACAAACGGAGAGCCATCTAGTTTGATTATATCCAAGAGAAGCCTGACATTTCTATGGCCGATATTTCAACTCGCATTAAAACAATCTAGCCTGACATATACAGGTAAGAGGAGAATTATATATTTTTGATTCTTGGGTAAACTGTCCCTTTAAACCTTGTCAGGACTCAATTATCCCAAAGCTGACATCATCCTAATTTCAACTTTATCATATCAAATCTGTGTCCTTGTCATGTTTACAAAACCATCCACCCCCTCTCTCTCTCTGTTCTGCATGTTTTGTCGTCTTGCAGGATATGATGTACCAGCTGCTCCAGGGGCTGGACTTCCTGCACTCGCACCGCGTGGTTCACCGTGACCTGAAGCCCCAGAACATCCTGGTCACCAGCGGAGGACAGATCAAACTGGCCGACTTTGGTCTCGCCCGCATCTACAGCTTCCAGATGGCACTCACCTCTGTGGTGAGTTGTGTGTCTGAGCTCAGTGGGGCTCATCCAATCGTTCTCTACAACAGAGTGACTCAAAACAAACACTCCCAACACCATAAGTTCATGACTGATGAATGGAGACCCAAAAGTGGGTCACAGGATGTTTTAACTGGGTCATAGACATAAATAGACTTGGATAGAGGAATATTTCATGATATCATTGTCTTGGTTTGTGATGTCATGTGAGATGAGCCCTGGTGCAAATAGATTTGGGCTCTGTTTACTTATTGGTGAGCATTAAGTAATTTATCTGCATACTTAGTCTTGTGTTCAAAATCTCCGTGCCAGACTGTACCTCTTACTGCTAATCTAGTCTCTGTCAACAGATACTCACACGATCTATTGAAGTACTTTCTTAAAAGTTAAAGGTATGTTATGCAGGATTTTCCTAAAAGACAAAAATGATCCCTCTCTAATCATCACTTAAAACCATTTAGAAGTGTTTGGCGTGTGTATTTGCAGCGACTCTGTCCTCTGGCTGTGTTTTCTTATTTTTATTTTGCTGTGTTCGAGGCGTCCCTCGGCACAGTGCGCAGGTGAGGTTGGAGCTTTATAAAAACATAGTGACCACTTGCAGGACCGCACACATCCAAGAGGTAGCTACGAAAATTCCCCTTTGAATTGTTCACAAATAGTAGCCAACAATTCTTGCTCAGTATGCCTATAAAGCTAAAATTGTTCCTCCTAAAATTTAGATCTATCTCTCTTTTTCTTTTAAAGAACATACATGTTACCAAAAAGAGACAGAACCAAAAAAAAAACCCAACAAACTATAAAAATATTAGCATACAAGGGAAAGAATAACAAACCTATACCCTCGTCCCGCCTTCCTTTTTTCCTCGAAACCCGCACACTTCCATTTTTCACTCCATCATCAGTTACTTGCTTCTTCTTTTCAAACAAGTACGACGTGTAACCAAAAAAAGCAAATGGCAGCTGTTGGATCTTTGTATAAAGTCTGAAGAGTCGAGCTAGTGTGGGGGTGCACACCTGCAAGCGTGCATGTCTCTGCACATCGCGTACGCTTTCATCATTTTCGAATTTATCTTTTTATGCGCCACTCAAACTCTTTTTGATAGAGCAAGCCACACACCCTCGCACACCCTCGCACACACACTGCCTTGAACCGCCCTCCCATCCCCCGAGAGTCAGATGAAAAGCGTCTAATGTGATGCAGCGGGCACTCACAGGGCATCAGCGGGTAGCTCTGCAGCGCTGGGCCAAATGATAGGGTTTCTCTGTGTAAAGTGAGAGCCAAGGGCCCCCGTGGTCCGTCTCAGGAATCCCTCAGTGGCTGTTGCAGACAGGGATGGGACAGACGAGGAGAGACAGACACCCCTCCCTTTTCCACTGTCGGTGCTTTGATGTCCAACTGTTGAGCTGTGGGCTCTGATGACCAGATAAAATAGAGAGGGAGACTGAAAGGAGTCTTTGGACGAGCTGGAAATAGGGAGAGATGAGACTTTAAAGATTAAGGTAGCCAGCAGCAGTAGCTCGGTACCTTGTTATAAGCCTGTATTCATGAGAGAAGGGTTTCGGAACTGCTTCACATTCACACAGATGTATGCATCTCGTTAGATAATCAGCCAGTCTGGACCCCTCAGATTCACCGGTTTCTTCTATGTAGGTCTCGTCAAAGATGAACTTCGGGTTTGTGCCATCTCGTCAGTTTTAAAATAATATCTGCATTGTGTTTGCACCATTTTGGAGGCGTCAAACTGCTGGAAGTGTAGATAGCAGCATATAATCACAGAGAGTTGAGCAGCAGTGTGACGCACAGACAAAACATTGTCTGCAGTGGTTGACATCACCCAGTGTGCTTCAACACTGATATGAAATACCAAATAAATCAGCAGTGTTACTCACCCAGTCTGCCGACGGGGCACCGGAGTGATAGGAAGGAGGATGAGGGTTGTAGGTGAAGGCCACACAGCTTCTTTTTGTTCATCATGCCAAGTTAGCAAAGCTCATGGGAACTTAACTCAGGCTCATCCAGTCGTTCAGCATCCGCCCATCTAAGGAAAATATAAACAAACTTTGGGAAAGAATGCAAACTTTTATTCTGCTCTCAGCATCAGAATAGAGCCGCACACGTGTCTGTGCCGGTGTGACTGCATCACAAGGGATTACCAGGCTAGTGGACACAAGCAGGTGCTCCTCCCTTCGAGCTGACGTGTGTATATACTTTATTTCTTGGCACACAAGGAGAAGCAGTTATTGTGGGCTACTTAAAAATTTGTTATATCATGCTTATTATTTTATAAGCCCTCTTGTTGTTCTCAGGAAACCAAGCAATACATCACAGAACATGTAAAGTTAATTAAGATAAAGTAGAATATTGTCGAGTGAAGCATTAAAAGGTTTTAATTGGAATTTATTTTGATTTTTGATTGAAACCTAACGCTAAAGTTATTGATAAGTCAACAGGAGCTGTCATTGTTCACACTGCAGTTATTAGGAAATACTGATAAATGTCTGTGCTGGAAGTGTCAGCACAGTTTGCCGTCGGTCGTGACTGATTAAGCTTCAAAATTCGAGCCTTTTTTTTTCCCCCCTCCTAAGCGTTCTCTCAGTGTGAGTAATGTGTGACTGTTGTCCAGGCCCTAAACTGCCATTTCTCAGTATTATTACGAAGGGTATTTTTTTCTGATTCAGATAAAACTAGTCAGTATTTCCTCCAGTTATTTCTATAACTTATCATTTAGATTAATGATGATAAAACACAGTTATCAGTCAGAAGAAGATGCACCTAACCAAAGAATTTACATAGTGTTATACAATACTCAGTGTGTTTGTGGTTTCACTGGAGGGTTTGTGTCTGTGTAGATGTTAACCTTTATTTATGACTAGACTGGGACACTTTCTGTTGAGGGTAGAATACCTAACTGGGAATTCACCTTTCAATATGAACTGCAAATATCAAGTCCCCGAAACTACTCATGCACACAGAGCGGCTCTGACTGTGTGTGTGTGCTCACACTCACACACTCATTTCCTGTCTTGGGTCTTTAGATTATTTATAAATATATTAGATTGAGCCACAAAAAATGATATGGAGGGTGTGTGTAAGTGCATGCATGCGTTGGAGCGTAGTGAGTGCGGGATCTTTGGTTCTAGAAGAGTGTTTGTGTGTCTGGAATCCCCCTATCAGTCCAACACACATGTAAACACACACACACACACACACACACACACACACACACACACACACACACACACACAGGCGCGCGCGCACACACACGCACAGTCTCCACTCATCCATTCAGTATTTCCTCTTGCTAATAAAAGCAGATAATCTACACTGTATGCGGCACACATGTACACAAATACACACAGCATTTAAGAGGATCTTCCCCTTTGCCCAACAGAGCAGCAGTTGCTTATTTAGTCACCTAATGCCACCGTTACTGGCAGACAGATGGGCTTTGGAGAACTGCCGTTGCTTAAGCGAACAAGACACTTCTCTCTCACTTTCAAAGTGATTCATTTAGCACTTCTAGAATGACAAGATGGCTGAAGTGATCATTTGCATAAAGTCGTCAAAAAGAGCCCCTTTGCTCCTCGTTTTCTTTTCCCAGTGTCGCTAACTGAAAGTAGCACTCTTGTACTTTCTGCTGATGATTTACCAGCATCGATTGAACTTCTCTTTTTGTGATGAATTTGCTTTCTCACCTAGCAACACGCCGTGTTGTTAATGTGTCATTGACAAAAAATGTGGTTTGTGCGTGTGTGTACAAAAACGTGCGAGTCTGGCTGCATTTGCACATGCATGGTTGCGTGTGACTGATGGCCCCATCGGCATCACCCACCTACCATGTTGCACATATTTCACTCTTCCCGAAAGAGAGAGAGGGAGAGAGCGGGAGAGAGGGAGGGAGACCACCCATTGGGTTGGTACTGGGGTCCAGATTAGGCTGCCCCTGGCAGTCCCAGGAGGTCCGTTGCTTTGTTGATGGTTTTTTAATGACCCCAGTCTGGCTACAGGCTCATTGTACTGCCGTGAGTGACAGGCAGATGGGAAAAGCTGATGGGTTAATCTGACATGCCAGAAAAGAGCGAGAGGGGTCTTTTTTTCTGTCCATCTCATTGAGCTCCCATTTCTGCCAAAGCGCTTTAGGGGAAAAACATTTCTTTTGATGTAGCTTGAATTTGGTATAAATGCTACAGCAAAATAAAACCCCGAGACTCTGCAGTGATACTGAGATTCCTTTGTGTAAGTCAGTGTTAAAACATGACTTAATAACAGCCAACATTTGGACACATTTGATCAAAGACTCTGCAAGATATTTAACAAGTTAGAAATAAATGTCAGTTTATGACTCGGACTCATCCAATCAAAGTCTCAAAATAAGCATTAACTCCTTACTCTGAGAAAAAGTTAGGGCCCAAAGGATCTCTGTTGAGATTCAACAGGGACAGCACTATTTTGGTCACATCTGCCTTTGCGCAATTTTTTTCCTCACACCTGTCAAAAAACAAAAACTGTCTACACTGCAAAACTGAAAAAGGAGTTTCTTAAAATCTTCACGTTTTTGCAAAAGACGCATTTTCAGTGCCCTAAATGCAGTTTGTGTGCAGACGATAGGGGCGGGAAATATGGCCCTAAAACAGCAACTCAGAGTGAGATTCAGATCCTGTTACAATATTAATAGTTCAACAAAATAAAATAAACAGCTCCCACATACAAAATAAAAATGTCTCCTGGGATCTATAGATATATAAATCCTAAATGATTGAGTTGCTTTTTTCCCACCTGGATCTTTTATGCTCTGCTATTTCTCCTCTAGTCATCACGCTGTAACCTGTGACAGGCTGTTACGCAACACATACGTAGTTTTTTTGTCAAGCCACGAGCAGCATGTAGGTTTACATTACCAAAGGTTTATGTTAAAAAAACTTGAAGACCTTTATACCAATGTGCGCACGGCGAGAGAAGAGAGGGCGAGACGCTGTGCTGCTGCCAGAGGAGCCGCTGAATGAGTTCCCTCTGAGCGTTAAGTCACTTAAAGAGTCTGAGAAGTCTGGGGCTGTTCATAAAACATTCAGGACGCCACAGTTTATTCCACAGTACTGAAGCTGCTCCTTTTTTTGGAACCCACGCGGAGTCACTAATAAATTTTCTTTCAGCCATGCTTGTTGTTGCCGTGGGTAACAGTATGACGTCAACATGCTAGCAAGTCAAAATAGCACAAGTATCACAATATGAGTTTTTTTATATGATGTTAAAAAAATAAACCAGTAGCAGACGAAAAGCTCTTGTACGTGTGGACAATTGCAGTACAAGGCTGACAGGATGGTCCCATGAAACCCATTTCCTTCCACTCTCATGCATGTCATGCGCATATCGTTGCCTGCTAAATTAGATCCGGAAAACTCGAGGGGAATGCCAACCAGCCCTTTGTGTTCACACTTGTTGTCAAATTTGTGTTTTTAGAGTTCAAAACCAAAATAAACTGAGGGGTTGCCGTAATTCACAGGAGATGACAGGATAAGCTTATTAGTGGCACAAGTGTTTTTTGTCTCGCTTATCTTGAGTTTGTTATTGACTTACACAGTAGCCAAAAGGAATTTTGTGACTCGTAAAGCCTGGTGCTTTGCAGTTTTTTGCAGTGAAAATTAATTTCCCCTTTTTAATTTTCCCTTTTAAAAATAGCCTCTTTTAACGCCATCTGTCAGTCAGTCTGTCAGTTTCCTGTAAACTCTGCTGCTGGGGACATGCAGAGGAGTGAAGTTGTTACCTGATCAAAGGTATTTTCCCAATCCTTCCCCCTTAGTTCCTCTGCTCACAGCCCTCCCACTAAGCTTACCAGAATAAGACACCCATATCTCAGACGACATTAAACAAATTGAAACCAGATTTCCTGCCCACACTCAGACAGCAGACCGGCTTTTACATTACAAAGCTTTTGAGAGTGTGGCGACTCTTCATACTGGATTTGTATTTTCATTTTGAGAAGTGTTTCTATTTTTGGGCCCTCGTTTGACTGTGTATGCGAGTTAAAATCTGTGGGTGTCGGTAAAGGGAAAGTGTGGATTGGTGTGTTTGCAAGTTACGATGATCTCACAAGATAGTGATGATAAAGCTGATAGATGTCTTCACGTCAGCGAACCACATGCATCTTGATAATTTTGCTTTTGGCCTTTCGTTAATATGAAGCTCTATTTAACAGTTTTAAGGAGGTGATTTAAAGTAAACCTCTCAATGCAATAAAATGTCAGGAAATTGTGAAAATGCCATGTGTCATTTCCCAAAGCCAAAGGTGACTTCTTCAAATTGTATGTTTTATTCGACCAGTGGTCCAAAACTTAATAGCTATTCATTTATTAGCATATAGGAAAAGGAAAGGCAACAAATTATTATATTTACGAGGTGTAAAATCAGCAAATATTTGGCTTTTTTGCTTGAAAAAAATGACTAAAGCAATTCTTAAATGATCAAAATAATTGCCAACAAATTTTCTGTCCACTGACTAATCGATTATTCGACTACGACGTGCAAGCATCTGTAGTGCACCGTCACTAGTGGTGCAAAAGAGTTCAGGAACAGACGCTGATGAAACAGACATTTCTCAGCGATGACCAAGGATGAACTGGACAGTCGTGTGTCTGCGAATCTCCTCTTTTGCCAGACAATGTGTTTCTACTCTGGACAGACTGAAAGAAAGGCAGGCAGGCAGGCAGCGGCCGGGAGAGGGAGGAGGGGGAAAACCCTTGCGCTGCACGAAGGAGAGCACGTGCAGCGCACTCTGGGAATGTTTAGATATCTCCTCAAACAGCTCCGCATGGGAAAAAAAGGAAAAGTCGTCCTCTATGCTTTGACTGTAGCCGGCTGGAGCAAAGGGGCTGGCCTCAATTTGACATAAGCAAACACACACATACACACACAGTTCACATACACATATATGAACAGGGATATACTGTACACACACATTCAAAGGCAGACAATCACGTTGTCATTAATGTTTGCACACACACCCTCACGTGCACAATGCAGGTCTTATATTTAATATTTCCTGTGCGCACCCCCATTTAAGTGTGTCCGAAAGAGCAGTGGTAGCACCCCCCTGCACATACCCACGCACACACACTCCTCTGCACTTCATTGCATTAATTGTTGATGGTCTCTTGGCAGTGCTCCAGGTGGGGAAAAGGGGGTTCGGACCGGTGTGTGTACGGTGCGTGTGCACACAGCCGCGCACACCGGCATCTGGATATTAAAGCCTTGTCTGTACCAGCAGCGGCAAGAGGAAGAGGAGGGGAAAAAAAGAGAAAAAATTACAGCATATATCAGGAATTTTCCAGCTAATGATGTGCGGATGTGGTAGCACTGGGGAGAGAGAGCCACTGACTGTGCTGTCTTTGTTTCGCTCGCCGAGGGCCCCATACTGCATTCCTGTACACTGTGCATACTTTGGCAACAGTTGTAGTGGCTCTTTTTTTTCTGTTTTACTGTATACAGTTTGTGTGCTGCTCTTGCACTTTTCTTTCTAGCCCCGTAGCTCTGTCTGTCCCTCCCTCAGCCTCCACCTCTCTCCTTCTCTCCCTCCTTATTTCCTTTCTTGGCCTGCTGCAGCTGTATTATTGGGACTGTAAATTGTCCTTTTTGCCGAACAAGAGAAAGAGAGAGGGAAAGTGAGGGAGGAGTGAAATAATGGTGTTTACAACATGGCTGACTGCTAGAGCTTCGAATGGGGCCTCTCTGGAGACACAACATTACAGCCTCGGCTTCACTGTACTCTGAGTGCATAGTTTTGCTCACATTATTATTATAACATCCGCTCTCCTTCTCCCATATGTGGCCTGCTTATACACTCTGCAGCCTTTATCCGCTTTCCTTCCTTAGATTCACGCAGGAAGACTTTAATTTGTGGTGGATTGCTCTCAGGAATGTAATCAAATTCTAGCTTAAGACTTAAAGCATGAAACAGTCGAGCCATTTACCTGAGGGACTTAGCTGCACCGCGCATTTATTCCACTTTATTCAGTAATTGCTGAAAGTTAAAACTTCCAATCCTGCTCTTATTGACTCAATTACAACAATCATTTGGCCTGTGGTGCATCCAAAGAACTCGTCTGTGAGTGTGCATGTGTGTGTGGATGGTATGTGTCTGTGTGTGCAGTGGTGCTCTTTCATCCTGGGCTTCCTCAGTGAGAGGGAATGTAAACACGGGCCCCCAGCCAAGCTCCATCAGCCCCAGTGCCTCCGGCGCTGCGGCCTTAAGCCCCGGCCTCAGTCATCCTCATGGCATCAGGTCACGGTGAAGGTCCCCCTCGGAAGTCCACGCCGAGAGTGACAGGAAAACGTTTGTGTCATGGTAGCAGTGTTTGGGAGTCAAGGAGGATGGGGGTGACGCATGAAGAATGTGGTTCCCAACAGCTCAACACAATCAGCCGATTATTTAAAGGATAATTCCAGTTTATTACAACTTGGCTTCTATTTTTTAACTTAAACATTTCTATGGATCATCATACCTTGGAGCTCAGCAACATTAGTACATCCAAATCTGCAGGGGCAGAAAACAGAAGTGGTCAGGTTGTCAACGAAACAGCTGAACTGTTGGATACCTGATACTGAGAAATACGCTTTATCATGCAGCAAAGGGTTGGATAAGAAGATTAATACCACTATCACATCTGTCTGTTAAATATAAAGCTACTGCCAGGGGGCGATTAGCTTAGGTTAGCATAAAGACTGGGAGCATTGGGAAGCAGCTGGCCTGGCCCTGTCCAAAGTCCAAGAAGTCCACCTGCCGGCACCTCTCACGCTCCCTAAGTAACACATTATTTGATCGTATTAATTTGTAAGCTGTGAGAGTGCTGCAAGGCAGATGTTTTACCTTTTGGCAGAGCCAGGCTAGCTGTTTCCCCTGTCTTCAGTCTTATGCTAAGCTAGGCTAACTGTCTCCTTGCAGTAGATTGCGTGTGCATCCTTGAGGATCAGTCTGTAAAAACATTACTTTCTTACTTCTTTTCCTGTGTCCTATCTTGTGCAGCATGTTGCATGTCGCCCTAAGTTGGATCGGCCATATTTATTTCACAGTCACAGTTCTTGGTCCTTGGTATCTCTTAATAAAATTGTTGCTCTGTAGTATTCGCAGTCGATAGCCCTTTTTAAACGGGAGTTGTGCAGATTTGCAGGAAAGCCCAATCAGTCCTCTTTCAGCATTGGCAGTATAAAAACAAAATCGGGGAGTGCGGCATGGCCTCTTCATTTGTGAGGACGAGGAGGGCGCGCAATTCTTTGTCTCCCGTCTCCCCAGTTGCTCATCCTTACAGTGTCGGTCAGGTTTGCATTTCCCTCTTGCTACTAGCTGCTCGCTAATTCCTGCTATCTGTTAGTCCACCGCCAGTGGCTCGCCCGTGCAGCGTCATCAACTGCTCCTCCCATGGTGGAAGGCACCTGGTTCTTTTTAAATCAAAAATGTTCCGCCAATATGTCTACCCTACGAGGCAGAAAATTGGGCACCTCAAATCAACTCGCCAATCCGGCTCTGTGTGTCTAAACGCTCGCAGTTTGCCGGCAAAACGGCCCAACATTCGCCAAAAATCTGGCAGTGTAAAAGGGGCTAAAAAGGCACGTTTAACGTTAATGTTTTAGGGATTGGGCAGAAAAGTGATTCTTAGATGCACTGGGATTCTTTCTTGAAAGATAATGCATCGATGCAGAAAAGCCAATAATCTGAAATTTAAATCCCAGTTCTCAACATTATGATCCCAAGATCAGGCTGTACGTTCGTACGGCTGAACCATTTGGTTGGTGAAAAGCAACTGGCGTTATGTTTACATCTTAAGTTTGGAATCGGATAGCTGAGCGAGAGTAAGAAAGTAAGTAGATGTGTCCAGCTCACTGAGGAGCATGTGAACTTTTAAGGCAGAGTTTTTACCGCAGTAGTCCGTGTACAAGTCTGGCTAAGGCCCTTTTCTGCATGTCATCCCTTTGTTTGCCCTGCCTTTCCTGTATATTATTTACTATCAAAAATAAAGCAGAAATGCCAAAAAGAAAGCAGCAAGTAGTCACACAGTGAGAAAAGATAAATTATGCATTGATAATTGTTGTATAACCCATTGTAGCCCACTGCATTGGAATCAAATCGTGAGGGTGTATAGAGATTCCCACCCCCAGTGTGTTGTTACGCACAGGAAATGCGACCAACACAATGTGAAAATAAGACCACAAGTCAAACCAGAATTATCCTTTTAACATCAAACACATGCTGCAGATAACTTGCATACATTTGCAGACACGCAGCACTTGGCACCGAAGCACACGAATCCAGGCAAAAGCAGGTGCTCTCTCAGTCACGTGCAAGTACTCGCACACAACACAAACCAGACGCCCCCGCGCTCACATGCACGCACCCCCATTGTCACACTCCTCCGCTGTGCATGCACAGTGCGCTGGTGGCACAGGTCCGGATGTTGCAATTCAGACAGGCTTGGAGGTCCAGCCCAGGAGGTCTGGAGGTCCTCTGGGGCAGGAGAAGCCATTTCCTCCCTGAAGCAGAGCGGGGAGCAACAGTGAGGGCTGAGGAGGATGGTGGTGGTGTTGGTGAGGGGGAGGATGCTCTCAGCAGAAAGGAATTCCCAGAATGTTGTCCTTTTAATCTGGAGTCAGCCTCACACACTCTCTCTGTCTCTCTCTAACTCTCTCTCTTTTTTCCCTCCCTAGGCTTTATCTGACCTCCTCTGGCTTTTCTGTTACCATGCAGAAAGGGGAGAAGGGTGTCAGATAGGCAGAGAGACAGATTGAAAATTCAAAGCAGCTGACCTAAGAGCAAAACACTGTACTGCACAGTTAAGGGCTGACCCCATTTTCTCTGTCTGATTGTCCTACATACTGTATATGTCTGCATCTCTGTTTTCACACAGCCCGTACAGAGGAGGGAGAGCAGGAGCGGGTAATGAGGGGATATGTGAAGCAGAACAGAGAATGAGAAGGGTGAGAAAGAGACTAAGGAAGAAGGAATGCAAACGTGGTCGGAAGAAGAGGAAGGGAAAGGACAGAAAAAAGCTCAGAACAACATTGCAATTGGGGAATGTTTCTTTTTACAACGGTCTATGTGTTGTTATAATCATCTCCATGAAAACGGTGATTAAGTCATGGCCACGTCTCGGGACACGTTACTTTGTCAGAGGACTAGTATTGAGACATTTAGTGCAACAGACTTGAGACTTAACACAGAGACAGTTGAGTATTTTATGGAGAGCGTGAAACTATGTGTGATCATGCATTCATGGATTTTACAGGCTCTCCGACTGTTGTATGTAGACTTAACTACGTTTTAGATGTGTGTGTTTAACAGATGCAGGAGCTTACAGAAACAGACAGAGCAAGGGAGGCATTTAATAGGGAAGGAACGAGATTGCAGGAGAAAAGGGTGAGGACTGAGCGGAAAGCAGTGGCCTGTTTGGAAATGAAAAGGAGCACCCAGGAACTCAGAACCTGAGGTTTGAGATGAGCCATTTGAGGAGCAGAGTCAATCACTTCACTGTCGAGATACTTGAGGCCGTTTACATGATGATGCCACCCTACTTCATGCTGCGTTAGGTGTTCCTTCTTCACAAAGACACGCATTTTCCGACCTGAATATCATCCACCTTTTACTGGTGCTTCTCCACTTGGGCGAAATGGAAGCACGGGTCAGCGCCTCAGTTAAAGTTGCAGTCAGCGATTCTAGTCTAGTATATTTTTTTTGCCAAATTCAGCAAATATTTCCCGACGGTGCCCGAGCTAGCCGTTCTTTGTATGCGTTGAAATAAATCTGATGGTCAAACAAACTCTTGGCTCTGTAAATGGAAAACAAACGACACTATTCCAGCCAATCAGCAACAGGGGGCGTTAACGCTCGTTCACAGGACAGGGGAAAGGCCGCGGATTTCTAAAGACGGAGGCGGCGGAAGCGAGAGCGCCGATAAATCACATACTAACGTGTTCAACTCCACAGCTCAAATATCTTTCTCCAGAGCTGATGACGCCACCTTTAAGCTCACCTCAACCCTCAACTCACTCGAACGTTTCAGCTCACCTCTGCCCTCTTGTGCGACAAATTACAGCAACTCAAATCGATGCAAGTTACACTCGTACATATTGTAAAAGCAACTACAAAACAACTTAAGGTTTTAAAATTCAACTATCGACTTTTGTCTTGACATTCACAAATGCTTAATGGCTGACAGTTTTTTGTAAGTGACAACTAGTGTGAGAGGATGGGTGCAGAAAATTGCAGTGCACTTAAAGGAATAGTTCACCCTAGAACAAAATTCAGTCATTATGGACTCACCCTCATGCTAGTTTTTTCTTCCTCAAAGTGCACCTGGAGACTCCCGGTGAGCCAGTCTTGCAGCGAAAATCCTTGCAATGGGCGTCAATTGTGACCGACACGTAAAGGTCCATAAAACTACACGCGCTCGCCCGTGTACGCCGTTCACTCTCTGGCCCACTTGAACTACGGAAGCCGCGACTACAGATATGGCTGATTGCTCTTCGTCGCGATATCAACACCGTCAACGTCCATGCACTCCGGGTCTGGAGTGAACACTTTTTACCGGAGGATTTCAAATGTTCAAAAGGCCAGAGAGTGAACGGTGTGCATGGGCGAGCACGGGCGAGCGCAGAGCATAGCCACTGTTTATGGTATTAAAATATACTAAATGACGTCGTTGCGAGTGAACTCTGGATGTTCCCACTTCAGGACACTTGGATTGTCGCGGACGAGCAGTATGGAGGAATATTACAAAGTTTTTGTGCAGTTTTATGGACCTTTTCGTGTCGGTCACAATTGACGCCCATTGTAAGGATTTTCGCTGCAGGACTGGCTCACCGGGTTCTCCAGGTGCACTTTGAGGAAGAAAAAACTACACCGGATTACTCATCAGCATGAGGGTGAGTCCATAATGACTGAATTTTGTTCTAGGGTGAACTATTCCTTTAAGCAACTCTTTAAAAAATGACCGTATGTATTTGTGACCATTTAAAAAACTGTTAAGGAAGAACTGACAGGATTGAGTCAGAAACTAGTGACAAATGGACAAATGCATTGCTGCTTTTAAAAGTGTACACTAACAGGATTCTTAACCTGTCATGCAAATACTGAATGAAAGACCACCTTGCCTTAGATATACTGTTAAAAAAAAACAAAACAGTTCCTACAGTGCAAGTAGTGCGGGTGTAATTTCAGATTGCAGTAAGCTTTAGAATTGATCTTCCGGTTGTGTCTGTGAGTGCATGCATGTGTGATTATATATATGCCTTAATCTGCAGTTGTGGCCAGGTTTTCGAATAACTCTGTATCGCACTGAGGCGGATATACCCTGAGCTCTAGTCTGTGGTTCTTCCTAGAAGGCTCTACATGTGCACGAGTGTTCAGACGAGCCCTGACTCTGCAGGCCTACAAACTCCCATGCAGCAGACAGCAGTCGCATGCATTTGAGCTGCAACTGCAAGAGTTATGTGAAGAGGCTGATTGGGCCATTTGTCATTTGTGCTTCCATCAATGTTTTAAAGCAGCAACCTGTGTTTGAGTGTTTGGTGGCTCTTGCAATGCCATGTTTTGGTTGGTAAGGTGGAACCTGAGATGTGATGTCCTCTGTGTTACTCAGCTGAACACCTGCAGAGAATTTAGTTTAAATTAAAGACAGTTAGAAAAAAAATCCTGCACACATTACAGCAATGCAGCCTTGAATTTGTTATTCAAAAAAAAACATCAATGACCTTGTGTTGCCTGACTATATGGGCAGCTGTGCAGCTTCCATTCATGTTTTTCTTTGAGGTTTCACTGTTTGGAAAATCTTCAATGACCCTCACAGTCAGTCTGCTCATTCTCAGTACATGTCTCACTTCTGGTCATGTGGCTCAGCCGACGCATCTCAGCCAACTAGCCTCAACTTCCTCCCTATTTCCACTAAAGCAGGAAGCAGGAGATGAGAAAGTATCACACATCTGCAAAATGCAGCCCCCAGCTCTATTAATAGCGTCATTCAGTTAAGAAGAAAAAATGTGACCAAACTTTTCATTCCTCTTATCAGATGCTGTTGACTGTCTTGCTTAAGGGATTCCAGCTCGGGGGTTATGTTTGGTCAGTTTGTGGGTCTGCCTCTGATGTCCAAAACTTCCCCTTCAAGCTACAATTCCAAATAAATTCCCCTCTGTAATGGAGTTCTTATTATAGACAGGTGGTTAATAAATTTTGTCCTGCAACTTTGTAACTAAAGTCACCACTCTGAATGGTCTGCAGGCATTTTCAAATTACAGGATGTGGTTGTTACAGACAGGGGTAGTCCGTGGGAAAATGTGTGACCAGTGGTTTATCAAATTCTATAATAATATCATGAGTTTACAGTCAGATCATCAGACAAAAACAGCTGCAAACTACTTAGATGACTTTTTTCTGTATTGACAGTTTACAGTAAGAAAAGGACTGAAACTGTGAGAGGGTGGGTGCAGAAAATTGCAGTGCACTTAAGCAACTCTTTAAAAAATGACTATGTATTTGTGACCATTAAAAAACTGTGTTAAGGAAGAACCGACAGGATTGAGTATCACAGAGTAGGGAAACTTGGTGACAGTTATTTAGGCAATAAGCCACGAGAGGCCGTGGTTTATAGCAAGTTTAGAACAGCTAAAGGGCGTTATTAGGTACAATGTGGAAAACCACGGCCTCAAGTGGCTCAATGCTTTTATAAAATGGTAACTCTGTACAGTATACCTGGAAATGTTTCATAAAATAAACACACAGCAACAAAAGTACACAAAAATGTATTGATAATGGGGCGTCGGTGGCTTAGTGGTAGAGCAGGCGCCCCATGTACAAGGCTGTTGCTGCAGCGGCCCGGGTTCGACTTTGCTGCATGTCACTCCCCTTCTCTCTCCCCTTCACACTTCACTGTCCTAGACATTAAAGGCTAAAAAAAAAAGATCCCCCAAAAAAATCTTTAAAAAAAAAAAGTATTGATAACAAAAGTCATACTTCCATCACGCTAAGTATTTATTCAGTGACATTCAGCAGAAATGACTTTCATTGTTCTTTTATCTCAGATGTGTGTTAGGATGTTACATACCTTGACATGTTTCGGTGGAAACTTCCGCCTTCCTTAGAAGTGTCACTTGGTGGTTGTTGTGACACGCTGCCTGCTGTCCGTCCGCCGCCTCTCCAGGACGCTGCTCCAGGTGTGGGAGAGCATGTATGACCCTTATGCGTGATCGTCCTGTCGAAACTGACAGGATGGTCACGCCTCGATTAAGACGCGTCACAACCACCACCAAGTGACACTTCTGAGGAGGGCGAAACATGTCGAGGTATGTAACATCCCAACACATGTCTGAGATAAAAGAACAACTAAAGTCATTATCAGAAACTGAAGACATAATCAACACCATTGAACTATTCAGCAGAAATGTTGCCAAGCAACCAACTGGCAGCTGCTTTCCAAATCTATGGTAATGTGGAGCCTCTAGTATACCTGATGTTAGGAGAAGAGGTTGCAGTTACATTATGACCACGTGTGTATCTACCATCATTAAATATTATGTTCACTTTTCCCCTGCTTATCATTTGCCAGTGATGGGGCTGGGTAATCACGATACCAGTACCCAGTGTGCTTAAAATTTTACCAATAAAATAAATCATGCGATACCTATCATGTGTACAGAAGCATTCAGTTGTGTTAAATACCACCATACTTTTGAACATTTTAGTGTCATCTTGGCATGCTTAACACCATCAAACTCACCAAACTCACCTTCATCACACCACAGAATGTGTGAGTTGGACCAAACGCAAGTTTTAATACTACTTTAATACTACTACGTAGTCTGATTACTTGCTAAGTAACCAAGCTAAACTGTTTCAAAAATGATAGTGCAAGCAGAGAGCAGAGAAAAGTGAGTGTAATTGGCTACAATTAAAAATATGCAAGCTAGCTAAAGTTTCATGGTTAACAGGTCGTTGGTGTAGTTTGTCTGCTTTGGGTGGAGATAAAAGGCTTGGTGCATTTGGCAGCACCATTGACGGGTTTTTCTCCAGTGAAGATACACAGTGGGTTCTCTCAAATATTAATCCCTGTAGACTCTGTGGCATCTTTGTGTTGTTTGTGCAGCCATTGCATTACAGCATCGCGTACTTTTGATCATGTCCTGGCTGCACTTAGACACAGTCATGAAGCAAAGTATTAGGATTTTTACCAGATGATGGCACTAGAGGGAAAGTTAAGGGATCCCCAAAGTCATTGGTATTAATCCTCTGGGGACCATGAACGTCTGTACCAGATTCCACAGCAATTCATCCAGGAGCTTTCGAAATACGTGGAACAAGGACTGACTGATGGACCATCGTTGCTATCGCCACACCACTAGCATGGCTAAAACACAAGTTCTTTGTACCAATGGAAATTAAATTACTGAAGTGCAGGGAGAAAAAAATCACTGATACTGACACGTGGATTTCTGAAATCAACCTCCCCTAGTGAAACAAATCTTCTCCAAAAGTCTACAAATCATAAAGTAACTCGACAGCTGACTCAGAGTAATGTCTCAGGAGGCACCTAAGCACATGAGCAAGGACCCAGCTTGCTTTAAAACAGTTCATATTTGGCTATCTATCCTCTTTGAAGATCACTGCTCTCACATTACACATACAGGCATGTGGACAACATTTAAAAGCTCCGGGTATCGTATCCTCGTACTCCCGCAGAGAGTCCAAGCCAGCTAATAAAGATATCTAGGTGACACCCAGTCCTTTTGCTTACAAACATTCACCGTCAGACTCTGAGATCCCGATAAGCACTCTGCAGTGCCTGAGGGGGGAACTGCAGCCAAAAGCTGTTGGAAAAATCTGGAGTTTAGGAAAGCACCTGGAACCGGTCCACTCTCTTACTAGGGGTCACTGAGTTTTGTCTGGAGGCTTTCCCTACTGTAGCTGTTAACAATGCTGCTGCTTTCCTGCAGGCTATGGCTACACATACACACACACACACACACACACACACTCAGAGCTCCCAATAGAGGTACAGGGACAAATTTGGAAACCATGCCTAGTGTGAAGTGGCACAAAATGGCTGCCGCTTTACCTCAGGTGGGTGCAGGGTTGCTTGATGCAAGACAGGAGGAGTTAGTTTGATTTTTATTTCGACAGGATGAAGGGGGGTGGGGTGGTGGTGAATATCAGTGATAATCATCTCATTATTACTGCACGCACATAAGATGTCTGCCACGTTTGATCCAGTGTAATATTTGTTATTGTAATAGGTACTTCTGCACGCACACACATATGTACATACAGTATTTTGTGTCCCTGGTGGATGGCTGTGGAAAGACTGTGTGATGTGGGTACACCAAAATGGGAGCAGGGAGACGTGTCCTGCCAGATATGATTTCATGTCTTACGTAAGCCTAAGATGGGGGCAGAGAAGTATTAACCCTGTGTGTGTGAGAGTGTGTGTGTGTGTGTGAGCGGGAGCCCCCCCCCCACCAATATGGTGACATTTACCCGATGCTGCTGGCAGGTAAAACCACATGCAAAAAAAACTGGGTGGGATTTATGTGTGTATGTGTGTGTGTGTCTTTTTATGTTTAACCTTTCTAAGTGGATTTCTGCTGTGTGTTGTAGGTGGTGACTCTGTGGTACAGAGCCCCTGAGGTGCTGCTCCAGTCCAGTTACGCCACGCCGGTGGACCTGTGGAGTGTCGGCTGCATCTTCGCCGAGATGTTCAGGAGACGGTGAGAACAAAGGGGATTTTGGTGTAAACCCGTCATACTATGTAGTTGCAGAACTACACTGTCATAAGCTGTTTTCTCGTATGAGCTCCGGACGAAATATGGAGATTCACGTCCAGAGTTGTCCTCTCACACATGTAGCACACAGCAGATGATGCGGGTTAAACGTGCTCTCAAGTGGAAATACTCTCTCTGGAGAGCATGCAGGAGGACACGACATAAAAAGTATGCTGCGGAAATCAGTCATAAACAACCAAGACTGTTGCTGCTCCTCAAATTTGTCTGATGATTTTGATGACGCCACTTAAGATACACCAAACATCGAAGAACCAGTGACAATGAAGGCCCACTGCTGTGTCGCCTTACCTCACCTATCTCAGCCAAAAAACTGCACTTGAACACACCGCAAAGACTACAGCCAACAGACAAGTAGCATGTTCTGCACCTGCGTGAGAGGAAATAACTCTCCATACCAGCAGGTGGTGGTAGTCTGTATTCGTCCTTCAGAAAGGGAAATATCGGAAGACCGGCAGGGCGGCTTCAATACGCTAGTTAGCCACTTAGCACATCAACAACACAGCCTGTTGAGGATATTTACTGTGCACCAGCCAACAATAATAGAAATAATTATGGATAGTCTTTGCTAAAGAGCTCAGTGGTTAAACAAAATATTTTAATCCATATACAAGTTTGTTTTGATCTTACACCCGCTCGACTTTATCCGTTTGTTTGCTTTCCTCAATTCCGTTTCTCTTCTCACGCACTGAGCTGAACTGCCAATCAGAGTGATTTCTCTCACCGACCGTCTCCACCGTCTGCGGCGCTGGTTCAGTTTGCTGAATCAGCCAAAAATAAAGCTGACAAAGGGCTGATTAGAGCCAACGTTGCAGGACACAAAAACTAGGGCAATGAATGCACAACAGCAGCCCAGTGTTGACCAATTACTGACTGTCTGCTTGTCGTCTCTCCAGTTTTCTGTTGGCATCTCCATGTAAATTACCCTTCTATTTCACCATCAGATGTTTGTCAGGCCAGTCGCATGATAGTTATGTCAACACACCCACTTGCTGCCTGTGAATTCTGCGGACCTGCTCTATTCACAAATGGGCTTAACCGGTCATTACACGGACACTGTACCAGGGACCTGGCGGGGTAAAGTCCATTTGAGGTCAGATTCAACTGACAGAGACTTTTGCATGCTCACATACAGCTCCTTCGGACAATGTCTAGATAAGTTCAGGGTTGCAGTGCATGTGTGAAAGGGGCTATTTAGTTGATGTGAAAACTGCAGTGGCACATTATTCCCCTGTGAATGCACTATTATATCCTCCTCTTTCACTTTGCATCTTTTGCGTTTAAAACACCTGAAAGAGGTTTTCGTAACTGACAACTGACTGGTGGTGGGGCACCATGTCAACAGGGAAAAGGTCACTCACTCTCTGACATAACTGAGCACAATATCTTTGCTACATAAAGTCCCCAATTGTGAATTTCAAAGCTTTTATGTGTCTTTACAGAAAGGTGGGTGCTAACAAGTAGCTTTAAGAGACTACAGAGGTTGTAGGGGTTATTAAATGTCATCACGCCAAAAACTCCCTTCACAGCGTAGTTGTGGTGGTGACATTGAGGTCATGTGACCGCAGTGTAGTTCATTTATAGCCTAATCTATGCATTTCACTTGTGGCGATTGCATTTACGCTTCATAAAAATTGGTGTTCATTTGTGAAGATCATGTTGCTGAACAAAATGTGTGAGTAACTTTTGTTTGCCAAAGATCTTATTTTCTGTTAGTGTTGCACTTGAATATTGGTGCTGTGGTCTCTGTATTACCTGTTTACTTGCATTCCAATGTATATTCAAAAAAAAAACCTGCTGCTGTTACAGAATCCGTTATTTGGGTGTTTCTTAAACTCGCCATCTTTCTCTCACAATGACACCTGTCAGCTGCATTATGAGCAGTGAGCAATCACATTTCAGTTGACTTATCAAACCATTACAGTAATGCCAGGCTGTCTGCTGTGGTTGCAGCATGCAAGTCAAGATCCTGCTTCTTGGTATAGGTATCTGTCAGTTTGTGGTCTAACGAACTTTACACACTGGAGAGCCAAGCTAATAACGGACCACTTTTCTAAAAAGAAAAACAAAAAGGTTCAACTGCCAGCTTGTAAAAGAAAAAATACATTTCAAGGACATACAGGCATATGTTATCACCATAGCATGGATCTAATGTTAACATTTATGTGCCATATTATGTACACAACTGTGTCTTGTAAACAGCAGTGAGCTGGGGTCTAGCCAGACTGTAGTGGTGTGCATCGGAGTAGATAAGAACAGTCTTGTCTGAGGTAGGGCTGAGTGCCAGGAGGAGCAGCCCTGCCTATAATTTATGCTTCCTTCCCCAACCGTCCTCGCACCCCAACATGCACAGCCACACACAACGACCCATGCTCTGCACGTGGGACTCAGTGGGAATATATAGGCGCTCGTGGCAAAGGGTGACACAGGGTGAAGAGGCTGTGCGGACATGTGGCATACAGGCGGATGACAAACATAAGCATATGGCCTTCAAACATATAGCCTTCGCATTTGCCCCATGTGGCCTGTTACATACCCCTATTAGGTTGATGGTTTGACCATGTCCTGGATGTAGGATGGGCCTACCTGCTTTTGCATGTTCCAAGGTCCTCCAGAAGCTTCCTCTCTCCTTGTCTCCTTGAGTTGCGTTTAAGGCATCGGAAGATCCTCCATGTTGATATAGGGGGAACTGTTTCAGGGTCATGGTGGAAGAGAGGACAAGAATAACGTCATTGGACTAAACATCGATTAGCGCATACAGCATGTAACGTTACTCACATAATACCTCAGTCAGGCCCGCACTGATATGAGTGGCGGTTGGATGTACTTAATGCCATACCCAACAACATGTGTCAACACATCATGAAAAGCTCAAAGTGAATTTCGCGGCCATGTCAAACGTTTAAACATGCACTGAAGAATTTGTGGCAAATGATCCTGTAATTGAGCATCTCACCACCAAATAACCAAGTGTCAACATGAAGTAACAGCAACATGTATGTGTCATGTGCAGAGGATCCAGCAGGCGCAATCTGAGGTTGGCAATCCTGCCTTGTCTGATTAGCATTAAGGTGTGTCAGTGTGTTGTCTGGGTTAAGGTACTGACACAATGAGCTGTAAAAAGCTTTGGTGTGGATATGTGTGTGTTTTCACAATCTGGCATCTGTCCAACTTTGCCCTAAGGCGGAAAGCGAGGCAGAGCCCTTTGATGGCCATGAACAGAACGTACACACTCCCTCGCTCTCTGCAGGTGATTAAGATGGCTTTTTAAAAGGCCACCTGTTGGAGATTAAAGGGCACCTGGGAGAAGCAGTGAAAGGAAGCAAAAGAAAGAGTGATTCGAGGGAAAGTGCAGAACAAGGGAGGATGAGAAAACACGGTTTATTGGTTTGCAGTTTTGTTGAATTGGAGATTATATTCATTGACAGCTCAGTTTAAAGAACCAGACATCCCCTGTGGTGGTTTAACTGCCTTTTAAAAATAGTGTGTATCTAAACCAAATGTTTTTTTCTGGGAAGAAACGAGAACATCAGCTAAGAAATATCATTTGCAGAATTAGTCGATTGATCCGTTAGTCCATCAACAGATTCATTGCCAACAGTTGTGACTTATCTTGCAGAATTGTCCAGTAGTTCCTGGTTCCTTCTCTTATCACAGCGAATATCTCTGATTTTGGACTGCTGGCCAGACAAAACAAGCAATCTGAAGACATTGCTTTGAAAAATTTAGGTTCGTTTTTAAATGAAATGAAATGATAAGGGATGCGAGCAGTTAGTCAACAAGTCAGTCAAACATTGCCTTTCTTGTTGGCACTACAAATTCTAGCCAGTTAGACACATTATTAAGATACCCAAAGAAAAACAAAAGGAGTTTGTATCTGCATCAGACCAACCAGCGGCTCTCCTCTCTCCGTCTCTGTAATATACTTGCTGCAAACAACGCGACCACATCTTGGCTGCCATGCATGATCTGTGTTTATTTGATGCGTCGGCCGCACATCTCTGCCAGTATTGTGCGTTTTGGCTGTGTAGTGCTGCAGCAAGTATATACACAGACACGGTGCACTGTGTACGTGTATGTTCAATCAAGTGGCAAGTCTGTTACGGCCCTTAGTGTGTTTCTGTTTTTCACACACATGCACAAGCACACGGGTGCACTGACAGACTCACGTGCATGTCCGGTTTAAGTCCACAGCTGTCCGCAGAACACAAAGTATGTCCGAACCTCACACACACTCATGCTGACTCGATGTCTTGTGCCAGACGGAACAAGAGGCGTACTTACAGGCTTGTCATATGTTGTGTACAAAGGAGATCCTGAGAAGCCTTGATGTAGGTATGTGTGTGTTAGTTTGTGTGCACAGTCGTGCATTTGTGAGATTGTTACTGTGTTACTGAGTGTGTTTGAATGGAGATGAAAGAGGATGTTAAATACAAAGCAAAAAATGTTAACTTAATTTACTGAGTTGTCATGTCTTTTAGCATAGTGTGAATGCATAATGCACAGTGAAAAGTGCCACACATATCAGCAGCATTTAAAGCATGATATAGTTATTTAAAAAATGTCATGAATGATTTCATATGGCTCTTATTAAGTATGCAATATTTTCTGGGATCGTGTTTAATCACGTCGATAAAATTCTGCTCAGTTTTGACTACTGTTTCCGATGTGTTTGTTTTTATACCAGCCGTCTATTCTTTGTTGTGGCAGGGAAATTAGTCCTCAGGAAAATCCCTTAAAATGCCCCGCTGAGCAGCAACAACCCCATTTCACCCTGTTGTCTTATGTTGCAGGTCAGAAAAGTGCAAATCCAACCTCAAAAAAAACCAAACAAAACATCTCTTATGACTCATGGAACTTCAAAGCTTTTCCCCTCAAGCACCTTCCTCTCCTCTCTCCACTTCCATAATCAAACATGCCATTGTAAAAAAAGACCTCCTTTAATAACTATCTACTGTAGCCAGAATAGTTAGGAACTTGTTGTCAAAAGAATTTAAGCAAATATTATACAAGTCTGCATCTGCATGGCTGGGATAGTGTCAGGGTGAGTCATGGATCGAGTGAATGGGGGAGAGAGCGCCTGCTTGTTGACATTCCTCCAAATCGAAAAGGCTGAACGTGTTGTGTTAATGGTCTGGGAGAGGCTCCACATCCGTGTTGACTTTCTCACAGTTTGGACCTCAATTGATAAATCCTCAAAGACGCAACCTTACATGCACGTGTGTTTGCGCGCTCACATGTGCAGCACCTCCAAACTCAGCACAGACCTGCATGTCCACGCAGTTCACACTGACACAGGCTTAAACACAAGCACACACACACTCCATTTCTCTCTCTCTCTCTCTCTCTGTGTGTGTCTCTCTCTCTCTGTTTCCCACCCAGTCAGATTGACGCTCTCACGTGCAAACATGCACACACACATTCCAGAGGTTGTCTCTGGGAGGAATGTGGGACAGAGCTGTGTTGGCACTAAAGGAAGCGTGACTCAGCTGCCTGTCCCAACCCAGTCTCAGTCCTCCTTTCACTGCCACCCGTTTGTTTGTGTGTGTGTGTGTGTGCGCATATGTACCTGTGTGCACATGCAAATCTCCTAGTGGGGAAACTGTCCCCTTTGTGCGTGTGTGCATTTGTACACTCTTGTCATGTGTGTCTACTTGAGTGTGTGCAAATGTGCATTTGCACTCGTCTGTTGACTGTGTGTGCATGCCAGTGGCCAGCTCTGTGTGAATCCAGTTATCCCCCTCCAACAAACCAACAAACCACTCCAGGTTTAAAAATGGACCTCTTGGAATTATCAGCCCTACTTGTTTTGGCACGATGGCTTTGCTGTAGGTGAATTTTTTTTTTTCTTCTTTTGCAACAGTCAGAACTGGTTTGGTCTGATCTTAAATGGCTTTCAAACTTCAGCACAGTGCTTCACCCCAAAAGACCTATGTGGTGTGATCCTCTCTCAGTCAGATGTTTGAAGCAGAGGTTTAAGAGTGAGGAAACACGGAGACATCCATTCGTTAAGGATGCCAGTGGCGAATAATTGAAACAAACTCTGTATCTCAATTCCACTTCCGAACCAAGCATGTGACAGAGAGTTTGCTGTCGCTGTATAAAAGTGCAAAACACCCCTGTGTGACTAATTTCCCAGTGTCTGAGTCTGTAGGAAAGTGTGGGTGTTGAGCTATGCAAAGCTTCCTGCAAGTGGGAAAACACAGGGAGCACATGGTGGCTAGCCAGTCTGTTGACTTGAGCTAAGTGGGGTCCACTTGAACTGTATATGTGCCTGGATACAGAATGCATATACACACATACATACAAGAACCCTATGTGACAATATCCTGCATTACATTGACATCTGCTGGTGGCTGAATCATTTTAAAGAAGCAGAATATAACACAATGAAAGCTCCTCTGACCCCAGTGCATTAGTGTCATTTTAGAGTAACACATTCACGGGAGTAATCTGGTAGCCATCTTAGTGTTAGAGGAATGTCTTCTCTTTGACTTCTTCTCTTTTCAGAGGAACTTCAGCAGGAAAGTTCAGTTCCCATACCTCTTTCACTGTTAGAATAATCCAGCGTTTCTGTCACACGCCTCTCCCTCCCACTTTCCTGCACACATTCACACAGAGAGAGAGCGAAAGCAGACACCCACACACACGAGGGATAAATAGCCTTTTTTTTTTCCTGTACCGTGCGGCGGCCGGCAGGCTTGTGCTGATGATGACTACTGGAATTTGTGCGGGTGCCAGGCCAGGCAAGGCCGCCCACGGGCATCCAAAGACGGCCCAAAGCCACAGGAACCACCAGCAGCCCTGCTGCCGCTCAGCTCCCTCCTTTCATCCCTCCCTCCCCTTTTTCAGTGGCACTACCAACACTGCTTCACAATCCTGACTACATGAGATGGAGCTGCCAGTGTGTGGCTACTTCAAACGCTCACATCAGAGTCAAACATTCCTCTTTGCCTTGAGCCAATAGCTTATATCTAAGGACTGTGTGTCTGCAGTGTACCGTGGGATAGTGAGCATCAGGGCTCGTATCTAAAGCAGGTCAAAAAATACATTTACCCTTTTCCTGTTTCTGCACGCGTAATGTGCAGTACAATATATGAAGACATCGACTCGCATAAATGCTCAAACAGCAGCAGTCAAACTGATCTTTGTTTATTTTCTCTTTCCCAGACCGCTATTTCGAGGAAACTCAGATGTTGATCAGCTGGGAAAGATTTTTGAGTAAGTATTACTGGCTGTGCTTCCTATTGGAAAGGTCCTGTTTGTTATATTTAAAGGTCCAGTGTGTAGGAGTTAGGAGAAGTGGCATATAATATTCAAAAGTATGTTTTTATTAGTTTCTAATCACCTGAATAAGAGTGGTTTTGTTTCTGAGACCTTAGAATGAGTTGTTTATATCTACATACAGAGCAGATCTTCTCCCATAGAGTCGTCCATGTTGTTTCTACCAGAGCGGATAAATCAAACACGGGAGAAGTTTTAAGTTCTGCAGCCTCAGCGCTACATGCCACTAATCCTACACACTGGACCTTTGATTTCATTTTGCTCAAAGTAATCGCTGTCCATGTCTCTTCTGCCAACAACACAAGGTCTCATTCTTTCCTCTGTCATGTTTATATTTATATCCTATTTATTTTATTTTAATCTATATGCTTCTACTTTTTTATTTGATTGTAAGTTTAATTATGAGTGAAGTTTAAAAATCCGCTGTTAAAAAAAGACTTTAAAAAAGGTGTTTCCAACATCAATGACACTGATCGCTGATGTCAATGAGCTAATGACCATCGCACGCCCACAGTGTTGTTGGGGTACCTTCAGCAGAGGACTGGCCCCAGGAAGTGGCCCTACCACAGAGTGCCTTCACCCCCCGGCCCCCTAAGCCAATAGAGGACTTGGTTCCAGACATGGACGAGCAAGGACGGGCCCTCTTAATGGTGGGTAGCACTTTGTTCAAACCAATACTTAATTGAGCGATTGGCAGTTTTCTCAAATCCTAGTCCATCTCATCGTCTTTTTCTCTCCTCTTTCCTCTGCAGCAATTCCTCGCCTTCAACCCCTCCAGAAGGATATCAGCCTTTGCTGCACTCAGCCACCCCTACTTTCAGAGTGTGGACAGCCACAGTAGAAGTGTGTACGCAGCCCAGCCCATTCCCAGCAACAAGCCCACTATGGAGGAGAGGACTGCCTGACAGCCCTCCGTCCCACCTAATCATCCTATACAGTGTCTATAAAAAGTATTCTGTGTACCCCGCCTTGGTGTTTTTCATGTT
The DNA here is from genome assembly GCA_026686955.1 of Epinephelus cyanopodus. Taxonomy (NCBI): domain Eukaryota; kingdom Metazoa; phylum Chordata; class Actinopteri; order Perciformes; family Serranidae; genus Epinephelus; species Epinephelus cyanopodus. The sequence continues at coordinate 28,497,186 of CM048931.1, forward strand.
TTGTAGTTTTTGAAATCAAAGTGTGTTAAAGGGACAGTTCACCCCCAAATGAAAAATACAGATTTTCCTTTTACCTGTAGTGCTATTTATCAGAAGATATTGTGTTGATGTGAGCTGCTGAGTGTCGAGATATCAGCTGAAGAGATGTCTGCCTCCTCCTTCAGTATAAAGGAACTAGATGACACTCAGCTTGTGGTGCTTAAAGTGCCAAAAAATATATTTGAAAAACTCAACAGCAATGTCTCCTTCCAGAAATCATGACCCGGTTACTCAAGATAATCCACAGACCTTGTTGTGAGCGGTTTCATGTGACGAGCATGAGCCTCTTGTCCATGAGTAGACGCACTCTTCCTTCTGCGCTGTGATACAGTTTGCGGGTGTAGTGTGGTAGAAAGAAAAATGTTCTTACATGAACCTGCTCACAACAAGGTCTGTGGATTATCTTGAGTAACTGGATCATGATTTACTGAAAGAGACATATTTCTGTGGTGCTTTAAGCACCACATGCCGAGTGCCATCTTGTTCCATTATATCTGAGAGAAGGCAGACGTCTCCATGGCTGATATATCTACCACTTGCTAACTCACACCAAAGCAGTTTAGCTTGATAAATAGCAATGCAGGTAAGAGCAAAAACTGTATTTTTGATTTTGCAGGTGAGCTGTCCCTTTAATAAAGCTTTTTTGACACTGATATGCAGATACATCTTAAACAAGTAAAAATAATTATGTACAAAAAGATGTTATTTAGGTACAAGTATAGAACAGATTTCTATGGCGGCATGTAGAGGCACCTTTGGCATCATTTACAGCCTTGAGTTTACATGATTGAATCGTTCTTCATTCTGCAAAAGCTCTGTCAGGCTGCGTGGTGAGCGTGACAGAATCTGCTGTAGAAAACTGCTGTTGAGTTTGGGTTGTGATTTGCCACTTGAGTGTTGTCTTTTTGGAAACAGACCCATGCAGATTTAGGGTTAAGTTTGTGTGTTTCTGTTGCTCTCCTAACATGGTGGCAGGTTTTTTCTTGAAGATTCTTATGTGTCATGGATGACGCTATCAACGGCGGGCTTTGCATAGCATTTAGTTTGTCGGTCAAAAAGCTTGATTTTGGTGTCAAGCCTTTCTTTTACTCCCATGTGCCTCTGGGTAAATGCAAGCAGAAATGTCATGGGATTTTTCAGCAGTGGCTTTCTCTCTGCCAAGCTAGAAATGCACCCAAGCTGCAGTTGCTGTAGGCTCAAACTCAGCCATCTCATTTAGGGAACCTTGTTCCTCCGTCACTATCGACTTCACTGTGGCCTTATTGCCTTTGTACACATAACCTTTACACAGATTTGTACGCTATACTCAAGTGCCTTCATACTTAACCAGCATTCTTCCAGCAGTGGGTCTTTTCAATAACCGTGTTGATACTGCCTCTCGTTCTGTAGAACGAAGTGTGTCGTAGTTGAGATGTGTAATCCTGTCATTAAGATCCATTTGTAGAGATTGTTTCTAACTTTTTTTTTTGGTAATCAGTGTCAAAAAAGCTTTATCAACCATGATTTTGTGATGTAAAAAACAAAACAAAAAAATGAAACGGACCAAGGGGGCAAATACTTTTTTATAGTCAATGTACAATTGCCAGGAAAGCACTCCCTATAGAGAGAGTAAAGATAGTGTCCAAAAAAAAAGATGACACCAACACTCTCACCCCCTGACAAAAATGCACAGAAGCTATCGTCCTTCCATGAACTGATGGATTGTAATTGCTGCTTTTAGATTGTTAAATGTTGATTGACTGTGTTAACAATGCAAAGAGACTTGCATCTCAGAATGACTAGTAGACATGGGCAAGCGGGACTGTGGAGGCCATGAAGCAGAGGCCTCCTTATGACCAGTGTTTCCCCCTCACATAAGCCCTCTTGACCCGGGGGCCGGACCACACAGGAGCCTGGATGGACAGCATGGATCTCACCTGCCTTTACGCTCACTGTGGGTGTGTGCAGTGAGCAGATACATAGTACAAGCACGCTCACGCCATTTAGTGTGTGCACTACCACTGACATTAGCACACTCATGTACACACCTACTTATTGAAACATTATTGGGCATCACTCCACACATTCCAATCTTACATGTATAATAGTACTGCCACCTTGAGGATGTCTTGAGTAACTGCAGACCAGTAGCGGGATTCTAATGGTTTCTGCTCTCTTCAAGGAACTCAACATAACTGGGCTGATATCAGTGCTGAGACAATGATGAAAGAAGCTAATGGAAATGTAGCTGCCACTCACTAGTCTGCCTTCATGGGCTTTTATCATTATAATATACAGTTATTATGTACTATCTGAATGACACAGTAATGCACAGGCTTGCAATAGGTGGAGAAAGTCCCACCAGCACTATTCAACACGAATACATTTGGCACAGAAAAGTGTCGCCAATGCTCTGTATTTAATTTTAATTTTATTGACAAGTCTTATATGCTTGTTTTCATCAAGTTGTTACTTGATTATTTTTTAAGATGCTGGGGCATACAATATTCTTACACCAATTACACCAACTCTTTAGATGATTATAGAATTTGTGTAAGAATAGTTTGACAATGTAAGGAATGTATAAAGGATAGACATTGGTACTGTACAGTATAGAGTGCTACATACAAGCTGTAAGGATAGAAAACTTTTGATACGTGCATCGTCAGCCCATAGATATGTTGTCAAATGGATAGATGTAGAGTAGCGAGGGTCAGCGGAATGTTGTTTGGCAAGAGTATTTTGTCTATGAAAATGTCGGGTGGGCGCTTGTTGAATTTAATTTGCATTGGTTTGAGAGTGACTATGAATTCTACAGTGGTTTTGATGAGGAAATAATGCACAAATACTTTGTGTACAGTTTTTGCTTTATTTTACAATCATGTCCAGTTATATTCAAGTTCAGTTTTTTTTTTACCAGCAAGGAAAAGGAAAGTATGCAGAGTTGTATTTTTGTATGTTGTAGTTCTTGCAGAACAGTAACATATTTTAACACTGGTTTACGTTTTCTAACAGGTAGTGCTGCTAGCACACACAACACAGACACACTCTTTGACTTTCTCAGGTTCTTGTTATGGATGTCCGAACCTTTCGGGCACAGTTTGCACATCTCTGGGCTACTAACTCACCATATCACCACTCCTTCAGGTTCTCTTTCAAGCTGTTCCACGATCATATCATTGATCACAGTCTACTGTCATTCCTATTTATCAAATATATGTTACTGTAGTCATTACTGTCTGAAGATAACTGCCTGTATCAACTGTTTTTGCCAGAAACTTTTAATTGCTAGATGGCGAACACAGTGTAGATTCATGTATAATTGTCTGCTTGACTAAGCACTGTGTGCATTTTCTGTTTGATAGCAATTCACGTCTGGTATCAGTGTTTGCGTACAATGCAATTAAAGCTCTAAATAGAATTAAAATAATGACTGTTAATAGCCTACATTTCAATCTCGTAACATAAACCTGCCCCACTGTTTTGAAACCTTCATAGCTTGTTCCATCATATAACTCAGATTACACATATGTTCCTGTGTCACATGTGTTTTTAGCATATGGAAATGGTGACTATGAACAACACAATCATGGCATTATATGTAATAATGCAGGCATTGGTGTTTTATTATTGTGTTGCACCAGTTGAATAAAAAGCGGCTTTTTGTGAATGTTGTTGTAAGTCATTTGTAAGTGTGACTGACAAACTAATGAATTGTGTGGGTATTCATTTTTGGAATGAGGTAACATTAGAGGCAACACAACTGCTGTTGTAATTTGTTATAAAACTTGCAGTCTGCCAGTCTTCCTCAATTAATATGCTTCTACTTCATACCAGCACAAGAACATATTTTTTTTAAATAAATTAACATTTTTTTGTAATTGAATTTGTGTTATGAGTTTTTTTTCCCACTATAATTGAGCCAATTTCAACACTAAAACATGTACTGTAAAGGAGCCTGTTTTGATAGGGTGGAGGGCTGAGTGTGGTATTTCTATGTATATCAGCACGTATTGGGTCAAAGAGAGTTAATGAGCAGATAAAACTGCAAAAGAAGCAACCAAAAAGAACCATATTGATACAACACAGGCAGTGGGAGGACGAAGTGATTTATTTTCTAGCATTGAAAAAGAAAAAAGCAGACGCATTTATTTATATTTTATCACAATTTATTTTTATTTTATGTCATTAATAGACAGGCACAGATTTTGTGTCCCCGGTGCTGAAACTACACATACACTCTTGTTGCGTTATTAGTGTGACCTGTTGGTGGCGCTAATCCACTAGTGCGTTGTTCGCCAAGCGCCAAGCAACACCACGAAGAAGAGCCGTCTGCTACCATTAACAAAGTCTGATGTGGCTAGGTCAATGTTAGCAAGGTAGCACTAATGGTTGCCCTTTCTGTTGGATATTTTCCCCTATTACTAACTCAACATGGGCAAGAGAGACAATCGAGTGGTGAGTTCTGTTACTAAATATGTGTAAAATCGTGAAGCCATCGATACGCGGTTGCATTTCGGTACGGCAGCTTGGCTAAACACAATCAGCTAGCGTTAGCTCAGCAGCTAACAGTGGCTGGTTAACGTTAATGTATGTTTTCGCTGGTCCTCTGATGCTGAGCAGAGACACGGTCCCTTAAAACATATGTTAACATATTTGTGTTGAAAATATAATCTAATAATTGTCATTTTAAGTAGCGTTTTCTCGGTTTGAGTCGCTTGGTGCATCGTTTTTAGCTAACGTCAAAAGCCGAGTGTCGGGCGCTAACGCCACTGTCGTAAAGCTACAAATGCTAACGTTAGCTCATAACACACTGGGCAATGTCTCGACGTGGTGTTGTTGCGCAGTATTTTTCGGTGCATCTTGAGTTTACACACAGCATTGAAACACTGGCAGGGGGTTATTAAGCCAATGGCAGGGTTGGATAAAGGCTAGTCTGGTGTTTTGGGTCAGTTTTTTTCTAATGCCCTGTAGCTGAAGCACAGATTTTCCCAAACCACTGCTGAATGTGTCATCTGTATTTTCTGTTAATACGGGGAATAGGATTGCTTACTGACAGGTTTGGGGCAGGGCCGGAGAAAGTGGTTGTAATCAATCGGGACCCAGCCCTAACATAGGGGGGATCCATGTGCATGATCCCTGGGGAGGATTGTCTTACCCAGTTACTGCAGATAAATGCAGTATTTGTCAAGCATTTGTGATAATAGATTGCTGAAACACCTGTAAATAGTTGGTAAAACATGATAGTTGACTAGGAATATCCTCCTGTAAAGCCTACCACTTATTTTCAACACATTTGTCCTCCAATATTATGAAACCATCAAATTAAAATTGTCTGATGTGCCATAACATAGGTGGGGTAGGAATTTGGCCAAAACAGCGTTACTAATGGAAAAGTAATAGAAATTTTTTGCTCCATTGATTGGCCCGTCCAGTCAGAGAGACAGGGGGAAATAACACAAATTATGAGGTATTTTAGAAACCTAGACGTTTCTGTGCTTTCGAGAAAACATTCGGGGCTAGAGCCCTTGAAGCCACCCCTTCGCCTCCCCCTCTGGTTTGGTTTGTCCACTAGCAAGTCGGGCTACAACGATTAGTCAACTAATCAATGACTAATCGACTATTAAAATAATCTATACCTATTTTAGTAGTACTTATTGGTATGAGTCATTTTTCATAGAAAAGTACTACAAAAGTACCCCAAAATACTCTTACTGCAGCTTCTTACATTCAAATATTGGCAGCTTTACACACTCTCCCATGATGGTGAACTAAAACCCTTTGGTGCGAGTACAAAACAGACATTAGATGACATAATTTGGGGATTTGGGAGAGACAGACCAACATTTTTCGTCCTTTTAACACATTTTTTGAGAAAATGATTAGTCGACTAATCGAAGAAATAATCAACAGATTAGTCGACAATGAAAATAATTGTTAGTTGCAGTCGTACTAGCAAGGCCTACATCTAACAACTGTTGTAATGTAGTACAACGCCCCTGCAATAAATCCTTTCTTCACTGAGGTTATAATGTTAATGTTCAATGAGTTTTTCCACAGACCCTTTAAGAGAGGGGTTGTTTTCTTTCTTTTTTATCGTTATTTGGGGGATATATGTGTTGCTGTAAAACTGTATTGCAGTGTGCTGTTCAACAGCATAACTGTTTAATTGCAGCACCTTATAAGCTTGCATCTGTATAACAATAACCTCCATTAAAAATATGTAAAATGCTTCCTTCTGTGTGGTCCCACAGGCTTACATTAACCCCATTGCTGCGGCACGAGCCAGGGGACCAGCAGCAAATGCTGGACCGACTATACAGGATTATTTAAGCAGACCTCGGCCAACATGGTGAGTAAAGGACAGATCTGCTCACTTGCCTATGCTGACATAAATGAAACAAACATCTTTCTCACAGCTGCATTCCCTCGTCACTTGTCAGTATCATTTTGCTTCCATGTTGTTCATGTGAAAAAAGAAATGTAGCCCTTTAAGAGGCTTGTGCTGGGATGAAGTGCAGTTTCCTAGTCCATGGATCTCCCTAGAGACAGCCAGACGCAGCACTTGTCTTCCAGGCTTTGACAGATATAGAAAAGGTTTGACGTAATAACACTTCTCCCCTTTGGCTCAGCATTAAATACTTAATGCCTAGTGGGCCTTTAATGCACCCTTAAGTGTTTCCAACGCAGAGAATTTGAGTGACACTAGCTTATTCAAATTTAGTGTCAGAGCAGCAAGAAATATGACAGTGATTTCCTCAACGGATTTCAGTCAGTATACTTGTAATATCAGCATTATTCCAGGACAAAAGCGAAGGTGTCATTTTTTTCATTGCCTCATGCATTGATAATAATAAATTATACAGTTTCCACTGTCAGCCACATCATATAACCCTTTTATTTGTGTATTTACATTTATTGGTCCCCCCATGAAACATTCAGAAGTGCTGTCCATTAATAATTTTGCTTTCTGCAAGCAATGAGTTTCCAGTTGTAGAATGATATCTGTCTCAGAAACAGATTGGTGACCTGAAAAGACATGAATGGATTCGTGCTGTTTATTTTCTACTTTACCCCTCCGATGTATTATACATGGATACCGCAAATCTTATCTTGTAAAATGCCCTATCTGATCCTCATAAAAAAAATTAACTCCAGTCTTAGCCACAAGGGGGAACATTTAATTCATATCTGCTATGCTCCACTGCCAGCATGCTGAGTTACATTTGCAGCATTACACAGGGAGAAACATGTTTACAATACAAAATTGAAAAGTAAAAGGGACGTAAAATACCCATGTCTGGTACCACAAGGTTAGTTAAAGGGCTGCAGTGAATTATATTTTATTATAACTGAAACTGAAAACAGAATAATTTTGATTCATTAAACAAATGCAGCTGGAAGAAATTGCAACACTGAGTCATACATCGTTAACTGTTAATTTATGCTGATGAAAAGTGGAGGATAAGTTTAAACGCTGCATCAGAGGAATGTTAAAATAAGTTTTCTATTTTATATTGTGTTACAACTGATTTATTGTGTCTTCATCAGGGAAGAGCTCAAGGAGCAGCTGGAGAAGAAGAAGAAGGGCTCTCGAGCCCTGGCTGACTTTGAGGATAAAATGAACGTGGTATGTTTGTGTTAAGTACGCTGACATTTCACCATGTTAATAGTCACCATCTTTTTCTTCACATTATTTTCAATCCCGGTTATGAGTGTCAAGAGTAAATAGTCCTGTAATGGCAGTCTTTTAACTGCACTTCAGACAATTCTTCATATTTGAATAAAGGTGTAGCTTCATATGGGGATCAATTAGCTGTACGACTATTGTTTTTTCAGAAATGGAGGAAAGAACTGGCAAAAAACCGAGAGAAGTTGCTAGGCGGAAGTGACAAAGACAAAGAGCGAGACAAAAAGACAACGGACAAGGAAAAAGAGGAGAAGAAAGAGAAAAAAGAGGTGTGGTATCTCTCCTTTGTCACACATCTGAATTCTCTTACTCTTAAACCATCACTTACTGATTTTGCCCTTTTCATTTGTGTTTAGAAAAAGAAGAAAGAGAAGAAGAAATCCAACAGGGTGAGGAGAGACCTCCAGTATTTTGATGGCCAGTTGCGCCACAGTACTGACACACACACTCACACACACTGCCTGCCTGTACTCTGAGATGGTCTCTTATTGTGTTCCAACTTCAAAACAAGCGAATAACCTTAAGTCTAATGAACCCTGCTTTCATTGTGTTTTGGTCAAGCATTCTTCATCTTCCTCCTCCTCATCGAGTTCTGATTCCTCCAGCAGTTCCTCCTCAGAATCTGAAGACCTGGTAAGTCAGTGCAGACTTCAGCATGTGATACTAGATATTGCCAACCACTGAATGCAAAAAACATTGCCTTGTAGATCCTGCTCTGCTGGATGACACTGATTAATTGATTACTGTTGGCTGCTGCTTGCTTGTGGTTATAGGTGAATTCTAGGAATAGCTTCTTGTGTTTTAATAAGAAGCAGTGGTTTACAGTTAAAGGTGGAGCTGGTGATTCAAATCCAGTTCACTGTTTGTCCGTTCAGTATAACAACTCCTCACAGTCTGCTGGCTATCCGTTCTGTGTGTGTGCGCTGAAAAAATCCAGTGCTTATACACAGCCCTGACTCTGTAAATGTTAAACACTTTCGAGCTGTGTTGTGCACAGGACGGGAAAGGCCATGGATATATGAGGAGAAAGGCAGTGGGAGTGAGGGATGGTGAAATGGAGCTTCTGAAGGAGCACTGGTGGGAGGGGTGTAATTGTTTGGGTGTTGAGTTCACATATCAACAACATTCCTCCAGAATCGCAGACTCCACCTTTTAAAGGAATACGTCACCCACCAAATGACCATTTGTATATCTAATAACTCACCATTTCAGGGTTTTCCCTGGCTCACAAAGGGGCTTTGGTGGTGATGTCTGCGGTGCGCATTTTGCAGTTGCATTTACAGATCATGCAGATGTATTCAGCGATGCCATATTTTCTCTATTAGACGACAGAGGTCCAGATAATACAGTACATTAGGGCTGGGCGATATGACCAAAATTTCATATCCTGATATAGGTCATTTCATATCCCCTAACGATACATATCAAGATATGGCACATTTTAATCCAGTGAAGTTAATCCAGAAAAAGTTGTTTCACAGCGGTTATGTTCTAAAGCACAAACACGCCCACACACCTCTGCTCAACACTGCGTCTCTGCTCTGACAGTTATATAAACTCATTATGTTACTGTACGTAGCACCTCAGGACCAAAACATGATCTTGCTTGTCACCAGGCTGGCAGTGAATGCACCAGCACCTGTGTTTTGAGCTGACGCGAAGCGTGGGGCTCAACACGTTACTTTGATCTTTGATGAAGAAAGAACTCGATTATTATTGGTCTAACGTCGCGTCACCAGGCTCTCGTTATTGTCCAAACCATGGTGATTGAACTATGAGTGGTTGCACTCCCTTCCCCGCTCCCACGCCCCTCTTTGGCGGAGGGGATTTTCCATTGGCAGAGGGCTAAAACGGCTTTGGCAGCCACCAAAATATTTTCTATGCAGGGAAAACCCAGCCTTTGTTAAGTTAGATTGGTGATGAAAGCTTTTTTCTTGCATGCCTTCACGGTAAACAAAGAATCCAAAAATGGAAACTCTTGTTGATCAATTGAAATCAGAGGAGACAACAGCAAAATTATATTACAACATGCGTTTACAAATAGTCAGACAACTAATGCAGAATAATCCAAGTCTCATGTATCCAGACGCATGCACAGCAGGGGCCGATTGCTCTGAGACAACAAGAGAGACTGAACTTCCCCTAAAATTGCATAGAAGAAATGGTCAAATATGCACTATTGAATTTACATTAAAATATGAATTTACATTGCATTAAACGTGTGCTAGGATGCGTTTCACATCATGACTATGATGTTCAAACACGTCAGCTGTTAATCACCAGTTTTCAAACGCGACCTCCCTGTCATACATTCTTGTGTCAGCACGGTGGACGCGGAGCCTCCAAGCATTCCTATGAGGCAGCGCTGAGCAGGTTTTTTTCATGCAGCAAAGCGAGACGGTCGTTGGATAAATGCGACAAAATCGTCACTTCCAGAGAGGCTCAGCTTCCCTGGGACCTAATGGAGAGGGCGCTCGGTGTATGCATGATGATTGGAGGAATTCTCTAAAAGGCTGAACCCCTTTGTGATTGACAGGGCTTTGCATTTCGAGCTCAGTCCCATGTCGATATTTGCGAGTGGAGTCTTCTGACAGAGTGCTGTCCGGAGTTCCTTATTTCCGTAAGCGATATAGCTCATTTTCACTGTTTTAAATCCATCCGAAAATCTTTGAGGTGTGTTTTGCTGTGGTTCTATGGCATGAGTGTGGTTGAAAAACGGCTTCAATTAAATGTTCCTTTTATAAGTTGCTGCGGCGCTACAATATGACAAATTTTATGATGTAAACTTAATGTGAGCTTCCCCTGTTTGAAAGACCAGCAGCCGCCACTGATGCACAGTATTTCCCAAACACATCGCATTGCATTGTGGTCAGCGCTTTCAAACAGGGACTGAAAGTGAAACTTGCCGATGCTTTCACTTTCAGTCCCTGTCAGAAAGGGTTGACGGTTGTGAGTGAGTTTCTAAAGGATGTTTTTATATAGTTTTGCTGTTCATCTGTGACTTCTATTTTATCAAAAATGTTCGCCATTTTTGGATTCTTAATTCATCAAAGGCATGTGAGAAGAACAGCATTTTCTTTACGAATTCACTGTAGCATGGGGTGAGTAGTTGATACACAAGTGGTCATTTTGGGTGTGTGACATATTGCTTTAACAGCTGATCAGAAGTAGATTAGATTTTATATGGTTAAAATGATCAATTTAAAGAAGGCTGTGATCTGTTTCCTGAGCAATCCACTGTCTCAACTCAACAACTCCTTAAAGTTGTCTTGCACATATTACAGGAGTACACGGTTTGATTGCATTTGTATTTGTGTACACAGGATGAAAAGAAGAGTGTGAAGAAAAAGCGGAAGAGAAAGAAGTCATCGGCCAGGAGAGCATCAGACAGCTCAGAGGAAGAATCTGATGCTGAAAGCAAGGTTTTACTTTTTCTTTTTTTAACAGTACTGTTGGTTTACCTTGTTTCAGTACACGTCAATAGAATCAGGTTCTGGTGTTGAAAATGTGCAGTCAAACAGTTGTCCTACAATGATGTCAAGTTGTTTTTTTATGTAAATGTTTAATCTAAATGTTTTCGTCCCAAGAAGAAAAAGAAAAGAATCAAGGAAGAAGGAGAAAAAGAAAAGGTAATTTACTGTTTGATGGTGTTGACTTTGTTGATCTTTTGTTGAGTCATATTTCCACATATATGAGCCTTTTTATTTGCATTTCTTGTCCCTTGTTTTTGCCACTCAGTTTGAGTCTAAACCGTTTGAGTCCAGGTGTTACAAAGCACTCAAACCTGTGATGTAAATCTGTCTGTCAGGATGACAAGAGCCGCAAAAGAAAAAGGAAGGCCGAGCGAAGTTATAGAGACTCATCGTCAGAGTCCTCTGCCGAATCTGAGGGGGAAGACGTAGTAAGTATTATTCTTGTGCGTTCATAGATGGGCAGTGAACTTCTAATTAAACTATCTAAGTAAAAGCTCTGAAAACATTGATGTAACACATTTCTTTCACGCCTTTATAGCTCTTATGTGACAATTTTCCTCACTACAAGTTAAGTATGCCACTAGTCCCGCTTGCAATGAGTAAACCAGATGTGAGAAAGTCCCGTCCACTACCCAAAGACCTTTCACATGTCTCTTCTGTTCCTCTTCTTAAACTCTTTGTTCCCTTTTTAATTCAAAGTAAATCCTATTATCTATCACAGAAAGTAGTCTTTTGCCACTGACAACAAAAACTGCCAGCATGAAATGTTTCGCGGCTTTCATCAGATTTTGCCATTTTTATCCTTTTAAATATTTAGTTAAAGAGAACATTACACATTTCGTAGTCTCGTTTTAGTCAACAAGACACTTAATATTTCAGCGTTGTTCAGTCATAAATAAAAACTGAACATTACAGTGTACTAGTGTAGTTAACATGTTTAATGGTAAGCATCTGATGAGACTGTTTAATCAGACTCGCAGTTGGTTTTGTGTCATGTCTGTGCTGTTCTACACTAGGCATGCATCTGAGTTGAGCCCATTCATATGAGACTGCAGTCACAGATAAACCTCATGGTTGTCACTGTCCCAAGAGGCACCCAACTGCAGTTTAATTCTGTCACCCTAACTGCTGAACCACACACAGTGCAAGTACAGTTACATTACACAATTGCCAAATAACGATGAGTTTCAGTTCTCCCTGTACGTGCTCGCTCTCACTCTTTCATTCGTCCAGGTGTGTAAGTTCTATGTAACGCTTCATTAGGAGTGTGATGAATTTGATTAAAATTAAAACTCCTATTTACCCAAGACTGGCCATGTTTGACCTCCATTCAGCGTGTATGAGGAAGACTTTGGTGTATTACAGGTTACACCAGATTGACAGCCACAGTGTTCAGTGAAAGTTCAGAAGTGCAACTCATATGAGGCAAACTGCACGTAGCACTGTAGAGTCAAGAGCCTGATTTGCAAGAATCTGGCGTCTTTTTGTCCTTGATAATAAGATTTCAAACTCTGTTCAATTTTTTTTAATCATTTGCAAAAAAAAATTCACCAATTTTTAATATCAGTTTTGTCTCATCTTATTTGAATAATAGATTGCTAATGATTTTGTCCCATATTTTTTGACCGACATGAACCATACTAGTGTGAGCCAAATTCAGCCAAACCTAAAGTGAAAGGAAAATTGTTGTTAATTAGGCCTGCTCAACAGCTGAGAAAGAAACATTTTGGCTCGGACACCAAAGACTTTACGAGTTTGGTTTGGTATAGAATTATTTTGTAAACCCAGATGCTGTTGCAGATGCTCGTAGAAACTCCATAATTGTGAAACAATATTGCTTCATGAAGGGGGCTGTTTAGAATTGGGACTTCTTCATTTCCAGTGTCTTATTTCAACGTTTCCTCCCATAGGCTGAAGCCAAGAAGAAAAAGACAAGTAGCGAGGAAAAGGAGAAAATCACAGTGAGAAATTTACTTCTCTTATTTCTATAGAACCACTGTACAAATACGAATTTGGTTTGATCTAGTGCAGAGACTACAGCAAAGACTAATATCAGGGATGTATGAATTAAGTGTGTAGCTAAGATGTGTCGCACAGGTGTACATGAAGTGCATGCAGAAAGTCAGATATATAAACCTTATATTTGTTGCTCCACTTTCTAACAAAGCTGTATTGTTGTCCAACTGTGGAATGGGTGCTCAGTTCAAGAGAGGAGATGTGAAATGTCAAATGTTTTACATCCACAGGACAAATCCAAGAAGAAGAGGAAAAAGAAGCACAAGAAACACGGCAGAAAAAAGAAAAAGAAGGCCGCATCTCAGTCAGACTCGGAGTTTGACTAACAACCGTAGCTGTACGGTTCTCTCTTCCTCCTGACAGTTCACAGTAGTGTTATTTTTGCCTCTGACCTCTGAAAAACTTCTCCTATCCAGCTTTGGTCATCACGCTTGAACAAGAGACTTACAGACTTGTAATGCTGGGGTTCTGTGAGTTAAGTGAATTGAGGGCGGCACCCATCCCTCTAAGTGGCAACTACCGGTACATATCTTCCGTTTTTATTGTCGGTTTGTTTTTCCACCATGCTTTTTGTAGATAATTTTCCTTTTGAGTTACGTTCAACAACAGGACTGAAGTGAATTCCTTTATAATTATTTTCCCCCCTCATCTTGGAGATGTCAGTGTGACTGGCATTCACTTTCACCTTCAGTACGCTGGCCCTCTCGGAGCCGCTCGCTCTCTGCTTCACACCCGACATCTTGCGTTTCTAGTTGCTAGATGAGGCTGTCATGCTAGTGCCTGCGTCGTGCATGTAGACCCCGATGACCTGATGTCTCGCCAGCCTCATATTGAAGTTGGACTTATGATACGAAATGTGAGCTGCACAGTCAACATTTATACAAGGGATAAATTGTACTGTTAGATTAATTGTTACACTGCAGTGTAAATGTAAAAACAATGGGAATTCATTAATAAAGTATTGTTTTAGCCTTTATCGCTGTTACTTAGTTCAACCTTTATTGTGAGTGTATTGATTTTGGGTTGTGTGTGTGTGTGTGTGTGTGTGTGTGTGTGTGTGTGTGTATATTCACAGATCACACATGGATGTGGTCCATTAACTGTCACCCACTGGTTTTGCTTTTATGGTTATCTGGTCCACTTTTCTTATTACAGACTTAAAAATATGGTTTTGCATTGTGTCACTTCCTTAAAACCAAGTGTGGTCTGCAGTACTGTAACGGACAGTGAAAACCTCAGTGAAAACCTCAGTGCTGCTTCTGCTATTGCAGTTTGTTTTCACTGGTCTACAACGTGCAATCATTACAATATCAAACAATAAAAAAAACTTTTTATATGTATATTACCAATAAGTTGGGATGCTGTGAAAATGCAAGTAAAAGCAGAATGTGGTGATCTGCAAATCATTTGTGACCTATATTTAATTGAATGCAGTACATATACAATGTTCAGTAAGACTGGGACAGAAGCAATAACATATTGAGAAAGCTGTGGGAAGCTCAAAAAACACCTGTTTGGATCATCCCACAGGTTAATCGATAACAAGTGAGAGTGTTATGACTGGGTATAGGAAGTGGATCCTTGAAAGGCTGAGTTTACAAACAAGGATGGCGCGAGGTTCACCACTTTGGGAAAAACTACAAATAGGCCTATGAGAGTTTAAGAACAATCTTTCTTAACACTATTGCATGGAATTAAGGGATTTCACCGTCTACAATCCATAATATCAAAAGTTTCAGCGAAAACCAACACTTAACGCTGTGACCTTTGATCCCTCAGACTGCAATGCATTCAAAATCAGGAAGTGTGCTGTGGTCTGGAGAGTCCGCATTTCAAATTGTTTGGAAATCATGGATATCATGTCCTCACAGTAAAAGAACCAACATATGCTGCCATTCAAGGACGTCCCCTCTTATTTGAGCAAGACACGTGTGGCTTCATAGGAAAATAGTGCAGGCACTAGACAGGCTTGCCTGCACTCCAAACCTGTCTCCCATTGAACATGTGTGACACAAAATACGATAATGGAGACCCTGGACTGTTGAGCAACAAATGTATGTCAGGCAAGAATGGAAAAAAAAATTACTTCCAAGAAACTCAAACAATAAGTCATGCCTTGTTACCTTAAGCTCTAAAAGACAAGTTTGTTTTGTAGCATGTTTTGTAAAATTGTATCTGCAAAGTAACTAAAAATGTAGAATAGTAAAAAGTAGAGGAAAAAAGTAGTAGAAAATGGAACAGGAAGTACATTAACTTTAAAATGTACTTGCATACAGTACTTCAGTTAATTTACTGAGTTATAAGTTTTCAGTGCACTTCCTCCTTTAAAAAAAATCCAGTCCCTGTAGTGTAACTATTTTTTATGAGGCTTTACAGGCAGGTCTTGTGATTGAAACAAATTCACAGTATCAAAGGTTAATGTGAGCTTGTAAAGTCTCCCCTGTTAAATCACTGAGTTTTGTGTACGTTTGCAGCCTCGCACAATCATTGCTCAAACCTTGCTTGTAAAATCCAAGCTGCCCACAGAGCACAGGGGGTGTGATAAACAGTTGAGCCCTCCGTTTTTGTTCAGTGGGAGTGTCTGGCCTGCTATATAAAGAGCGGTGCATCCGGGGTTCAGTTAAGGGGAAGTGTGAGGCGTATGACAGGAAGCTGCTGAATCACTTACAGAAGGTAAGTTTTAAAAACAAATATGAATGTGTATCAGATATATAACTGTCAGTGAAGTACTTAATAAACAGTTACAGTGTCTACTGTTTAATCACTGTTCTGTGTGGTTTTGGTGAAAGGAAAATACTCACAATGAAAGTGAAAGTTACAGAAAGGGAACAGAAATAGAAGTTTCATTAAAAGTCACAGAATCTGGCTTGTGAACTTAAGACAGGATTTTTTTAATTGAATGTCATATATTGTATCACATTTAATAGATTTAAATAACTGTTACAAATACTCTCCTCTGCAGATGTTGAGGCTAACTCTGTGGTTGTTAGTGGGAGTGTTTGTGTGGGAGCTTGCGTCCTGCTCCATCACATGTCCCGATGGGAACATCTGCTCTGATTCCGCCACCTGCTGTATGACTGAGCATGGGTATAGCTGCTGTCCATATCCAAATGTAAGTCACTTGTGAACACATAAAGTATCTTGACTAACATTTTGGTCTTGGTAAATGATGCAAATATTCCTCCCTAATTTTCTATGTGTCTGCCTCCATGTGTCTTCAGGCTGTGTGTTGCTCCGACTTGGCCCATTGCTGCCCTTCAGGGTATCGTTGTAACGTGCTCACCCAGATGTGTGAGAGAGAGCCGTGGATGAGCATGCCCATGGTAAAGAAGGTGGCGGCAGAGGAGCCAAGCACTCCTGTTCTACCTGCTTTTCCCCATCAGGAGCCAGAAAACAATCATGTGCCAGACCAACAGAAGAGCTCAGTTGTCTATTGCGACAGCTATAGCTATTGTCCCGATGGCACTACCTGCTGCAGACATTCAACAGGTCTCTGGTGGTGTTGCAGGTACTCTCCTGTGAGTCGATCTTTATACGCTTGTGCAATAAGACACAACTATAATGATATATTTTTGTCTACTATGGCATGACCAGTCAAAGCTTGCCACTCAGATCTTTGACAATAAATAAACTGTAACTCGTTGTAACCTGTAGGGCAGGTGTTGTCGAGATGGCAACCACTGTTGTCCTGCCGGCTACGACTGTGACTACACTTACCTGTACTGTGTGAGGCAAGGCCTGAGATATCCCTTCACCCCCAGACACAGTCCCGCTTCAGTCCCTGCCTCTGTCATTTCAGCACCACAGGACAAAGGCAGCTTGCAAGAGGTAGGACTTATCACAGTAAATGTGCCTCTCTAAATGTGGTGTATAAATCCTGGGGTTACTTATAAGAATGATCATCCAGTCACACAAAGCTGAAGGCCCTGAAGACCTTTTCACTCAATCAGCTTCTTACTAAAAGCAATGGGGTCCTACATGAACACTTTTAGTTTGATAGCTTTTTGCATTTCAGTTTGCATACTTGCTTTATTTCACTGGTATGAAGTGGGTGGGATTTGGGGACTGTTTGTTGTTTATCAGAGGAGGGGAGTTTATCTTTATTCTCCCTGGAGCGACATACAGTTTTCCTTGAGCTTCCCTGAGTGATTGGGGTAAAAGCATGACCCTTCAGCTATAAATAACCATATTTTTTATATTCACACCAAATACAGGTAGCATTGGAGTGGCAACATTCTTTCAAACCCACCAGTGGGTCTGGGGGTTTAGAGGGTATTTAAATAAAATACAAAATACAAGCATTTAAAGTGGTATGTCCCTCAAAGAAGCCAAAATAAATAGCATTCATTTCTCCTCACTCTTGATGAATAGTCTTAATAAAAATATTAAAGTGTGTGTTTTCCACAGGCCAGTGGCCAAAAATCTATTACTGTTTGTCATTATCTTATGAAAATAAACATGTACTAATTACAGAATATTTAGTAACTACTTGCCAGGGGATAAAGGATAATGGTCAGTTTGTGTTAACCTTTTGCAGACACCAATGACAGCTCTGACAGAAGCCAGTAGTGGCAACGCTAAGGCTGGAATCATTCGCTGTGACTCCGTGTTTTACTGCCCAGGAGGGAAAACTTGCTGCAAAGGAATCACAGGCCAGTGGAGCTGCTGCCCTTACCCACTGGTATGGATTGTGCATGAAATATGTAAACCGTCATGAAGTAATGGTGCAGTGATCGAAAGGGAAACAATTTGGGGAGAATGCTTACACAAACCAAGAGTATTGAGAATTTAATGTACAGAACAATGAAATGCTCATTATAATCCTTTACTGCAGTGATTTACAAGTTAATACTGTATTTTTTCTAACATCAACACCTGTTCTGATTCAGGGCCAGTGTTGTGAGGATGGTCAGCACTGCTGTGAGTATGGATATAACTGCGACCCCTCCTCAAAGTCATGCGTAGGATGGTACTCACAGATCCCCTCAGGAGCACGAGAACCCGCCAACACAGACTAAGGAGGACACACTGTTTGAGTTTGTGCACTGTGACAGCTTTGCTATAATTTTGATACACACCTCAGATCAAATCAAACACAACATCATTAGACTTAGATGACGGTTTAATGAGTGAATAATCTGCTTACAACTTCAAAAGATCATTTCTCTTATCCATGTTGAATTCCATTTTATACTGTATGCTGCATTGGTGTTTAAAAAGGATGGGAGGTAAACATTAATTTTAAGACACCAGCTTGGCAAGAGCTCACGCAAACGTTTTTATCAGTTGCATTATGTTTAATATAAGCATTTTCATTTTCATGCCACTTTCCTTTTTAATGAAACATAAAAAGAGAACACTCACAAACATATGAACTTTATAAAAAAATAAATTTAAAAAAACATGCAATGTGAATGAATCATTTTTCTGCTTTGCTCGTGCTTTCTGAACTTAAAGAGGAACTACACCCATTTTCAAAATTCAGAAAGGTTATTCCTGTGGTCCAAAAATGTTAGTAAACACAAACAACAATCTCCCAAATCCAAAAAACTAGAGTAAGTTTGTGACGTCATAGGGTATAAAGTCTGAAGCTGCTCCGTAGACAATGAAGCGGAAAAGATGTTTTCGATGACAGTGAGCGCACCCAGGGGAATGCTCTGAGTATATGGGTACATTTCCTGATTCAGCAATCAAAACACTAAAAAAGATAGAGCTCATTTGGGTATGACAAAGAAAACAAACACATGGTGGGTTCATAAAATCAGGCTAACATTCATTCAAGTTCAAGTGCACAATCAAGAGCAGCGCCAGACTTTACTCCCTATGGCACCACTAGTTTGAGAATTATTTCTCTGATTTCTGGCTTTGAAAGAGAGTAGCTTATGCCCTTAGATATTGAGTGAACTTTCTCAGTCCATGAAAATAACTAACTAATCTTAATTTAAGTGCTGTTTCCCTTTAATGTGTCATTGGGTGAAAGACAACTCACCTGTGTTTCCCTGAATTTTATATTAATATTATTCTTACTATCATTTTATTATCATCATTATGGTTCTCATTATTATTAATGTTTTTATTATTATTATTATAAAACAGCACACTGTGATGCTCATCAAAGGGCTTTTACGTTGAAATGCATAAACGGAAACGCAGGCTTTTATTTTGACTGGCTAACTTCCTTGGTTCCCATGTGTATGTTTTCGGGCGGAGGCGTATGTGCGAATGGTGGAGAGATGGGTCAAATCGAGGAGCTAAAAGTGTTTGTGTCCGAGCGGCTACATGCTGCCGCCTCTGACATTTTAGGTGCTATTGAAAAGACAATAACGGATTACGAGGAGCAGGCTTCCCGTCTGAAGGAGGAAAACGACCGCCACCGCTCTCTGTTGGACATCATCCTCAAAGCCAAGACACCGCGTACAGAAGGTTGGTGCATCCAAACGAGAAAGAAAATGTAGTTTTAAATCCAGAATCCTTGAATTTATCGGAGTCTGTTTTAGGTGAATGTCCTCTTTTCACCCTGATAGCAATAAAACTAAAAATTATGTCTCTGGAGCTGTTAGCTGTCTGTTAGCCGGCTACGTTATAACTTTAAGCTAACTGTAGCTAGCTAGCTTTGCGAGTATTTGTGAAGTCAGTTGCTTAGTAAGTATGTATAACGATAATACTCTCATTGGGTGCAGAGTGCACGGTATGCGATTTCGGACGCAGCATTTATTTAGCTAACGTTAACTGTAGCTTGCTAGTTTTTCCGATCATTAGGTAACGTTAGTTACACACTTCCTGGCAACACTGAAGACATTAACATATTGCTAATATGTGGCTTTTGCTTCAACTAATATCATACTTTTAAAAATATAATTGGATAGTGTTGTGGTGTTTATAACACTCTGCGAGCCCAAGCTAGCATCACCATCTACAGATCACGTCGCCATTTTTTTTTTTTTTTTTCTAGGATAGCGAAGGTACGACCCGCCTGCTTATCTCCGATTGGCTAGTACTCGTTGGCTTCATTGGTTGGATTGGTTGGGATAGCGGAAGTGTGGCAGGACAAGCCAATCAGGGGCAGAGCAGGGCCCAGTCAATCACAGAACAGTAGGGCGGGACACAGGCGGAATATTTATGAGGAAAATATTAATACCAGCTGCTTTAATTACAGGCCAGTAGAATAACAACTGCATAATAGCCAGGAGTCGTATTAAGACTTTAAATATGCCACAACAACACATCACTGAAAATGTAAGCACAATAAAGTTACTTAGCATCTTTTTAAAAATCCATTTAGCTGTAAAATGGCAAAAAAATCTCTCCCTCTTGTGGTTCGCCATGGCAACACCTTTTATACTATGCATTTGTGCGATCAAACAGAAATTGTGAGCTCATTACCTGCAGGTGTTGCTAATAACACTAACGATGGCTCTTTGCCATTCAGGTGCTCCAGTGACGGTGGCAGTGAGCAAGCATGCAGGACACAAGCACCCTGAAATCAAAGCATGCAAAATGGAATTCAGCCATCATTCATTTGATGATTCACACCTGTGTTGTTACCACTGCAACATGTCAAAACGTCTTCCACGAAAAAGGCTTATACAGTGTGCAGCTTTTAGAAGGCCTAGTTGCAGACAAATACATGCATCAAACAAAGCCTCAAAAATCAGTAATTTTCACGCTGCTTACTCTCGTTATCAAGTCATTCTTTGCACCTATTGCCTAATTGCTTATGTGTCAGTGAAAAGACACAATATTGCAAAATATCATATTGATGATTTAATGATCGACACAGAATATGTCACTGAGTAAAACATCTCACCAGTCAGCTCTAGTGTAAATAATTGAATTAATGATGGCTGAAATCTGTTTAGCTGTTTTGGTGTGAGAGTCCCGATATTGTACGTGCTGGCTCGTGTCATGACTTGAATAGAGCAGTGTAATCGTTAATGTCATGTGTAACACCCACGCCTTTTCTGACTGTGTCAAGTCAAGATGTCTGCTGTGAAAAAGATCTATTGACTTGTTTTTAAAAAATGCGGTATTCCCCTAATTTTCATGAATAATGTCACCTCAGTGCCATCGTGTGGCATTGAGGGCATCTGGCAGCAGCCAATAACAACTTGACATGTTGTGAACATGGTGTCAGGTCATAGGCAATCTGTTCATTAGCTCTCTGGTGTCAGAACCAGCGTTGGTACTTGCCAGATTTCCTGTTTTTTCTGTTTTCCTAAACACCATCATCAAATGACAACTTTTATTTAATACAACATAACACTTTTTTCTATGTTGTTCTTTTTTCTCTGCAGCACGTCAAGCCACCAAAAGTACCCATGCTGCCGCCAGGTCATGTGCATCAGATTCAAGTCCAAGGCCTGAGAAACCCAAGTCCAAGACCAGAGCATCGCACTTCCATTCCAGGGGTAGGGCTAAGTCTGACAATAAATTCTCACAAAAAGGTCATTCATTACATTGTAAAAACATGATATAACTGTTAGTTACAGCTTGCTTTTCCATTAATGACATGACACTAACTATTTGCTCACACTGTTGTTTGTGTTATTCCAGGGAAGTAGGCATTTCAGTCATTTTCACAAGGCCTTTGTCGAAGTGTCTCATAACTGATAATTCTATTAAATACCATTTTGTTCTGTAAAATTACTCAGTTAGATCCTGTTTTTGTTTCCCAGACTGGCAGTGGGCCTTCACTTCACGCACTGACTTTATAAAGTTTGCAGCCATTGGCGACTGTCCCTACTGCTTGAAGAGAATTCAAGCCACTGAGACACATTTGATAAAGAAACATTATCTAAATGCTGTCCATTTTAATGAGGACGGCACTGGTAAGTTTTATTAACATGGAAATCTAAATATGATGATACTTATTACTCAAGCAATTTTCAAGTTTGCTAGCTAATGAACATGTGCTTAAACAATGTTCTGTTGAGTATCCTGTCATTTTAGTGTTGCTTGTAGTAAGTAGGCTTTTTTTTCTCTTTGCAGAAAAATTTGTCGTACCATGTACGTGCGAAGACTTGATTCAGGGCAGAAGTCACTGGCACTGCCCATACTGCACAAAGATCATCAATCGGAGATGTAACTTTGAGATACACATATCTAAACAACACGGTATGTACAATGTCTTGGAATATTCACAGTATTATCTGAGCATTCCTTTGTTTTGTTGTAAAAGCATGACCACTGTGTAACAGTGCCATCACTAATAATACTGGTAATATTGTTGTTTTCTCTGACCAGAAGTTGTTGTTGACTACAGTGTCTTTTTACTTCACAGGCTCTAAAATACTGCAGCAAAGCCAAGACACAGGTTAGTTTACAACGATGACCCACATTGTTTACAAATGCTTAATTATTGGAATGAGGTTGCTGTAATTTATCCATAATATGCAATATTAAATTTTACACTATCGCTCCAAGTGGCGAGCTGTAATGCACTATGCAGATGGGCTACCGGCCCAGAGTGGTGGAAAGTAAATCAATGACACAACAATGACTTCTTTGCATATGATCTCATACATCACTGTGCTGCCCTGATGGAGGGCAGGCAACTAGAGACCAAGACTATCAACACTGCACATTGCCAATGATTTGTGCTGTTTACGGCTGTTCCAATCGATCAAACTGGGGAAAAATAAAGGCCACATTAAGTCTCGAAAATAGTAGGATGTAGAGAGGAGATGTAAAAAACAAACTGAGAAACAGCAGCAGATGTGGATCAGAAACCCATCTTCAGTCTGGAGGAGTGGAGTCAACGAACCTCAAACATTAACATTAAAGCATCGAGTTAAACGTGCCTCAAGTTGGATGCACGACAGCTCCTCTGCGTTTTTAGCCACAATCCATATTTTTACTAAGGCCGTTACACCTGACCTCTGGGAACAGTTGACCTAGTGAGTAGAAAGTAGTCGCTCAAGTTAGCTAACATCAGCTAGAAACGTTAGCCTGACAGCAGTGCATCCACGTACAGAGTTAAAATATAAAAGACAGTCATACTCTGGTTGTACTACACAGTTTACTCACCCATCCAAAAACAAGTTGGCGGTTGTTTCAGTCATGGTTCAATAGAGTCCACTAGACTGTTGTGTGCTTTCATCGCCCTGCCAAGTAGCGTTAATAACGTTAGGAGGTCTAGAGGATGAGGTCATTTTTAAAGACAATCTGAGCAAATTGGTCAAGTTGTATGGATCACATCCAGTACTTAATTTTCAGACAATACCTGCTCCCTGCAAGTGTGTCCAAACCCTTCTATGTTGTCACATTCCTTTATTCCCAATGTATAGTATATGGATTTTATCACTTTCTGCCCTCCATCTGAATTCTGTGCATCATAATAGTTACGTGCTAGAGATATGAGTGTTCTGCTGGTAACCAAATCATTGCGTAATGTTTTATCATGATGCCCCTCCCCTACCGAGGGCTGAACAACACCTAAGCCCTCTGGAGGAAAACACTCTTGAATATGTTGAATACAAAAACAGATTCAAGATTCACTGAGCAAGTGTGTTATTTACTCTGAAAAACACTGGGACACTGGGACATAAGATAATCATACATCATAATAAAAGGTTCTTTCCTTTTTGAATGTACCCTCTGTAATTCAAAGCACAGTCTTGGCTGTCCTTGCCACAAGTGTGCTGAGTTTGCTCGAAACTGCTGTGAAAAGTGTTGTTTTGTAGCAGGGAACAAATCTTTTGTATGTGTGAAGGAATACAATCAGTGTTAATTAGTCAGCCCTTTAAAAAAAACAAGTGTATTTTTCAGTTAACCAAAAGTGTGCTGTGTCGATAGGGCAGTGGGGGGGTACAGCCACTGATTTACGTTCACTGAGGCTTATAAATAAATAGTTTGATTGAGTATTGACTGCAAAAAACAGATATTTGGCAGTCTGTTTATGGAATATAATACATTGCTCTGTCCTCCCCAATAGAGGTCAATCAGCCCTCTGTCTCTGCCTTTGAGGAGGAGGTACCCCCAAGTCCTGAAACCTGGAGCCAGCAGTTCAGCAGTCTGAACCAGGAGGACCACCAGGCCTCACTGCTGCTTCAAGTCAAACAAGAGGAAGATCGAGGAATGTGTAGACAAGGTCTGGTGGAAGAGTTTGGCATGCATAACTTTACTTTGAGTACATGTACAAACTTGTGTGACAAACAACTGAATGTGTTTTTTTCCTTTATCCGTAGTGAGTCATGCTGAGTGGCAGAACTCTGTGCAAGTGGAGATCGAAGGCAAGCAAATGCGGAAAGGCAACAGTCAAATGAGTCTGGAGGTAGATCACGTCCAAGAACCATTATACAACATCGTCTACGTGGACAGTTGTATTCAAGATGTCAGTGAAATCAACAGTGTGCAAAGCAGCGAGGAACATCATCGTCCTAATTCTTCAAATCCACCTCTGGAAACACAGCCTTACAGTGGAGCTGGTGGAATACAGCAGCCAGCTGAGGACTCTCAGCACACGACACCTGGCTCTAGTTTAAAGAGGAAAAAGCATGTGAAAAAATCTCTCTCTCTGAGTAAGAAATCAGCACAACCATCTGTCCGTCAGAATCCCCCAGGTCCTTATCGTTGTAAAGCATGTGGAGAGACTTTCCATAACATGTACACACTGAGGGGACACATGGTATCACACATAGTGGATGAAACCTGTATTTGTGGAATCTGTGGAAAACATTTAGAGACCACAGACAGTTTGTTCCAGCACCTTCAGCGCCACGCAAACAAATACAAATGTGGTATATGTGGCAAACAATTTTCTAGTAGCTCCCGCCTGATACAACATAAGAGATTTCATAGACCGAAGCGTGTAAATGTCACGTCATAGTCTCAAAAACTACACGTGAGCGGATTCCTACAGACATCCTAAATGAATCGAAAAGGGCTGTGATTATTGTTTCCTGATGGACTGCGTGGGAGATACCACTCCAGTCGTGTACATATGGGAGGAGGAATACTTCAGCCCCAGTGGTTGCTGGTGTTAATTGTATATCATTGTATTCATATGCAATTTTGTAGACTTGAATTAATAAAATTTAAACCGACTTCTGTGTATACTTTTAAATAAGCCACCAGTTTGGGAGTGAGACCTAGCTTAGATTCAAGGTCAGGTTTGTGACTATAACAAATGATCAAAATTTAATAACCACCACAAAATGCAATTATTGGTGTCCCACAGAGGTGTGGACTCAAGTCAAACATTTGTTAAAATGATATTACCTTTGGTAAGGAGTGCATTATGACTTGTAAAGGACTTGACTTGGGACTTTTCAGTCTTGACTTTGGACTTGACTCAGGACTCAGGACTCACCTGACCTAACTTGGGGCTTGAGTGCAAAGTGTAAAATTTGATGACTTTAGATTCGACTTGAAAATACATGTTGACTTCTCCATGGCCAAAGATTAAAAAGTTTGGGGGTAAAAATGTGCCATGAAGCAATTTATTACTCATCATTTATGAAATCAAATAACATTAATACTGTTCATTCCCAGCAGGTCGACACTTAATGTCCAGATCCATTTTATTCAAACCAACTGGACAGCATCCATTTAAGTTGCAGGACAGAACCATTAAAAACTAACGTAACATACTGAACGTCAGTTGGAGAAATGATACCAAAGATAATTTTGATCCTGTCCAAAAAACAAACTGTATGCAAAACATGTGGTTTGGAAATTACAGGTGGAGACACAACAACAAACTTGTTGAACAAATACAAACTCTAAAAAGCATTTGTGATTTGTGTTACATTTTGTAAGGAGTGCATTATGATTGTAAAGGACTTGACTTGGGACTTTTCACTCTTGACTTTGGACTTGACTCGGGACTCACCTGACTTAACTTGGAGCTTGAGTGCAAAGTGCAAAATTTGAGATTCGACTTGACAAAATCCACTTGAGCCTTTTGACTTAAAAAATACACGTTCTTCCTCCATGCTCAAAGATCAAAAAGTATGGGGGTAAAAATGTGCCATAAATCCATTATCCACATTTGCAGAGTGCATTGTGACTTGTCCGCCTGTATTTGTATTTGACACTACAAGTTGTCAATGGGCTGGTATGACGTCGCTTATATAATTAATTTTAAGATTGCAGTCAAAAGGTAAAAGGCTATTTGTGATATAGCCTACTGTGCTATTATTAAGGGAATCAGTTTTTGTGTGATGCATTGACAAAGCTATGGGAAGTAAACGCATCATGAAGCGACTGCAGTGAAGAACAGACATATTTCAATGGTGAGGGGTTAAATGTCAAGAAAAAAAAGTTGGGAATTTCGGGACTTGTCACTATTCCTGCTGACTGGACTGTCCCTCCAGTCAGTCAGTGTGTATGAACTAGTGTTAGTGTTTGCAGGGCTCATGCCGTGACTGCTGGATTTTGGTTTCCAACTTTCCCGTCTTGTCCTTTCTGTCCCATGATGCGGTGAGTGTCCACGGCAGGAAGGAAGAGGGGGGACGCCGTTTGACTCCGCTCCGGGAGAGTCTGTCCTCATTCAAGTTTCCCCCGGTTAATGTACAGTAACTCCGGGGCGAGTTGCTGCCTCCGTTTGGTTGGGAATATGGCTGTGTTGAAGATACAAGACCAGGTAACATTATCTAACTAACATTTAACATTAACTCGCCTGTGTCACTTTTTGTTCAAACGAGCAGCGCTAGTTCTTGTGAGTGTTTATGTGTAACGTGAGTGAACCGTGTGTCAAACTGACTGCTCATTTTAGCTTAACTTCACCAACATGAGGCAGCTACATTTATCCAGTGTGACTAAAACCAGTGTAGTAGCTGAAATATTAAGGTTAAAGGTGTAATGGTGAAGCTATTGCCAACGCTCGCACAGTTCATGACAAGTTAGCTAACGTTAGCTAGCGGTAACCAGTTAACACAAACCAGATAAGGTGGAAAGCATGCTAACGTCATGTCACCTGTTGCCTCGCGTTAACTTGGTTTGTTTAAAAAGCTCACTCTCATGTCAAATCTGTGTTAACGTGGTTGTTTGTGTGTTTTCGTCGGTGTTTTTCACTGTTGCTGTCTGTTGCTGTCTCCAGTGTTGATGGACTGGTGAGCACAGCTGGATAGCTACTAGGTTAACAGGGTGGCTAACTCCCTTTCTCCTGCTAATGCTAGTTAGCGACTTTAACTCGTGCACTTTCAAGTGTAACGCCGCCACATTATAAGGCTCTTAAAGTTGGTGAAACGATTCAGACACCGTGTTTCCGATCCCACTGGCTGCAGGCCGATTTTCTACCCAGGGAGTTTGCTTTGTCAGCTGTCTGTTTCAGCTCCCTGCTCATTTTCTCCGGGGCAGCTGTGGGCAGTCACCTGTTGCTCCAGATAAGAAAGGCTGTCAGACTAAAATAGCAGGTGGTGCTGGTTCAAAAGTCTCCAGCTGTGTGCATGAATTAGACTCTTTCCACAAGCTTAAAACAGTTATTATGGACAATGTTGGGACCTAAAGGCAGGGATACACAGGGCATTGTAGTGGACGCATGCACCAGTTATTTTGTTAGATTACCAGTTAGTGTGTGTGTGCTTGACAGGTAAAATTGTGAGGAGAACAATCCAATTAGCCAATGTATCAATCAATAGAAGATTTGATTTTTTTATTTGTGATAAGAAAGAAAACCAAATATTTATTGGATACAGGTTTTAAGCATTACATTTTGCTTTCTGTCCTTTTTATACCAAGGTGGATGCAATTGTTTCATGACTGTCAGACAAAACTTTGGTAACTTGTGATATTATCCATTTATTGTGTCATTGATTACATTTTTTTCACAAAGTCTTTACATTTTAGAATAAATGATTCATCAGTGAATATTATAATAATCACATATACTGAATTTGATCGAATGAAAACAGTTGCACTTGTTGAAGTAATTATGGCAAAGTGCTTCATTTTTTATTGGATCATATTTCAAATATTACAGTACATTGTACAGAGAGATACAAGTTTCGCTTATTGATGATCATTTTAACATCATATATGAAACATAACAAAGGAAAAGAACATAAAACAAAAACGAAGCACTTAGACATTTATTTATTTAATTATTTAACCTTTATTTAACCAGGAAGTCCCATTGAGACTGAAAATCTCTTTTACAAGCGAGACCATGCCGAGGTAGCAGCCAATTAACACACATTTAAAATGCAACAAATATAATACATACATATCTCAAGAAAAACAAGCACACATCTCTGTCACCATGTTCTTTATGATGCCCTTAAATTCATCAATGGATATACATGTTTTTCTTTTTGGAGATTGTTCCATGTCCAAGGTGCAGAGTACAAAAATGCAGTTTTCCCCAGATCTGTTGCTGGTAACTACCAGAGCTGACACACAGAAGGGAGCAGAGATTGGTTGGAAGTTTGCCCAATATTGCTTTATAGATAACGATATACCAGTGCGGTTGTTGGCGAGTGGTCAATGACGTCCCACCCACTAAATCATAAAGAATGCAGGGATGAGTAAGTGACTTTGCATTTGTAATAAAACGTAGAGATGCATGGTAGACTATATAGGTAGATATAAACGTTATTAAGTGTTTGTTCAGAATTGGCTGTCAAAGCAGTTATAGAAAGATATTGTCCTGTAACACTTTGACAAACTTGACATCACTCAAAGTGGGTCACTGATGGTGCAGCTCTGTGGCTTGTCCCGGTCTGACCAGTCTTCCGGACAGGCACGCAACAAACGGAAGTGTGTGTGTGATTAGATCCCCCTCTCTATTCTCTATTGTTCTATGTAGTGCTTGCTGACAGAACAAGACAAAGGGACAAAAATAGTCCCACTCAGAGGGACAGGAGTGTCAGTTTTGGCAAAAGCCGCTGTTTGTCCTCTAGAGGGCATCCTGTCGCTTTGGAGCTTCTGAAAGCAGAAGCTTCTGAAAGCAGAAGGTCAAGCATACAAGAGGGCATATCATTGTTTTGTTTGTGTTAAATTGCTTGGGGCTTTTCTGATGTGTCCCCGATGCATACATCACATTTTCTACTGTCCCGCTTTCCCACAAATGAGTCATGACTGTCGCTCTACTAGACAAAGTCAGTGTGCCAGGCCACCATGAAGATTAACACTGTTAAGCCAACACTGGTCTTCACACATCCAAAAAAAAAGATTTAAAATGAAATTAAAGTTAAGAACAAATTCCAAACAATAGCTAAATAAATACACTGTTTGGATATGACTAGAAACAAATGAAAATTAGAGAGTCATCATGAGTTTCTTCTTCACAGACTGACCCTGGTGATTTCTCATCTGTTTGTCTTTTGGTGTGTTGCTTTACTTACATTAGTTCAGAGCCATGTGACGTTGATGACTCATCCTCTGTTTGCCATTCAGTAAGAGCATCTAATAGAAAGCATGTCGCGGTATGCATACCATACGTGTAATGTCAGGACAATAAAGCTTTCATACAGATCACCCTC
Source organism: Epinephelus cyanopodus (assembly GCA_026686955.1). Taxonomy (NCBI): domain Eukaryota; kingdom Metazoa; phylum Chordata; class Actinopteri; order Perciformes; family Serranidae; genus Epinephelus; species Epinephelus cyanopodus. The sequence goes on from CM048931.1 coordinate 28,526,807, forward strand.
CTTTGATTTTAAAAGCTTTGAAATCTCTAGATGCTGCTGTCTGTGCAAGAACCTCTCTCTCTCTCTCTCACACACACACACACACACACACACACACACACACACACGCTGGCCTTTGTGTTTCTGGACAGGGATTATATTACACACAGTGCATCCTGTCGCAGGGTTAGAGCAGAGGTCAGTGAAAGCTGCATAATTCCACGTACACATATGCGCTCTCTCACATTAAGTGAAGCTCGGGTTGTATTGGAATTTTATTTGTGGGTATTTGTGATACTATTTCGACTGCGTCCTCTTGTTGTTGTGGTGAGATCAGGTTCACCTTCTGTGTGTTTTCCTCCAGTGTCCCACTGCTGTAGAAACCCCAGCTCAGCATTACCGGAGCAGACATTTGAGCTGTGCCTGCCTCATGAAAGCACATCACAAAGTGGATTTTTCAGCTTTTGTTGTCAGACTGTCATGCTGCTTGTGTTTAGGAATGCTCAGTTTGTCTTGATCACCCCGTACTGTGCGTAAAGGTTTGCATGCCTGTTCCGCATGCTTGACCATGCCCTTGAGTCCTGATTACAACTTTAAACACACATAAACAGCTCAATCCAATTTTATTTGTGTAGCCCATCATTACAAATCACTATTTGCCTCAGAGGGCTTCACGACATATGACACATCCTTGGTTCCTCACTGTGGATAAGGAAAAACACTCCCCAGTAAAACGGGGGGAGGAAAATGGAAGAAACCTCAGGAAGAGCAACTGAGGACAGACAGATGTGAAATAGTTGTCTGATGTGTGCAGACAAGACCAGCACAATAAAATTACATTTTCGATGTAGAAATACATACAGTGTTCACATAAAGACTCATTTCTGTTTGGCAAATGCACAAATCTGCTCTGCAAACATCTCTTGGCTACGTTCCCGAGAGCATCCCCAGTGTGAGCAAGTAGGATAGACAAAACATTGGTTGTTTGTTTATGTACTTTGCCTCCCGAACTTCATTCTTTGTTTGTGCCTTTGAGGCAAATCTGTAATGTCAACTCCATGGCTGTAGGAGCAGAAAGATTGTTAGGCTGTGTTTCATATTAAGTTTATAAATGGTAAGTCCATTAGACTCAAAGTTTAGGCCTGCAGAAAGGCTCCATCCAACTGAATTGCTCCCTCTCATTCGCCCTCCTTCGCTCTGTCCGTCCCTCCCTCTGAGTTAATGGGGTTGTGTGGCTTGGCAAGATTGCTCTTTTTCGGATCTGTGTTGAATATGAAGGAGACTGAGACCCACACACAGACATGCACGTACAGACTGGTCTTGTTAGCTACCCTCACATTCTCTGGCAAAGCCAGTTTGTTCCAGTTTCATAATGAAGAGATGGGGACTTTTGAAGCTCTGCCACCAATACACCAAAGAGGATACTGGAACACAACATGTACACACACACCGATCTGGTATCCATTATCTTTTATTCTCTCACATTTGGAAGAAAAGGCCGCTTCTATTTTGGCACCAACTTTATGAAGATGCAGACCGCTAAAATCTTATTTAGCAAATTCTAAAAACAACACAGCGCTTCAGTGCACATGGTTTCGTTTTTACTGTAGATTACAGCTTGGCCATTCAGTAGAATAAAAGAAGACCTTCAGTGCTTTCTACCATTACTTCTGTGTGCTATACCAAAGATGAGGGTTTTGTAGAGTAGATTAGCTCTGAATCCATTAAACAAGGATAAGAAAATAACAGTACTGACATTCACATATCCAGACAGATCAAGGCTCTCAACAAACAACACGGCTTAGGTTGTAGGGCTGGGCCATGTAGATTGATATTGTGATATGAGATTAAGAAAAGGCTCAGATTTTGAATGTCACAATATAAGTGTTGTCTTTTGCTGGTTTTTAAGGCTGCATTTCAGCAAAGTGTAATGTAATTTTCTGAACTTACCAGACTGTTCTAGCTCAATGATTCTCAACCTTTTTAGTGTCAAGGACAAAAAGGACGCTTCAGAGACCTCCATTTCACAATATTTCAATGGGTAGATATGATTAAGACCAGAATTCTATGGTTGTCAACCACAGTTGAGGAATTAACCATGGAGGAAGTGAAACCTATGATCAGATTAGTCACTCTTATGACTCTTACTCACATCGGGATCACTTGTAAAGTAAATTGTTAAAATAAAGTAATCTCCATTTTTCTGGGGACCTCGTGGAACTCCCTCAAGGACACCGAGTTGACGACCTGTTCTAGCTGTTCTGCAATTTGACTTTACCTCGTAGCTATTGTATTCACATTACTCATGATGATTAAAATGTGATTGTGAAAGAAATAGTCAACCCTACAATATCATAGCAATATTGATTTTGAGTTATTTTGCCAAGAATATTGTGATATTTGATATTCTCCACATCGCCCGGCCCCAACTGGTTGCCAAAGGTAGCAGGGCTTTCAGTAAAGAATCAATAGTGCTACATCATCATCCTCTGCAGTAGCATCATCACTCCACTTACCCCTATTGTTATTATACTTAAATGAACTCACAGAGACTCGTGGATCGGCACTGTCTAACAAGTGACCTGATAAAAATCAGGCATCAAAGCATTCTGTGTTTTGAGTGATTTTGTTGCTCGGTGAACTTTCTGTAACCAGTTTGCACCCGTCCCTGTTTCTAGTCCCCTCTTTTTCCCGTGCCCCATTCATCCCCAGGTTTCTTTGTGTGCTGTAGTGCTCTAGGTACCTGCCTACAATTATCCTCTCTGTCTCCTCTTCTGTTCCTACTCCCCTCCCTTTTCCATTCACTTTCTCTCTCTCTGTCTCCCTCTCTCTCCCCTCCCCCTCCCCCTCCTCTCCCTCTCTCTGTCTCTTCTTTTGAAAGAGCTGGCTTCAGCAGTCTGCCCGAAACGAGCGACGCATGCCCACACATACATGGGCTGCTGCGGCCCCCATCCACGCTAATCACAGGGTCTCTGTGCGTGTGTTTGCATCTGACGTGTGTGTGTGTGTGTATGTGTGTGTTCCTGGCTGCAGCACAGCAGTGAGGATATGTAGCTTCCTGTGCGCTGCTAGGCAGCCCAAGCTCATTCTGCCGCATGCCGCTCACCGCCACCATTACGCAGAGGAATTCCCTGCTGTCTCCGCTGCTGCTGCTCACAGAGAGTGCGAGTGTTGGCTAGAGAGAGGAGGAGAGGAGACATGCAGCAAAGCAACACTGACAGATAGAGGACAGAGCTGGATTTCACGTTGGATTTTACATGAAGATGTGCAGCGTTTGTTTACAAGGAAATCACTCCGTTTATGGGATTTATTGCTGACCTTTGTGTTCCTGAATTGCGCTCGATGTAAGAGGGAACACTGTGTATTGATGTGTGTGTGTGAGAGGGAGAGAGTGTGTGAGTGATTGTGTTAGCGTGTATGTGAGTGTTTGTTCCTGATGCGGTCAGAGCGGGCTAGTCGTGTGTGTATCGTGGTGCTGGAGGAGGTGGAGGAGGATGAGCCCTCCTCTTCACCCCCACCTCCTCGGCCCAAATCATCCCCAGATCGCAGATCCCATCATGCCTCTCGAAGGGCTGCCGTTAAGGAGGACAAGGTGAGATGGGTCCTTCTCTTTGTATTTCTGTTTAGTGAATTGGAGTTGGCTGTTTCAGCTGCCGTGTTTCTCGTTTACATACAGCTGTTTTGTGTGAATGACAGCATTCACCTGGGTTTTGAATAGACAAATGCACTCCTCATACCTGGCCTGAAGTTCAAACCTGTGCTGAGGTGCATTATTACACGTCCCATTGCGCTGCCCACACTTGTCATCCTGTGCTAAATATAGCATCAAAAACAATCACCAATATAGCATGCCATGTGAGATGACTGCTGGTTTGTATAGATTATCAGCAAAGCCTGGGCCTTTTGTGCTCTCCAGTGCTGGCTGTGTAAAGGGCAGCCTACAATTGAAACGTGGTAGTAAATCTCTCATCCTATGAAAGATGCTCTTTGAAGTTAAGACTAAGAAGGGGGAACTCCAGAGAGGATGTGCCGGTTCTGATGTTTGTGCTCTTCGTCCACATCTACCTTCTCTGATCTCTGACATAGTGGTCATCAGTGTAATAGGCATGAGACATATGCCAACATGCCTGACAGTCCTGCTTATTTTTAGTTGGGATGAAATGAGAGAGGGATTGGGAAAACTGAGAAAGGCTGAGAGTAAGGGTCAGATCCATATCATGGTATATATATTATCACATGGCAGTCCTTGCAGGGGGGAAGGTGTATGTGTGACAAAATATTATTAGACCCAAAATACTTTTTACAGACTTAAAGTACTTGATAGATTGCATTACAGGGAATGACAATATACTGTCATTTAGAGGGGCTTTGAAATTTGAAGCCTCTGCTGTGTTTGTTTATTTCATGTGTGCATTCAAAATAATGTTTCAGCAGAAAGGAAAGCATTGCTTACATTTTGTATTTTCAATATTATCTCCGAGATAAAATCCTTCAACTAATTACTTATCCAAACATGGTGAAACAAGGAACAGTTTGCTATAATTGCCACTTAATAAAGTTTATTGTCCGGCAATAAATTGTTATTGCAATCCTGTGTATTTAGGAGGAAAACATGATGGAAAAAATACAAAATGCGGGCCAAAGTTGTGCTGCTTTCACTTTGTGATTTGTAACATCAAGGTTCAAGGCTCTCTGTTGTTATCCGAGACAAAATTTAAGACAATAAATAAACCACAAACAGGCTATGAAAACATCACAAGAGTACTGTATTGTAACCCCGATATCCAGGATTGAATTGTGAACTTAAAATAGTGTCACTTCCCTTAACCTTTAATTTGAATGGACTCGTGCTCTCGTGTTGCCTACCATTACCACTTGAAGGCTCATGATGACTGCTGAGCAACACGGTTTACAAATCCTACTCAGTGTCAGGCACCGTGCTCACAGTTTACATTCACAAACAGACGTACATAAATTAAACTACAGTGAATAGTATTTAAGAGGTGTTCTTTTTTATGAATCCGTCATTCATTTGCAGCTTCCTCCTTTTGGAAAAATGATTGTTTCACTTGTCTTTTACACTGCTATTTACGTTCTTATCAGCTGGCTGTGCAACACGTGGCAAGAGGGCAAGGCTTTAACCCCCCACTATTGTTTACGTAATGGTGCATGTGTGCGTGTGTTTATGTGATGTTTGCCGCAGCTGCTACTGCCATAAACAAATTAATGACATCCAGTTCAGCCATTTGTGACCTATGGCTCTCTCCCAGCTCAGGATTATAGCGTCTGTGTGTGAGACTCCCATTTGTAACTCTCATAACTCTTACTGATAACACAGTTGTCAGCGTAGAAAATTACGGCCTTGCAAATCGAGTATGTCGCAGTGTACATCAGCATTTCTTTGTCTTTTCCTTGTCTCTGTAGCCGTCTCTGTTGAGAGCCATCTTTAATGTGGACCCAGACGAAGTTCGCTCCCTCATATTTGAGAAAGAGGATGTCAACTTTCAGGTAGGTCACACTCTTCTTGTTATTTCCACCCGTGTGTATTTGTCTTTCACACTGTAGCATCACACACACCAAGGAGAGCAGCAGTAAGCCAGCAGGCTGCAATTGATCGATTGACTGACTCATAGTGCCCTCTGGCAGTTTCCCTATCTTTTATAGCTGTCAGTCTGAGCAGGACACACAAACTGTTCATAACACCACCGCTCCCCTATGGCTTAAGGACATAACCTTCACCTGATAACTCCTTTTTTCTCTCCCATCGCTTTTGCTCTCTGTCCCGAGTCTCTCTAAATGTGTTTCCTCAGTTTATACCACTCTGTTTTCATAGTCTTTGTTTTTTCTGTCTGTCTGTCTGTGGGTCTGTAGTGCTGGGGTCATCACACTGAGTCTTTTGGAGTCAGCAACACTGGCCCAGGCTTATTGCAGTCACATGACATTTGTTTATAGCCCCACTCCGATGATTGCTCTCTCTACTGCACTGACAGAGAGAGAGGTGGGGGGTGTGTGGCAGGAGGGTGTATTGAAGTGATGGAGTGAAGTGGAGGATACAAGTGAACACACGATCAACATTTTTCTCCTTGAGGCTCTGATCTCATGTTGCTTGTGGTCTGCAACAGTGCGAGGTTTATAGATTGTAGTGCGGGCATGTTACAGTGATGCATGCTTATTTGTGAGCATGTTTTTTGAGGCCCATGTTTGAAAAAGAGAAATAATACACCAGCCTGGGAACCAGACAAAATCGGGGAGCTTAGGTTTTATTTGCTCTGGCAGATGTGTCTGGTCCCCCTCCTGTTCAAACAGATTTCCAGCCGCAAGTGGCCGCGGTTGGGTTTGATACAATGACTAACAAATTACATACACGATGATGTCATTTTTTTCGCTTACACACCTCAGCTAGCATAAACGTAGTGTAGTAAAGAAGAACATCATTGAGGCATTGTCAACAACCGGATGGCTCTAAGTGATGTGGAACTTTATGTTGAAGTGCTATTTTCAAATTCTCATGACAAATAATGGCAACACAATCATTTACAGACATACTGACGCTTCACCATCACAGCATGTTGTAGTCCTCTGCATGGTTGTAGTTCTATCCAACAGCATCCAGAGGCATTTTGACCTACACCCGATGATAACGCTCCTCGCGAACTGAAAATGAAGAGATTCCAGACTAATTCGCATTTGATAATTGGTCTGGCGATACCAGGCTAATAATACACTTGCTGATGGTAATAATCTTGAAGATATCTCTTTAAATAAATGTCCATTACATCGCTAGCGACTGCAGAATGATTAATGATGAAAGCCCTTGCATTTGCAGTATTACACACTTGGTGTCTCTGACGACATTCCCAGGAAAAATCTCAAGTGGTGGAGAGTCATTAATAATCCGCCCTTTAACACAATGAAACCTACACACATGCGCACACAGACACAGAGACACACACACCATCTATGTTGTGGTAACCCTTTCATCTTGCCACCTGCAGTGGTCATAAAACAAGCTGATAAATTAAACAGCTTGGTTTCAAGACTTGCATTCACAAAGATTCAGGCGGATGGTAGACGGCAGACATCTTCTGGTAGACAGGAGAGCAAACAACACACACACACACACACACAACAATTTGTTGCTATTGCTATGGTGACTTATTGTTTACAGATAGTTTGCTTGACTAATATAGAATAACACACTTTCCATATTACCCACCTTGTATTCCACTCAGCTCTGTGCTGATTTCCTGCCATATGTAAGCTTGTCTTGTAATATCTTAGTTGGATTTAAAGCTCATATACTTCCAGGTGTTGTTGCACCAGTTTTGTTATTACAATATTAACCTTTTGTCCTTCAGATTGGCCATATTTTCTGCTTGTGTCGCGGAGCTATGTAAAATTCAGTCATAAATTTTGTTGCATTAAATATTAAAACTATGGACGGTCATATATGGCTACTATTGGTGCTCTTTCCGGCCTCACCTTATTTCATTGTGCTGCTCTCGTTCACTGTGCTGCTGAACCTTCTTTCTGAATTAGCTGCAAAGAATAACACAGAGATTATTGAGATTGTAGCTCTAAATTGGTCTGTATTTTCTTTTCTTTTGTAAGGACAACGAGAAGAGGACACCTCTGCATGCTGCAGCCTACCTGGGGGACGCTGAGATCATTGAACTGCTCATCCTCTCAGGTAAACACCACAGCCCACCTCTGCTTGCTACAGTCGATCAATATTTAATTTCCACCTAATATCTATCCACCTCTAGTATCAATTCTACTTGAAAGCTTACTCATTCATCCACACTGGCTGATCGCAACCATCCCTGTATGCATCCATCTAGTCCTATTATCTGTGAATCCATATTAGCTCTCCTAAATTTGTCTTATTTTTATTAAGTCCTTTGCTAATTTTAAACTTGAAAACTTGAGAAAAATCTGTTATTTGGGACCAGACAATTTTAATTGTTTTTCCTGTTACCTGTCAGTATGTTAGAGTTTTTACATCTGTTTTCAGTACACATTAAATTGTTTCAGGGTGTACTAAAGTCATGTAATTGTCTGACTTGTTTTAAAATGGAAACAAATTTATCATCAGTGTTTGAAGAACCTCAAGATTTGAATGGCAATACCAAAAGTCCTGCCATGGTGTCCTAAACTCCTCAAAGCCACTGCTTGGTCCTCGTGTCTCTCCTCCCCACATGTCGCTCCTTGTTCTGTCAGTGGTTTTCATTCCTGCGTCTGCTCGCTGGCTGTCACCCTCTCTCAGTGGCCTGGTGATTTATCAATCACCTGATAGGGTCTACGTCGACTTGACTTTCTGTGAAGTCAGCTGAGCACCTCAGGAGGTGGGGCAAACCCTAACACAAGCTTAGTGTGTGCGTGCGTGTTTATTTGCGTTCACTGTTTCCCAATAACGTGAAGAGCAAGCAACAGGTGCAGCTTCAGGGCTATTTTAACCCCCAAGCTGTGCCAAAGAGGATCATGGGAGTTTTATACCTTCCAGACCCTGTTGGCTAATAACACCCTGCTGCCATAAGTCACGTGAAAAGCCTTTAAAGCTGTCTCTTTGTCTTTAAAGGTCCAGTGTGTAGGATTTAGAAACATATGTTGGCAGAAATGGAATATAATCAAATAAGCATATTTCCTATTGTGTATAATCGTGTGAAAATAATTGCTGTGCTTTGTTTTCCTTACCCTAAATAAGCTCTTTATATCTACAAAGGGAGCAGGTCTGCAAACTCTGCTCTTCCTAAAACCTCCTAAAAGTCTGGAACAGAAAAAAGAGGGTGAGCACACATTATCAGGTGCCAGGCTAGCGTTGGAGAAACACTGATTTTCAACATGAAACTGCTTTATTCAGTGTTTTTACTGGTTTTAGTCAGCTGGTCCGTTTGTTTTGGAGAGGAGGAGACCTCTGTGATTAATATGGCTCCCGGTACAATCCTGCAAACAAAGAACACTGAAGGAATTGTAACCGGGCACTCATGCTTGGCACAGGGGAGACATTTCAGCTGGTTGCAATCTGTAATCTTCACCACTAGATACAACCAAATCCCACACACTGCTCCTTTAAGCTTCTTACTCTTCATGTTCCTCCATTAGGTATCTTGGCTTTTAAATTGTCTTGCAATGATCCAACATTTTAACAGGTTTCCAGTATTTTTGCTTTTGGTTTGTCTGCCATTGTTGAAGTATCTCTGACATCTTTCTCTCTCTCCCTCTCTCTCTCTCTCTCACTCTCCTCTCATCCAAGGAGCCAGAGTTAATGCCAAAGATAACAAGTGGTTGACTCCTCTTCACCGAGCTGTCGCCTCTTGTAGTGAGGTAACACATTACACAAACACACATGCTGATGTGTACTGTGGTGACTGTGCAGTAATTATGTGACTATGTTTGTCTCTGTCTCAAATGATGAGATGCTCTGAGTCTAACAGTAGTGTTACAGCTTTTCGAGCATTTGAGAATTCTCTGTTTGATAACACAAATTCAGCCCGACTAAGGGGGCTTTCAGCACTGACGATAACACTGCAGTAACAATGCAGACATCTGTCATTTCAGTGACACCACTGTGGTGACAGAAAACACAGGTCAGTGCAGCAACACACATACAAGATCAAATATCTTGCTGCTACCGTGTTGGCATCAGATGAGAGAATTATTGCTGCTGAGATAATGTTTACAGATTCATACAATCTGGCCTTAAAGGGGCAAAATCCCATAACCACTGTGCAGTCTGTTGGTATTTGATAAACCTTCAAAATCTCTTCACCTATTCTGCTTGGTCCTGGGCAACATGCCCACACTAACACAGCCCTTTGCGTTGCTTCTCCTTCCCAGCGCTATTGTCGGCATAAAAGCCCCCTAAGAAAAGCAAAGACTTTTGTAACCACCCACACATAGCCACCTGCGCACATTGGCATGTACTTTGTTAGCACACTGAGGCGTATTTGAAAATAGACCCTCTGTCTGCACACTCTGACCCATGCACACTCTCCATGCAGGATGCAGTGGCAGTGTTGCTGAAGCACAGTGCAGATGTTAACGCCCGTGACAAGAACTGGCAGACCCCGCTCCATGTTGCAGCTAGCAACAAGGCAGTCCGCTGCGCCGAGGCTTTGGTCCCGCTGCTTAGCAATGTCAACGTGTCTGACCGGGCGGGACGCACTGCCCTGCACCATGCTGCCTTCAGTGGACATGTAGAGGTTGGTAACTTTCAGACGCACACAGAGACGCTCACATACATGTCAGCATCTAGTTAATGTGCTTTTTTATGACAGATGGTGAAGTTGCTGCTGTCCAGAGGAGCTAACATTAATGCATTTGACAAGAAGGACAGGAGAGCCATCCACTGGGCAGCCTACATGGGTGAGACTGTTATAATGTGCAGTTTCTAATGCAAACACACTGTTGTATCAGAAAAGATAAAGCCTCCCAAGTTGTCCTTTCCATAAATAGTATACTGGGAAATGAACATGTCTTGACTTAGTCAAATTTGACTTGTGTCATTTACTCCCCTCCCACCTCTGTTTCAGGTCACCTGGAGGTGGTGAAGTTATTGGTGGCCAGTGGAGCAGAGGTTGACTGTAAGGACAAGAAAGCCTACACACCGCTCCACGCAGCCGCCTCCAGTGGCATGAGCAGCACAGTGCACTACCTGCTGAGCCTAGGGGTCCATGTCAGTACAGACACTCACACACATTCATGCACTAGCAATGTCCTTAAAGCTGGGGTTGGCAGAAATCTTGAAAAGGCAAAGAAACGCTCCACCAGTATTAACTTGTGATTTATTTAGTTTATTATGGGACTCTGTGTTAAACTCTATTTTTGATAAGTCCATCTTCCTTTTGTGTTTCTTTGCAATGTAGGCAGTCGTCGCCAAGTCTGATATAGCAGCGTTTTATGCAGGACTCTCCATCATTGAATCAGGCTTTCACCGAAGCGACATCTGCATTTGCCAACAGCCAATAGGAACACTGTCTGTCTGAAATGACCTATGATTGGCCAAAGTCTCTCGACACGGCCTATATTTTCTAGAGCCTGAAAAGTGAGTCAAGAGGAGGTTCAGAAGTCTGGTGTTCCCTCAGTCCACTTAAATCACAATATCCTCAAAGTGAATTAGGGGATTTTTGCCTAATGGAGCCTAAACTAAACTGCCTACCCAAGCTTTAATGTGTGTATACTGTGCCATGACCTTTTGACCTTAACTGTAAATATTCAAGCTATTTGAAATGGTATCGATATAATATTCTCACGTCAATAAGATGCAAAAGCCTTGATATTTTTTCTCCTCTTGCATAGGTCAATGAGATAAACAGCTACGGCAACACCCCACTCCATTTGGCCTGTTATAATGGACAGGACGTAGTAGTCAGTGAGCTCATCGAAGCAGGGGCCAGTGTCAACCAGGTGTGTGCGCATCTCCCCGTGCAAGGTAGTATGTGCGTGGTGATTACGTGTGTTTAACTGTGTTGTTTGGTTCCTTGCTTCAGGTGAACGAGAGGGGTTTTTCTGCTCTCCACTTTGCCTCCTCCTCACGCCAGGGGGCGCTGTGCCAGGAGCTGCTGCTGGCCCACGGAGCTCACATCAACATGCGGGTACAAACACACAAATTGATCAGTAGATACAGCAGAAGTGTGCCTGTAACATCACCTATACGTATTATCAGAAGAACAAAGAGAGGAGCCTGTGTCCTTAACTCTTACCGATGCGTATGCTGCCTAGTATCGACTATAAAGTTGAAATGGCAGTGTTGTTAACACTTTGCTAGCAGTGATGGAAACTGATATTAGGTCCCCACAGCCTCAAGATGCAAGGCCATATGGAAGATGACGGGGGAGGGGGTGGCTCCCTGAGGCTGCAAGCTGCTCAGGGAATATGTGTGTGGGTGTGCGTGTGGTCCACAAGGGGGTCTAGGATGGCGTCTGTTCATACTAAGCTTTCTAACACAACAGTTTAGTCAACTTCCCACACTGGCAACTAAATAAAATACTATAAAGAGAAAATACAGAAAATCATAATCATCGTCTTTATCCCTCTCTGCCTCTCTCCACTGTTTCACCCTCCATCTGTCCAGAGTAAGGATGGTAAGACTCCTCTCCACATGGCAGCTACGCATGGAAGGTTCTCCTGCTCTCAGGCCCTCATTCAAAATGGTGAGAGTTCTCGCAGTTTGCTGATTGCTTCATGCCTGTGGGTTTTAATAGAAATACATACATAGACGCTGTATTTATGTGTTTGTAGGAGCTGAGATTGATTGTGAGGACAAGAGCAGAAACACTGCCCTTCACATCTCTGCCCGCTATGGCCATGAGCTCATCATCACGGCACTCATCAAACACGGAGCCAACACCTCCAGGTTAGCAACCATTGACATTTAACCATCTGTCTATCATCCCACTGAATACGATCTGTGCTTTAGTAATAGGAAGCACATAACCAGGGGACAGTGTGATGGCTGAAGGTGGTTAAGCACAAGAAAAAGGCATTCTTTCAGCCTCTTTGTTTCCTTTCTGTCATCAAAAGTGCGCCCTTGCTCTCACAGCTTGCCCTCCTGTGATGACTTGCCTTCTCTGCCTTAAATGTTTCCAGGAGAGGCATTCACGGGATGTTCCCTCTACACCTGGCAGCTCTCAGCGGCTTCTCAGATTGCTGCAGGAAGCTGCTGTCCTCAGGTACATTCATGCTGACACCATTCTTGTCACTGGAATCACCTAGTTGACATCCTAATTGATGCTGATCGCATATTTTTGCAGGGTTTGACATAGACACCGCTGATGACTTTGGAAGGACCTGTCTACATGCTGCTGCAGCTGGAGGGTGAGTCATCATTCCTGCTCGCTGCTTTACTATTGTTTTATTTCTGAGCCTCTTTTATGCTTTTCTTTGTTCATTATTTAACACCACTCACCCTTTTTGTTTCTGCTTTCACATGTCTCATGTGCACTTGGTTACAGTAGATTGGTATGCGAACAAAACATCACTGATAAAGCTGTCTCTCCAACCAGGAACCTGGAGTGTCTGAACCTGCTGTTAAACATAGGAGCGGACTTCAACAGGAAAGACAACTTTGGAAGGTGAGCCAAGCATGTACTTTAATACCAGTAGGGCTGGGAATATAAATAAAATTCAGTCTGAAGGCAGAGGGAGACTTTTGACCACATTTTTGAGAGGAGAGGGAAAGTATGAAGTCCTCACTGGCATTAATAATAACTGAAGTCGACTCTCCGGCCACTCCAGGACTCCACTACACTATGCATCAGCCAACTGTAACTACCAGTGTGTGTTTGCCTTGGTGGGCTCCGGGGCAAGCATCAATGAGCTGGACCAGAGAGGCTGCAGTCCTCTGCACTACGCTGCTGCAGCTGACATTGATGGAAAGTAAGTTCTACTGTGTGCTTTTTTTTATACAGCTCATAGTTAAAAGTATCAAAGAACACTGTCAGTTCAATGCTTCTCTCTTTTGTCTTTGTTAGATGTGTGGAGTACCTGTTGAGGAACGATGCTGATCCAGGAGTGAGAGACAAAAAGGGTTACAGTGCAGTGCACTATGCCTCAGCGTACGGACGCACACTCTGCCTGGAACTGGTGAGTACAGCTGGCTACCACACGCAGAAAAATATGTTACATGCCTTACAAACAGTCAGAAAATATGACTTCCATGTGCCAAAAAGTTTTAGAACTTCTGAGAAAACTACAGCACACAAGTACACTTGTCATGGTGTTGTATCATGTGTTTCTTTCAGATGGCAAGTGAGACACCTCTTGATGTGGTAAGAAAGACATTTCAATAATCCACTGTAACACAATGAGCCCTTATGTTGATTGTTTCTTTGTATGTAGCGCCCTCTGCTGGGCAGATGGGTAAAATACTGGTTAGATCATCTGGCAGGCAGATGAAGCTACTGTGAAACCTCTCCTATCTTGTCATTAGTTTTATAATGACTTGCAATACTGTTAAGCTCTAACGAGACAGTCACTTGCCATGTGAGCAAACCTGAATCTGAAAGTAGGAATATGTGACCCATCTCTCTGTATCAGCTAATGGAGACATCTGGAACAGACATCCTGAGTGACTCAGAGAGCCAGGCCCCAGTCAGTCCCCTCCACCTAGCGGTGAGTACAAGCATTTGTCTGTGTGTCTGTGTTTGGCTGTTTGTCTCTCTCACACACAAAACTATGCTGTGTCTGCTGCATCTATTACCATGATCAAACATAAAAGCAGTGTGTTGTTGTTGTTGTGTGTCTTCCATTGATTTAGGCTTACCATGGACACTGTGGAGCTTTAGAGGTCCTCTTGTCGTCCCTGCTGGAAGTGGATGTTTGCAGCCCAGATGGCCGGACCCCCCTGAGCCTGGCCTGCTCCAAGGGTCACCAGGAGTGTGTCTCCCTGCTGCTGCACCATGGTTCCTCACCCATGACCCGAGACTACACACACAAAAAGACAGCCATACATGCTGCAGGTACATGCAATCACGCAGATGCATAAATCCACAGAAATTGATTTGGATGCAACACCTTCACATCATCATTTAATGAGCTTTATCTACTGGCTATTAAAATGGAAAACATGTTCCTTTAAGGAAAAAAGTCATGCATGTGTCTGTCTGTCTGCCGCAGCTATGAATGGCCACCCCGAGTGCCTGCGCCTGCTTATGAGCAACAATGACCAACATATTAACGTGGACATTCAAGACACCAACGGACAGTGAGTGTGTATGTGTGTGCAAAATTGCTCAGGCTGGAGATTTTCACGCAGATCACTGTCACACTTTGAAGAGATTACTTACACTAGTTTCATAATAAATAAAAATAACTTCCACACTGTGCACAGGACTCCTCTGATGTTGGCGGTTCTGAATGGACACGCAGAGTGCGTGTACTCTCTACTCAGCCAAGGAGCCAGCGTAGAGAAGCAGGACCGCTGGGGGAGGACGGCACTACACCGAGGGGTGAGACATTCACACACTAACACACTAACATTTCAGCATTATGTTTCATTATAGCATATTTATTCTTGTTTTTTTTTTCCACTTTCTTGTTTCTCTGACAGGCGGTGACGGGCCAGGAGGAGATCGTGGAGGCCCTCCTCCAGCGTGGGGCCAGTGTGTGTGTCAGAGATATCCGGGGCCGCTCCCCTGTTCACCTGGCATCCGCTTGCGGCCGCGTGGGTGTCCTGGGTGCCCTGCTGCAGGCCACCACCACCCCCTCACACACTCAAACACACCTCACTGACAACCAGGGCTACACACCACTGCATTGGGCCTGCTACAACGGTACTGGGGCACAGCATAACTCACTTGAGATCTGTTCTGTTTGAAGCCACAGCAAAGTAGTATTAACACCTTTTCCTATCTTTGCCTTCCTTTCCTAGGATACGATGCTTGTGTGGAGGTGTTGTTAGACCAGGAAGTGTTCAAGAAGATCAAGGGCAACTCTTTCAGTCCTCTGCACTGTGCTGTGTAAGACAATGTGTCTGTTTGCACTAATCAATGTTCTCATGTAGATAGACCCTGGTCTGAGACTGTGTGACTGTGTGTGTTGTGTATTTCAGTATGAGTGACAACGAAGGAGTGGCGGAGATGTTAATCGACTGCCTGGGCGCAGCTATCGTCAACACCACTGACTCAAAGGGCAGGTGAGAGATGCAAACTTATTCATATTACAGAGAACCATTGCAGTTAGCCCCATTCAAAATGTGCCTGCTTTGAAACTACTCCCATTGTACTCCGAAATTGCTTACAAAGGCCCCCAAAGCAGTTCAATGGAATACTACTTACTCATTGTGAATTTCTATTTATACTTCAATGGAAAACATTGTTTTACTACATATATTTGACAGAGCAATGCCACCGATCAGACTCAGATTTTAAGGCCTTTGCACACTGCGTCTGTTTTGTTTTTTTTTTGGGTTTTTTTTTCAGATAATAATACAAGACAAAATGAAAAGGCACATTTCCTCCCCTGCTTCTCTCCACTGGAGATCCCTTTTTTTTGGGTATTTGGCACCGTGGCTGAAGGGACCGAGCTGTCCTATTTCTCTGTCTCCACACTGTCACTCGCTCTCTGTCCGCATATGGTCCACATCCTCCTCCTCCTCGTCATCATTATCCACCTGAATGTTACTATCTGATCTGTTGAAATAGCTATCTGAGTTATAAGAGGATATTCTGTAACCCGTTCCTCCGTCTTGTCACAGACGAGTCCTGCTGCCACATTTTCGTCACTGATTCTTGGTCAAACATCTCCAGAGGCTTTTGACAGATGCAGAAAACACTGAAAATCGAACCTGTTCTCATAACTTTTACAATGGACAAACGTTTCATACTTCATACGTTTTAGACGTGCAACAATTTCGGACAATTTGTGCAAAGGCCTTTACTGTTAAAATATAACAATTTAAAATATGATGCACTATTATCCAGGAAACTGTCCAGCAGTATAATAGAACTGAAAGCTCCAGCATGAACAGATGTTAACTAAGTACATTGCCCTAATGCCTCTCTTTCACCTCACATAATTAGATGAAAGTTTTTTGGAGCACAAGCTCTGGTAAATTGTCACCTGTGTTTGTGTTGACGCAGGACCCCCCTTCACGCTGCAGCTTTTTCTGACCACGTGGAGTGCGTTTCCCTTCTGCTGAGCCACGGAGCTCAGGCAAACATAGTTGACGCACACACGCGCAGGACACCGCTTATGATGGCAGCTTTAAACGGACAGACCAATACTGTGGGTCAGTATAGCTGTTGACACATAGATACACTTATTGGCCTTTGCTCTCTAGATCTTAGACGTGTAAGCATCTCTGTTCATGTGTTGCAGAGATGTTGGTGAGCAGCGCAAAAGCAGACTTAACACTACAGGATACAGACAGAAACACAGCGTTACATCTGGCTTGCAGCAAGGTAACAGCTTTTCTGTTCACTGGACATGATGTGTTGTAGATATTGACATGTCACCAAGGATTTCTGACCAAAGAGAAGAAAAGTAATCACCCAGCTGGCATTGAACGTCTTTTCTAGTGTGAATTTAATAAAGGTTTTCCACAACATGTTTCCAGTTTTCACTTTGTTGCTCTCTGATCCGCGCAGGGTCATGAGACGAGTGCCTTGTTGATTCTGGAAAAGATCAGCGACAAGAACCTCATCAACTGCACCAATACTGCTCTCCAGACGTATGTAGAGTTCCCAGGGTGCTTGTAGACGCTCAAGTGTGCATTGGGGTAGAAAATGGAGGCTAGAATTATTCTGATAACTCCCTGTAACTTCTTTCAGGCCCCTACACGTAGCAGCGAGGAAGGGATTGACAGTGGTGGTCCAGGAGCTGCTGGGGAAAGGAGCCAGTGTGTTAGCAGTGGACGAGAATGGTCAGCTCACTGCTGCAGAGAGCGCCTCACTATTCACACGTTCTTCTCAGCTTTGTCTACACCTGGTATTAACATGCATGTTGGGTGAAAGGATCACAAGTGGAAATCTCAAAGTACAAGTGTGATGCGCCAAATTTGTTCTCGATGCATCTCGAGATCAAATTGCCCGACCACATTCAGATGTAGATTGCATTCAGATTCAAAGAATGCTCCTAAAACCTGAATAATATCGGCAAATCCCACACGTCTTAACTCATGATCAAATCATGCACGACACATGTTAACACCAGGTGGAAACAGGCCCCAAGACTGAAATGTGAAGTTGTTTTCACTCACTTTTCTCCTGTCCTTAGGTTACACTCCAGCTCTGGCGTGCGCTCCCAACCGTGATGTGGCCGACTGTCTGGCGCTCATCCTCAACTCCATGATGCCCACCTCCCCTATGGTCACCATAGCAGCTTTGCCCGCACACTCTCTTACTCATACAGTCATCAACCACCACCCCACCAACAACCACATCTCCAAAGGAGTGGCGTTTGACACCCCTCCCCCTCTGAGGCCCGACCACGCCTCCTACTGCAGACCGGAGCGCCTGCTGTCCTCTGTCACTGCTGACGATGAACTGAATGACTCAGATTCAGAGACGTACTGAGGACATACCTGCTAATGGACAGAGCCCCACAATACTGGCCAATGCTGGCAGGCGAGCCAGCCACTCAGGAGCCTTAATAGATCACTGACAAGGAAATAAGAGTGAGAAGAGACGGAGAAAATAGAGCCAGTGTGCAGATTATTTTTAGGTAAGCTTCTTCAGATCTAAAAATAACCCTTGTAAAAAATCTTGTTTCCTTAAGGTGCATACCCACTGGGTGGAAAATAATGTAGTAAAATATAGAATAAGGTGAACACACACTACATTTCTCTCAGACAGAATCACTGTATGGTCAGTAACATGACCAGTGTCTTTTTAAATTTAAAGCTATGTTGTTTTTCTTATTTTAAGTTAAAGTCCTTCTCTTTGCTGATACTTTCTGGAGTGGTTTTAAGCATTTTCACCGTTTTCCCGTCAACTATTACTAGAAGATCGTCCACTGGAGAAAAGCTCAAAGGACTGCTTTGTTTTGGCACGATTGTCTAAAGAAAAAAACAGAGGGACAGTCGTATGGGACCAGGAGATCGATTACTGTTTTCCCTACTGTACTTTTGAGTTTTTATCCAGAGTTCTTCACGCTTTCACGGCAGACACTGACGGCTGTCACTCACGCATGTTCATAAAGCTGCATCATTGTTATTGAACCACTTCTCAGTTCCTAGCAGAGGAAGTCATTGTTGAATCCTATGAATTTATTCCGAGTGGCGACTGAATCATTGGGAGCTGAGCAGGACAGTAGGTGGATGTGAGACCCTTTTACTGTATGATTGGTCCAAGTGATGATCCGAATGAGCAGCTCAAGGAACTTTTATCTTGCAATGCTGTAACTACTCAATGTCTGTGTACTGTACTGGAGACAGGGCAAAGTGGCTGACACTGTGTATGTGTGTGTGAGTGTGTATGTGTGTGTACGTGTATGTGTGTGTCGGAGAGAAAAAAATGAATAAATATTGCCTTTTTAGGAACAAGCAACTTTCAGGCAGAGGATGAACACTACTGGTGCAATGTTTGTAAAGATTAAGTGATGAATGAATAAAGAGAATTGTTTTTGAATTTGAATTTGAATTTATTTTTTTATTTTTAAAAATGGAACAGAACATATTAATGAACATGAACAATGTAATCATGTAAGGGATTGTAGCCAAGCGGCTGATTTCCATCCCTTGTCCCATTGGCAGATAGGTGATTTTTGATTTATTGCACAGACACAGATTGTACTGACTGTACCAAAGAAGTGGACGCAGACTCCAATGCATAAGTGCCTCAAACTGGCATTTGATTTTTATCATTATCAGTCTCGCTCAGAACATTTTATTTTTTCAAATCACTCTGTCATTGTTCCTCTGACACACCCATCTATTCCTAATCAGAACACGCGTTGTCAAGGTGATACATGCGTCCGTACAGACAGGCAGTGAGCAGCCCACCGGTCATGTTGGAGTGTCTCATGGTCACTGTGCCATCTGCAGCTGTTTCCAGATGCTCAGGCTGCTCCAGGACCAGATCACTAGCTACAACTGATGGGTAAACATATCTGGTCCCAAACTTCCCCTCCAACATAAAGTCCATTTTAGATTCAGCCTCTTCCACTTCCTGTCCACAGGAGCTGGTGTCCAACCCTGCACAGCGGACCAGTGCACACACCTGCAACACAGATATGATACATGTGACAAGAGTCTCAAAAAGCAGCTTCAAAATATTCACAATTATTGTCATTCATACCTGCAGGCCCCAGTGTGCATCCAGAGTGTGTATTCCAGCAAATGCTCCTAATGCATAGATCTCTTCACTGCTGCCCTGTGGAAACCTCCGGTACTGCAGGTGACAACAAAACGTGCCATTACAGACGTTCACTTCACCCTCTGCCTCCTCTAAGAGGACAAACGTAAATGGGTTACACAGCACGGTTGAGAGGAAGGTGGCGGAGGAGGGATCTCTTTCAGGAGGAACGAAGCAGCCCTCTTGGTGACAGTTTCCAAAGTCTTTAAGTGCAGATGATGTGGACTGACTACTAACTACCCCCTCCCCTGTGGTTCCACTCTGCCCCACCCACAGTGGGTCTAACACTGGCACCCTGGCCACTAGCAGCCTGCCCTCCTCTGGGTCTCCTTTCTTTGGGTAGTGGTAAGTGGCAGAGAAGGGGGTGTAGATGCCACTTCCTCTCATGTCCCGTCGGCTATTACGCAGGTTGGCCGCTAGCAGGGTGACATTGGCACCCAAGCTGAACGCCCGCTGGTGTTGGACGGAGCCCATTAGGGGGAGTGTATTCATCCAGGCTGTAGGATAGATCAGCTGACGCACACCCTGAAAGGAGAGAGACTTTTAGGGTGTGCGAGAAGACCAAACACAGGAATGTAGAACTTTGTACAGAATTTTTTACCATCTCCAAGAGGATAATTGTGGGATCATGGAACAGCATGTCAAAGCAGATTATGAGGCCAAACCTTCCAGCAAAAGGTGTATCAAATGTTATGATCTCAGGTTGCGGTGGCTTGTTGAAGGCAATCTCATACTTTGTAAAGATGTTGTATTTATGGTAGCGTGCCACCAGCAGGCC
Source organism: Epinephelus cyanopodus (assembly GCA_026686955.1). NCBI lineage: Eukaryota > Metazoa > Chordata > Actinopteri > Perciformes > Serranidae > Epinephelus > Epinephelus cyanopodus. The sequence goes on from CM048931.1 coordinate 28,547,357, forward strand.
ATCTGAGCTGCATTAAAGAAGAGTCTAACAGTTCACACAGACTAGGAAACGGTGTGCAGATGTACTTGCCGCACTTCAGCTATTTTAAGGTCTGCACTGCACCTGAAAACCACGTCTGTGTTGAACTGCCAGCGTCCATCAGGAGGACAGGAGGAGGTGGGGTCAGTCTTCAGGGGGCAGGGCTGCAGGTCAGGCATGTTGGCCACCACATAGAGGTTGTTACGACGGGCCATACAGCTCAATCGCTGGAGAACCTGTAGAATTCACAGACTGGTGTTGCATGAGTGAAGGCTCTGAGCAGCATAGTGGTGTCTTCATGTCAGTATATCACATGTCAGAGTGCCTGTTCAATAACAACTTTAAATCTAGAAGTGTGATTGTGCACCTCAGTGTTGTTGTATCTGCCCGGCTCTGTGCAGGGGTTCCAGCTCTCCTGCTGGGGGTCAGGAATGGTTTCAAGGTAGCCAGAGATGGACGAACGGCTGAAGTTGAAACCATGAATACCGTCTTCTGGAAACACCAGGATCTGTGCTCCCTGATTGAGGGAAGATGAGGACAGAGATGAGACAATCTTCATTACTATACTGTAGTTGTGCACAGTGGTACTTTAAATTTGCTTCTTTATTGAGTTTACTTTGGAACACTGACTTGTTTGCAGTAATATAAGCACCCTGCCATCACAAGTTTAAGGCATGGAATTTTATTTATAATATCCTGACTGTGCTTTTTAGTGAGTTTTGTTACTGATCCAATAGCCACTGATTCTTAAATTCAGTGGTCTCTAGTCATGATCAAAGCTCAGCTAACAGTTAAATATTGTACAGCAAATTGCAAGTTACAATGGCAGTAACATTGGAGACTTTACTTAAAGGATCCAAAGATCAATCCAAGGAACAGTTTGAGTTAAAAACACAAACAAATCCAAACTCAACAACAATTGTGAAATACATGACAAACCCTCTAATACTGTGACAAGTTCAACATTCACTCTTACAGAAGTACGCAGTGAGCAACTAAATAAGAAAAAATCTCTGAACCTGACAGTACCTGCTGAGCAGCCCGGGCTGCCTGCTCCTCGTAGATATCCAGGTTTTTCTGCATATGCTGCAGGGCTGCAGTGCGGGACAGGGGGACACGAGGGTCCGGGTTCAAGATTATGTTGTGCTCATACACAGCAGCAACATAGGAGGAATTCATGACAGGCCCAGTGTGAACAACGGCTGACATTAAAAAAAAAACTCATAACAATGACCCAAAACATTGTTCCAGTCTTTGAGTGTGGACACAAATGTTGAAAATCAGACAGACCAGTTAATGTTGGGGATTGTTTGTTCTGTTTGTTATAAGAAGGGGCAAAACGAGGGAGGTACAGCAAATTAATATTTAGGCACTGGTGGGGAGGGTCTTATATTATTTATTATAGTTTTGAGGAGGGACATAAAACTTAGTTAAAGCTAAGTTACTGATATATTTTTTCTGGACGCTGCTGCCACTGTTGTATATGTCACAGTTTCACGAATATGCACATTACTAATGCTGGCTGTGTGTGTGTGTGTGTGTGTCATGTGTGGGGTTATCAAAGTTTGTTTTTGTGCGGTGGGACGGATGGCTGTCGTGCATCTATATTCTGCTGAGGTGCACACACAGTTTGTATGATGATACATTTGTAAGGAGGATGTGCATTTTGCTTAAGAAATAAGCTGTTTGTTTTGGTGACAACTCTCACTCTGTGCTCTTTGCTCATTGCTTTGGCTCCAATACCACCCATATTTGGTGTAAATATAAACAAAAATATGGTTATTTATGGTGGAGGGAGGGTCATCCAGGAATTCACAGAACTACAAAACCTGAAGAAAGTAATACCATCCAGGAAACGGCTACACAGATCTGTAATAGTGACATTACCATCGTTGCTGCAAGCCCAGAATACAGCCATACCCCTGTGTAGCAAACTTCAAAAGGTCTGAATTTCAAAAGATGAGACTGCAGGACAGAGAAACATGGCCCAAGAATTGGAGGTAGTGACTCTCTGGAAACATGTTTGACTTTGTCACTACTGGGGCAAAGGATGGCTGCACCTTGGACATAACTTTGCCCCGGAATAACAGTGGAAGGTTACTGAATTGGGATCTGCAGCAATGTACTACAGTTCCCATGATCCATTGCAATGCCACAGATGCTCGCCAAGAGGATGGAGTTTGTGTGAAGGCAAAGAGGTACTTCCTGGCTTATATCATTACTTTGGAGCTTTATGTGCTTACAAGAGGATTTCTCCTCTTTATTTTAGTATTTTAGTAGAGTCAGGTGGAGTGCAGTTTTGTGAAGTGGACGTAGACTCCTGGGTCAGAAAAGTGAGTCCAATGCACAAGTGCCTCAAACTGGCATTTGTTCTAATGGCCAGCAGGGGGCGACTTCAATGATTGCATGAAGAAGATTTTACAGGAGTCAATGAGAAAATGACCCTACTCCTCACATGATTAATTACCTCAGTAAACATTTTCCTGAGGAGTTTATGATCTCAACGGCTAGTTTCCAGTCTTCTTCAATACAGCATGATGTTCATTTTGTAAATTATGATCCCATTGAGAGGAAAATAGATGAAACAGCAGGCCAGGGATATGCTATAGTTGGCTTTGTCCACTTCGTTCATACATTCTAAGACAAATGTTAAACAGCTAAATTATCATTATCAGTCTCGCTCAGAACATTTTATTTTTTCAAATCAGTTTTAAACACCTGTGTCATTGTTTTCACACCCATCTATTAACAGTTCACTCATTGTCAAGGTGATACATTCGTCCGTACAGACAGGCAGTGAGCAGCCCACCAGTCATCTTCGAGTGTCTCATGGTCACTGTGCCATCTGCAGCTGTTTCCAGATGCTCAGGCTGCTCCAGGACCAGCTTGCTAGCTAAGACTGATGGGTAAACATATCTGGTCCCAAACTTCCCCTTCAACGTGAAGTCCATTTTAGATTCAGCCTCTTCCACTCCCTCTGCACAGGAACTGATGTCCAACCTTGCACAGCGGACCAGTGTACACACCTGCAACACAGATATGAAACATGTGACAAGAGTCTCAAAAAGCAGCTTCAAAATATTCAAAATTCCTTCCAATAGTACCTGCAGGGCCCAGCGTCTGTGATCAGTGTGTGTTCCAGCAAATGCTCCAAATGCGTAGATCTCTTCACTTCCACCCTGTGGATATCTCCGGTACTGCAGGTGACAGCAGAAGGTGCCATGACAGGCATTGATTTCACCCTCTGTCTCATTTAAGAAGACAATTGGGTCATACATCATGGATGGGATGGAGGTGGTGGAGGAGAGAGGAACTGATGGAGCATTTTCAGTTGGAGCAGATGCAGATGATGTGGACTGACTACTAACTACCCCCTCCCCTGTGGTTCCACTCTGCGCCACCCACAGTGGGTCTAACACTGGCACCCTGGCCACCAGCAGCCTGCCCTCCTCTGGGTCTCCTTTCTGGGCGTGGTAGTAAGTGGCAGAGAAGGGGGTGTAGATGCCACTTCCTCTCATGTTCATTCGGTTGTTTCGCAGGTTGGCCGCGAGCAGGGTGACATTGGCACCCAAGCTGAACGCCCGCTGGAACTGGACAGAGTCCAGTAGGGGGAGTGCATTCATCCAGGCTGTAGGAAAGATCAGCTGACGCACACCCTAAAAGGAGAGAGACTATTAGGGTGTGAGAGAAGACCAAACACAGGAATGTAGAACTTTGTACATAATTTTTTACCTTCTCCACCAGGGCAATTGTGGGATCATGGAACAGGATGTCAAAGCAGGTCATGAGGCCAAACCTTCCAGCAAAAGGTGTATCAAACGTTATGATCTCAGGTTGAGGCGGTGTGTCGAAGGATTCCTCAAAGTAGAGGTTGTGTTTATGATAGCGTGCCACCAGCAGGCCATCTGAGCTGTAGGAAAAAAGATTCTATGAACAGTTCACACAGACTAGGAAATTATTTATTGGCGTTCTTGCCTGACTTCAGCTACACTATTTCTAACTTAAGTTCTACACTGCACCTGAAAGCCACGTTGGTGTTGAACTGCCAGCGTCCATCAGGAGGACAGGAGGAGGAGGGGTCAGTCTTCAGGGGGCAGGGCTGCAGGTCAGCCATGTTGGCCACCACATAGAGGTTGTTACGACGGGCCATACAGCTCAACCGCTGGAGAACCTGTAGAATTCACAGACTGGTGTTGCATGAGTGAAGGCTCTGAGCAGCATAGTGGTGTCTTCATGTCAGTATATCACATGTCAGAGTGCCTGTTCAATAACAACTTTAAATCTAGAAGTGTGATTGTGCACCTCAGTGTTGTTGTATCTGCCCGGCTCTGTGCAGGGGTTCCAGCTCTCCTGCTGGGGGTCAGGAATGGTTTCAAGGTAGCCAGAGATGGATGAACGGCTGTAGTTGAAACCATGAATACCGTCTTCTGGAAACACCAGGATCTGGGCTCCCTGATCGAGGGAAGATGAGGACAGAGTACAGAGATGAGACAAGCTCCATTACTCTACTGTAGTCATGAAGTGTGTGACATTAAATGTGCTTCTTTATGTGAGAACAAAGAGAAAAACAAGCAGTCCTGGTTACCAAGTTAACTTGGGAACACTGATTCGTTTGCAGTAATATATGCCCACCCTCATAAGCACCCTGCATCACAAGCTTGGGATGGATTTCTTTACTGTGAATATCCTGACTGTATTTTTTACTGACTTCTGTCACTTATCAAACAGAAACTTATTCTTAAATTTAGTGGTCTGTGATTATGATTCAAGCTCAGTTTACTGTTAAATATTGTGCAATTGATGGCAAGTGACAACAGCAGTGGTGTCTGAGACCTCTGCCAGAGGGGTCCAAGGATCAGTCCAATGAGGAGTTTGAGTTAAAAATTAGCAGGAGTTGTGAAATGTAGGATTGTACTGTCATAAGTTTCGCTGTCTCACAGAAATGAGCAGTAGAAAAACAAAATAATAAATAACTCTGAACCTGACCGTACCTGCTGAGCAGCCCGGGCTGCCTGCTCCTCGTAGATATCCAGGTTTTTCTGCATATGCTGCAGGGCTGCAGTGCGGGACAGGGGGACGCGAGGGTCCGGGTTCAAGATTATGTTGTGCTCATACACAGCAGCAACATAGGAGGAATTCATGACAGACCCAGTGTGAACAATGGCTGACATTAAAAAAAAACTCACAACAGTGACCCAAAACATTGTTCCAGTCTTTGAGTGTGGACACAAATGTTGTAAACCAGACAGAGCAGTTAATGTTGGGGATTGTTTGTTCTAAAAAGGGTCGAAACGAGGGAGGTACAGCAAATCAATTTTTAGGCACTGGTGGGGAGGGACTTATTTTTCTACTTTGGTTTCAGGGAGGGACATTAAACTAAATTCTGATATTATTCTGGTTGCATCCACTTTTCTATATGCTGCAGTTTATTTGGGGAAAATAGTCATTAATGTGCACATGTTGCTAATGCTGGCTGTGTGCAAGCTGTGATTTGTGTGTGTGGACTGAATTGCAAAATTTTCTGTGTGGATGGGCGGCTGTCATGCACCCATATTCTGCTGAGGTACACACACAGTTTGAATGATGATGCAGTTTTGAAAAAGGATTCGCATTTTGTTTAGATCATTATCAGCATTCCACCACATTTATCACTGAGCAAATAAATAACACACATATTGTACATTTCTGTCTCCACTGGTATAATACCCCATATCGAGTTACTTTAACTCCTTCACTTAGGGTGGTAACTCACTCCCAACCCAGAGAGAGAGATCCACCATTTTTCAGAAGAAAAATATGGCCTAAGATTGAGGGTGTTGACTCTCACCCAGACCGCTACACATTTAGCTATAAACCACTCTAGTCACTGAAGGAATGAGATTGTGGATACAAGTAGCCGAAACGAGTTTCCTCTGAAGGTTGACTGATCTCAGTCTTAGAGAAAAGGTGAGAAGTGCAGACATCCTGGAGGAGCGTGGAGTAGAGCTGCTGCTCCTTTATGCCAAAAAGGGCCAGTTGAGGTGGATCTGGCATCTGATTAGGATGCTTCCTGGTTGCCTCCAGTCAGAGGTGTTCAAGGAACATCCAACAGGTAGGAGGCTCCAGCCCAAACCCAGAACACACTGGTGGGATTATAGATCTCGTCTCACCCGGGGTCTCCTTCGGGGTCCTCCAGGAGGAGCTGGAAAGCGTTGCTGGGAAGAGGGATGTCCAGAGTACTTTGCTCAGACTGCTGTCTTCACAGCCTTGAAACTTAGAAATGAGTTCCCTTGATGGCCCTGATGACATATCCCCATCCTTACGCGAATACCTAAAGGGTTAGTGAGGTAAGTGGAGCCCACATCAGTGTTTTAAGCTCATAAGCCTCCATCTGCTGGATAGAGAGAGCTCACTCCTTTGCTTTTTTGCATTCTGGGCTACTACGATCTACATGTGAGGAAGGAATAAAACAGAACTACTGGACTGCCTGGACAGATGGTGTTTTTATTCAGAGTTCTTTGAGCTATCATAGAAAACATTGGCAGTTGTCACTCACACACGTGGTTTTAGAAACCCTTTTAAAAATGTATTTGACATTGTTCCTCTGACACACCCATCTATTCCGAAGCAGTTCACTCGTTGTCAAGGTGATACATTCGTCCGTACAGACAGGCAGTGAGCAGCCCACCAGTCATGTTGGAGTGTCTCATGGTCACTGTGCCATCTGCAGCTGTTTCCAGATGCTCAGGCTGCTCCAGGACCAGCTTGCTAGCTAAGACTGATGGGTACACATATCTGGTCCCAAACTTCCCCTCCAACGTGAAGTCCATTTTAGATTCAGCCTCTTCCACTCCCTGTCCACAGGAGCTGGTGTTCAACCCTGCACAGCGGACCAGTGCACACACCTGCAACACAGATATGATACATGTGACAAGAGTCTCAAAAAAGCAGCTTTCAAATATTCAAACTTATTGTCATTCATACCTGCAGGCCCCAGCGTCCGTACAGAGTGTGTATTCCAGCAAATACTCCAAATGCGTAGATCTCTTCACTGCTGCCCTGTGGAAACCTCCGGTACTGCAGGTGACAACAAAATGTGCCATTACACACGTTCACTTCACCCTCTGTCTGGTTTAAGAGGACAAATGTGAATGGGTCATCCAGTATGTATGAGATGAAGGTGGGGGAGGAGGGAGGAACTGATGAAGCTGTTTGAGAAGGAGGAGAATCAACACAGCTCTCTTGGTGACAGTATCCAGAGTCTGTAGGTGCAGATGATGTGGACTGACTACTAACTACCCCCTCCCCTGTGGTTCCACTCCGCCCCACCCACACAGTGGGTCTAACACTGGCACCCTGGCCACCAGCAGCCTGCCCTCCTCTGGGTCTCCTTTCTGGGCGTGGTGGTAAGTGGCAGAGAAGGGTGTGTAGATGCCACTTCCTGTCATGTCCCGTTGGTCGTGACGCAGGTTGGCTGCTAGCAGGGTGACATTGGCACCCAAGCTGAACGCCCGCTGGTATTGGACAGAGTCCAGTAGAGGGAGTGTATTCAACCAGGCAGTGGGGTAGATCAGCTGATGCACACCCTGAAAGGAGAGGCCAATGTCAGGACAAGAGAAGACCAAACACAGGAATGTAGAGTTGAAAACAGAATTTGAGCTGCTGTTTTTTACCTTCTCCACCAGGGCAATTGTGGGATCATGGAACATCATGTCAAAACAGATCATGAGGCCAAATTTTCCAGCAAAAGGTGTATCAAACGTTATAATCTCAGGTTGAGGCGGTGTGTCGAAGGCTGCCTCAAAGAAGAGGTGGTATTTATGGTAACGTGCCACCAGCAGGCCATCTGAGCTGAAAGAAAAGAGATTCTGTGAACACTTCACACAGACTAAGAAATGATTTATTGGTGTTCTTGCCTGACTTCAGCTACACTATTTCTAACTTAAGGTCTACACTGCACCTGAAAGCCACGTTGGTGTTGAACTGCCAGCGTCCATCAGGGGGACAGGAGGAGGAGGGGTCAGTCTTCAGGGGGCAGGGCTGCAGGTCAGGCATGTTGGCCACCACATAGAGGTTTTTACGACGGGCCATACAGCTCAACCGCTGGAGAACCTGTAGAATTCACAGACTGGTGTTGCATGAGTGAAGGCTCTGAGCAGCATAGTGGTGTCTTCATGTCAGTATATCACATGTCAGAGTGCCTGTTCAATAACAACTTTAAATCTAGAAGTGTGATTGTGCACCTCAGTGTTGTTGTATCTGCCCGGCTCTGTGCAGGGGTTCCAGCTCTCCTGCTGGGGGTCAGGAATGGTTTCAAGGTAGCCAGAGATGGACGAACGGGTGAAGTTGAAACCATGAATACCGTCTTCTGGAAACACCAGGATCTGGGCTCCCTGATCGAGGGAAGATGAGGTCAGAGTACAAAGATGAGACAAGCTCCATTACTCTACTGTAGTCATGAAGCGTGTTGGGGGCCATATGGAGAGCACGTAACATCACACTCAAGACCAAAATACGGCTATACAACTCAAGCATAAAAACCATGCTCCTCTACGCATCTGAGACGTGGAAAACAACAAAGAACCTGGACTGGATCCCACTGTTATGGCTAACTTTAGGCCCATTTCCAAACTGCCTTTCGTATCAAAGATCTTAGAGAAGATTGTCTATTCTCAGCTTTTTGATTTTTTTAATGACCACAACATTCTTGAAATTTTCCAATCTGGTTTTAAAACATTGCACAGCACAGAATCAGCACTCTTAAGGGTTTTTAATGACATCTTTTTAGCTACTGATTCTGGTCACTCGGTAATTCTTGTCCTTTTAGATTTAACTGCTGCTTTCGACACAGTGGACCATGATATCCTAATTGCTCGCCTGGAGCGGTGGGTGGGCATCAGGGGTCAGGCGCTGGCTTGGTTCAGGTCCTACCTATCACACCGGTCATTCTGTGTCGGCCTTGGTGACTCTGTGTCCTCCACTGCTCCTCTCTCTTGCGAGGTTCCACAAGGCTCAGTGTTGGGCCCACTTTATTTTCTTTATACCTTCTTCCACTTGGGTCCATTCTCAGGAAGCACGGCATTTTATTTCATTGTTATGCGGATGACAGCCAGATTTATGTCCCCCTTAAAAAGGCTGACTCTTCTGCACTTAAGCCACTTCTAAATTGTCTGGATGACGTCAAAGCTTGGATGGCTCGAAACTTTTTAAATTTTAATGAGAACAAGACGGAAGTGATTGTCTTTGGTGGCACTTACGTGACCTCCCCAGTCGACCTGGGTTCCCTGGCACAGTTCGCCAAACCCACTGTTAATAATCTGGGGGTAAAAGTGGACGCGGAGCTAAAGTTCGACAGCCAGATTAAAGCTGTGGTAAAAACCAGCTTCTTCCAGCTAAGACAACTTGCTAAAATTAAACCCTTTCTGCACAGACAGCACTTTGAAACAGTAATACATGCCTTTGTAACCACTCGACTTGATTACTGCAATGCACTTTACATGGGGGTCAGCGGGTCCTCCATTGCACGTCTGCAACTAGTGCAGAATGCAGCTGCACGTCTCTTAACTGGCACTCGAAAGTCTGAGCACATTACACCGATTTTAGCTTCACTTCACTGGCTACCCGTCCATTTTAGAATTCATTTTAAAATTCTTTTATTTGCTTTTAAAGCCCAAAATGGCCTTGCTCCAGTGTACCTCTCTGAGCTTCTGCACCCTTACGCACCTACTCGATCCCGCAGGTCGGCTGACCAGCTGCTCCTGAGGGTTCCCAAAACAAGGCGGAAGCTCAGAGGGGACCGAGCGTTTGCTACTGCCGCCCCTAAGCTTTGGAATGAACTGCCGCTGCACATCAGGCAGTCCTCTTCCGTGGCCACTTTTAAATCTCTTCTTAAAACGCACCTCTTTTCCTTGGCTTTTAACACCACCTAGATTGTTTATTTTATGTGCACAGGTTTTTTTTACCCTTTATTTATTATGTTTTCTGTTTTAATGTCTATTTTATTGTTTATTTTTAATGTACAGCACTTTGGAAACCTTGAGTTTATTTAAACTGTGCTTTATAAATAAAGATGGATTGGATTGGATTGGAAAGAACCTCCTGAACAAGCTACAAGTCTTCACCAACCACTGCCTCAGACGTATTCTTAACATCAGATGGCCTGATACAATAAAGAACGAAGAGCTGTGGGGAAGAGTAAAGCAGTCTGCCATAGAAGTGGAAATAAAGAAACGAAAATGGGGATGGATTGGGCACACATTGCGTAAACCAAAGAATTCCATCACACGCCAATCCCTGCAGTGGAACCCACAGGGTAAACGTGGTAGAGGCAGACCAACAAACACCTGGAGGAGGAGTGTCACAGTCGAGACGGAAAGAGCTGGATACAGATGGCAAGATTTGAAGAAGCTGACACAGAACAGGACAAGGTGGAGAAATATTGTCAGTGGCCTATGCTTTTTCTTGGAGTAACAGGCCTAAGTAAGTAAGTAAGTAAGTAAGTCACATAAGTGTGTGACATTAAATGTGCTTCTTTATTTGAGAGTACAGAGAAAAACAAGCAGTCCTGGTTACCAAGTTAACTTGGGAACACTGATTCGTTTGCAGTAATATATGCCCACCCTTATAAGCACCCTGCATCACAAGCTTGGGATGGATTTCTTTACTGTGAATATCCTGACTGTATTTTTTACTGACTTCTGTCACTTATCAAACAGAAACGTATTCTTAAATTTAGTGGTCTGTGATTATGATTCAAGCTCAGTTTACTGTTTAATATTGTGCAATTGATGGCAAGTGACAACAGCAGTGGTGTCTGAGACCTCTGCCAGAGGGGTCCAAGGATCAGTCCAATGAGGAGTTTGAGTTAAAAATTATCAGGAGTTGTGAAATGTAGGATTGTACTGTCATAAGTTTGGTTTTCTCACAGAAATGAGCAGTAGAAAAACAAAATAATAAATAACTCTGAACCTGACCGTACCTGCTGAGCAGCCCGGGCTGCCTGCTCCTCGTAGATATCCAGGTTTTTCTGCATATGCTGCAGGGCTGCAGTGCGGGACAGGGGGACACGAGGGTCCGGGTTCAAGATTACGTTGTGCTCATACACAGCAGCAACATAGGAGGAATTCATGACAGACCCAGTGTGAACAATGACTGACATAAAGAAAAAACTCACAACAGCGACCCAAAACATTGTTCCAGTCTTTCAGTGTGGACACAAATGTTGTAAACCAGACAGAGCAGTTAATGTTGGGGATTGTTTGTTCTGTTTGTTATAAGAAGGGGCGAAACGAGGGAGGTACAGCAAATCAATTTTTAGGCATTGGTTGGGCGTGACTTATTTTTCTACTTTGACTTCAGGGAGGGACATTAAACTAAATTCTGATATTTTTCTGGCTGCATCCACTTTTGTATCTGCACGGGTTATTTGTGTGTGTTGATAGGATTACAAATTTTCTGTGTGGATGGGCGGCTGTCATGCACCCATATTCTGCTGAGGTACACACACAGTTTGAATGATGATGCATTTCAGAAAAAGGATTTGCATTTTGCTTAGATCATTATCAGCGTTCCACCACATTTATCACTGAGAAAATAAATCACATATTTCAGTCTCCACTGATATAATACCCCATATCTGGAACTCTGCTTATTTTACCCTCACTCATGAACAAGACCCCGAGTTACTTTAACTCCTTCACTTAGGGTGATAACTCTCTCCCAACCCAGAGAGAGAGATCCACCATTTTTCAGAAGAAAAATATGGCCTAAGATTGAGGGTGTTGACTCTCACTTTGACTGCTTCACATTCAGCTGTAAAACGCCCCAGTGCATGCTGGAGGTTATAGTTAATAAAGCCATCAGAAGCACTGTTTCATGACCAGGATGGAGTCCGCATTGCTCCTCCTGAATGTGAGGTTCGACAGCTATTTGGAGTCTCCTTTCTGGCACCCTGGAATAAACTCTTCCAGGGAGGCAGTGTGATTCCCTGATGATTTGAGGACATCCTCCTGTCCCATTTTTTAAAAAAAATGTAAACCATCATCCCTGTCTGCCACTCCACAGGCACTGTTCCTGACCTCAAGGGCACAATTGAACACAGGATGGACAGGCAGATTGGTGCGGCGTCAGCAGTGATGACAATGGTTGGTCCGCTGTGATGATGGAGCCCTTGATTTATCAGTTCATCTTGTCTTTGTCATGAGCTTTGGGTAGTCACTGAAAGAATGAGATTGTGGATACAAGCAGCCAAAACGAGTTTCCTCTGAAGGTTGACTGATCTCAGTCTTAGAGAAAAGGTGAGAAGCGCAGACATCCTGAGGAGCGTGGTAGAGCTGCTGCTCCTTTATGCCAAAAAGGGCCAGTTGAGGTGGATCTGGCATCTGATTAGGATGCTTCCTGGTTGCCTCCAGTCAGAGGTGTTCAAGGAACATCCAACAGGTAGGAGGCTCCAGCCCAAACCCAGAACACACTGGTGGGATTATAGATCTCGTCTCACCCGGGGACTCCTTCGGGGTCCTCCAGGAGGAGCTGGAAAGTGTTGCTGGGAAGAGGGATGTCCAGAGTACTTTGCTCAGACTGCTGTCTTCACAGCCTTGAAACTTAGAAATGAGTTCCCTTGATGGCCCTAATGACATATCCCCATCCTTACGCGAATACCTAAAGGGTTAGTGAGGTAAGTGGAGCCCACATCAATGCTTTAAGCTCATAAGCTTCCATCTGCTGGATAGAGAGAGCTCACTCCTTTGCTTTTTTGCATTATGGGCGATCTACATGTGAGGAAGGAATAAAACAGAACTACTGGACTGCCTGGACAGATGGTGTTTTTATTCACATTTCTTTGAGCTATCATAGAAAACATTGGCAGTTGTCATTCACACACACATATATATATATATATATATGTGGTTTTAGAAACCCTTTTAAAAAATGTATTTGACATTGTTCCTCTGACACACCCATCTATTCCAAAGCAGTTCACTCATTGTCAAGGTGATACACTCGTCCGTACAGACAGGCAGTGAGCAGCCCACCAGTCATGTTCGAGTGTCTCATGGTCACTGTGCCATCTGCAGCTGTTTCCAGATGCTCAGGCTGCTCCAGGACCAGCTTGCTAGCTAAGACTGATGGGTACACATATCTGGTCCCAAACTTCCCCTCCAACGTAAAGTCCATTTTAGATTCAGCCTCTTCCACTCCCTGTCCACAGGAGCTGGTGTTCAACCCTGCACAGCGGACCAGTGCACACACCTGCAACACAGATATGATACATGTGACAAGAGTCTCAAAAAGCAGCTTTCAAATATTCAAACTTATTGTCATTCATACCTGCAGGGCCCAGTGTCTGTGACCAGTGTGTTTTCCAGCAAATGCTCCAAATGCGTAGATCTCTTCACTTCCACCCTGTGGAAACCTCCGGTACTGCAGGTGACAACAAAATGTGCCATCACACACATTCACTTCACCCTCTGTCTGGTTTAAGAGGACAAATGTGAATGGGTCGTACATCATGGATGAGATGAAGGTGGTGGATGAGGGGGGAACTGATAAAGCAGTTTCAGTTGGAGGAGATGCAGATGATGTGGACTGACTACTAACTACCCCCTCCCCTGTGGTTCCACTCTGCCCCACCCACAGTGGGTCTAACACTGGCACCCTGGCCACCAGCAGCCTGCCCTCCTCTGGGTCTCCTTTCTGGGCATGGTGGTAAGTGGCAGAGAAGGGGGTGTAGATGCCACTTCCTGTTACATTCAAGTGGTTGTTACGCAGGTTGGCTGCTAGCAGGGTGACATTGGCACCCAAGCTGAACGCCCACTGGAATTGGACAGAGCCCAGTAGGGGGAGTGCGTTCGTCCAGGCTGTAGGAAAGATCAGCTGACGCACAGACTAAAAGGAGAGGCCAATGTCAGGAAAAGAGACGACCAAACACAGGAATGCAGAAGTTTGTACAGAATTTTTTACCTTCTCCACCAGGGCAATTGTGGGATCATGGAACAGCATGTCAAAGCAGATTATGAGGCCAAACCTTCCAGCAAAAGGTGTATCAAACGTTATGATCTCAGGTTGAGGCGGTGTGTCGAAGGATTCCTCAAAGTAGAGGTTGTGTTTATGATAGCGTGCCACCAACAGGCCATCTGAGCTGTAGGAAAAAAGATTCTGTGAACAGTTCACACAGACTAGGAATTTATTTATTGGTGTTCTTGCCTGACTTCAGCTACACTATTTCTAACTTAAGATCCAAACTGCACCTGAAAACCACGTTGGTGTTGAACTGCCAGCGTCCATCAGGGGGACAGGAGGAGGAGGGGTCAGTCTTCAGGGGGCAGGGCTGCAGGTCAGGCATGTTGGCCACCACATAGAGGTTGTTACGACGGGCCATACAGCTCAACCGCTGGAGAACCTGTAGAATTCACAGATTGGTGTTGCATGAGTGAAGGCTCTGAGCAGCATAGTGGTGTCTTCATGTCAGTATATCACATGTCAGAGTGCCTGTTCAATAACAACTTTAAATCTAGAAGTGTGATTGTGCACCTCAGTGTTGTTGTATCTGCCCGGCTCTGTGCAGGGGTTCCAGCTCTCCTGCTGGGGGTCAGGAATGGTTTCAAGGTAGCCAGAGATGGACGAACGGCTGAAGTTGAAACCATGAATACCGTCTTCTGGAAACACCAGGATCCGGGCTCCCTGATCGAGGGAAGATGAGGACAGAGTACAGAGATGAGACAAGCTCCATTACTCTACTGTAGTCATGAAGTGTGTGACATTAAATGTGCTTCTTTATGTGAGAACAAAGAGAAAAACAAGCACTGCTGGTTACCAAGTTAACTTGGGAAGACTGATTCGTTTGCAGTAATATTTGCCCACCCTCATAAGCACCCTGCATCACAAGCTTGGGATGGATTTTTTTCCTGCTAATATCTTGACTGTGTTTTATACTTGTTGTGTATCACAGAAGATTGTGGGGAAATATTCCCGGTGAAAAACGACAGAGAGAAAAGCTACTTACAAACACAATAATGCAGAGGCAGGTAGAACACGTCTGAGCATGATCAGCTCAATTATAACACTGACTCTTGCAAAGAGCCTTCTCGCCACCTAGAGGCCAATAACAGATACAACATGTGTCCCAAAACAGCATATACGCATAACAGTACTTTCTCCTTATGTTAAGCCTTACTAGCTCACTTTTTCTTTTAAACACCACAATACTGACTTCTGTCACTTATCAAAGAGAAACTGATTCTTAAATTTAGTGGTCTGTGGTTATGATTCAAGCTCAGCTTACTTTTAATATTGTGCAAATGATGGCAAGTGACAACAGCAGTGGTGTCTGAGACCTCTGCCAGAGGGGTCCAAGGATCAATCCAATGAGGAGTTTAAGTTAAAAATTAACAGGAGTTGTGAAATGTAGGATTGTACTGTCATATGTTTGGCTGTCTCACAGAAATGAGCAGTAAGAAACTAAATAATAAATAACTCTGAACCTGACAGTACCTGCTGAGCAGCCTGGGCTGCCTGCTCCTCGTAGATATCCAGGTTTTTCTGCATATGCTGCAGGGCTGCAGTGCGGGACAGGGGGACGCGAGGGTCCGGGTTCAAGATTACGTTGTGTTCATACACAGCAGCAACATAGGAGGAATTCATGACAGACCCAGTGTGAACAATGACTGATATAAAGAAAAAACTCACAACAATGACCCAAAACATTGTTCCAGTCTTTCAGTGTGGACACAAATGTTGTAAACCAGACAGAGCAGTTAATGTTGGGGACTGTTTGTTCTGTTTGTTCTAAAAAGGGGCGAAATGAGGGAGGTACAGCAAATCAATTTTTAGGCACTGGTGGGGAGGGACTTATTTTTCTACTTTGGCTTCAGGAAGGGACATTAAACTAAATTCTGATATTATTCTGGCTGCATCCACTTTTGTATCTGCACGGGTTATTTGTGTGTGTTGATAGGATCACAAATTTTCTGTGTGGATGGGCGGCTGTCATGCACCCATATTCTGCTGAGGTACACACACAGTTTGAATGATGATGCATTTTAGAAAAAGGATTTGCATTTTGCTTAGATCATTATCAGCGTTCCACCACATTTATCATGAGAAAATAAATCAGACACATATTTCAGTCTCCACTGATATAATACCCCATATCTGGAACTCTGTTTATTTTACCCTCACTCATGAACAAGACCCCGAGTTACTTTAACTCCTTCACTTAGGGTGGTAACTCTCTCCCAACCCAGAGAGAGAGAGAGATCCACCATTTTTCAGCAGAAAAATATGGCCTAAGATTGAGGGTGTTGACTCTCACTTTGACTGCTTCACATTCAGCTATAAACCACCCTAGTCACTGAAAGAATGAGATTGTGGATACAAGCAGCCGAAACGCGTTTCCTCTGAAGGTTGACTGGTCTCAGTCTTAGAGAAAAGGTGAGAAGCGCAGACATCCTGGAGGAGCGTGGAGTAGAGCTGCTGCTCCTTTATGCCAAAAAGGGCCAGTTGAGGTGGATCTGGCATCTGATTAGGATGCTTCCTGGTTGCCTCCAGTCAGAGGTGTTCAAGGAACATCCAACAGGTAGGAGGCTCCAGCCCAAACCCAGAACACACTGGTGGGATTATAGATCTCGTCTCACCCGGGGACGCCTTCGGGGTCCTCCAGGAGGAGCTGGAAAGTGTTGCTGGGAAGAGGGATGTCCAGAGTACTTTGCTCAGACTGCTGTCTTCACAGCCTTGAAACTTAGAAATGAGTTCCCTTGATGGCCCTAATGACATTTCCCCATCCTTACGCGAATACTTAAAGGGTTAGTGAGGTAAGTGGAGCCCACATCAATGCTTTAAGCTCATAAGCTTCCATCTGCTGGATAGAGAGAGCTCACTCCTTTGCTTTTTTGCATTATGGGCTACTACAATCTACATGTGAGGAAGGAATAAAACAGAACTACTGGACTGCCTGGACAGATGGTGTTTTTATTCAGAGTTCTTTGAGCTATCATAGAAAACATTGGCAGTTGTCACTCACACATATACATGTGGTTTTACAAATGAGTTCTAAAAATGTATTTGACATTGTTCCTCTGACACACCCATCTATTCCTAAGCAGTTCACTCATTGTCAAGGTGATACACTCGTCCGTACAGACAGGCAGTGAGCAGCCCACTAGTCATGTTCGAGTGTCTCATGGTCACTGTGCCATCTGCAGCTGTTTCCAGATGCTCAGGATGCTCCAGGACCAGCTTGCTAGCTAAGATTGATGGGTACACATATCTGGTCCCAAACTTCCCCTCCAACGTGAAGTCCATTTTAGATTCAGCCTCTTCCACTTCCTGTCCACAGGAGCTGGTGTCCAACCCTGCACAGCGGACCAGTGCACACACCTGCAACACAGATATGATACATGTGACAAGAGTCTCAAAAAGCAGCTTTCAAATATTCAAACTTATTGTCATTCATACCTGCAGTCCCCAGTGTCCGTACAGAGTGTGTATTCCAGCAAATACTCCAAATGCGTAGAGCTCTTCACTGCTGCCCTGTGGAAACCTCCGGTACTGCAGGTGACAACAAAATGTGCCGTTACACACGTTCACTTCACCCTCTGTCTGGTTTAAGAGGACAAATGTAAATGGGTCATCCAGTATGTATGAGATGAAGGTGGGGGAGGAGGGAAGATCTGATGGAGCTGTTTCAGAAGGAGGAGAATCAACACAGCTCTCTTGGTGACAGTTTCCAGAGTCTGTAGGTGCAGATGATGTGGACTGACTACTAACTACCCCCTCCCCTGTGGTTCCACTCTGCCCCACCCACAGTGGGTCTAACACTGGCACCCTGGCCACCAGCAGCCTGCCCTCCTCTGGGTCTCCTTTCTGGGCATGGTGGTAAGTGGCAGAGAAGGGTGTGTAGATGCCACTTCCCCCCATGTCCCGTTGGTCGTTACGCAGGTTGGCCGCTAGCAGGGTGACATTTGCACCCATGCTGAACGCCCACTGGAACTGGACAGAGTCCAGTAGGGGGAGTGTATTGAACCAGGCTGTAGGAAAAATCAGCTGACGCACACCCTGAAAGGAGAGGCCAATGTCAGGACAAGAGAAGACCAAACACAGGAATGTAGAGTTGCAAACACAATTTGAGTGGCTGTTTTTTACCTTCTCCACCAGGACAATTGTGGGATCATGGAACAGCATGTCAAAACAGATCATGAGTCCAAACCTTCCAGCAAAAGGTGTATCAAACGTTATGATCTCAGGTTGAGGCGGTGTGTCGAAGGCCCTCTCATTGTGTGGAACAACGTTGTTTTTATGGTAGCGTGCCACCAGCAGGCCATCTGAGCTGCATTAAAGAAGAGTCTGTTAACAGCTCACACGGGCTAGGAAACGGTATGCAGATGTACTTGCCACACTTCAGCTATTTTAAGGCCTGCACTGCACCTGAAAGCCACGTTGGTGTTGAACTGCCAGCGTCCATCAGGAGGACAGGAGGAGGAGGGGTCAGTCTTCAGGGGGCAGGGCTGCAGATCACCCATGTTGGCCACCACATAGAGGTTGTTACGACGGGCCATACAGCTCAACCGCTGGAGAACCTGTAGAATTCACAGATTGGTGTTGCATGAGTGAAGGCTCTGAGCAGCATAGTGGTGTCTTCATGTCAGTATATCACATGTCAGAGTGCCTGTTCAATAACAACTTTAAATCTAGAAGTGTGATTGTGCACCTCAGTGTTGTTGTATCTTTCCGGCTCTGTGCAGGGGTTCCAGCTCTCCTGCTGGGGGTCAGGAATGGTTTCTAGGTAGCCAGAGATGGACAAACGGGTGTAGTTGAAACCATGAATACCGTCTTCTGGAAACACCAGGATCTGGGCTCCCTGATCGAGGGAAGATGAGGACAGAGTACAGAGATGAGACAAGCTCCATTACTCTACTGTAGTCATGAAGTGTGTGACATTAAATGTGCTTCTTTGTGTGAGAACAAAGAGAAAAACAAGCACTCCTGGTTACCAAGTTAACTTGGGAACACTGATTCGTTTGCAGTAATATATGCCCACCCTCATAAGCACCCTGCATCACAAGCTTGGGATGGATTTCTTTACTGTGAATATCCTGACTGTGTTTTTTTACTGACCTTGGTCACTTATCAAACAGAAACTTATTCTTAAATTTAGTGGTCTGTGATTATGATTCAAGCTCAGTTTACTGTTTAATATTGTGCAATTGATGGCAAGTGACAACAGCAGTGGTGTCTGAGACCTCTGCCAGAGGGGTCCAAGGATCAGTCCAATGAGGAGTTTGAGTTAAAAATTAGCAGGAGTTGTGAAATGTAGGATTGTAATGTAATAAGCTTGGTTTTCTCACAGAAATGAGCAGTAGAAAAACAAAATAATAAATAACTCTGAACCTGACAGTACCTGCTGAGCAGCCCGGGCTGCCTGCTCCTCGTAGATATCCAGGTTTTTCTGCAAATGCTGCAGGGCTGCAGTGCGGGACAGGGGGACTTGAGGGTCCGGGTTCAAGATTACGTGGTGCTCATACACAGCAGCAACATAGTAGGAATTCATGACAGGCCCAGTGTGAACAACGGCTGACATTAAAAAAAAACTCACAACAGTGACCCAAAACATTGTTCCAGTCTTTCAGTGTGGACACAAATGTTGTAAACCAGACAGACCAGTTAATGCTGGGGTTGTTTGTTCTGTTTGTTCTAAGAGGGGGCGAAATGAGGGAGGTACAGCAAATAAATTTTTAGGCACTGGTTGGGCGTGACTTATTTTTCTACTTTGGCTTCAGGAAGGGACATTAAACTAAATTCTGATATTATTCTGGCTGCATCCACTTTTGTATCTGCACGGGTTATTTGTGGGTGTTGATAGGATTACAAATTTTCTGTGTGGATGGGCGGCTGTCATGCACCCATATTCTGCTGAGGTACACACACAGTTTGAATGATGATGCATTTTAGAAAAAGGATTTGCATTTTGCTTATATCATTATCAGCGTTCCACCACATTTATCACTGAGAAAATAAATCAGACACATATTTCAGTCTCCACTGATATAATACCCCATATCTGGAACTCTGCTTATTTTACCCTCACTCATGAACAAGACCCCGAGTTACTTTAACTCTAACTAGTCACTGAAAGAATGAGATTGTAGATACAAGTAGCCGAAACGAGTTTCCTCTGAAGGTTGACTGGTCTCAGTCTTAGAGAAAAGGTGAGAAGCGCAGACATCCTGGAGGAGCGTGGGTAGAGCTGCTGCTCCTTTATGCCAAAAAGGGCCAGTTGAGGTGGATCTGGCATCTGATTAGGATGCTTCCTGGTTGCCTCCAGTCAGAGGTGTTCAAGGAACATCCAACAGGTAGGAGGCTCCAGCCCAAACCCAGAACACACTGGTGGGATTATAGATCTCGTCTCACCCGGGGACGCCTTCGGGGTCCTCCAGGAGGAGCTGGAAAGCGTTGCTGGGAAGAGGGATGTCCAGAGTACTTTGCTCAGACTGCTGTCTTCACAGCCTTGAAACTTAGAAATGAGTTCCCTTGATGCCCCTGATGACATTACATCATCCCTATCACGCGAATTGTAGACAACTACCTAAAGGGTTAGTGAGGTAAGTGGAGCCCACATCAGTGTTTTAAGCTCATAAGCTTCCATCTGCTGGATAGAGAGAGCTCACTCCTTTGCTTTTTTGCATTCTGGGCTACTACAATCTACATGTGAGGAAGGAATAAAACAGAACTACTGGACTGCCTGGACAGATTGTGTTTTTATTCAGAGTTCTTTAAGCTATCATAGAAAACATTGGCAGCTGTCACTCACACATATACATGTGGTTTTATAAATCTGTTTTAAAAATGTCTTTGACATTTTTCTCCTGCCACAACCATCTATTCCAAAGGAGTTCACTCATTGTCCAGGTGATACATTCGTCCGTACAGACAGGCAGTGAGCAGCCCACCAGTCATGTTTGAGTGTCTCATGGTCACTGTGCCATCTGCAGCTGTTTCCAGATGCTCAGGCTGCTCCAGGACCAGCTTGCTAGCTAAGACTGATGGGTACACATATCTGGTCCCAAACTTCCCCTCCAACGTAAAGTCCATTTTAGATTCAGCCTCTTCCACTCCCTGTCCACAGGAGCTGGTGTTCAACCCTGCACAGCGGACCAGTGCACACACCTGCAACACAGATATGATACATGTGACAAGAGTCTCAAAAAGCAGCTTTAGGATATTCAAACTTATTGTCATTCATACCTGCAGGGCGTAGCGTTTGTGTATTCCAGCAAACGCACCTAATGCGTAGATCTCTTCACTGCTGCCCTGTGGAAACCTTTGGTACTGCAGGTGACAACAAAATGTGCCATCACACACATTCACTTCACCCTCTGTCTGGTTTAAGAGGACAAATGTGAATGGGTCGTACATCATGGATGAGATGAAAGTGGCGGAGGAGGGAGGAACTGATGAAGCAGTTTCAGTTGGAGGAGAATCAACACAGCTCTCTAGGTGACAGTATCCAGAGTCTGTAGGTGTAGATGATGTGGACTGACTACTAACTACCCCCTCCCCTGTGGTTCCACTCTGCCCCACCCACAGTGGGTCTAACACTGGCACCCTGGCCACCAGCAGCCTGCCCTCCTCTGGGTCTCCTTTCTGGGCGTGGTGGTAAGTGGCAGAGAAGGGGGTGTAGATGCCACTTCCTGTTATATTCAAGTGGTTGTGACGCAGGTTGGCCGCTAGTAGGGTGACATTGGCACCCAAGCTGAACGCCCGCTGGAATTGGACAGAGTCCAGTAGGGGGAGTGCATTCAACCAGGCTGTAGGAAAGACCTGACGCACACCCTGAAAGGAGAGAGACTTTTAGGGTGTGCGAGAAGACCAAACACAGGAATGTAGAACTGGGTACAGAATTTTTTTACCTTCTCCACCAGGGCAATTGTGGGATCATGGAACAGCATGTCAAAGCAGGTCATGAGGCCAAACCTTCCAGCAAAAGGTGTATCAAATGTTATGATCTCAGGTTGAGGCGGTGTATCGAAGGATTCCTCAAAGTAGAGGTTGTATTTATGATAGCGTGCCACCAGCAGGCCATCTGAGCTGTAGGAAAAGACATTCTGTGAACAGTTCACACAGACTAGGAAATGATTTATTGGTGTTCTTGCCTGACTTCAGCCACACTATTTCTAACTTAAGGTCTACACTGCACCTGAAAGCCACGTTGGTGTTGAACTGCCAGTGTCCATCAGGAGGACAGGAGGAGGAGGGGTCAGTCTTCAGGGGGCAGGGCTGCAGGTCAGCATGTTGGCCACCACATAGAGGTTGTTACGACGGGCCATACAGCTCAACCGCTGGAGGACCTGTAGAATTCACAGACTGGTGTTGCATGAGTGAAGGCTCTGAGCAGCATAGTGGTGTCTTCATGTCAGTATATCACATGTCAGAGTGCCTGTTCAATAACAACTTTAAATCTAGAAGTGT
Source organism: Epinephelus cyanopodus (assembly GCA_026686955.1). Classification (NCBI taxonomy): domain Eukaryota; kingdom Metazoa; phylum Chordata; class Actinopteri; order Perciformes; family Serranidae; genus Epinephelus; species Epinephelus cyanopodus. The sequence goes on from CM048931.1 coordinate 28,569,815, forward strand.
GATTGTGCACCTCAGTGTTGTTGTATCTGCCCGGCTCTGTGCAGGGGTTCCAGCTCTCCTGCTGGGGGTCAGGAATGGTTTCTAGGTAGCCAGAGATGGACGAACGGCTGTAGTTGTAACCATGAATACCGTCTTCTGGAAACACCAGGATCTGGGCTCCCTGATCGAGGGAAGATGAGGACAGAGTACAGAGATGAGACAAGCTTAATCATTCCACTGTTGTCATAAACTGTGATACATTAAATCCACCCATCCCTACTTTGGTTGTGCCACTGATCAAACATAAATAGTTAGTGGTCTCTGGTTATGATCCAAGCTGTAGTAACTTTTAAATATTCTGCAATTTGGAGCAAGTGACAACAGCAGTGACACCTGAGACTTTACTTAAAGGACCACAACAGTGAAAGTTAAAGTTATAAACTAACAAAAACTGTGACGTGCAGGAAGTTTCTAATCTGTAACAAATTTAACTGTCAGTGTCACTGCGGTTAGCAATAAGCAAGATTATTTTTTTGGCTGAAAAACTGAACATCTGTAACTCTCTCCTGACCTGAACATACCTGCTGAGCAGCCCGGGCTGCCTGCTCCTCATAGATATCCAGGTTTTTCTGCATATGTTGCAGGGCAGCAGTGCGGGACAGGGCGACACGAGGCTCCAGGTTCACGATTAAATTGTGCTCATACACAGCAGCAACATAAGAAGAGTCCACGATGGGTTCTGTTTGACCAACGGCCGACATTAAAGAAAAACTGACGACAAAAACCAAAAACATCGCTCCAGTCTCTCTTGACAGACACAAATGTTGTAAACCAGACGGACCAGTTCACACTACCCAATAAAACCTTAATGGTTCTACTTTAGGCTGAGGTAAACGGTCACCTTAGCAGATTTGTTTGGTTTAAAGATAATAAGAATCTCCCCTTGTGTGATAGTGTTGTATTTACTGTATAATCTGGGTCCACATTCACAGAGGTAGTTGTGTCTTATTTTCAGATATTTTTCAGAAGTTACGCAGGTATAGCCGTAGTTCTGTGAGTTCCTGGATGACTGCCAGGGGCTGTAAACAAATTGACATGTCTCATAGTGCTCCACCCAGGTTGAGATCTCACATATGTGACGTCTAAGCTTTGAATACCACGTGGTGGCATACATTCAGCCTCTGACAGTCTCCTTGCCCCAGCAGGTACTGACTGACAGTCATTCTGGAGTTCACAGAACCACAAAACCTTGAGGAAGTGCAAGATGCTGTCCAGGAAACACAAATCTCTGTTCGTGACATCCCCCTGACTGCTGTCCAGAATGCAGCTTCTGGTACAATGACTAACTTCAGAGCGCTGGAACTTGAAAATGTGGGACTGCAAGAGCCATTTGAAACACTGCAATACCCCAACCTTGGCCAGGGCTGCACACAGTGTCACCCAAAGTGGGCAGGATCCCTCCATGTGCAGCCCAAAATTTGTGATGCTGACTGTGCATGTTCCTCATCAATACTTCTCACATGTTGCACCATTGTACTGTAATCCCCATCCCTGGTCCTATTCTCGTTCAGCAGTTGCACACTGTATTGTCTCTTTTTGCAGTTTGCTTATTGTTCAGCTAAAAACAGGAGCTCTTCTTGCCATCCTGAGGTCACCATTTTCTTTCCTAATGTATTTTTTTTGGCAGTTGACGAACAACGATTTGGTGCATAACGGCCACCAATTCAGTGGAGAGCAGACTGGGAAATGCGCATGTGTTGAACACCTTTGTGGACCTTCAGTTGTAGTATGGAACTGTGTGCACGTCCACCTGACAGGTGCAAGTCTGCAGTTGTCCGAGGACCCTCAAAATATGTCCGAGTCTTTAGTGAGATAAATCCTTCCTTGGGCTAAATGCACCTTGACAGCCTATAAATTTTGGAGTGAGTTTGAAATGCCTGATAACATTACATCATACCCATCCTGATGTGAATCCCGGGCAGCTACCTGAGGGGTAGGCAATGTAGGTGGAGCCTGCATCAATTATTCAAGCGTCTCTATTTCAGCTCATAAGCTTCCATCTCCTGGTGAGAGAGGGCTTACACCTTTGCCTTTTTGAATTCTGGGCTACTGCGATCTCCATGTGAGGAAGGAATGACACAGACTGACTGAACTGCCTGGACAGACTGTGGTTTTATTCAGAGCTCTTTGAGCTATCATAGAACACATTGCCAGCTGTCACTCAGACATATAAGTAGTGTATATGACAAAAGACAAATGTATGACAACTCAACCTGTCTTATTTTGATAAATCAGTTTTTAAAATGTATTTGTCATTTTTCTCCTGACACACCCATCTATTCCTAAGCAGTTCACTCATTGTCAAGGTGATACATTCGTCCGTACAGACAGGCAGTGAGCAGCCCACCAGTCATGTTGGTGTCTCATGGTCACTGTGCCATCTGCAGCTGTTTCCAGATGCTCAGGCTGCTCCAGGACCAGCTTGCTAGCTAAGACTGATGGGTACACATATCTGGTCCCAAACTTCCCCTTCAACGTGAAGTCCATTTTAGATTCAGCCTCTTCCACTTCCTGTCCACAGGAGCTGGTGTCCAACCCTGCACAGCGGACCAGTGCACACACCTGCAACACAGATATGATACATGTGACAAGAGTCTCAAAAAGCAGCTTTAAAATATTCAAACTTATTGTCATTCATACCTGCAGGGCGTAGTGTCCGTTCACAGTGTGTGTTCCAGCAAATGCTCCTAATGCGTAAAGCTCTTCACTGCTGCCCTGTGGAAACCTCCGGTACTGCAGGTGACAACAAAATGTGCCATTACACACATTCACGTCACCCTCTGTCTTGTTTAAGAGGACAAATGTGAATGGGTCGTACATCATGGATGAGATGAAGGTGGCGGAGGAGGGAGGAACTGATGGAGCTGTTTCAGGAGGAGGAGAATCAACACAGCTCTCTTGGTGACAGTATCCAGAGTCTGTAGGTGTAGATGATGTGGACTGACTACTAACTACCCCCTCCCCTGTGGTTCCACTCCGCCCCACCCACAGTGGGTCTAACACTGGCACCCTGGCCACCAGCAGCCTGCCCTCCTCTGGGTCTCCTTTCTGGGCGTGGTGGTAAGTGGCAGAGAAGGGTGTGTAGATGCCACTTCCTGTCATGATCAATTGGTCGCTACGGATGTTGGCTGCAAGCAGGGTGACATTAGCACCCAAGCTGAACGTCCGCTGGAACTGGATTGTGTCCAATAGGGGGAGCTGGTTCATCCAGGCTGTGGGGTAGATCAGCTGACGCACACCCTAAAAGGAGAGGCCAATGTCAGGAAAAGAGAAGACCAAACACAGGAATGTAGAGTTGAAAACAGAATTTGAACTGCTGTTTTTTACCTTCTCCACCAGGATAATTGTGGGATCATGGAACAGGATGTCAAAGCAGATCATGAGGCCAAACCTTCCAGCAAAAGGTGTATCAAACGTTATGATCTCAGGTTGAGGCGGCGTGTCGAAGGCCTTCTCAAAGTAGAGGTTGTATTTATGGTAGCGTGCCACCAGCAGGCCATCTGAGCTGTAGGAAAAAAGATTCTGTGAACAGTTTACTTGGAAATGACGTAGAGATGCACCTGCTGGATTTCAGCTACATTATTTCTAACTTAAGGTCTACACTGCACCTGAAAACCACGTTGGTGTTGAACTGCCAGCGTCCATCAGGGGGACAAGAGGAGGAAGGGTCAGTCTTCAGGGGGCAGGGCTGCAGGTCAGCCATGTTGGCCACCACATAGAGGTTGTTACGACGGGCCATACAGCTCAACCGCTGGAGAACCTGTTTTACAACAACATTCAAATATGACTGATATTCACAGACTGGTGTTGCATGAGTGAAGGCTCTGAGCAGCATAGTGGTGTCTTCATGTCAGTGTATCACATGTCAGAGTGCCTGTTCAATAACAACTTTAATTCTAGAAGTGTGATTGTGCACCTCAGTGTTGTTGTATCTTTCCGCTCTGTGCAGGGGTTCCAGCTCTCCTGCTGGGGGTCAGGAATGGTTTCTAGGTAGCCAGAGATGGACGAACGGGTGAAGTTGAAACCCTGAATACCGTCTTCTGGAAACACCAGGATCTGGGCTCCCTGATTGAGGGAAGATGAGGACAGAGTACAGAGATGAGACAAGCTCCATTACTCTACTGTAGTCATGAAGTGTGTGACATTAAATGTGCTTCTTTATGTGAGAATACACAGAAATACTCTCAATGACCAAGTTAACTTGGGAACACTGACTCGTTTGCAGTAATATATGCTCACCCTCATAAGTACCCTGCCATCACATACTATCCTGACTGTGTTTTTGTTTGTGACATGTCACCAATCAAATAGTTCTTCAATCTTAAATTCAGTGGTCTCTGGTTATGATCTGAGCGCGGCCAACTGTTAAATATTGTGCTCAGCATAGCAAGTAAAACAGCAGAGACGTCCATGGGCTTATTTCAGAGGAGATGCAGGAGACACACAGCATTCAGGCATTTGAGGTAACTTGTATGTGCCAGAGCTGTTCTCCTTTAATTCTTGTGTGTGTGCAAATAGTTTTGCTGGTTGAACACTTTTCACAACATGACTCACATCGTCACTTTGTCTCGATGATTTCTTTCTTGTTGTATTGTCCTTGTGAAGCACTTTGTGACATATGTCTGTAAAAAGCGCTATATAAATAAATTTTACTTACATGTCTCCCTCAATATTTAGAAAGAGCAATTCCCAGTTAAGACATAAAAGCAGTGGAGGTCTTTTATTGTGACAAAATTTAAGACATTTGCACCACAAATTGATGCATTAATGCTCAAAATATTCTAGCAAATCCTCCTGTTTCATATGGGCCCCCTCCAATGTGGGAACCAAACCTATGACCTTGGTGACATCTGATACTTTACATCAAGGGTCCAAGGATGAATAAATAGAGAGTTAACACTTGATAATCATGTTAAGTTTTACTGGTTCAGCCAAAAATATCGTCAAGAAAATGTGTAACATGCAGGACAAAGTTTGGCTTTGAGTCTCCCTCCTTTGAAGCCAACTGAAGTTCATTATGAAAGCTTTTTTAACCCCTTACCTTTAAGCATATAATTCTGAGGAATACTGATAATGACTTAACAGAGGAGAGTTATTTATGAAATTAGCAATAACCACAATTGTTTCTTTGTCTAATAAACATGTATAACTCTCACCTAACCTGACCATACCTGCTGAGCAGCCCGGGCTGCCTGCTCCTCGTAGATATCCAGGTTTTTCTGCATGTGCTGCAGGGCTGCGGAGCGGGACAGGGCGACATGAGGCTCCGGGTTCAGGATGACGTTGTGCTCATACACAGCAGCAACATAAGAGGAGTCCACAGTGGGCTGTGACTGACCGATAGCCGAAGTAAAAAAGAGGCTGACAAAAACGACAATGAGCAAAAACATTGTTTCTTCCCTGAGAGACAGGAACCGATGTTCCCCATATGGACTAGTTACAACATAACAGAGGTCAGAAGTCCTTCTCCTGACTCAGCAACCCCTCCTGCGATGTATATTTGTGTCTAATTCACTAATCTGGATCTACATGATCGTAGTTTTTGCAGCAGGTCCATAGCACACATTTACAAATGTACACGTCCTGCCCTGAACGACTCCCAGCAGTCAGCTTATTCACAGAACTAGCGGAAGCGTGCAGCGAGACATAAACAAATTTTTATTTTGAAAGGACAACACAGGAAACAATGCTGAATAACCCGGAAGTAGTTCACAAGTCTGACCTTTCACAGTCCGGCATGGGCAGAACAGAACCCGAGACAAACGTGTGGCAGTAACTTTCTTCCTCATGTGGACTAATTGTTTAAACACATGAGGACGTATTTGACAAACGGGCTCTTATTTATTTTCATGTTTGTCTGACGTATTCGTGCGCTCTCAACCAGGAAGTACATTGGCATTAGCATTAGCATACACACTGCTGTACAATGTCAACAGTCCCAGGAGGAACAGGCGCCCCCAGGTCAAAACTCGACCAGACGTTTAGGGGCTGCTGGAGCTGTCGGCTCATCTCCGGCGGAGGTTTGATCCTGTCCGGAGCGTATGTGTTCAGTGCAGCCCGGAGAGTGATGCGACAAGGTGGAAATACCTCCATTGGGACAGTGGCACAGCTTGTATTTGCTGCCAGTAAGACCCCTCTGCACTTGTAGGTGTCACATCACTTCTGGTTGTCCTTTGAAATAATAATTGCACACCTGTGTTTTATCTTTGAGGTCTGGCTTCATGGGGGATTGTCGTCATCACTGACCCGGTAGGAAGAGCGCAGAGGAAGACGTGAAGGCTGTTTGGGGAAGTCACGACAGCACGAATGAACATTTGACGGCTCAAACATGGACTGCAAGGGTGCGCAGATATTTATGGACAATAGGACACAAGGTTAAAGAAGCTGCTCTTGAGTCTAGAAAAGTGATGCTGTCTTTGCACTATAGTTGCCATTGTTTGGATGGACCAAGCATCCTGCAATATTGGAAATGAATTAAAAATGGAAGATCATATATGTAATCAAAAAAGGAATTCTGTCATGCATAAAAACACATTTTTAAAAATACTAATTCCCTAGATTGCAAGTTTATTTATACGTACAAGCAAAATCTTACTTTAGGTACCATCACTAGGACAATCTGAGTGTGTGACCACAGCAGCATTGTTACATAACACTCCATTTATTTCGTATATAAGGTAATTTAAACACCAGCAGGGAAAGTGATCCCCTCGCCTATTAGAACACACACTCATCACTTGCTTCAGCTGGGTTGGCTCCAAGGTTGGAAATCAACTTCTCTGTCCACCTCCCACTGTGGCTGGCGGATTCCAACATCACCCAGACACTCAATAAATTGTTTTTTTGTCTGGTGAGTGAAGCAAACGAAGCAGTCATTTGCATGTTTTATCAGCATTTATCTCGTGGCTGGTGCTGAATTCCAACCCTGGCTGGCTTTGCTCCACAAAGAGAGATCCATCAATGGAAGAAAAGAGATTTGAGACTGTAAAAAAAAAAAAAGGGATGGTGCAGTAAGACAACACCAAGGCTACAATTTCCTCGTTGTTTTGCCTGATACGAATATAAACTAGGGCTGCAACTAATGATTATTTTCATTGTTGACTAATCTGTTGATTATTTCTTCGCTTAGTTGATGAATCATTTTATCGCAAAATGTGTTAAAATGTTGAAAAATGTAGGTCTGTCTCTCCCAAACCACAAAATTATTCCATCTAATGTCTTGTTTCGTATTCACGCCAAAGGGTTGTAGTTCACCGTCATGGCAGAGTGTGTAGAGATGCACCAATCCAGCTTTTTCAGTTTTGATACCGATCCCGACTCTGTGGCTTCAGCCGATACCTGATACCAATCTGATACTATGGTTGACCTAAAAAGCTATATACCTTTACATGTAGAACAGAAAAGACTAGAGGCATCAGGCACTGATGGCTACACAGTTCTTTCCTAAGATAAAATGAAACAAGATGAAACAGATTAATGCAATGATGAACTATTTATTTTTTAACAAGAATAAACAATTGTTCAACAGCAGTTGAAATAGTGTGAAATACCTCCACACAGCAGATTCTCTCCTTTGCTCTAAGACGTGTGACGTAGCTCGCGTAGCAATAGATTTAAAGGGAAAGGATTGCCTCAGGTATAGGTTGCATTTTCCGATACCTGATCTATCTATTTTGATGAAATCGGGGCTGATATTCGATCCAGATATCAGATCGGTGCATCCCTACTGTAATGCTGCCATTATTTTAATGTAAGAAGCTGCAATAAGAGTATTTTGGGGTACTTCTATATTACTTTTCTATCAAAAATGAAAAATAGTCACCAATTATTTTAATAGTCGATTAGTCATCTATTAGTTGAGTAATCATTGCAGCCCTAATATAAACACCCTCAAATTAAAGCTAACAGTCAGGACTTTTAACAAGAGTTGTACCAATTGTGGCTTCTATTGCGGTTTTTGAATGAAACTTCAAATGTGTAATAAAATTGTATGACATCATTACCTAAAACCATCTTCATTTTTAAACCTGCTGCTTAATTTGTTTGGATAAAACACCCCCCCTCCCTTCTGGCAAACTACCACAGTCTACTTTCAGAGCATTTAAAACATGCACATTGGCACTAAGAGCCCCAACTGAACACCATGGGCTGCCCATGTGAATTGCACCATCTCAAAAATGCAGTGCAGTTTAAAAGTAGTGGGGCCTGAGATCATGAGACACAATAAATCATACTGTCAACGCATGCTAGCACCCTGTTGCGTCAACAGCCACAGAAAGTGAATTTGCTGTTCTGATATGATACATTTTAGGTTATCCAGAGAAAATTACGGTAACAATTTCACTGCACATAACAAAATTCCATGATATTTCCAAGCCTGGAAAACAAGATTTTGAAATCCCATGATTGTGTGAATCCTGTCGTAGTGCTGTCGCCTAATCTTATCTGCAACTGTGCCTAAATACTGGCTTTAAATGAACAGAGGAGAATGAAAATACACAGGGAAAAAGCTGTGCAGTTTCCAATTTTGAATGCCACCATTACGACTGAAGCTTCAAACTACTTGGTACAGCCCTACATCCAACACAAGTGCTTCACTGTACAAATACTCACAGACTGCACTGTAGACAGCAGGGAGTCAGGAGATTATCTTACATCAGTTATTGGTCTGTCTTTTATGAGGGCGCTTTTGTTTGCTGAACAAATTTCCACACATCATTTTCATCACAGTAATCACACACAACCTGCAGATCTTTACAAACCACATATGCAGCAAGTAAACACACTGAAGACAGCAAACACACACTGGGTCAGTTAGTCTGAGTTACCTTTTATTAGTGTTATACTGATCTGAGCACAATCGCTCACAAGGAAGAGTTTGATAAGCATGATGCAAAAAAACACCCTAAAGTCATTTTCAGTCGCATAAAATGATCATGACATTCTGATTGATTTTTTTTTAGGTTAAAGAAAAATATGAAAATAGAGTTGACAGTACATTTAGGCACACTATTAACACATACTGTACACAGATATGCACAATTTTCATTATCATAGATTCATAAATACTGGGGGTTAAAAAAAACAAAAAAAAAAAAAACAACAAGCCTTCCTGTATGGAGAGATGTGCAGAAAATTAGAAGTGACACCTCCGTCCAACGCGGGAACAAACAAAATATTCACTTCCCAGTAAGCGGCTCCAGTTCATGTCCTCCTACTCAGCCAATCAGAGTCCACCAGGGCTGCTCAGTGCAAGCAAATCAAAGCAGACGAGGGAGTTCCATCCAATGACTGCAGCAGAATGGGGCTCCGTCCAGCCAATGGGAGAGGCCCTCCCACAGTTGCTACGGTAAGTGCTTGTTAGCAGTGATTCCATTGGTCACAACATGGCTCACGTGAGCCTTTTGGACAGGAGGGGGGGGGTCCCTTGAGCTGTCAGTTAACAACATAGATCTGTTCACACTAAACAGAACAGGCTTAGATGCATAAAACACCACTTATGAGTTAAAAAGAAGCGGTTGTTTGAGCCCGCCTCTGAACTAGCTGTAGCCCAATGAGCTAATTATCGGGCTGCGACACAGAAAACCCCCGACCACTGCCCAGTCCATACCCACAAAACACAGTCTGTGTGAGCGTGTGAAGGATAAGTGTAAAATACCCCCCCACACATTAAAAACAAAAACAAAAAAATCTCAGACTTATAAAACAAGTCTGTAAAATAAACATTGTACTTTTACAACAACGGAATGTTAAGTTGTTGGGACAAGAAGACATTTCTGGGGAAGCGTCTTTAACGTTCTCTACTATTAAAACAATATGAATTACTAGTTTTCAGTATACAATGATTCAAAATGCACATGCATTAAAGAAAAAAATATTGCACAAAATTAAAGACTTTTTCTCTGGATAAAAGTGATTAGGGATATATCTCCATATCTCTATCTTGATTTCCTTGTAACGTTCAGTCGAGTGAAGGAGAGCTACCTCTAGCGTGCGTCTCTTGGTCAGTATATACTGTATATAGTTTTAAGGCTGGTTCACTAGCTCACACTGGCACAGTTTCTGAATGAAGAGGGTTGCATCTTCGTGCTAAACACACACACACACAAACACACACGCACACCCATTCACACAAAATTCTACAGGAGCCAAATACACTAGACCAGAGAGTACATTCTTTGATAGTGCGCTCGGACAGCCAGAGCTGAGCCTCCCACAACTGTATCACACTTCAGTGTGTCCTCACAGCCTCACCTTTTAAAGGTCAACTCTGCGCTCTCTTTTCCTCACATGATTAAGGATATGAAGCACAGTAATGTTCAGAGTATCCCGACATCAAACCAGTGCACACACACGTATGGAACAGCATGAGCTTTGGTCGTCACAGGTTATGACAGTAGCATTAAAGGGGACGTGGAGCTATTCTTTGAGGATCATGGGTGGTACAGATGATAAAGGAAAGAAAAAGAAACCGTGTCTCGAGAGAGGCACTGAGGCTGAAAAAAAAAAAAAAAAAAAAAGCAATAAAAATCTAAATCATCTCTCTCGACCCATACTTGTTCAGTCACATTTTAAAAACAGCGCCTTTTTAACCCAGTGCTATTGACATATTTGGTTGCTATGAAAACAAAATATTGTTCACAAGTGTGCAGCTTTTGCAGATAAAATGTCTACAGCATGAGGGTAAGTTTGACTACAGCTGAGCGGCCAGGTCACTGAGATGATGAAGAGTGCCGGCCGAAAGACAGAAGCGGGAAGGTAAGGCAAGGTGTGGGTCTATGCTATCTACTCCTGCAGTTTAAAAACAATACAGTATCTGTGGTCTGCTCTCTGGACCAGGAGAAAGCAGCATTGATTGGCCCAGGGTAAAGCTAAACACAACTAAAAAGTCCAAAAAGGAGGAGGAAAATATCTGAACTAAAAGAAAAGACTGCTGTGTCCAGTCTTGGTGCAAGTTACAGGATTTGTGTTTGCGCAGGTGTGTGTGTCACAGAGTGAGAGGAGGGCAGAGTGCGTCTTGTTCTTCCTTCAGTTCTGTCTTGAAAGAAATAATCAGCTGGAGAATTGGAGTGTTTTTATTGAAAAGAGCGTGTGAGGGAAGTGGAAGGGCAGAAATCACACACATACCTCGATGTTCACGTCAAAGCCCCCCCCCCGACTCTCACTCAACTCTCAAGTCTGTGTGTGTCCGGTCGGCCCATGTCCCGCTGCCTCTGACCTCTCCTGTCACCTCTTGAGGGAGGAGGATTTGAGTTTCTGGCTATATCTGTGGATGCGTGGTGAGCGGGAGTGTAGCTTGACGAAGAGCTCGGGGAATTTGTACTGGGGGAACATTGTCTCCAAGAAGCCCTCCAGGAAAACGTAGACTAGCCGACGGTTCATGGGTTGGTACTGAAACATGTCGAAGACGCGGAGTATGCCCTTTCTCGTGGTGTCTGCTCCGATAATGTGCTTCAGCTCGTCTGGTGTAGGGAGAGAAATATAGAGGTTAGGAGTGTGCACAGTCTCTGGAAGCAGGGGGTTCATTTTTCCTGATACATTGGAGCTCAACACTGTAATATGACAAGCTTCCTGTGTGTCTTCTTCCTGTTCTGTAAGGCTGGGTATCGGTACTCAATAACTTAAGGTACTGACTGAATAACTCAGTACCAAGTGGTATCGAAACTTCTCCACTCCAACAATACCTGCATTCAATGCTTTTTGAGCTGTCTGTCATGACTTCCCCACCGTATAAGCAACCTTTCTGTTGCTGCCGTCACCAGAGCCTGAGAGTCTGACCGATTAGCACAAGCTAACACAGCAGCAGTGGTTCACATCCAACACAGAGCCATTCGACAGTCCCTATAAACTCAACCAACACTGAAACAGCTTCTCGCTATCGTTAAACCCACTAAAAACATTAGGTAACGTTGGCCATGTCATGCTAACTCGGTGCTGTCAGTGTGTGTGCTGGTGGACTCTCACCAACTGTCACCTGGGTGGAGCTCACTCTCTCACAGCAGCACTTACAATTCACAGTCTGTGGCGTTGTAAAGTTGAGCACGGTGTATTAGCGTGCCGAGATGCCACCAAAATGTTGGGATGTATGGCTATGCTACACACCACTGCATTCACATTATGGGTATCAAATGAAGTCCTATACTGGTATCGATACCCAGCCCTACTGTTGGCTCAAATACAGCCCTTTAGATTTACACCTGAACAGGATGAGACAGTCCCAAAAAGTGTGCATGTTCTCACCTGGCATGATGCCCAGCAGACTAGTCTTGGCAGCTATTCGCGTCCTCATGCGGATGCTCTTGTCCCGACGGGGCGGTGTCTCAGCCAGGATACCATTGGGCCAGTAGGAATCCCTGTACGGAGACAGAGCCACTGAGGGTTAATCATACTTCCTCTGATCCATTGGAGTTATCTTAAAGAAAAGGGGAGGAGTTACCTGAACTTCTTGACGTAGTCTGCGACCTGCTCAGGTGAGGTCAAATAGTCCACATGATCCACAATTTTTCTACAGAGATAAAGGAAAGATGATTCACGCTGTGCTCCGTGTGACGCTATTTACTGCTCTTTGTATTGTGTACAAGACTCCTGAGTGACTTTCTGAAGCACTGATAGGTGTACTCATGAGCAGTTTAGGTGTGTGCAAACATCCTGTGATCCGAGAACTTTAATCTCATGGTGCCATTTGCTCAGGTAGAACTGGTTCTGACTGTGCATCTTAGGTCATGAGATGTTTCATCTGAAATACGGCTGTAACGGTTTGTGTATTTATAACAAACCGTCAACAGTAAAAGGGTCATGGTCCAGGGCACACAGCGGCATGCAGAAGCATAGTTCAAATGAGCGAGTTGCGCCCACAAACTTTCAGCCGTGCACTGTTCACAACACATGCTGAGTGCAACAAGCAGATTGGCGTGTGAGTAAATCACACTACGGCAAGCACAAATGAAATGCCACAGCTGGAAAAGCTGCCTACAGGTTCCTGGTCAACTAAGAGGTGTGTAAGTCGCAGACAGTGTGTCAACATTGCTCTACTGCTGTAGGGTCTGTGAATGGAAACACATCCAACATGCTAACCTACATTTGACAGCATAACCCAGATGTGCTGATCACCAGGATGATAAATGTTTGGGTCCTTTGAGTGTTTTAATATAGCCAAGGTGTCACAAACAGAAACATGCAGTTTTACTTTTATGATTCTAGGTTTCTTGGTATTTTCAGTTTCATGCCATAAGAGATGCTTTTCAGTTTTTCAGCCTGTTGTGACCTGTTGCCTTTTGGGAAAGTGTCTGTTCAGTGTAATACACAAGTGTTTGAAACCCATTAAGTAATTTTTAACTAGGTTATGTAAAATAAATTCAACATTTTACCTCGTCTGCTGTATATGTGCCTATATTTCCCACCACCTTTCCCACCATTCTTCAGTCTGCCAGGTGCATATTGTGTCTCTGACCTGTTGATGGTGTCTCCATATGTGGCCCTGATGAGCTGCTGCAGCAGGTTCTTTATGTTTCTGCGCAGCCACTGGTTTTTCTCCTTCAGGTCAAACACTTCGTCCATCAGTAGCAGCATTACCCTCAGAGGGATGTTATCATCCACCTGGGCAAACAAATTAACAAATGAATGAACTTCAAACCATTTAAATAATTAAAATCATAAGGAAATGAAAAAATAAAATAAACACGCAGCTCCCAGCATGCCCGCTGACTCACATTGTCATCGAGCTGAGCGGAGACTCGACAGTGTTCAGGGTCGATGTCAGTCTTAGGGAGGAGTGGAGGCACCTGGAAAAAACAGAGGATCGTCAGAAGTTGATTAAACAAACTTTTCAGATGTACAGAAAAGAGGACATTTTTTTTTACAAGGGCTGGGTGATATGGCTTATGATCTCAATATGACCATGTGGTGGTCTTCTATGATGCACATTAAATGATATTTGAGTATATCGGATACATTAAATACATCAACCACCCCTAATATTTACGGCTGTATAGAGGCCGCAGGACCAGGGCGTGTGAGCCCTGGTGCTCTACATGGAGTCCAATCATTATAACCACAGCCCACTGATTAGGTTCAAAGCTAACAAACCATATCAAACAGACAATGATGCATTTAGTCTGAATACAAGAATAAAATAAAAATTAACCCAAAACACAACTAGTTAACTGCTTTTCTTTCCTTCATTAGAGTGCAAACTTTGTGCTCTAACTGATGGTGTTACCTTGAGTATGGACTGTTTGATGTCCTGACCCAGTCTCTCTGACATGCGGCCCATGTTATCAGAGACCTTGGTCATGCCCTCAGCCAGACTGTCTGGCAGGGCCTTCACAGCGTTGGACACGTTTCTCATGGAGCTCCTCAGAGGATTTACAAATGTGTCTATCTGATGGGGTAAGAAAACAAAAAGGAGAACATGAATTTAAAAAGAAGGAAACAGTCAAATGAGTAATTTGTTAAGTTTGGCCACTCGTATCTCAGGGACGAAATGAATACGATGAGTATGTATTCACATGTGCAACTAAAATCTTAACCAATTACATCATAAATTTGCTGTTATTCAGCAGTAAATAAATAACACTTGAACACTTATTCTTTGTTGGAAATAATGTATTGACCTTGCGTGCAAACTCTCCCTTGCCCTTGCTGTAGGCCTTGTTCTCGAGAAAGTCGTAGACATAAGGAATCAGAGTTGGACAGGCCTTCACCATCTCTGGGTTCAGCAGCAACTGGAATACACAGACACACACAGACACACACGTTATTGATATACACTACTGTAACAATTTCATTAAACAAAACAAAATTCCATGATTTTTCCCAAACTTTCAATGATTTTTACTGATTCCATGATGTCTCCAAAGACCGAACTTTCCCAGGTTTTCCATGCCCGTGGGAACCCTGTCTATATTTTGTAAATCAACACTAGCATAAAAAACAGTTACCTGTAGGTAAGCATTGAGGTCTTTTTTTCTCTTCTCCAAGAAGTCTCTGTCCATGTTGTTGAAGGTCTTCTTCCCTGGCAGCTTGAGGATCGACGTCAGGTTCTCAAACTACGACAGAACATAAGCAACACTAAGACGCCGATCAACAAGCTCATGACAAGTTGCTATACATTTTAACACTAATCTTACAGGGCGACTCCATTATTCTGTGTTTTGATTTTGAGGTTTTATATTACTCTGTAGCTTCCCTGTAGTCTTCTATATGTATTCCAATTTTTTTTAAGTTTCAAAATGCTATTATCGCAAGCCCCCTTTAAAATGTTTTCCCACGTGATCTGTTGCAGGTTTGGGCATGATGACACTGCTACATATAAACCCCCCAACCTGCCAAATGTGCTTCTTTGTGGCTGGACCCTCTTTGACGATTGTGTGTAATCAGTCTTCCAAGTTGGCAATATTCCTCCAACCTTCTAACCGGCAAAGAAGCTAAGCAATGTACTGCTGGGGGATACACAAACTATCTAGCTTATCGAGTCAGTGGTAGACCAGAAACGTCGATGTTCTCCAAGGTAAGATTACTGTTTCTGTCAATGGAGTCTGGTGGCTTTGGAGAGAGAGCATTATTACGGCTTCAGTTGCTTGTCGGAAAGCGCTGTCTGACAGCAAGATAAAGTTGTGAAAATAATGCATTGAGTCGATAAGTACCTCAAACAACCCCACTTCAAAAAATCTGAACTAAACCTTTCGTTATTATTAGTATCATAAACATACGTTATAACACACATCACTACTTTTTGCCCAAAGGCTGAGTGGCCGTTTTTATTTGAAAAGCCTACAAAAGAATGCAGGTGGACCAGCCCTTAAACCATCTTCTGGGGTAGAAATGTTGCTGACTTTTTAACAACTGTGACACTAACATCACATCTCACACACACACACCTGTTCAGTGATCCTCATATGGAAGTCGTGGAAGTCTGAGTAGCGGCGATACGTCTTCCAGCAGTCCTCACTGCCGTCATGGTTGCGTCTAAACACGGTGATGGCGTACAGCGCGTAGGTCTTACCATGGTCGTTGCAAACCCCTGCAGCACCCCAGAAGCCGGGGAGACAAGCGTCAGCTACCCCCGCCAGGCAATACATCCATAAAGGGGAATGGAGGATGAGGGGGGTGGATGAAAGCAGAAAAGAAAGACGGGAAAGGAAAGAAAAGTATGTGCAGGTTCAAAGTGTGTCGGGGAAGGAAGAGCAAGCAAAAGAAAGAATGCAGAGCAGAGGGTGTGGAAATGAGATAAAAGGGAGGGAAAAATGACAGAATGACAGGAAAGGTAAGGGAGGGAGAAAAAGGAAAAAGGAAGAACATAAAAACAGTGAAGGTGATAAAATGAAAGAAATAAAGAATACTGGAACAGTATGAAGTGACAAAGCAGACACGATGAATGGAGCCAGGAGGTGAAAAGTTGAAAGAACACACATGCAGGGGGGGACACACAGGGGCTAACAGATACCTGATATACACAGCAATTTCACAGACTCTCAACATAAACTGTTACAACAGCCAAAGCCCACAAGTGAAAGTTAAATGATATGTTTTTAAACCTGACATGCATACACAAGTTGCCAGAATCTAAATTAAAAACCTTAATGAATTATCCACGAACCCTGCATCAAAAAGTTGTTAATATCAAGCAACAAAGTGATTTAACTAGAACACACAGCCTTAAGCTTTTGAGGCCCTGACACACCAAGCCAACAGTCTGCCGTCGGTCAATGTTAGGCCATCAGTGAGTGTCCGTGGCCCTCGTCGCTGCAGTGTGTCCTACACTGGTGGCCCTTGTCGGTACTAGTCTGCTTTTTTTCGCTGATTCAGAATCAAGAATCAGTGTCTGCAACAGTGGAGCCACTGGTGAATAAAATCTCTCACATTGGAAGTTCAACAGCGCACAAGGAGAGAAACGAAGTGAGGAAAGTAAACAAAGAGCTATAGTCAAGAGGGAGTGAGAGCGGAACAAACTTGGTACACAAGGTGAGATTGTTTTTCTTTAGCCATTGAGCAGAAACGTTTCATGATGGTTTGTGTTATTGTGTCATTGGCACACTGATAATAAGCTTCTTTCAACACTACATTGTGTTCTTAATGCGCCAATTTGCTAACTAGCACCAACCCAGTCTTCTGATTTCACTTTTTGAAAGATGATTACAAATGACCGCTGTCTGCTGGTGTGGGGAGTTATTTCCTCTAACGCAAGCACAGAACGTATGTGCTGGTTGGCCGTCAGCTGAGGTCTGGTCGAGACACAGGTGGTGCGAGGTAACGCAGCAGGGAGCTTTTGCCATCGCTAGTTCTTTGAAGTTGGTTTGGTGTGTCTGGGCCTTTAGACTTTGTGGCAATAACACTCACCAGTGGAGTGTATTTAAGATTGTGTGTGTGTGTGTGTGTGTACCTGTGTCGGAGATGAAGGCATGTAGGTGCATAGAGTCATCATGGCAGGAGTTGGACAGGTCGTCCAAAGACTGAAACCACAAGAAACAAATTACCATTTAACTACACAGTTTGCTACCATTAACACACACTCTGATCAACAGCACGTAGCTAGTGGACATTCACCCCACTAAACGTCAGCCCTCTGTGGCCATGGAGGCTGGCTTTTTTTGAGTAACAAACTCAGCACTGATGAAGACTGACAAAAACATTGCTGGACATGTCATCACATCAGCATTTTTCTCAGCCCTGCAACAGGAAGTAAAGAAGACTTACCAGATTTATGCTTCCTGTGGGAGAGCCATTGAAAGATTCTCCATCGCCGTCATCAGACCCCCGGTAGCTCGGCTCTTTCAACATGTCCAGCTCAGCTAGCATGCGGACGTAGAGAGGACTCTGCTTAAAAGAGGGGTAGTAGCGCTCATCGCGTAGCATCATGTCATACACCTGGGGACAAATATGTGCGAAACAATTAGTTAACGGGTGGAAAACAGAGGCATGACAGCACATTAAAAAATATTAGAAAGTTTGTTTTTTGCAAACACAGATGCAGAAAGCTATTGGAATAAGTAAAAATAAACATAAAATTCTCTGATATTCAGATAAAAAAGAAAAGAAAAGATTTAGTACATTTCTCTGGATTTCATCAAATATCTCTGGCGTGGGGTCGTCTTTCTGTAGCCTCTCCCCTAGAGCTGTTATGGACGCCTCGTCGACCTGCACCCTGGGAGACGCCTGTTGGTGGAGGAAAACAAAAGGAAGACAGATGTTGGAAGGTACTTTGTCTGTACCACCATACAGGCTACAGAAAGCAGTGCTGTAAAGCAAGAGAATTTGTTCGTAATTTACTGAGAAATTACAGGATGTAAGTACCTTCAGGTACAAAAACTTTTTTTTTTACTGTTAGCCCTAAAATACTCACAGGATCACTGGTGACACAGGCCGACATTACTGTTTTTAAGAGGCTGTGGTGCCCTCATTTTTGGAGTTGGCACAATGTGGTATCATGTGAAACTAGACAACCTAAGGCATCCACTGGTGGCAACAATGTCACGCTAGCTTAACCGTAAAGGGTAGCCACAAGCCCCCCCTTTACACACATGCATTTTCTCATGTGCAGTACAAATGTGAGAATTTTGCCTATACTAAAAATGGTGTATTTTAATATTTCTGCATACTGGGCTTCCTAAACAGTATTAGAATTGCATGAATTGGTTATGACTTAAGAGCTTAGACTCTTCTGGATTCAGTGAGCCTAATTGCATTCATGTGTGATAATGTTTATTCTCATAGTAGCCATTTCATTGTAGTGAGACCATTCTTGAATCTTGATAATCACAGCCTGATGAGACTTTGCAACCACAAAATAGAGACCTTGGGCATTCAGACAATGTACGGCTTTTGTTGGCATACTGACAATAAGTGGGTTTCTCAGCAGTATCCAGAACAAAAGTGCTCACCATCTAATTGCTGAAATATACAATTCTTCCAGAAATCTCCAAATGACACAAGCTTTTGATACGAAAGCACAGCATTCATTTTTCTGTGGTGCTCTTAAAGGTCGTGTTGTCCTTATATGTTGGGTTTTTTGGGGGCATTTTTCACCATTTGTATTTATTCTCAAAATCTGTGTAACCAATAGTATCAACCCCAAAATGTTTGACCTAATTGGACATGGGGATGGCTATCAGACTTCTATGCAGCGCGTGCTGTTGACCTGCTTACTCCCCCTAAATATCCCATCACCCCCCAAAAGAGGCAACAAAGGGTCTGTGGTGGGTCTCTAAATGTTCATGTCCTTTCTGACTGAAATTATTTTTGACTTGAAACATGTGGTCTCAACACACTGCTCACCTTGTCTGAGAGGTATTGTTCATAGACACCCAGTGCAGCGGCCTTCAGCAGCCCCTTGGTGGCGCTGGGCTGCTTCTTGCCGTCTCTCTGCCAGCCCTGCATGGCCTCCAGCTGCTGCTGTGCCGTCACCCTGTAGCCCTCCACAGTGAGCCAGAAGAACAGCTCTGCCTGGGCCCCTGCTGCCTGCATGAAGTCTGGATCAACAGACACACAATAGTTGTGTCAAAGTGGTTGTCTGTCTACTGTAGCACTTTGTTTACACATACATAGTAAGCGGGCCAGTGACTTCACTCTGGCTGCTTGTGGTTTAGAGTTACCTTGTAACTAAAGATTCACTGTCACACTCTTTGTTAACTCATCTGGTTAATATGAAAATAAGACGTGAAGGTTATGATACTGTGGCTTTCCTTCTTCCACTTTTTTTTAAACTTTGGTCAGTTACAATTAAGTTAATTAGGTTTTGGTGATCTAAACATATTTTACAAAACATTTCCAATGGCAGAACCAACCGTGTAGTTTAGGCTGTAGACTCTTGTAGCTGACGCAATTTGGCTCGACTCCTAGTTTGTGCACACACACAAAAAACATGCTCTATCGTAATCTGATCTGTAAAGTGAGGTGACCTTTAAAGTCTCTGGCGACGTTGTGTGGGACTGAAAAGAAGTGCGCCTAATGACGAGACAGGTTGGGGTTATGAATTCTAGAGAAATGGAATAAGTTGTGGATTATAAAGATGATTAACAGAAATGTTCAGGATTAAGGCCTCGGGATGACGACAGTGACGTTTGGCATCCGTGGTTTGTGTGATGATGCGTGTTGAGAATTACCCATGAAGAACTGCAGGGCTATGTTGTGGATGAGGATGTGATCCAATGGGATAACACACAGCTTGCCAAAGTTGGCTGCCAGCTTCAAGGCATCCACCTCCTACACAACACAGGGGAGAGATAAAGTCTGATAAACAAAGCAGAGATGATAAAACTGTATTCTTAGTCTGGCTGACTCTAAAAGATACAACTTAACCAACAAACTGACTTTAAGCAACAGCAGCCGGTACTTAAAGACAATGCTTTATCATCGCAGTAACAATCTGTGATGTATGTTCGTACTGGATCTTCTGGTGTTAACACTATAATGTTGTGCTGCAGTCTCTCACCTTGCCAGAGTGCAGCCTCTGGATCCTGGTCTCACACACCTTCTTCACAAACAGAAGACTGTTAATCTGGTTCTTGATTACATTGATGTCTAAAGGACAGAGACATCAAGGGAGGAGATGAAAGCACTGCGTTTTTACATTTGGGCTTTGTGTCTTCCTACTCACATTGGGCGGTATCTATTTTCTCATATCTTCCTGACATTTCACCAGGGAATACAGTATATGACTGTTATTTGTGTAAAATAAATAAATGAAGAAAAGCGGAGCTGCTGGAGATAAAAGTGTATCTTTAATTTTAGCTGGGAAATACGTTTCAGAGGCGAGTTTGCTACGTTACACGAGCTCAAATGTCGAGAAAGGAAATATACTTACGCGTTATTAAACAGAAAAATCATTCATTTCATTTAACAAAGACTAGCTTAACTGCTTCGCTTCGATTTCTATAACACCGGTATACAATAACGCCTTGATACTACCAAAGCTTAACTTGCAAGGCGAATTAGTTTCATGTGTGTGTGTCTGTATGTCAGTAAGAAAAGGTGAGTGCCCACCATCTCCAGCTGTGTCCAGGGAGCGGAGGTACTGAAGCTCCTCCAGCACCTTGTCCTTAACGGCTTCCAGCTCTGCAGGCTTGTCTGTCAGTTTCAGGATGTTCATAAAGGCTTCATAGTTGCAGCTGGAGTCCCGTATCTGTACAAAATCACATCCATTTACATATCCACACCATATGTACCAGGCCCCCAAGCTGTTCCTGTTGCATTTCATTTGCTTTCTTGATTGTTTCTTGAATAGTTTTGATATCATTTCCACAAAAAACTGGAAGGAAGGAAGGAAGTGTGGATGTCAGTGTCAGCTCTCACCATCCAGATGACAAACTGGTTGATGTAGTCTGGGTCACTAAGCTGGTTGATCAGAGGAAGTAGCACACCACGCGCCAACACTTCCTAAAAACAAACAAACAAAAAAAACAACAACAATTTACACTACAAAGATGCTTCACATGGTCTGGTGCGGCAGTTCAGTCTATCTGGAAGCCTGCTGTTGGAAAATAATACTCATGGCTGGACAGCAGCCAAAGTGGCAGCATTAAGCCGGCAGCTCAACTGTGATAAATTAACAACACAGGTTGTATGACATATTGTGTGACTGAATATGAGATTTCGCGCCTCATATTTGCATCTCGGACCAATAAGGTCACATGTGTTGTGATCGTTTGACAGACTGTAAGTGAGAGTGAGATTTCGTGTTTGTGTGTGTGTGCACTCACCCTTAGGAAGTATCTCATGTTCTTGTTGTGGAAATCTCCAGGAGGTAGTAACAGATACAGAAGCAACTCACACAAGTCCCGAAGAAAACCTGACACACACACACAAACAGCATGTGTTTAGTTTTTATTAGTTACAGCATTCCAACAGCGACACATTTGTGTGATATGTTCTTCATGACAGTGTGAACTGTGAGGCGAGACGCGTTACAGAAGCATGTTTACCTTCTTCATCTTTGTGTGAAGTGCACACTACGTCTCGACAAATCTTCCTCTCCATCTCCACCTCGGCCTCAAAGAAGGAGTCCACCAGCTCCTCTGTTATGTCCCCTGTTCAGACAACGCACTTCGTCATTGTCATCATCACCGCTAATGTCTAAAGCCTCATTATCTGGCTTCATCAAAAACTTTAAAATCAAATCTTATTGTGCAGTCCATCAAAAGATCACCAAACTCATTACACTACATCATCATCATCAGTGTCAAAGACAAGATAAATCAAGTCAGGAGACACATCAAACATACTGATGCATACTGTGAGTGTGTCTGTGAATATCTATACTTACTTTGCTTGTCCTCTCTGTCAAGGAGGCGATCCTGGGCTTTTCTAAAGACACGTAAATGGGTGGCAAAGTCGTCCACCAGGCGAGTGGTGAAGTAAGGCTGCCAGTCCACCTCTTTGGACCTTGGCACATAAACACACAGGAATAAGTCAGTAAGAATTTAAGAAACACAGAACATTTGCTTTGTATAAAACAGGGGTGTCAAACTATCGCTATCGCTATAGTGTTCAACTATTACTGTTTAAAGGAAGAAGTCTGATATGGATTACTTTGTAATGAAGCTGCTGATTGACAATATTTTGCACGACCTTCAATATCTTTAAATACGACCACAAAAAGTATTCCTTAGTTTTTCAAAGAAGTGTATTCTGGTCAGGGTGGAAAAGCCTCCAAGGCAGCGTTTTACATGAAGTTGCTCATGAAACCTGACACCTCTTGACCTTGACAAATGCAACAATATTAGGTGTGCAAAGTCACCCAAGGGACCGGATTGGGCCGTTTGGCAGGCTGGTTCTGGCCAGTGGGCTGTGTGTCTGACAGTCCTGGTTTACAACATTCAGTATCAGGACAGAAAACATGTGTGTGTTTTGTACCGTGTAGAAAACTGGACGAGGGCATTCTGCAGCGTCTGCCTGATCTCCAGTAAGAAGGACTCATCCTCGCTCAGAGTGTAGTACCAGTACTGGATATAATCTCTCAGTGCAAACTGGATCACCTACAGAGACATAAAAATATTTTTTTTAGTAAAGACAATGTGCGAACAGAGGGATTGAGGAGCAGGTTAATTAAATGCAAAACATTTGAGTCCTAGATGATTAAGTAAATCTTTATAAAACACAATTAAATCTGTTGATAGTCAGTGTCTAGTAGAACTGATTACTGGGCTATTAGGTCCCGGGAAACCTGGGTAAATTAATCATTTACTTGTACTCTGATGCATACAGTAGGGATAGAGCTGTGTAGTATGATTAAATCAAGCAAACATGAAACAGTCTAGCTGTAAGCATAGGCTGCTATTGTGCAAAAGAGAAAAGAGGAAGAGAATGTGCCAGAAACATCAAGACCATAAATGTCTTTTCAGAGAGCATGACACAGGTTTACATGATGTCACGTTAAGCTGTGCAAGATCTCAAGGTTCACGTGCTGCTGAAGTGATTAGTGTGCATTTGCAGGGAGGAAGGGGAGAACAGAAGCTCCACAGTGGAGCAGTCAGTGTCATCTGACCGTCACAAACTGCTGTGTCTGCACTTAACTCTGCCGGCCACGCCGCTTTACTGAGAACATGCTAAAGCATGCTACTACTGGAAGTGTTGTAACCACAGGATAGGGTGGAAAGCCAAACTGTGACCACCGGACAAAAGCCACTGAGCTCATCTTCCCTGGCTGTCTGCAACACTGACAGACAGCCTGACATTCATTTAAAGGATCTAGTTGTGAATGTGTTAAGCTGAAAACGATTCTGAGTCAATTACCAGCAGACTGATGGGCAGAGAGTGAAAAAACACTACTATCCAGCCCTGCAATGGCCTTTTACTGAAGTCACGTGATGAGAAGAGTTTCGGTGCAGTATAACAGTACAGAAACTTTCAGTTCCACTTTCTGTTGGGAGTGTTTGTCAGTTTCTTTTCTGGACAGTATGTCTGATAAGGTTTAGATGGGCAAATACGTACAGCATTGAATGCTTTCATGATTTAAGTAATAGACATCCTACTGAAATCAAATCCAACGACACAAAAGACAAGGAAGCAACTTCCTGTGAGCGGAAGACACTGAGGCTTTAGGGCTTTAGGTATGCAGCGTTTGACAGTGATGACTACTCTCTGGCTCGAGGCCGTGAAGTTTCTGACCTGGGCCAGCTGATGGATCAGACGGGGACTAAAGTGGGCTGGTGTCCAAAATGTCTGGAGTGTTAGTACTTGTCACCAGGTCATAATCCTCCTGTTATCTTCTGTTGGCTTCTCTCCTTAACTGTTGTCCCATTATCATAAGTGCTGATGCTTTTAATGAGCAATCACTCAGCCATGCTTCCTCATGAGTGGACAGAGGAAGTCAAATAATGTGTTCACTGATTTACGAACGTCTCTTTCGCCATGTAAGTTTGTGGGATAATTGTCTTCAAAGCCCGGGGCACTTCCTGTGAACCTGGTTGAGAGGAGTAATGAATAAGGAGTCATTGACGGTATAAACCGTCAAAGAAACAGTTTTTTCAATTATGAATCACTGCAACCACGAGAGGATCTTGAGCACACAGTCAAACATGTGCACCCACAAAAAAAAGGCTGATTGGCCCAGTAGTATCCGAGATTAGCTGCGGACGGACGGATCACACGCTCACACACACAACCAAAAGCATGATCTCCTACAGACTTACGCCCGGCACAGACAAAAATATTCCAGTCAGGAGGATTTAGAAGGCAACAGCAAGGTACACGAGGATGAAACAGGCCTACCTGACTGTAAAGACAGTGACTGACACTAAAAATACATTATAGATGAGGGAGACACCCGGTTTTAGCATCAGACAAAAGAGAGAGACCACCATGTGCCACGCAGCGTCGGCGTGAGGTGAGGAAGAGCCACCGCTACCTCGCTGGTTTGGAACAGTCACACTGAATTATGTATACCCATGCAGCTATTGTGCACAGATTGAAAAGCTATTGCATTTACATTTGTATTCAATGTGGTCGCCATGTGGGCCTGGTCAGCTCCAGAGGGGTTTGGAGTTGGTTAGTTTTGAGTTCATTTACACCTGGGCCTTTAATGTGGTCGAACACTTGCACCCAGATTTCATTTAATGCAGGATCTACAGAGGGTTCATGATTTGTGACATTTGCACCTGTAATATCTTCATAAAGAAGGGATTTATTGCAGAATTGCATTAGTTTTAGCTAGGTGTGCCTAATAATCTGAAGCATTATTTACAAAGAACAATGATCATGATTTAATCTTGATCATTCTGATTGTCAAAAGGTGAAAACATGTTGCTGGTGAAGCTTTGACATGTGTGCCAAAAGCACAGGAGGTCAAATACACATCACAAAGACAAAGACACACACACACACACACACACACACACACACACACACACACACACACACACACACACACCTGTTGTAGTGGTTCATCTATGAAACTGGAGCCCGTCAGTCTCCTGTCAATCTTCGGAGGCTTGATCTCCAGCTTCATCTCATCTAATGTCTGATGGAGACAAACAATGCACAGAAATGAAATCGATGAAAGCTTTAATGATCTGCAGTGTAACTGGTGAGCAGACTTAGTCAACAAAAGAACCTGATTCACAACTTATTAATTTGTTTGTGAAGGCGAGGTCAAAATGTGTGTGTGCTCAGGCGTGCTTTTACCTTTAGTATACCGATTTGCGTGGGTGGCAGGTAAGAGTGCTCGCACTTTTCTAGGTGTTTTTCTGAGTTGATCTTTCCATAAAGCAGAGTGACCGCAAAGCCCCTGGAAAACAGAAGTGAGAATAAGAGAGCAGCTAAAAACTGATAGGTCAGGTACTGCAGTTAAAATGAGAGAGAACGCTTATGTGAAGACATGATGGGTGTTTCACGGGTCTTCCTGCTCACCCTCCAATGAAGCAGAAGATATAAAAGGCCAGGTAGAATATGGCAAAGGGTCCAAAGGTGACGAGGAACAGCACGACTCCAAGACCCCCCCATCCCCAGATGGACAGACTGGCCTGAAACACACAAAAGCAGAACACAGGCTAAATACTTGATTCAATTCAGCGTATACGTTAACCCGCTTAGAAATCATTAGAGTTAGTCAGAAGAAAGACTCTCTCATTACTACCTGATCACATCATTTAAATCTAATATCACTGACGTACTTATGACAGACGGAGACGACGATATATCTAATTTATTCATGTTCCTGTGATTAAGGTTTTTACAATAGCACTATTTGTGTCTGGTGTTTCTTTACTGTACAGCGTCAACAGTCCTGTATTTCCTATTTTGATTTCAAGTCTTCTGCTATAAAATCCCCCACATAAATCAGTCATCAATTCCCAACATGAAACTGAACTTGACTGCTGCTCAATTCATTGTTCAAATTAGCAGCACTCTGACACACACTAAATCAGATGATTAGACAATTGTGCTGTGCAATGACGTCAACCAACTCCACACTTTAGATGTCGGGACAGGAAAAGATTATTTAAAAAGACACACACTGAGGGACGTTGTATTGTTAAAGAGTATCAGAGATAGACTGTGTGTTGTGTGTGTGTCTGTGCATACTTGTGTGCCACATCCTATGGTTTTCCTGTTATTGTCAGTGCAGGAAACCAAGCTCTCGTTTCCAGCTAGCAGCTCTGTGTCCCAGTTCTCATCCACAAGTTACTCTAGAATTTACTCATACTATGTCAATCGGGGTTCCTACAGCTTCAGACAATTTAAAGCCACTCAGGAATTTTTATAATATTCAAAACTGAAGAAGAGTAAAACATTAAACAACATCAATTACTTAGCGTTGGGGCCAATTTTGCCAAGGCACAATTGGAACAAAAGTGGGAAAAACCTGGCATTTGTTGGCAGGTTTTCTTGTCGATTGTGTGTTTCGCACTCTGCATGGGGGATTCCACCACCTTGGTTCCCATTGTGCAGAGTTTTAAAAATGTTTTGCATGAATACACCAATCCCTGTATGCGTTGCCTTGCACCAGTTTCAGCCTTGCCACAAAATCTTGGTCAACGAACCAATTTCCATTGAATCCTCTTCTCTGAGCCTCGCAGCCAGAAGCGAAGTGTTTGTCTTGTTGGTTCCACTATTCTAATCTGCATTACATTAATGTGAAAGGCACATGGTAAATTACTTTTAAAATAATCAAATAATTTTTAAAATAAAGAAGCAGATGTTACCAGTTTTGAGATTTGACAATGTACAGCAAGAAGAAAAAATATTCAGAAAATTCTACTTCCTGTGTCCTGGCATTTTTAAGATTTTGAAAATTTTTATTTAAAACATATTCAAACAAATTAATGACCTTGTTTTGAATGAATGAATTCAGTGCCTTTTAAGGATCCACAGGAACTCCGCTAATGCTACAGATGTAATCACTGCAATTATAAAAACAGCAGAAACTTTACTTCCAGATATTAATATCTCTATCAGCCTGAAAAATCCAGTCTCAGTAGGCTCCACAGTGTCTAAGTGTGTATGCATGGTGGGGGTTGTTACGTGAAGGATGAGCCTGCCGTAGAGCTCCACAAACTTAACCGCCCCAGCAAGTGCACGCTGTACTAAACCAGGCCATGCAAACCTTAGCAAAGTACTACAATATACAGTCATGCAGTAATGTGAAAACTGCAGTTATCTACACAACGGTGACTGAATGTGCAAAACGCTTGTAGAGTCACACACCGTATAAAGCTCACACTCTGACCAGGGAGCCATCAGACAGACACACACCATGATGATCAGCAGTGATGATCTTCGGCTGCCCTACATTCATTCCAGAGTTCCTTAGATAAGCAGCTCCACCGATGGAGCCAGATAAGGACAGACAGAGCTTCCTCAGGACACTGAGACATTGTTCGCTCTGCTACCGCCAGCTACGGACAATCGGATGACACACATGCTGCCAACTGGGCCAGCCAGCTTACGATGTATAGCATGACCACGACAGAATCGATGCAGAGCAAAGTACCGCTGAGGAATATGATCAGAACAGAAATTTGTGTGCAACTTCATGCAAATTCAGGAGAAAGAACCACTGAACAGGTTGTTGCATGAACCTACCACAGGGGACAGTTTTTAAGAATTTAAACTGCTCAGAGTAAGACAGTGGGTGGAGTACGTATGGTATAGCATGACATGAACATCCTGGCTGTATGAAAAATCTGCATATGAGGGTGCATCACGTTAGAAAAATCAACACACCTAAAGTACGGTGTGCAGGAGGCTATTTAACCTCTAAATACTACATTACTATCATCTCACATAGTTTGAGTCCTTTACCTTTAATGCAAGGAAAAAGTGTTCTGCACTAAAAAATATTACAAACACAAGTCAATCCTTAAAGATGTACCTTCTTGCTCAATCTATTCAAGTCCTGCAGGATCTGGATTTATAATTCCTGTCATTAGTTGCTTGACGCTGGTAGCTGTTGTTCTAGCTTTGCTGACAGTGTGTTGATTGCTATTCAAACTGGCCACTATTGTTCGTGGTGAACCCTGAGCACTGAACAAAGGATCTCAACTGGATCGGGCTTCATAAAGCTGATACCAGCCAATTAAAAAAATGAGTTGATTGGCTCCAGTTCAGCTCGCGACATCCCGGGTCACCACACCAGCTGATTACACAGCACACTGAGAAAATTAAAACATGATGCTAATGGCTGTCAGTGAGGACCCACTGACCCCGACTTTACTTACTCACTGTAAACAACTAGCCTAATAGACAGGCTGAGCCCTGGCAGAGTGTTGGCTGAGACACGACAACAGAACTGATTTTAAACATATGGGTCATTACATTAATAGAGCACACCTTTAAATATATGATGCACAGCAGACAGTCACTTAATTCATGAACCTGGTTATGGGAGAAATCAGGGCAGGGCAGGAAATATTAGAACATATGTGCTGAAATTAGTACGCCAAAACCCTCATTTACATTTAAGCGGTCAGCAAGCAGTTCTCTTTGACCACCACCTACAATATTTTGAAACAAGGGTGACATATTTTAATTGCATAAGTTGTGTATGACTTTGCAGACTGAAGAGGTTTTCATCTATGTTGAATCATCTGGACTGACAGCATAAGTAAGTAGACTTATTTTCTTTCAATTTCAGTGAAAGACTGAGTATTGCAAATACAAAATAAACTCCTGGTCGCCTACTAGAATAATAAAATAAATTGCTTTTTTTCAGTTGATTAGGCACATTTTGATGACTGAAGTGAGAAGATGAACAGACTGAAAACAGTTGTTATTTTCTGTTGAGGACATAATTTGCAGTTGCAAAGAAATAATAAATCGCAATGTATCGCAGTATGTTCTCCCAATAGTCAGCATATCACAAAGTGTTTAAAATCTCAATAACACTATCATTACTTCAGTGGCACGACAATATGGTGGTGATTCCTAGCCCTTCTAATAACCCTGTTTAAAATACAGTATAGGCGACACTACATGGACAGAGTCAAGTCTCCCAGCAGAAATGTAGCTGTATTAACCAAATTTCTCTAAATCTCTAAAGTTTAAGAAATCCAGTTCCTGCAAAAAGCTGACTATAACCAAGTGCAGTGAGTGCATGTGAACACAATGGTGTCCTTCCTGCAGAATGTATCCAAACTGGCTAGACAACCCCTCTTTCTCAAGTCAAAACTGGCTGGGACAAAGTCACTAATAGCAGGGTTGGGACTCTGGGAAGAGAATAGGGCTGGCCAAAGAAGATCTACCAGTGGTAGAAATACAAAGGAATGCTATTCACAGTACCCTGCCACAAACTTTGACTATCTTATCTTATATAAACCTTTAGCCGCCACAATGTCGTCGCCATTTACATGGAAAACCAAACTAAACTTTAGGCGCTGACTCTCACACAAACCTCAATGAGCAGCTTGACCTGTAGTAACACATCTACTCTGTTTACCTTTCACCCACACAGTAGTCACAGGGAAGGCGGTTGCACCACTGTTGGTTCAGTAGCTTCACTGACACATTATAACCACCAGCCTAGGCCTTAGCCACATGCTAACAGGTGACTGTATCATACACACACACACAAGCATGATAACAGTGTGATAATACAGTCTCATTACTGTGGATTAACCTGAAGCAGCGACTACTCACTGAACCTCTCTAGTGAACAGCACTGACCTCGGTGAGCAGGATCCAAGAGCCAGAGACAGTCAGAGCCCGCTAAATTATTTTTCAAAAACATTTAAATTAGTTCAAGACTGATGCAATAGATGTGGGCTGGGTTTGTGCTTGCCAGAACAAACTGTAAACAGTGTTTTCTTCAAGTGTTTGAGCGAATATAAGGGTTCAGATCATTTTTGTGGAGGCAAATTCCTTTATCAGTTAAATAAAAAACAACAGCTTTTGTTTGAACAGTATCGTCAGAAAAGGTCATTGTTTCTTATTTGGTGATTTGTCTTTTTACTACCTTAAAAGAAATACTGCCTGAGTCCATCCTACCAAATGCAATCATTCACAGGGAAAATATTTGAATGTAGTTCAAATGAGTAACGCAAGTCCGGTCTGACGTCAATGGTGCCAGTGAGCAGCAGTGAATGTGGAGGCTATCGGTGGGGCTGTGTGATGGGGCGATGAGGCTGTGGAGGCTTGGCTCGGTAGGAGAGACGATAACTGACACTCTTGAGTCATTACAGCTTACACGGGGTTTTAAACACGAACCATCTGCTCCAGTGATTAACACCCGAGCCCATCGGGAACGCACACATCTAAACATCTAGGCAATTTCTTACGCAACCCACGCTGACTGAACAGACACATATGAACATGAGCGTAAAGACACTCTGAATCTCTGAACAAGATGTCTGCACATGTGAAACATAAATGTGGTTTTAATTCATTCAACTGATCACCGAACACCAGGGACAAGAAGCTCTAGGATAAAAAATATTGCTTGGGTTAACAGCCAAGGATCATGTGGAGAAATATTCACTGCAACACAAAAATACATTTAGGAAATTATATTCCTTTGCTAATGTATTTCATCTGCCTGTTTCTGTCTTTGTCTTCTCTGTCAAACACAAACTTACAATGTCTAGCAGCAACGTCAACAGCAGATAATCTAAATATTTAAAAAAAGCTGCTACACAGAATGGTAAGTTTTTTGTAAAACCCTCCACTACTGGACGTCCTTGACTCTAGGCACATTCAGACATGCACACACAGACTCTTATCAGAGTCTTGGAGATTATCATTTCCCAGATATCCTGGCACAACTTAAAAAACAAGTCCACGCGCTACTACACACATACTGCACTGTGCAGACGCACACGTGTGGGAAGAGCTTGCAGTGCTCAAGGGTGCTCATTTTTGTGATCTATGCACAAGTCCACAGGCGCTTAGCTGCAGCCTCGACAAGTGTGGTGATTGGGTGAGAGGTTAACTCAGCCCATTAAAGCTCTCCTGTGGAAGATCCATGGTTAATGCCTCAGAGGGAGAGAAAGTGAGTGGGGTGGACTGATCATGCTGCCCTAATCCACCACCAAGACCACCATAATACAAAGAGCTACCATAGTAGCTTTGGGATTAAATCTCTAAAATGAGAAGAGTGCATAAGTGAGACTGTTCCAGTGAGGAAAAGTTGTCATTAATTTAGTTGTTGTCTTGTCATCCTGTTTCTTAAAAATGAGAAAATGCGAGGCTGTAAAACTGTTACTAATACAGCCACAAATTTAATCAAAATGTGACTGAAAGATTCACTGCTGTCTTATCCACAGGCCGGTTGGCTGAAACCTCATCATCATGTCTAACCTACTCTGTCATTTGAAGGAGGTCAGTCCTCTGCTGTCAAATCACTGACAGCCCACACTTACAAACACACTCAGTAGCACAGATATACTGGGAAAATATAGCTGCTGGCTAATTCAAAACCTGTGCTGTGCAATCCCCTGCTAACAAGCCTTGAGTTATCATTAACGGAACTAAATTAACATTAGGTGGAAAAACAAGTATGGCAGGAACACAGGCGAGGCCAACTGATTCACTCTGCAACAGGCAAACACTCTCATAATGAACCCAGCACTTCTAACCTGAAAAAAATAATAACCTGAGATAATTGGATTAAAATGTTCTTCTTTTGTAATCACAGAAAAGCTCGTGTTAAACCAGCAGAGTACTTCAGGTCACGCAGAAGTAGCGGTTAAAATGTAACAAGAGGGGTATGTGAAAGTATATGTACACAGGAGATAGCAGCCATTTACAGTAGGTGCACAGTAGGGATAAAAATGTCAGAGGGCCGCGCTCACACGCTGCACTGTAATGCATCCTGGATGATGTGATCACAGCTTGACAAGTGTAAGGTCATGTTTAGATGGTAAACCCAGGTTTGCGAAAACTCCCACGCGATTTCAGGTTCCATATTTCAAGTGATCATTTCAATCTTTCCTAATCCTACGTGCTTTTTGAGGCTAAACCTAGCCTGACCCTGACCAAAGCACTGTCACAGATCTAAGGTTACCATCGAGCCATGACACAGCTGTGACTAAACAGGCATGTGACTGCACAAAGAAGCACTACACTTTCTGAGGTGGCTATAGGTACATGTGACCACATGTAGCATGCATGACAAGTTAAAGAGAAATCTGACAGAATGACTGGACACGTTAGAGGACCTATCATCATAACACCAAATTAGTGAATATCTTTTGAAGAAATGGTGCTCTTCATCTTTCCAGATTTCCATAATCTTGTACAACTGATGCTTTTCTGGCAGTTCAGGTGACCCAACACCTTACTGAGACATTCAACGTTGGTTTTTAGCTTTGAATTGTCTCCTAGCTGTAGCACATACATCCCAAAAAGATACGTTTGTGGCCTAGGTGAGGTATATAGCCATCTACTCCATACCTGTATGGCTGAGCACTAGTTTGTTCCTCTAATTTTCAGTTCAGTTTGGTCAGGCCACCTCCCTTGAGCTGTAGTTTGACACTGCTATCTCCACTGTTTGCCTGGGGAGGGTGACATGAGCCACATGCTTGCTCTGATACATACTCCCAGTCCCCAGCTACTTCTTTTCACTTTCTGACGAGAAGCTTCTCCGGGGAGAGCTATCTGGAGGTCTATGATATTCACCCAAGATCCCAGCCATCTAGTGGGAATCACAAGGCCAGCAGCATCCCACCAACTGGACCACACAATAAGCAAGAGGCGCACCAACTGGGAACTGAATCCCAGCCTCTGCAGTAGTAGGCGTCAGTGCACCTGTGCAGCCCCAAATTTGTTGTTTTGTTAAGGTTACCTGCTGTGGCGGTTTAACGTCAAATGACACATAAAACAAATACATAATGAAGCAGAATCTGATCATAACTGTTGACATAAGTCTCTCAGCATGACCTAGACACACTGTTGATATATCTGGACACAAGACACAGGTCTGGACAGGGTTTAATTCTCAAAGGTGTCACTCTGTTTGGCAGGGCAACCTCTTCTATTTACTGAAGGAAGGAGGGAGAGGTGTGCTAGATGACAAGCAGGCCTGATGTATCAGTGTGCTGCTGGCCTCAATGTCTACCAAGCTTTGATTAAGACACCTTAATGAGATTTAGCCAGGGGTGAAAAGCACCGAGATAACTTTGTATGCCTGTGTGGATGAACACACAATGAACTCTCGTCCCTCGACAATAAACTAACTCAGTAGACAAAGGTGTATTCATCAAGCTATGTGGGTGAGCCATTCGCTCAAAGGAGTTAATCACAGTCAGACAGACAACAAGTCCATGCCAATGTCTTCAGCCAAACTCTATTAGACTGTTGAATGCACAAAAGTGTGACATAACACAACAGCAACATTTGTATTACAACTTAATACGCAAGCATGCATTTAAAGCAAACTATAACAAGGACATGGCAGTGAAGTGGTCTGAGAATAGCTGAATGGGTGAAGCCAGTGGTTTGTAATTATCAGACAGGCAACAGCCTCCTACGTACGATCTTGAATGATAATGATGACATTGGTCACAACTGAACGGGCCCCATTTGTATCGCATTTACTGTACTGTCCATTACTTGACTCTGTAGCTCACATCCACAATAAAGAGGACACTTCAAAGCTGGTGTGAAGCCAAAACACTAGAACATTTACCTCAGGCCAAAGGTCAACAGAGAGCAACATTTTGCAAAGCGCCACTAAGCTATAGTTTAACACCTGACTGCACATGCATGTACCACAGGAATCAGTACTCCCTGGCAGACATGCAGAGTAGTGCAGTAGCAGCTAAAGCCTTATTACCGAGGATAAACCTGTACTTAAACTGCTGGAGAGGTGCCTAGGTCACCTGCCACTCAGGTGAGCAGGACAGTGCAGCCTGCTTGCTTGTCAACAGATGTTATGGCCAAAAATTCAGGAAACCAGCATTGAGAAACTGCCTCATGTGATGCTGCAATGTCATCTCAAGCCACACTAAAAAATGCTTGTCAGGCTGAGTGATCACAAAGCCAGAGTCTAATCACAATGGACTCAAGACTTTACCATTAATATTTTAAGGGAAGCCTGCGTTAGGCCAGTTGTTTGTGATGGACGAGTGAAGGGAGCTATTCTGACTGACAGTCTTGCAACTGAATGCCACTGGAAACATCTCCATGATCAGCTGTGTGTCACACTTTCCCTGGTATAAAAGTAAGATGAGAAGGAAATGCTACAACACGTATCACCCTGGCATCAAACGCTAGCTGCCGTTACTCAGTGTATATGCTACTAACATAAACGCAAGCTAAATATAGAGGAGACAGTTTGTAAGCAGTAGTCCACAACCTTGCTGATAACAAGTAGGTAACTTTCTTTCTCTATCCGTTCACACAGCTAACGCCCAGCTCACCTGTGTTTGTTGTGATGCAGAAATTCGTAGTTGAGGGACGTTACTCATAATCTAAACGCATACTACCGACATTGCCTGTGTCTAGCTAATTCCAGCACGGCGTTGACAGTGAGGACATCCAAAGCTCATCGTATTATCTTAGCGTTAACTGTGTAATCCCGCGGCTGACTGCCACTTATAGCAGACAGCCTTTCCGAGAGCACAGCGGCTGTGTGCCCTCCTCTCCCTGTCAGGCTGAGTGTTTACCTGCGGGGCTAACGCTAAGGCGCTAGCCGCTACATGCTAACTAGCCGTGCCTATCACTGGAAAACAAACTACGCTAGCGACACGCGCGTGTGTTTCACCGGCGCTGACTCACCTCTGCAAACATCGTCTAAAAGGCTGTACGTCCGGTGGCTCTGGCTAACCCCACCACATTGTAACATGCGAAGAGGAGGTTATTTTGTCGGTTAAAAGCGGTCGTAGTTCCAATCTCCGTACTCTCTTCGGAGCGTCGCCATGTTTGCAAGGTTTACGTCTCGGGTGCCCGTTGGTGGACGTCGCCGTGCGATTGGCTGGGAAGTGATGACGCATAAACACACCCGTGACTGATTGACGGACACACATGCGGCGATAATCACGACTGACTGACCCAAATACAGGAATATTTTAACAATGTATGATTTATTTTACACACGTTTACCACTGTGGGGGAAATAACTGTGCAGTGAACATACAACAGGTGTCAGGAAAATTATCCTGGAGGTATTTTGTTGGTTTGGAAAAATACTTGACTCTTATGGAGGTTAAAGAAGTTCATTTTAAGATAAAGTCTGATACTTATGTATTCTGCCTAAAGATAAACTCGTGTGTTTAATAACTGTACTGTAACACCTTGTGGAAATTATCTACTTTTAATTAAATCGATGGCAGCTTATCTTTTATGGTCATTATTATCATCACTACTATAATGTTTCTAAATCCCCAGTAGACTTCAAATCTTCAGTGCAATATATAAGATCCATTTAACACAAAACAACATGATATTTTTTAAGTATTTATCATTATTTATAAAGGCAGCACTTTCCACATGCACGACAGGGGTGTCGTAATGGTAACCCAGGGCCCCAATGACAGGGAGGCCCTCAAAAAGCCTAGAATAAATAGTTTAGCTTTATTTGCAGTTTTATTTATAAGTAAATAATGCCATAAGTAAATTCAAAATAGCTTAAAAAAAACTTAAAAGGCTGAACTTTTTATGCAAAATAATGGAAGCTGTCAAATGGTTTAGTCTGCCCCTGCACTAGGATTCCCCTCTGAATCTGAATCAGAATCATACTTTATTGATCCCCAGGGGGAAATTGTTGGCATTACAGGTGCTCCTTACAAGAGCAAATAAATAAATAAAAAAATAAAATATGTATATATATATATACACAGATACAGTGGCAAAATAGACAATAAACAGAATATATAGAGTAAGGGTAAAAGACTATAAGATGAGACGCAGAATGGAAATAAGAAAAATTAAGGACTACATAATGTGCCTTGTGGTACAAATGTGTACGAGCACAGCAAGCTGAGTACTTGACTGCATACGCTGCTGAAGCACCAACTGCACTGTCACATCTTTCCTCGAAAAAGGGAAACAGGGGTCCGAAAAAGAAAAGAAAGAAAGAAAGGAAAGGTAAAGAAAGCTAACTGACTTGAAAATATAATCAAAGATGCTTGACAGAGACATGGATCAAGAGACAAAGCGATGAAGGGGGCCTAGAGAGACTGTTTATGCATGAGGCCCAGATTTTGGTGCTACACCTGATGAAGGAAACATACACAATGTATTTCTTGCTGTGTATTTTTTTTTAGTAATTGTTTTTTTTTATTATTATGTTTGTGTTTTTGACATTATTTCTCCATGTTTTGACACCTATTGCTCATTTTTATCAGTGAAAAATTCAGTAATTTAACCCAACATAGCTCTGATCTCTAAATGTAACTTGTAGCCCAATTTGCCATAATGATAAAGAAGATACAAAGATTAGTCTCTCCAAAAAGCTTCCTGACAGCAGTCAAATAAAGTGCATTAATAGAAGACTGAACAAGAGAGACCAGAGTGCAGCCTGATCACATGGTTGACCAATGACTACCTGCAAACCTGGTAATAATGCATAATTTATTGCCCCGGTGGCACCTTCATTAACCTGACCTATACTTTACACTGCCTGGCAAAGAGAGAGCAGGGAGGTGGGGACGGAAACAAAGAGACAAAGACAAATAGTCTCTGTGTGACCAGAAAAAGATTGTTAGCCACAAGAGCCATCTGTGTTTTTCTAGGCCATTATACCTGTCACACTGAGTCACACTGCAAGCAGAGATGAAGCCATCTAAAGTCTCTGGCTTCTCTATGTCCAGGAGAGCAGAGCGCACTCACCAGGCTGCCCATTCTTCTAACACCCAGGTGCACACAAAAGAGATCTCCCCTGCCCTCTCATGTTTCCCTCTGGCTCTCTACTTCTCCCTCTGTCAGTCTGTCACACGCTCACAGGCACGTTACGACAGCAGACTTTATACCCACGCTTTATGACTTACAAACCTGTTACAAGCCAAACATGTGACAAGATAATGAATGTTTTTGCTTCCATTTCTGTGGAGTCAAGTGATTCCTCATACTCAGGAAACAAGATAACAGTGGCTTGTTGATCAACCTGTTCTGCAGGTGCTCATTGTTGCACCATGTGCCTCACTTTTAAAGCGACGAAAGCAAATACAAAAATCACACTTCATCACATGCCATGTCTTCACTCCTCTGAATTCAATTCTTTTCTCAAAAGGTCTCCAAAAGACAAGTGTTGCTGTGTTTTCAGAACACACACCTCGCTGTCATATCCTGCAGTGTTGCATCTATACCACTAGAGGTCACCACAGATCCATCCCAAACTCCTGTAATGATAACTGGATGGTCTCAAAAGAAGTGTTAATGGAATGCTTCAGATAAATCATGTTGTGCTTGCCAATCGTAGTTGAACAAATACACAATAATCCCTTCAAAGAAGAATACAAAAGCACAGCAACGATCCAGGTACACAACATACTGAGAGGAATCTGAGGTTTCTTTTCGGGGAAGGCATTTATCCCTATATTTCTAAAAGTCTGGCAGCAAACTGCAAGGTAAAATTTGAAGTAGAGAGCATATAGGTTACATACTGCTTCCACCTGTCCTGTCCACATAGTGGAAGCAGTGCATTTAGTCATATTTGGGTGAAGTGATGAGTATTTGTTGGGAAAGCAGCTGACAGTGGAGAGGTGGTTGTAGAGTGGTGCAGTTTGTTGCAGGAGTGGTTTGGGAAGTTTATATGGCCATTTTAAACACACACTTAAAATACATAATGATTTTGGATGGCTTCACTGGTCAGGTAAGGGCAGGTTCACAATTTTCCAAGTCTGTCTCAAAAGAATAATCTGGTGCTCATGTGAAAATATAATCTGTAATCATTCCTCCTGTTCATACTGCCTGTACCTGCTGTTATTGCAGTGTACAGACAAAATCAAAGTCCTGGTACTGTGTTCAAAGGTTCATTTGAAGCTTACATGAGGCGTCAGCTGTCCAAATGAGCTCAAGCAAAAATTTTCCAGAGTCACCAAAGTCTCTTTCCTCTGCAACTCAGCTGGGACTGCAAGTGAAATATGTCCACTTGATCTGAGGAACTCATACTGCTGGAGCCTCACATAAAGTTCAGATAAGCCTTTGAGAGTGCAGAGAACGAGGACTGTGGATTTTGTCAACCATCACCTGCATTAAAACTGCATAAGGAAGGGGTCTCGCAACAGGATGAATGATTAAAGGAACCAGTAGACAAGTGTTTTAAGACAGATGTGGTAAAATTATGACATGTCCTTTAAGTAGAATGGTGGGTGTTCTCCTACGTGGTCTGCAGAACTCTAAGTTGTCTAGTTTGTATAAGCCTTTAGAGTGTTGTGGTTTGTATTGGTTTGTTAATTAGAGAGGTCTCTTGACTGAAGCTCTGATGTGTCATGCCTGTAATACTATATTATCTTCTCTTTTAGTGGTACTGTGTTCTCCACTAGTGTGAGCTGTGGCCAGACTGGAGCAGAGTTCCTGTGTGTGTGCCCTCCCTGATCCATCACCCTTAATGAGAAAGGTATTAACCAAAGAGTTTGTGTGCAGCTTTTGGTGGAGACTTACAGGAAATACAACATAATATTAACCTGTTTGCATTTGTTGGCGTACCATACGTCAAAACTCAAACTGTATTTGCCATTTAAAGGAGGCAATAACATATTTCCAGATGTAACACACTCTTTCGCTCTGCTTAGTAAGCTAACAAGTGACCTGAGGCACGGTGTCCATGGTGGTTTGGCCTGGAGGAGGAGGACCTGTGTGTCATAGTTCAGAGGTCAGGAGGTGGAATGTGACAGCCAATGGTAATTTAATGACGAAGGAAATTCGCATTATAGGTACATATATTTTTTTTGCTGCATCTTCAGAATTTTAAAATACAAGGCGCATTGCATTTTGGGAGGATTTTGTAAACTCATAAAGGGAAATCCTTTCACTGTAACTAAAGTGATACTGAAAAAACTGACAACTAGATGGATGTATCTATTCATAATCACCTCACACAAGACTTTATACAGACTTTTAAACTGCGACATTGTTTTGACAAAGAACTCAGTTGCAACAGGAGGTGTGTAGAGCTAGATAAAGTTAAAAATATGAGTGCTTGGAATAAACAGATGGACAGTGGAGACGTGGTTTATAGAGTTGGAGTTGATTCCAGGCCGATCACAGCCACAGACTTCTGTCAAGAAAGAATGTATAAACTTTTTACAGTCACCATGGGGCAAGAGTTTAATACTCAAAAGATATTTCAGTCAGACTTTCATTTCAACTCACAAAAATAGATCCGCTTTTTCACCTGACAGCTGAAGCAAGCGATGTATTAATTTGTCAGTTGTTCATTACGTGGCACAATGTGTGCCCTCAGCTGCATGTCTGTGTGTTTCTGCTGAGCCCATGGTGGCAGGGTGACAGAGGGTAGATTAGGGGTGACACTGGCTAAATGTTTGCAGATGAGGGCTCCCAATATCTAATCACCACGGTAACAAGGGTCACCAGGGTAGGCCGAGTAGCCCAAGGCGCTGTGGGTATGAATGGGGCAAGATGTTTACTTCAGAATAAACTGCTTATGGGTATGTGAGTGCATGCGTGAGGTGAGTGTGTGTGTGTGTGTGTGTGTGTGTGTGTGTGTGTGTGTGTGTGTGTGTGTGTGTGTGTGTGTGTGCCTTCAATTGTCCCCTTGACCACTCGCCTGAGGGGAAAGCGTGTTTGCACGCCGCTCTTCCGAACTCCATTTAACACAACCTTCTCCCCCCTGACCTCCACATAATCCACACAGTCACAGCTCTGGCAGGAGGTGGAGAGCGGACACTTCCTGGTGCACAGTGACTGTGTCGTTCTTGCACCGTGTGCACGTCCCTGTGGTCCCATACTGACCGCTGACGCACATGCACAACATAGCTGGATAGTTTACCGTCCTTGTGGGAAACATTTTTCAGTGAATAACATTTGGGATGACACTGCAGAAAGACAGAATAACAAGCCACATGACTTCAGGATGGATAACAGGCCGCGTTACATCACAGCACTGCATACCCAGGAGGGCTGCACACTAACCACAATGCATTATAAACGTGAGAGGCAGAAATAACAAGGGCAGAAGAAGGCCTTTAATTCTGAAACATCTTAATTACAATCACATACGATGCTACTAAGGTGGGTTATATTTAGCCTGAAAGCCAATTTGTTAGCTATGAAAGAGGTCTGACATTCAGCACTTTAGTGATTAAAGCAACGTTAGATGAGCCGGCTGCATTTACACAGTGTTTTAAACCTGCAGGGAAAAAGCAAGTCTGTCATTCAGCCACACTGATGACCCGCTTTGAGGTTCAGCGTTTTGCTCAAGGATGATGTGAATGACAGAGATTGGAACAAGTAATTGCTTTGCAAGTCACAAGTACGTCCAAAGTCTTGGCACTCAAAGCCCAAGTCAAGTCCCATATCAATACTATCTTTTGTATAATTTTTTCCAACAGTTGCTCAGATATGTAACTTTAGTTCTGCATGGTTCTCTCCTGCAACTTGACTGGATCCTGTCAGACTGGTTCAAACAAAGTGGATCTTAGGAGTCAAATGTCAACCTGCTGGGGATGAATAGCGTTTATTTA
The DNA here is from genome assembly GCA_026686955.1 of Epinephelus cyanopodus. Classification (NCBI taxonomy): domain Eukaryota; kingdom Metazoa; phylum Chordata; class Actinopteri; order Perciformes; family Serranidae; genus Epinephelus; species Epinephelus cyanopodus. The sequence goes on from CM048931.1 coordinate 28,610,866, forward strand.
AGTTGATTCAGGGAATGAAGAGAAATGAGTCGCTAAATGGTGCACTTTTTAAATCTTTGGGCCCGGGGAAGATATCAAGTGTTTTCAAGTCAAAAGGCACAAGTCTAAGTGAAGTCACAAGTCACTGCATTAAAGTCCAAGTCAAGTTGCAAGTCTGTTTTGATTTTATCAAGGTGAGTCTTAAGTCATCAGATGACTCAGGCCTGATTTGAGCCCAAGTCATGTAACTTGAGGCCGCACCTCTGATGAAGGAAATGTGAACAGGAGGAGCTGGGGATCAAAATCAAATCTTAGAAATGATTGATGGCCTGCCCCACCCTGGGCCTTTAGCCACTCCTAGATTACAGTTGCATCAGTCATAAAAAAGGAAAAAATAAATGAATGTAGCAGCATGGCAAGTCAGACACTGAAAAAATTGTAATAACCAGGAGGAACAGCAGTCAGAGGTTAACACAGGAAAAGGCCCAAAGCCCTTACAATACTACCGTCTTGATTGTAACTAAATACAACCAGTCATTGTAGCAGTTTTTTCAATGACACTTCAATTTCTTCTGTGTCTCTTAGTGGACTTTTTACATTATTTTATAGAGCTCATTTGATTTATTAGAAGGTCTGCTCAACAAGACCAGGAGTGGACAAATTTAATACAAGTTTTTCGTGGCTCTGTTGTAGCCTGCAAAAAGAGCAGACATCATTTATTGGCACCATCAAATCACAGCTTCATGTGATGATGATATGTACTTGTATTTAATCTGTAAGACTTAAGTTGCACAGGCTGTGTTTAATCCGCTTTATACCCTTTGTAGCATGGTGTGACTGGTAACAACTTTTTAAAGTAAAGCTTTTGCCCAATTTCTTGTCCACTGGCTCCGCTACAGTATATCGTCCATAGTACCAGCAAGCATTGTTCTTATGTCTACTTGAAGACTCATTAACTGTCAAACTTTATTATACACAATTCTAAAAATACCAGAGTCTATTTTTCATTTTCATGTTCTGACTTGTGAACTTGCCTACACTAAGTAGTTACTGGTTAGGTCACTGGAAGGAGGTTTTACAGTGTTAATCGCCCACATTATGTGTTAACTGGGTAGTTTTATTATTTGTTCACTCTATTCTCATAAAAGCAGCACAAAATTGTTCTTTTTTTATTCTCTTGCTCAGCTTTTTCACAGTTGGGTTTATACAGTAAAATAATACAGCCATGAAGCGATAAGAAAGATATATGTTTCATTTTTCAAAAGAGTTCAAATAAACCTGCTTTTCTTCCATTTAGGAAATTCCACAAAAGCGTTGTGGGGATACTGTGGGCAGGAATACCGCAAGTCTTCGGGGAACACCGCAGGAGAATATTTCCCGGAATTTTGGGGCCTGTGCAACCACAGCAGCGGCTCATTTCGAGTCTGAACGCAGCTCGTTTTGAGATAACGCAGGTAGCAGAGCTTTTTGTCTCCTTGACTGCTCCTCTCTGGAGGACCTGAAATGAAAACAATAAATGGAGAGACGAAGACAGGGAGGGAGGAGAGAGGCAGGAGGGAAATATAGGAGAGGAGAGAAAGGTGCATTTTTCAAATGGTGAATAATTAATCTGCCCTGACATGATGCTGCGCAGGACCACTTCCTGTGGCTCAGGTTTCAGTGCGTGTGAGTGCAAATGTGCTATGGGGGGAGGATCTACTTCCTGCACCAACTCCTGATTTTTGGGGCCTCGGATTTGTGGCAAACTTAGAGAGAGGATGAAGTAAAAGCAGGAGTCTGTAAGAGATTTGCATTGGAGTAGTGAGTATAACAATGCAGGTGATAGATGTAACACAGTGTAAATAGATAGGATTTTAAATACTAAGGCTTGATAAAGATTTTAATAGCAACGTGTGGGACTCTGGGCAGTGCAACCTGTATTATTTCAGCACAAGACCTTCCCGACATATTTGTGTGTGGATTCGCCCATTAGTGCGTGCAGGTGCTGTTCATGTGTGGCCTCGGGAAGTGGTGTATGGGCAGTTCTAAGCTAAACAACCTTGTTCAGACATTATGTTTCCCCTCCCTTAAAAGTCACGTCAGGCCCACCATTTAATAGCAGAGTTGATATCCCTGCGGTGCCCTCGCTAATAACCTGTTTATCTTAAAGCTGTGGAGATTTACCCACGGTCAGGTTGTGTTATCGTACGAGCCACTTCCTGTCAGATGCCCAACCTGTCTGTCTGTGCAGCAGTTTGTTTTAGCTCTGTCTTGCTAAACTGCTGTGCCTTTATTGATTGGTTTTCACTCTCTTTATGTGTGTGTGTGTGTGTGTGTGTGTGTGTGTGTGCGTGAGACCAGCTTGGGGCTGGCAGTGTCTGTTCTGAGGTTTCTGTGGCTGCAGGTAGCGGACCTGTTCACTTAAACAGCATACCTCTAATGTACTCCAGATGATCCAACTATTTATAACTCTCCCACATACATGTGCTCACACACACGCTCACACACACACACACACACACACACACACACACACACACACACACACACACTGCTCTGCCCTGTTGTAATCCTGGCGCCTGGCTTTTTACTATGCTATCATTTCTTGAAACTAGTTTGCTGGACACACACACACACACACACACACACACACACACACACACACACACACACACACACACACACACACACTTTTTCCTCTCACCCTCTCTCTGTTAATGTGTCCTTCCTTGCATTTATATGTGCTTTTGGTCTCAACAAGACCTTTTGCTTCTTTTTTAAAATAGGTGGTGTAACTTTACACTTTTCCTGTTATTTGTGTGCCATGACTCAAGAGTGTGCGTGTGCGTGCATGTGTGTGTGTGTGTGTGTGTGTGTGTGTGTGTGTGTGTGTGTGAAAGAGACTTTGAAAGTTGGCACTAACCATCCCCGAGCAGCCAGGGGAAGAGAATTATGGGGCATTTAGGTCTGTTTTACAGGACCTGAAAAAAAACATGCAAACTGTGCGTGTGACACCAAATGCCAGGCTAATAAAATCACACAACCAACACCTTCTGAGAGGAGAAGAAAAGGAAACACAGACAGAAAAACAACAGTCAGAAAAGCAAATATAGTGCTCTAATAATAAACTTTTTGCCAAGAAGAAAAAAAACCAAACACACACACACACACACACCGATTCAGAGGACAATTGGCTAGAAAAATGCAGGCCGGCGATAATCACTGCATCAGCAAGACTTTGTTTTCTTACAGTCCCGGAATCTTTCTTTTCGTCTCAGCTTTGCTTTCCTCCTCTCTTAAAGTACACTCACACTCTCCAGTGCTGCACACACACTTATGGCAAACAGCAAAGAGTAAATAACGAGGCATGATGCGTGTTTTTGTATTTGTGTGTGGAGGTAAACAAGAATGGGAGAAAGAGGAGGGAGTTTGAAAAAGAGGAGGAAATGAGAGAGGGGGGAGATTATTAAACAGAGCGAAGGAGATTAAACGACAGATAAGAGGAGCGAAGGAGGAGGGATATTTGGGATGGGAAAGAGGGAGAAAGAGAGAGGTGGAAGGACAGAAACAGACCACCTCAAAGTAATGAGAGAGAGGACGGAGAAGTGGAGAAGGTGGAGAAGGATAGAGAGAGAGAGAGAGAGAGACCACCCCACAGTGAACACCAGAGGGAAGGCTGCAGATTTCAACGTCTATTTCTCTCTCAGCACAGCTCCCCTTAGACCAACACTGAGGCTGGAGTCGCTCTTACTGCCAAGTCATCCCTCACTTTACCCGTGTGTGTGAGTGTGTGTGTGTGTGTGTGTGTGTGTGTACTAGCTCATGACAGGCAGGGGCCCTCAGAACGCCAGTAAACTACGGCTGTGCTCTGGTTATTGCTGTCAGCAGAGAAAAGCTCAAAAACTTAATCCAGGATGATGCAACACTCAGTGTGTGTGTGTGTGTGTGTGTGTGTGTGTGTGTGTGTGTGTGTGTGTGTGTCAGATGCATCCAAGTCAGGACAATTCTCTCTACTATTAACACAACAAGGAAACATACATTTCCCCACTGACATCCACACTCCCATCACTGTGAATGGACCTATGTTCCGTCAAACAATGGCCTCTCTCTGTAGGAATAACACACAGTGTGTTGTGCGTGACCTCAGGCTTTTCCATACTGATAGTTCATAGATGTACGCGTGATAAGAGGCCGCTGTGGTTTTATAAGGTAAACACGGAGAAATCTCCATCAATAGACCCCCTAAAGTTCCCCATTTTAAGCCAGAATTAGAAAAACTCAAATCCAATAAAGGAACTTTGTGTAAGGCGCGGTAAATTAAGTTAGGAGAAAGAGCCTATGTGTTTGAGTGAGCCGTGCTGCTCTTTGATAAAGCGCGTATGTTTATACTCGTAAAACGGGGTCACTGTGATATTGTCTGGTATGTGGAGAGTTATAAGAGGCTTGTGCTTAACTCAATCTGCAAGATAAACAGCCCCGGGCAGCAGCGCTGAGAGGATTCGTATAAGTTTGTTCCCTCCTTCCTGCCCCCTTTTCTCCACTTCTCCTCCTTTTTTTTCTCACTTGTATACGCTTCATTTTCTGACATTTTTCTTCCCACCCTGCTCTCCATGATCCATACTCCATCTCGTCTGCCCCATCAATCTGAGAGGTATTAGCGAAATGAGTGGCTGCTTTGTGGAGGTGAATGTGGTGGCTCGTGGGCCAGGAGGGGGTCGCTGTAGTGTGGGGGACAGGGGTCGGTTTGAGGGGTCGCAGGTCAGGAGTGATGGCTGCAGTTGGCACCGTCCTCAGGGGAATTTGTGTGTGTGAGTGCATTATGTTGCTGGGCTGCTTTGCCCCGACTTCCTTATTGTCACTCTGTTCCTTCCTGCTTGCTTTAAGGGAGCTGTGAGTGACATCCAGGGTGTTAATATAGCAGCAAACAACTATGTGAAGATACAGTGAAGTAGTCTTGCTACCTCTGTGTCTGTTGTGATCAGAGCTTGTCTGCGTATGCATGTCAGACCCTGTGTATGTATCCCAGTTGCTAGCTAACCGCCGCAGCTCTTAACAGTGTTTATTCGGAGCCACAAAAACTGGTGGATACACTGCAAAGAGTTACCGAAAGACAACCAGTGTTATTTGTTGGTTTTGTAGCAGTGAACTGCAGTGGCCTGCAGCTTGGTAGGCATGTCGTCTTTGTGGCACATCCTCCACCATCCCCTCCCGATGACAAAGTCAGCTTAATTTCTCCTAGCTTTGGGATCAGTACCAATTAGTATAAAAACCTAAACACTGTCAACAGTAATTAAGCCCAAATGTTCTCAAACAAGATGATAATAAAGTCTCAATGTGCTCAAATGAGACAATTCTAAATCCAAATGTCCTCAAACGAGTACTTCCTAATTAACACAGCTTGTTGCTGTACTAAAATTGCTCAAATGTCTATTGCCATACAAACTACAAACACTATTAATCATAAATAAACAAGTTTCAACCATTAAATTTGATCAGGTTTTGAACCCTTGTCCACTTTTTGTCGGGATCGGCTGCAGACTGACTTGGCAGAGATGGCTGACATCTTGTTTTTACATGGATTAGTATACTGTGCTCTTACTACTAGGGTTGTCTTGAGAACTGATACCAAGTCGATGCCAACATGCAAAAAATGCATCTGTACCTGTTTTTTTTTCGGTACCGTAAGTACCGGACACAGCTTTGCCCTCAGCGGGCTGTGTCGATTACTGTCGGAACTGACGGGGGCAGTATACGCCGAGGACGAGCGCAGAAGAAGAACTCCTGGTCTCCATCGTCTTTGCTAGAAACAATGGCTTCTACAAGTGCTGCTGGAGCCACAACACCTCGGCTTGTCGAAAAGTCAGGTAGGAGTCGTGTGTGGAGACATTTTGCATTTGAGGCGGATGAAAGCGGAGTAATTATAAACTTGCAAAAACCAGTGTGCAAACGGTGCCTCCGAAGTTTCCAGACCAAAGGAGGAAACACTTCAAACCTGGCTAAACACTTAAAAGACACCCTGACTGTTTAAAGAATTCAAGGTGAGTGAGTTTATGTGACGTTAACGATACTGTCTTTAACCTTACTTAACATTGTGTTTCAAGCAATTATTATCGGACTAATTGTCTGTCACCATATCCGTAAATTCAAAGTTTGAAACAGTTTTACTAAAGTAGTGAATTTTAGAAATACATGAGTTCTGATTTTTGATTTTTATCGTGGTATCAAATGAGTATCGAGAATCATGGAAATTCACTGGTATTGGTATCGACTACTGAAATTCTGGTATCATGACAAGCCTGCTTACTACCACTAGATGGCATAAAAAAGTGTCCACGAATGAGGACAACAGGTCTGAGTTAAAGAATGAAGTATAAGATCAAGGAAACCCAAAATGTAATGTCCTCTTATAAAGACTCAGGGTCTCATGAGGATATATTGATATGATAACATGCAAATATAACATATCTGTGATTTGCAGAAACGCACAGTGTGAACATTTTCCTCTGGCGACTGAGCTATGCACACAGCTCCTTTAACATAGCCCATGACTTTAAAGAGCAACGCTGTCTCTTTCAAATGACTTGCAACTCTGCTCTGCTCACGACACATATTTAGTATTTGGATCAAGCAGGTGTGTCATGAAAGGGCCAGACAAGTAATTTAGTATTGTGCAGAAGACAAGATACCCTGACTTTTAATGCCTAGTATGGTCTGTAGTGCACAATTTTGTCAGTGCAGCTTAGCTGCATCTTTCATTACTCCACCCTGCCTCTTAAATGCCAAATTGACTGGACGCCTCCTATAACCAAAGATTTCATATTCAGTACGCTGCACATTACAGACTAAAAGGCACAAAGCACTAGAAAAGGAGAATTCAACTTCTCTTCAATCAACATAAATGCGCTCACAATTTCTGCTGTATACCAAAAACAAATCAGTATCTCTGTCTTCACGCTCCGCTGTCATTGTTTGTTCCGGCACTGAGAAGTGGAGAAGGGGGTTGCGTGATATGCAAAGCAGAGTGTCATTGCAGCACAGAGAATGTCCTCAGGTGTTATCGTCTTGATTTGAGATGCATGAGTCAGAAGCAGCAGAACTGAAATTAAAAAAAAAGACGCTAGCACTCACACACACACATGCACATATACACTACACAGCTACACACACTAACTGCTTCAGGTTGAGATGAAACACAGATAATTAGCTCTAATGGAAACCAGACTTGCAAATCTAGCTTGTGTGTGTGTGTGTGTGTGTGTGTGTGTGTGTGTGTGTGTGTGTGTGTGTGTGTGTGTCAGTCCAGCTTCCTCTCCCCCCTGTCTTTCTGTGGTGTTGAGGGTTAATGTAAACCAGCTCTTGTTACCCTGTAATGGGGAACTTCAGAGAGAGATGGAAATGAGGGAGACAGCGAGCTGAAAGAAGTAAAAGGAGAGGCAAGACAGGAAAGCCTCTGCTGGTTTAAACAGCCAAACAATCAACAACATGGGCCCACTGCCTGTGCAGAGGCGTGAGAAGTCCATTTCTACAAAAGATTTACAGCTCCTGGTATTATTAAAACACACACAGGCCAGCACCTTTGGCTTTTAGAGGAGTTTGAGGACTGCAAAGAGATATAAGCTGTGATTAATGAGCGGGAGAGAGTGTGTATGTCAGTCATCAAAGAGTTTATCATAGCACGCTTATATCCAGAGAGCCAGATGCCTTCACACTGATAACAAGCAGTCATCCCTTTACCTTCCAACATCAAAGAGGGGCAGGAGCTGAGTTGCAGGAGCCTTCACCAGCCCTCCCTCTTTCTGTCTCTGGAATGTATTTCCCTGTTTGGTAGGCGTGAGAAATCTCCCTGTGTGTGTGTATAACCTATATGTGTGTGTATGTGTGTGTGTGTGTGTGTGTGTGTGTGTGTGCGTGTGTGTTTCGAAGCCTCAGAGGTGACATTCCTCCGTGTCAGAGCAACAGCCTCAAGTTTAAGATAACACGGCCACGGTGATCTGAGGGTGGGAATCGATTCCCCCCGGTGGCAGGCGAGGGCCTCGGGTCAGAGCTGATGGCTTTACCTTCCGCACGCAACTCGTAATGCAAAAACACAGCGGTGCTCCCATAATCATCGCTCAACAACCCCGTTGGAGAGACGTAGAACACATTGTGACGTGTATCTTAGTGACTTTCATCTGCAGCTGATGTTATTGCAATATTCTTGTTATAGCCTATTCCTTTGGGGACTTAACGGTATTTTACCGTGTGGTCTTGAAAGGTCCAATGTGTAGGATTTAGGGAGATATATTGATTCTTTTGTGTGTTATCACCTGAAAATACGATTGTTTTTTTGTTACCGTAGAATGAGCCGTTGTCTACACAGGGAGCAGGTCCTTGTCTACGCACCACCATGTTTCTACAGTAGCCCAAAACGGACCGGCCACTGTAGTTCGCAGCCCCTCCGCAGTGAGCCAAACAGCATCGGAAAAACACATATTTTAATGCAAAACTGCTTTATTTTGTATTTTTACAGCTTTAAATCACCGGGTCTGTTTCTTTTGGAGAGGAGGAGACCTCTGCAGATAATTTGGCTCCTGGTAAAATTCTCCTGAACATCTGGATCTTCAGGTATCAGAGAAAAAAGTGGAGCGCACATTAGCAGGTGCTGGACTAGCAGCCCCTCTGCAACGAGTAGAACAGTGTCGGTGAAACACTAATATGTAACGTGAGACTGCTTTATTCAATGTTTTTACCAGTTTAATCACCTGGTCTTGTTTTGTGTTTTGGAGAGGAGGAGACGTCTGCGGATAATCCTGCGCCCAGACAATGAACACTACGGGAATCTTAAGTGGATGTTCACGCTTGGCACGCAGTTTCACTCACTGCTCCTTTAAGCATTTATTATGAGCAGTTACAGACATTTAAGGGAAGGAAACGTTGGGCTTTTGGCAAGTGAAGGCAATGAGGTCCTATCTAGTCCCCTAGTCTTGGTTTTATGTAGTCCTACCCTCCCTGAATACATCCAAGGACCTGTCTCCGTCCAGAAAATTGACTGATATTTGTATTTATAGAAATATTTATGGCAGGAAGGGTGCAAAATCTCAGTTGGCTAAAGTGATAAGACTGTTCGGATTTTGCTCAAGAAGACTTATTTCCTGCAGGTCAAAGTGTGTGATCTGTGGCCCTCTAATTACGAGAGGATTCATACGTACACACACCTACATGTTCTTAATGAAGAAATCATTACATCTGATCTGTTTCGGTGGCACAACCTGATCACATCAACAGTTAAAATCAAAATATATGTTTTGTTTTTTTAAATAATTCGGAATATTTCGAACAATAGAAAAGCAGGTTCTGAGTTTAACATCTTGTACCTTCTATCTAATTGTTGTTTTTATCATTAAACATGATCAAATGTGAATAACTACTTCTTTTTTTCAGGATTACAGGTATGTAGTGACACAGGATATTCAGTTTGCTTTATGACCCGCATCTGCCTCTTCTATCTGATAGAGCTCTTGGGTTATAGCTGCTGTAGCACCTGCAGGAGACTCCCGTGCTGACCTGTGGCTCGGAGGACATCTGGGAATATCATGCATGCCTCCCACAGCTCCACATTCACCCTGTTCAAACAGACCACCAGCTAATTATGGCTTTCCCAGATCCCTGAGCTCAAGAAATCACTACAGAATAAGCCACGGGTATGAGATGTTTTCTTTTGGCCCCTCCACTGTGGTTTAGTTAACTGGGGATTCAGCAACAACCAATGAAAATAAACTCCCTGCATAGGCTTGGAGTACTGAGACTATGGGACATGAGTTTGTTTCCAAGAATTTCAGGTATTTAAAACCAATTTTGTGTGTCAAAAAACACCCTCACGCCTTCTTCTGATGGTTTTCAAATTGCCCAGTTTATTATTTATTACTCAGCCTCTTGTTATTGAGCTGAGCTTGAAGTCTATAATGAATATCCAGACAACTGAGAGGTAAGAATGATACTTTCATGTTCTTTATTCAAGATATTACCAAATATTTACAACACTCAAAATGCGCAGACTCCAAATCCATTCAGCATTCTGTGATATCCCAAAAATAAATAGCTTTTATTTGAGTGGGGAAAAGGAATTTTGAGCCTGTGTAGAAAAAATAAATACAAAATACTTCATTTGCTGTGAAACGTTGTCACAGGGAATGTGGAATAAATTGTCATTTCTCTCTCTCTGGTGTTTCAAAACAGAGCAGTTCCTCAGAGCTCATTTTGTTTTTACAACATTCATAGTCGCAGTGGTCTTTCTGTCTTCACATCCGTCATGTCTGTCCTAAGTGCTCCCTTGCAAACATCACAGTCCTTGCAACGGGAAAAATGAAAAGCCCGCTCTCCTCTGAGGCCTGAAGCACTGCTGCTGGGCCCTCAGCTGTGTTTGGCCTGCTTCAGTCTCTGTGACAGGTAGGCCTGATCCACTGGTTCTTCAGTTTGGATAATCTGGGAAAGAAATATTATTTTGATTAAGAAAAAACCCAGGACATAGAAACGGATAGTGTGGTTTGTTTGTAGGCTGTATCTGCAGTGATGTAACCTGGCTGTGACCTTTGGGGTCAGCAATGTAAACATAAATCTGTTTATCCAGAAAAGAATGCATATTCCCTCTTGTATGCTTTACACCATGGAGTGGGAACTTTACATTTTAGGGTGGATGGTGAAGTCTTTTGTAAATAATGTGCAATCTTGGGACCTACACCTTTTGACAATGAAATAAAATAAGCTTACTGAATTTTAGAGGTGTTGAGTGGAGATGAAATAGAAATACTGCAGCAGAAGTAACCCTATTGGAACATTATAAATATTGGGTTTTTTTTTTCATTTGGCTGGTGGTGCGTAAAATGCGCGTAGGGACATTTTGGCACAGGTCCCTGCAGCATGGAAAGTGAAAGTCGCTCAGCTTACCGCGCTGTACCATCCACAGCAGCCCTGCTAGTGGGACGTAGTAGACAGTGACCACGAGCCCCCCATCCTCCAGACCGAGAACGCGTAGCTGAGGCGCTCGTGCGCCACGTAGCTGCAGCTGGTCCCTCGCGCGTCGAGCTCGTCGCTCTGCAGAACTTGGCACAGAAAGTCGATGTACCGGGCCGCCAGCTTCAGTGTCTGGATCTTGCTCAGTTTATCCGACGGGAGGGTGGGAATGATCTTACGTAACGACGTGAATGCCTCGTTGAGGGACTGCGTCCGTTGCCGCTCTCTGATGTTGGCCATCACGCGCTGTGTCTGCAGGTCATCGAAGGAGCGCGCGGGACTGCTGCTTGCTTCGCTGTCGCCGCTCCCTGCGCTGCCGCCTCCTCCGTCGCAGCTCTTTCTGCATTTCTTCTTCCCGGGGCTCGGACTCTCCATGCCACCTTCCTCCTCCTCCTCATCCATGCGCCTCCTTGACGCCCGCCGCTTTCTCGCACCTCTCCGCGGCAGCTGACGGTCTGTCTCCTCCTCGCTGTTCCCCGCGCTGTCCATTGGGGAGGAGTCCTCTTCCCGCATCGTCTTTTCCAAAACCTTTTCTGTGGTCTGTAGGAGCGTAATAACCCCTGACCCTAATCCACTGAACTGGCTACAACATCAACAAACACGACAGGTAATAAGAAGCGTGGCCTGCAGTAAGGGGGTGGGCTGGTATTACAGTAAATCTCGTGCGCAACGGAGTGGGAGAGGTGTATGCCAGACTGGGACGAGCAGGGCTCTTATAGCGGGGAGCGGGCAGGAGGATTTTGGGGAGCGCTGTGATTGGGTGAGGAGGGGTGTAACATAATACTGCAGGGGAAGGAGAGCTCTAGCTATAATATCAGAAATGGTGTTTAAGACTCCTTAAGGCTCCTCAAGATTGCGAAAGGGGGTGTACAAGGGGCGCGGTGTTATTGAATCATAGGTGTAGATTTGGGCAGGAGGAACGGTCCCTCTTTTAGGAATGAATTCTTTCTCCCTTCCCCACCCCAAAGTATTTCTACCTCTGACGCATCATGTTTGGATTTATTGTAAATTGAACAGAGTCATTTCATTCTCTTTTAAAGCCAGTTAAATAAACTGACAAGAAAGTAGACGTCTGGTTGTTTGTTTAATTCCCAAGCCCTTTTTAAAAAGTTGCTGTACTTCAACGCAGATTTGCTTGTATTTATTTCCTTTTGCAAATAAATGAAAAACAACGAGAAGATGACATAAATTCGTGCACATGCCTGCTGTCTGTTGCAGGCCTCAGATCTCTCTGTACAGGTCTAGACAGCGCCTGGGATGGGAGCAGTGGTGGCGGTGAAAAATATCAGACCTACTGAAACACAGGAGGTTGTCACAGCAGGAGGTCTCTGCTCGTAAGCACACCGAGGTGTTTATTTTCCCGTCAGCGGCCCCGCGTTGAGGTATGCGCTTAAATGGGTCTGCCTCCCGCAGGGATGTGGACACCGCGGCTCAGGTTTAAAAGACGGCCCGGCCCAGGGAGCTCTCAGGGCGGATCCGTGCGCACAGCGGGGTCGCCAAAGGCGGTGTACGGCTGGGGCTCAATGCAAACACGGGAGGTGATAAAGATGGACTGTAAGGAGAGAGAGAAAGAGAGACAGAGAGACTAAACACGCACACATGACCACCCAGCTCTGGAGCCTGCCACGATATAATATCAAGATCCAGCATGAATACCTCTACATGTGGCTGAAACTGGATCTGGCAACTTCTGAAGGTGGTCTGTGGTGTGAGTTATCCACAGGGAGGCCTCACCTCTGATGAGGCAGGATGACACACTGGTCCCTTTTTATGAGGAGCAGCCGCCACCAGCGCCTGTCGGGTCTGGATCTCCCTGAGCTGACTCAATTTACACCTCTGTGTTAAAGATAACATCCAGCGTCACGCAGTGATTTGTGATTCAAATCCCCTGAATCTTAACACATTTGCACGTGACATACTTGATAAGGATTTTAAATCTTTCTCTCGTTTGTTCGTTTTTTTTCCTTTTGAGGAAAGCCTAACTCTAAATCCTTGTCCTCAGCCACACCTGCTCAGTGTTCACATCAGGCCAGGTGAGACTGTGCCGCTCTCCAAGGTGCTGAAATAACACACCTGACGCGTCAGCGTTGCACAGACAAGGATGAATCACTGAGCAGTCCTGTCAGGCACAGACCCAGCAAAATGTCACTCAAATTAACACCTACAGAGCAGGAGAAGACTCCAAATGACCAGGAGATGTAGAATGCAGGAAAGGAGACGCGAAGGAACTATACTAAATATCATACTGCGATTATCTTGACAGATATTGTGATTACAATATGAGTCACAGTTTAGTGGGAATTGTAATTTTTGCATTTCATATTGACAGAAAAAGTAAACATAAATAAGTATAAGGTATTTTTTGCTGGGGTCTGTACCATTTGGAAATCTGATTTTTAGGCCGGAGCATCTCTGTAAGACCACAATGCTTCTTGTAATGGTTTGTTGTGACTCATTTTTTATATTTATCAAAAAACAGCAGCTCCTGAAATAATTGGTTGAGTCCTATGTAGGAGAGGTGGTGGGGCCTTTTGCATATCTGCGCTCACAGGGGTGCTGTCTCATAATCCGCCCATGTCCATAGAAACCTACCTACAATGTATAGCTTATATTGAAAATTATATTATTACCGTTTCAGTCTGGATGAATCCTTCTAATACGAAACAAATGCATTTAGGAGTATTGATTGTGCACATTACAGCCTGGCTAAATTATAAATGACATCTTATGTTGTTTTCTTTAGTGCACGGCGAAGAACACAAATTATTATAGCATATAGATTTATTTAAAAGCAGCAAAAAGTCACATATATTAAGAGAAATATTTGGAGGAGTTGCTCTCGGCTGGTTTAGGTCACGTCCAATAATTTATCAGGTCATTGGCAAACTTAAATCATGATGTCACCGCTTTACTTTTCTGAGAGTTGAGAGTTCTTGAAATTAAAAAAGTCTGTATAGTTTTTAAATATTTGTTTGTTGTATAGTTCTAATATTTCAGGGACTGACCCCCGGTTTGCAGAAAGTTAACATGAATGTAAATTCATCAGTTCAGCCATTTCATATCAAACCCAGAGTCTCCAAGGAATAAAGTTCACACTGGGCTCCTTTAAATCAGGTGTTCTCCAGCAGGTCCGTCATAAATGAGATGTAGACGATGGCCAGACGCAGCGTGTCGATGCGGGACAGTCTCTTCTCGTAGGCGAATGTGGGAACTTTCCTCCTCAGTTCATCAAACGCCTCATTCAAGCTAAACATCCGCTTCCTTTCCCGCACATTGGCCGCCTGCCGCTGGACCACGGTGATGATCCTCCTCCGTTTGGCCCTGCCGTGATGCCCGTGCGCCCCGCGGCTGTAGTACCTCGGTGCGCCCATCACCAGATGCTCGGTGCAGAGCTCCGCGGTGCACTCGCCGCTTTCCAGGTCGCTCCAGGGCGAGTCGCTCAGCCGCGTCTGGTCGCTCGGGCTGGATGCGTCATCATCCACCTGCTGATTCGGTCCCAAAGTGCACTTTTGCGGAAACTCCATCCGGTTCATGTCATTGACAAAATGTAGTAAGTTGGAGTCTACTTGCATCTCAACATTCGGTTCCAAACTGCAGCCTCAGAGAATATGTCACTTTTATATGTCTGACACCAACCACACACACAGCTTTCAGGACTGGTTGAAATCAGTCACCGGACACAGAGACCAAAGCAGCAGAGCATCTCAACAGGTGAATCCAAACTTCTCCAAATCCGGTCAGAGCACGACAGGGTGAGATCCTATTTGGCTCAAGTCCAAGGGCCCTTCCTGCTGTTTTAATAAGTCGCCTATGCCTCCTCGCAGCGCGACATCTTTCATGTCCCTTCTTGCTCTAAATTGAGTCCATTTCTAACGCTGGTCGGCCGGTGAGTGGGTTAAATCCGCGGAGGGAGGCTTAAAAAGGCCGAGAGGAAGCTGGAGGGCCCTGCCAATTGATGCGCTGTCCTCCTGGAGGCCCTTAATGAGCTTCTGAAGAACGGAGGCTCTTGACAGAGGGTCATACAGTCTTGTTTGCACTCTCCCCTCTGCTTCAGAGGCTAAATAATGACACTTTTATCACTTAAACAGGCCGAGAGAAGACCAAATAGAACATTCCCTAACAGTCACTATACACCACGCGCTTTTCTGTTGCAAATTAAAGCAAATAACTGTGCGTCTCCATGGCAGGACAGAGTCCACACTGCAGGGACGGCTGAGAGTCACCGGTGTAACTGTGGGCTTTGTGGCTCTGGAGAAAGTGTCTGGACACTTAAACATACTCTGTGTTAGTAAAACCAAACCTGCTATTATTATTGTTGTTGATGGTGATGATGATGATAGTGGTGATGACTAAGATGCTGAGAAAGAGTTGAGTCACATCATTTAAGTCTGACCTGTTTTTTGGGTTAAGTTTCACTGAGACTAACTGTGTGAACCCAGTCATCGCTCACATGGAAACCGAAAATGACAAGAAACTGACACACGATCACCCCACAACTTCACATGCTACATGTGCGCATGGGTGAAAGTAATATGTTGAGTCCATCATGAGCAGCTGAACTGCAGGGAGACATTTACAGAGTTGGTCCAGCTTATTTGAAATGTTGCACATTGCTGTTGAGGTTATGTGGGGGTGGAATCCACATTTACCTTGTCAAATAGAATTTCCTTTCTGTTTGACCCAGTAAAGTTTTTCAAATTTAATTTTGTTATATTTAAATCAGGAACTTTGACTAAGAACACAAACATTGATTTGCCTAATAACTGAATAGGCAGCGAGGAAGGTTGGATTTCATACATAAACACAGGTTCTGTTCAGAACAAAAACAGTCTCCAGACTTTGAGTCTCTTGGGGTTAAATAACTCACTCAAGGGCAACTCAACTATTGTGGTTTAAGGAGGAGAGGCTGTGCTGTTCTGAAAGTTTCTGAATTCAGCTAGTGCTGGTGGTTTTAAAGCCCACTCGTGATGACGAATCGTTCCAGAAGCATGGAAAATTCTTGCAGCTTCACAGAGCTGGACTAACTAGGTAACTGATCATATTAATACTGTAAAAATGGGACCAAACATCACAGTATGAAACAAAACGGCCAACTGCAGCAGGGCACATACTCAGCAAAATATATTTTTATGGTTTACAGCGTGTAAGCACACAAATGTGTGAGCACTAAATCTTTGAGCTTCCTTGTTTTCTTTTTGACATATCTGTATGTTGACTATAAAACAGAGAAATTGATAATGGCAGATTGTTGACAATAAAAACAGCCTGTCATTCAAAGTGAGTGAAGTGTATGGTATTGTGCAGCCATGCTTCAATAGTGAACTGGCATGCATGTTGCTATCTTTATTAAAGTGAGTTAAAGGGATAGTGCACCCAAAAATGAAAACTCAGCCATTATCTACTCACCGTCATGCAGAGGAAGGCTCTGGTGAAGTTTTAAAGTCCTCACATCCCTTGCGGAGATCGGCAGCGGGAGCAGCTAGCACACCTAATGCATTCATAGATTGGTTGAACGGTCACTCTGATAGTATGTGAATGCAGCTAAGTGGTGGTTCAGTATTTCAGTCAGGAGAGACAAAAGAATGAAGTAAAGATAATATGAAATATGAGTGAACAGAGTAACAGATGATTTGTGCTGATTACCATTTAACAGAAGTCTTTGGCGCTTCGACACCAGAGGGAGATATTTTGTGATGGAGGGACATCTGAGCAGCAGCAAGATAAATAGTAAGTTTGGTAACACCGTTTTAATCCACCGTACTTAACATTTACAAGAATCGAGAAATAAATGCATAGTCAATTATAATGTGGTACACATACAAGGTAATTTTAAGTGTGTATCAATGTAAATTACTACAACTCCTCAAATGACAAATCCATCTTAGCGTATTAACACACAGCATCAACCCCACATTTATCCCTTTTCCTTTTAGTCTGCAGGGTGTCCCAGTTTTGCCTCGTGTTGCAGGCAGGTAAAGTCCTTCTAAATTACATCTGGCCCTGTCCATTACTGACTTGATGTCCTATCCCTATGTATTCTTACATCTTACACATTCTAACACGCTATAACATGGCAAAAAGTTATCGCAATCCAACGCAGACTTTCTATCATATCCCAGATACTGTTCAGTCTCTTTTTGCCTCGTGAACTTAATGGCCTTATTATATGGCACCATTCCATTACATGATTTTATTCTACTTGTCAAGTATTTCTGCAAGTTCCTAGTCGTCATAAATAAAAAAAAAAGCCCACTGAATGAAAATGGTCAAGACATGAGAAACTTTGTAGGGCTGTTTTCAGCTTCTTAAATGTGACATGCTCTGACACCAGTCACATCAGTTACGTACTAGCAGTATGCATTCCTGTGTGCTTGTTCCATACACACGAGAGTGTGAGCGCACAAGTGTCCGCCTTGTAAACACACTCCAACCTAAGTGTACCTTCTCCATCTCCCTCCGCTGCCTCCTCTTCCTCTCGCTCTCTGTTTTCCCGACAGGCAGATAAACATGATGGGACATTCCGCCGGTTGTCGTGGAAACGCTGAGAAAGCACAGCTGGGCGGGAGAATATGAGGTAATCTCACCCTGGGGCTGCTGGGTAAATATTGGTCTTAAATAAGGAGTAAAACCCCAAAAGAGGCACAGAAACACACACACACAGAGAAACACACACACACACACACACACATACACACCTACAGGGGTTTATCCCAGTGTTGTCAGAGTGGAAACACACAGGACAGACCTTCACACAGAGACTTATAATGGCCCGTTTCCTGCCCTGCTCTGTTATTACTGGTTACACAGAGGGAAATTAATGATAGTTTGTGGTGTGACTAAATGTTTGTGGAAGTAAACACTGGAGGTCTGATAGAAACCACCTCAGTGTGAAACCGAAATGTTGTTAAGAAGTCTGGATGGTCAATTCGGTTAAAGGGAAACTTTGGCATTTATCAACTTGGATCTTGTTTTCCCATGTTTTGGGGCCTAAGTGACTAATGGAGACAACGGTTTCTGAAATTGGTCCAGTATTGATCAAGACCGCTGTAGCCGCAGCAGCAAAACAGGCTGCAATATAATCCCTATGGGCAACTGTGCACCCTCAATTTATGTCCATTAAGACGGCCTCTATGTGCCACTGACAAGTCCAGATTGTTTCACAAGTGTCTAACAACATTAGAGAAAAGACCTTACAGAGAACTAAAAAGTTTTCCTCTACCTTTCCTTTCTATGGTGGGCTTGTGAGTCTCAATCTGACATACATAATGATGCCTTTTGCAAATACACACACAGTAGAGTTGCTGGAACTTTTTAGGTTTAAAAAGAACAAGGCTCCCTTCCACCACGGGAGGGGCTGCTGAAGACTTGTGCGAGGAGCTGTTGATGACGCGGCATGTGTGACCCACTGGCGATGGACTAACAGGAAACAGCTGATAGCAGGAATTAGTGAGCAGCTAGTAGCAAGAGGGAGACGCAAACCTGACATAGTACAGTAAATATGAGCAACTGTGGAGACAAGGAATTGAGCGCCCGCCTTGTCCTCGCAAACGAAGAGGCCATTAACCGCCAAGGGACGGGGACGGTGAAGGACGGGCTGACTTACAAGAGAATCGCCGAAGGACTGACCAGCTGCAGCTTGTTCCACCAAGATGGGATAACTGCTTCTCAGCCACCCAGCGTGGGGGTTATTCGAGGTGCAAATACTCACACTAATCAAGACGTATCATGATGGAAAACACCATGTGACTTGTTTACCAAAGTTCATGGCAAGCTATCCAATCATTTTTGATGATCAAGTTTGGACCAAAATGGTGGACCAACCGACATTGTTATTTTTGGAGGCTAATAAATGCCACAAGTTTGTCCAAGACAGGTTATTATACACATTTTTTATATACAAATGCAGCTTATTACTTTAGTTCATAAACTGCAAATTCATTATCTTACAGCACATAGCAGAGACTATCTTTACACTGAATCCCTATTGGATGCTGGGTCCATAAATCATCACAAACCACAATAAAATTTGAGTAGGCGGCTTGGGAAGAACGGACTCACAGTCTTGTGTGTTGGGTGTGTTTCACTAAATGTACATGCTGATTGAGTGTTGCAAAATAGTGTTGATTTTTAAGATGTAAGTACCATATTTTCAGACAAGCAGTTGTCATTTGGTAGTTTGGGTTTTTTTTTTTTTACATAAAGAGATCACTGGAGAACAGTACGTGTCCAGTGTGCCGCTCCAGAACAGCCAGAGCTGTTCTCACCATGTAAATCTGTCTTCCTACTCCTCCTCTGGCTCTGTCCTCGGTGTGCTGTAAGAGCGCAGCCAAATCTCTCCCACCACCGCTGTAAATCTGAAACTAGACACTTCTCTCTCGTTCTGTTTCTTTCTTTCTCTTTCTCTCTCCTTGACATTGTGTCCTCCTCAGATTCCCCCGAGCCGTTTCTGTTCACATCTCCCTCATCTTCATTGCTTGTTTGCTCCTCTCACTCACCGATTGGACATACTGTACTGTATATACAGTACTCTGTTTTGCAAACTATGAGAGTGTGGCAAGAAAACTGGTGTGACAAAATCTTCCTTGAACTGATTCAGGTCTACACAGAGGCAGATTTATACAGCTGTATACTTATATTTAACTTGTAAACCATGCATAACATCGGCGATACTGTTCTTTATCAAGGTCTTGCCAATAAAGCAAATTTTGAGTGGAACATTTAAGGGAGAGGAAGTCAGTGGGAGACAGTGGGAGTAAAGGAGATGAGTTTAACTCCTGACCTATCTGCCTCTTCTTCAATGTGTCACTGGGACTCTCTTGGCTGCTCTTTGCTTCTCTCTCCACACCCAGAAGCTGACTCATTGGTTCTCTTGTCCCACCTTCCTCTACGTCTCCCTCTCTGATTGGCTGGGCACTTTAGCCAACAGCAAGTCATGGGGTGTTTACACGGCCGGGTGGCCGACGAAAGGTAGAGTTCATGTGTGTGTGCATGTGTGTGTGGAAATTGGATAAATCCCAATACCACATCATATATCTCCTTACTCCCCCTCCCAATTCCTTCCCTCTCTGTCTCCAAACCTACACCTCCCACTTGCCAAACCGCTGCATGCCCTCAGCTCCTCCTTTCTGAATTACCCTCCTTCTCTTAATCCAACCTCTCAAACCTCTTAGCTCCCTCAACCCCTCTGCCACACTGAAAACCTCATTGCGTGGCTCCCCCACCCACCGTCACCCATGTCAGCACCTTGCCTCGGCTCACGCCCACCCCCCCCTTCTGCAGTCTGAGTAATGTCTATGTTTATTTTCTGAAAGAAGGTCACCGGCTCCTTGCTGTGTATTTTTAAGGGTGCCATGTTTCATTTGTTTTAACAGTAATATTTTGAACTCTGGTGTGTGCTGAGAAGCCTGAGAGGCCGAGGATACGGATGCTACTATGTGATGATGATGATATTTACGATGGTGAACAAAGGAGCAGCGCGTCATAGACTTGTGTTTGTCTGGGTTGTTCTGGTGTAAATCATAATCTGCCAAGTCAGGGTTCAGATACGATATGTAAAATATGTTTGTTGCACATGACTGTTTCAGAAAGATTAAACATATTTCTACTACTCGCAGTGCCAGAACCGCTTAGGAACAGAGACAAGGTGGAAAATGTTAACAGTACTGAGGATAAACGTCACCGATTCTCACACAAACAGGAAAGCAAAACCTTTAAATGAATGATGAATGTTTATCTTCTCAGCTGGATTACTGATCCCAGGCAGTTCCTGGAAGGATCCCTGCTTCAGCATCAGTTAAATCAATTACATATAGTGTATTGTCAGTGGAGCTCCACTGTTAAAAGTTGCAGATTCTTTAAGTGAAAATGATTCAGTAAAATTAGTTCAGCTTGAAGATCATGTGTGATTGTAAATGTACTCAGCAGCTGTATACTGTTTGGATACCAATGACTGTATATAAAGATGGACAACGCGTCTCCACTATCTCCCACAGAAATGAAGCCAAAATATCCCCGATACGGCCTCTGCTATAATGCGCCGGTGCCAGAGTCTGCGCAGCAATCTCTGCATGAGTCCGACTGATTGCGAGCAGCACAACTGACCTCAAGCACACCGATGGGCACACACAGCTGTCAATCATGATGTCAAATAACTAATAAAACCAAACGTATCAGAAAACGAACACTTGAGCAAACATCAGTGTAATAATAATAATAACAACCTAAAATGACAGAAAGAAGAAAAATGTATTTGATGGGATTTATCCATATGTCCCTTGTCCCATCTGCTAACATGGAGAGGTCTGCCTTGATAAGCTATACTGCAGCTAGCCACCAGGGGGCAATTGAGATGTTTTGCTTTTATTTTTGGGAGCTGTAATGTCTTCCATCTTTATTATACAGTCTGAGGTCAAAATATGTGAACAAACCATAGCTGCGGCTGAAGCAGCTACATGACTCGCCCACCTTACCTACATGTCAGTGAACAATCGCCCATTGGCCCTGAAACTAAAGCTTTTACAAACAAGCTAATTCATCTAATAGCTAGTTATGAAGAATTAGGTTAAAAGAGAGGTGGTTAAGGTTAGAGTAGTGGTAAGGGCTGAAACACATCTTCATGTATCATGAATTATAAAGTGGATTACTGCTACATTTGGCCTCATATTTATCACTACAGTGTCGCCGTATAGCAGGGTTTGAAAAACAGTAGTGTTGGTTGTTTGTCTTGTACTAGTAGTGGGCACAGTTTGTTGTGGGGTGTCGTGTACACTACAAACAGAATGTGTCTGCAGCTACACATGTCCCAAACAAACTATTAAGCATACCCCGGTGATGCAAGAGGTCAGAAATGGTCAGGCCAATCAGAGGCCATCCTGCAGTGTACGCCACATGATGCAATCTGGAGCATGATCCAGGACACGATGGTCAACACCGCCAATGGCATCAGTGAATTTAGTGAAGAAACTGTACTCAAAACTACAGTTAAATCATACACGACCAGAAACCATGGATTACCAGAACCATCCGGCATAAACACACACAGCCAGTCCGGTAACACAGACGATTATAAAGCAGCAGCCCTACAAAGTAAGAAGGGCCAAAAAGGGATTAAACTAAACACACTGAAGGAGCTGATGGGATTAAACTTCACTGTAATCATACCTTCTATGAATCCATGTAACAAATAAATAAACTGATTAATTGATATCCAGCAAAACGGAAATATTTTTCTCTCTTTTAGGGCAGGAGCCTCCGGATAGATCAGAGCACATTAGGTGGAGTACGACTTGATGATTTCCAGAGTTTCCCAAAATTCTTGGGAAGTTCTTGGGAAACACTTGTTGGCATAGCATCTTTTTAAAAAAAATGTGCTCACATGTCTCAAACAGCTTCAAAATGAAAGTGAATAAAGAGTTGCAAAGTCTGTTTTGAAAACTCATTGCAAGACTTACTAAAACCCTGTTTCAGCTCAGGTTCACACAGCTGCTCATTGTTTTTATTGTCGATTATCAGTGGTGGATGTAATGAAGTACATTCACTAGAGAACTGTTTGAGGTACTTTTACTTTACTGACTTTACTTCTAATCTTCTTCCAATACTCTTAAGTGGAAAATATTGTACTTTTTACTCTACTGCAATTAACCTTTTGCCAAGCTTTGTGATTAAGCATGGAGCCCACACTGTAACTAACTGCACTCCCTGAAGAAACAATATCATATTTCAGGAAAAATGAAAGAGTGATTCCAGAGAGAAGCAGACAGAGGGGTCTACAGTCTGTGTTTGAAGGATATATCCAGGATGTCAAACTGACTCAGCAGCAACAACAGGTTAAAAAGACAAAGATAGTTAGAAGCTAAAGCCGAACTATAGGCTACAGATCACAGTGTAAAAGTGAACCACCACATCACTGCTGATCGCCACACAACACAATGAATATAAAGGGACATTTTGCTGATATTAAACCAGCTGTGTGGCATCGCAGTGTGTGACGATGAACAGTGTTTGACTTCGCCCACATGCTGCTGCCAACACCCAGACCTCAAACAATGGTTCATCTGCGCACACTGTGATGATACACAGCTGGTTGAATATCAGCAAAGTTTCCCTGCTTCCCTTCACTGGTTCCTGTACAGCAGGGTCGGTCTTTGTTTCACTGTTATAATCATTAAAAGCAAAAGCAGTATGTGTATACATTCAGTAGGCTATATCTTCAGTGGCTAGCTAGCTAACCCTACACTTTTCAGGGTTTGATTTTAGTTTTGGAACAGGGAAGAAACGTATATCGTTTTCCAACCTCTCCAGGTAACGAATGACATTTAGCTCCAAATCCACAAAACCAGCCTGAAAATGAATGAATCTGAGTCAATGGAGCACAGCTGTGTCGCTGTCAGACCCTGGTCGGAGTTATGATTGGCCAGTCTATCCGGGTCAATTATTTGATAACTTAGTTACTAGCTACTTTACAAATTTTAATTTTTGTACAAAAACCATATGAAAACATACAAGTTGGCAACTATTTTGATAATTGTTTGTTATTTTTCAAGCAAAAACGTGTCATGGCTCCAGCTTCTCAGATATGAGGAATTGCTGCCTTACTTCCAAAGCTCCCTTTAAACTCAAAGGCTATCATTTCAAAGTTGACGCCTTGACTCTTATTTTACCACTGTGACAAAGTTACTTCTGCATCAGTGTTGTTTCTCTGTAACTCAAATTCAGCACAGAGAACTTCACGAGCGCTCAGTCGCCTTCAGTGGGAGCTGCTGTCTTTAACATGGATCTCTAACCTCACTGAGGAAAACTGGAAGATCTTATGACTTCTTACGTTAACCAAATTTGTCACATGTAGTCTTTGGTAATTAAAATCACCCCGCTTGCCAAAGTCAGCAGACGGTTCAGTGGTCAGGGGCGTTTCTTTCATCTTCATATCAATGACTTTATAAGTGCTTTTCCAGCAATCAGCTCTAACGTACACATCATCAGCAACACATCGGCCACCCAAGCTCTTCATCTCTCCTCTTCTTTCTTCTCTCTCACCCTCTTTCCGATATGGTACCTTCAGCTCTGCTCTGCGGTTTGACAAGGTTGTCATAAAAATATATTAATAAAATATTTAATCGTGTCCTGGGTATTGTCCTGTAAAGCTACATGACTAAACATGAGGTCATTTTTTCCAGACGCACACATTTTTTTTCTCCCCCTTCTGGCTTATTTATTTTTCTGTGGTTTTGGGAGGTTGTGGCTAAAAGTCTGAAGATATGCTGTGTGTGTTCCTCTTCTTACCCCTCCCCTCATTACTCCTCTCAACATTTCTGCTCTCCTCTCGATTTATATGCAAAAGGTATAGGGAGTGATAAAAATACATTTTTTTTACATTAGCCTGTTGTTCCACAGTAAATCACTGAGTTCACTCTCACATTTATGTGTACGCTCAGATGCTTTGGCCTCATTCTTTCAATATAAGCTGTGTCTCTGTGGATGATGTTACTATCATAATAGTTGAAAACAGTTAAGATTAAAACTTTTTTTTTTACCTTTTGTCCTCTTCCTGCCATATTTCCCCAGTGTTTTGGGTGTAGGAGTTACAGTTTGGTCTGAACACTGTCTAGACGCCTATGAGCCTCCCGTTACCTCCTGATTACACTGAGCCCTATTAATCTCACTGAGCTGGCTGGCCATGCAGGGCAGAGTATTCATTCACACACACACACACACACACACACACACACACACACACACACACACACACACAAAATACAAGTAGGCAGACAGAAAATTTGATGAAAACTCAAATAAACTATAAGTGTGATATGTGGGCAACAGGCTGTTGTCATGCACTGTTCATATGTAATTCATAATTCGTTAATCCATGTAATCGAGAAGGCTGTGCTCATGTGCCAAATGTGCTGATGGAAGTAAAAAAAAGGAAGTAGTATAAATAAATGGATGGGATGGGTCAGACAAACACAGGACTTTCTCCATGAGACGGGTGATCATGCCGGTATGAAACCAGGTAAACTTGGAGTTACTTTAAGATATGTTGTCACCATGTTTCTTTTCCTAAACCTGACCTACTTAACTTTACATTAGGTACGTAACTTTCCATTAAGTACATAACTTAACGTTAAGTACACAACGTGACAACACCCATCCATACTTGTTTTGCTAAACCTATTCTCCGTAACCTAACTTTCCTAAGCCTGACTTTATGTTAAGTACAAAGTGAGACGACACTTTTCAGTGTTATCTGTGTGCAAAACAACCAAAGAATGAAAAAAATACATCAACAATGCCAGCTATGTAGATATAAACAATGTGAATGTGTAAATATCATCATGTGATGTACTCTGTGTTTGCCACGTAGTTCCACAGAAGAGCACAAATATTAATAAACTTAATAATACATAATTTCATTTGAGCAAAACCAGCATTTAAAGGACCAGTGTGTACCATTTAGGGCAGTGGTCCCCAACTGTCCAGCCAGCCACACAGTGCAGATTTCTTCTTCGTCATTAGTTCAAGGTCTATACAGTTTAATGCATTCAGCATCATCCTTGCGTTTGGCCATGTCATCAAGCTAGTTTACTGTCTCTGTCCAGGAGCTGCCTGTTAGTCACTCAGTCTACAGCAGGAAACAGCACTTCAAAATAAAAGCTCTGTGCCGAAAATTCACTGTACTTAAAAATAAAGTGTGCTTCTTACAAACTTCACACGTTTGCAAGTCACTTGCGGTCCATTCAGAATGGACTCGCAACCCAGTTTTGGACCACTGGTTTAGGGGGATCTGTTGGCAGAAATGTAATGTTTTTATTAGTTTATAATCACCTGAAAATAAGACTCGATGTTTCATTAGCTTAAACTGAGCCCTTCATATATACATCAGGCGCGGGTGGTCTCCCACAGAGTCTGCCATGTTGCACTGCCATGTTTCTACAGTAGAGGGGCTTATTTGTGTTTTTACTTTGAAGTGAGGCCACTGTAGGTTCTCCTATGTGTGCGGAAAGAGAGGGGTAAGGGGAGGAGTATTCAGTTGGTTGCATTCTGCAGCCTCACACTGGTCTTTTAAAACTACACTCAGCAACTTTTATGAAAATAACTGTCATATCGTGTGCATCCTGAAAGAAGTACATGAGACATATAATTTGTGAAAAAAACTCATGACCCTTCTCTTCCTATTGCTTCTAATGGTGTTTGTTAGAATTGACTGCAAAGGCTCAATCGGAGCTGAGGAGTCTCTAACGCAGCAATCACTGCTCCTGAACTGTGGTCAAACTGTCAAACTAGGCAGCGCTGATGAAATATAAACCAAGATTCTGCAACTGCATTGTCTATTTCTGACCTCAAATGTTTTCAGAATCATATTTTAGTGTACTGTTTAGCTGTAAAATGAGAAAGTATGTAACCTGGGCAGCCATCTCGGAAACAGCCGCAATCCAGGAATGTGATTTTCTTTACGAGGATTATCTGTCAATTTCAATCTTGTTTGAATATAGTGAGTTCTAAAAGTTACTAACTGCAGCTTTAATAACTGATCCACAGACCAAACTGACAAATAAAGCTGATTTTGTTACCCTGCGTTCAGTGTTTTATGCTAAATTAGGCTAATCACCTGCTGGCTGTGGCTTCATATTTAAGGCACCAGTATGTTTCATCAGAAAAGCTTTGGTAACTCCCTCCAAAAATACCTTTCTTACATCAGAATTAGGTTAGGGGCTGTGTACAACAATTTATTGCACTCTCCAAAACCGTCAGTCTGACTTTCACACCACATCATGCAGTGATTATCAGCTGTTGGGAGGTGGGAAAGTCAGCAGGGTTTGCATCTTCTTTCATCCTTTACACAAGTAGTTCTTTCATTTTTCATGTGAACAACTGAGTGCAACACTAAAAATGCCTTTCAACAGAGACTGTCTGAAAATATTATGACTCCCCACTCTCTACTATCACTGGCTCTTAACTCCACCTCCCGGTGTGGCCGTTCAGAACAGCTATACACACTTTTTATTTCTGACGTGGTGGGACAAGAAACTCCATTTCTTCTAGCGTGAACTGGACCTTAAAAATGAACTATTGCTTTAATTCAAAACATGATGAAGTCTCACAGAATCAACTGAAGGAAAGTAGATGAAACGTACCTTTAAAACATGTATTTCTTTACTTCCTCCTTCCACCTGCAGAGTGTGACGCACACAGAGAAGAAGAGGTCAGATGACCAAACCGTTCAGTGACTCCCTGCGGTATCTAAAAGATAATAGGTGTTTGAAATTGGACAAACACACACACACACATAGATCTAAACACAATTCCCTTGAGCAAAACAATGTCACAAGAAACACCCGTCTGTCGTCGCCAGGGTTACCGAGGGCAGGGCGGAGGGTGTTGGGTGCCAGGGAAACAAACTATGGGAATCCAACTCACCAGCTGAAAGTAACGTTTACTTTTGGGGTTAATAGTGTGTGTGCATGTGCTCTTGTATACTTGTGTGGACACTGATCCCTTGGGAAAGAGTTTAATGCTTGAGCCCGTCTGACGCTGTGTGAGCTCAGGCTATTTTCCTACCTGAGGGAGCATAAAAAACAGAGATGCAAAGCAGAAGTGCCAGAAATCTCTTAGAAATGCCTTTGAAAATGCCATAAAGGGATTTCATGGATGTCAGTAGGCCTGTGAGAGATGGGCCTTGATACGAGTCAGCCCTGGCTGGGCCGCGTTGGAGGATATATGGCCACAGTTGCACGGCTCTGACTGGTGGAACACTTAAGGTTTTATGACCTGCTGCCATTTGGGGCTCTGGGATAGAGCAGAGTGCCGACCACATAACTAATTAGGCCTGGCCAGCGGGGGTGTGCAAGGATGGGGATTTGTGGATTGTGGGTTGTGGATGTGGTGTGTCTGCATGAGTGAATGAGTGAGTGAGCCAGTGAGTGTGTGGCATGGGCCGCCGTGTGCATGTGTGCGCGTGTGTCCTTCCTGAACCTGGAGCATTGCGTCAGGGAGCCGTTTGTTCTCTATAAAGACTTCAGGGGCTCTTTCATGTTGGAGCCGCCAGGCCTGGAAACTTTGACACAGGAGATAGAGACACACAGCCAATCTACACACACATTAACACACACATCAGAGACCACTCCTTGAGAGGCAGCGAGAGGCAGACGGAGGTGTATGAAAAGATAGTCTGACCCGCGCAACAAAAACACCCCTCCTATTGTCTCATCTCTCTCGCCCTCCCTCTCCTTCTTCCCTCCATCGGAGGATCATGAAGACAAACGACCGTGCCTAGATATGAGAGTCCAGTGGCAGGAGGGGGTGCGTGTGTCAGAAGTGGAATGTGTGTGAACTGCACACCGCCTCCTATAAATCAGGGAGACAAGTAGGAGGAAGAGAGAAAGCAGAATAGGGGAAGAGGGGGGAGGGAGTGATAGGAGGAATGACAAGATAAATGAGTGTTGATGGAGGGAGGGGGTACAGGTGCAGGAGAGGTGCGCACAGACTGGGCTTTTATTCAGGCATAACAGCGATAAAGGCGGAGGGGGGTCACGGGAGGACAACTGACAGTGAACCATTTAAAGTCCACTTGAAACTTTGAGATCACTGTTTTTAAAGTGCTTCAGCTTAAAATTACAAGCTCTAAGTGTTTTGTGTATTTGTACAGTTGAAAGAGTGGAGGCTGCACAATTTGAGGTCATGCAGAGCGTCCTGGGAGCGATTTGTAATGACTGTGTGATTTGAAGTTTTAAATGGAGTTAATGTTGTTCTGCTGAACGCTAAAATCTGTGTAACATGAGCGTTCATCTGTTTATTTTGTGCGTGTGTGTGAGTTCTGTTGGAAGCAGGGTTAGCCTAAGCCAGTGAGTCAGTTCACTAGGAGCTAAAATCTTACTTTAATACAACTTTTCGATTTATTTTTGGCATTGCTACTTTATTTTGATGGGGAGCATGTGAGAGAGAAAGAGTGACTGAGTAAAAGGCAGGTGGGCTGCTGCAGTAAAGACTGAACCTTAATGGCAGTTAAAGGGTTTAGAATTTGTAACTATGTCTTTATATGTTGTTAATACATAATCTTGCTATATAATGACGAAAACTCTGTCTGTGTGTGTTGTGTTGCTGACTTGGTCAATCCATGTGAAATGTGGCACAGTGGTAGAGGGTCATGGGAGGATGCGAATGAAGCAATATTACATCAATTGGCCAAAGGGGGGCGCTATAGCAACTGCTTGAAATTGCAAACTTTGAATGGGCATATCTCATGCCCCGTATGTCATACAGACATGAAACTTTGCACAGAGATGTCTCTCCTCATGAGGAACACATTTGCCCCAAGAACCCATAACTTCCGGTTATATAGATTTTCCGCCATTTAGAATTTTTTAAAAAAAACACTTCAAATTGATTTCTTCCTAGGAAGTTTGACCGATCTGCATGTAACTGGGTGAACATAATCTAGGGACCAATATCTAAAGTTCCCTCTTGGCAAAAGTTGGAAAACTTACTAAAGCTGAGCTTCTATAAGGCAATGAATATTGTGGAGGGCGTGGCTCATCATATAAAGGTGTATAACATCTCAAGGGCTTCACCCATCACCACGCAACTTTGTAGGCATATGACCACACATAATCTGAGGGGACCCCTCCATTATTGACCCCATCAAACAAAATGGGGGCGCTAGAGAGCTAATTTCTTATCTAGGCCTAACCGCCATATGGATTTTTACTAAACTTGGTAGATATGTAGATCAGGATGCCTCAAGGTGGTTTTGGTATGACTAAATCATGGTATGCTGTACTCAGTGGGTATGAACTAGTTCACTAATACATTAAAGATGAATTAAAAGTGATTATTAACACCAACTTTTGGGTTACAATAGCAATAACATGCTGTAGGAATGATTCCTAAAACATGGACATGAGTTAGCATTTTAACACTCCCGGTTCCCTCATCTTAAAGTCAGTGGGTTTTTGGTTGGACGCCTAAAATAAGACGTGTGGTTAACACAGTCTTAAGAGACTTTCACATTTTCCTCTGCAACATAAAATACATAATCACCTCACATGAATTTTGAAGCTTTTGTGTGTCTTTAAAAAAGGCAGTTGCTAATTTTATAGCCTAACATTAGCTTTTAACTTCTGGCAATTGCTTTTAGGCTTCGATAATTAAAAGTGTTCATTTGTGAATTTGATCTTGTTGAGCAAAACATATAAGTATCATAAACATTAGTTTGCCACAGAAGTCATTTACTCCAGTGATCCGAAAAAGTCCCACAGGCTCTTTAACGAGGGAACCAACACAACACCAATTTCCGGGTCGGCCTGCTTTCTCTTGGCCATGATCAGTTGCCAAGCAATCAGCAGAGACACCCCCCCCCATAAAACATTAAATGGTTGTGCTAACACTTAGACGTGAACTGTCCCATTTTCTTTCATCTCTTAAATAAGCCAGGCGAGCTTCCAGACCTTATGCTAAGCTAAGCTAACTGGCTGCTGCTTCATATTTACATACATCATACAGGAATGTACGCATTATCAGTGTCTCATCTAACGCTCTGCAACAAAGGGAATATAGGTGTTTCTAATAATTTTTTCTAATAATTAATTATCTTATAAAAACCTCTGTGTCTCACTCTCTAATAAGCCTCCAAGTCTGCAGTTATTATTATAAATGGCTTTTAATTATAAAGCACAGATGTACATGATCAGGTTTGACAGATGAAGATGAGCCCAGTTAATTGCAGCTCCTTATCTCTCCTCTTTAGGCAGATCCTGATAAGCTCTCAAACCTTCGGCACCTCACAGCTAATGAGACTCCCCACTGAAAGGCAGCAGGACTCTGTGTGTGTGTGTGAGAGGAGGTGGGGGAAAAGAAAACAAAAAGATCTTTAGGCTGTCTCTCAGCACTTTATCACTCTACACCCACTGGCCAGCAAAAAAAAGTGTTGAGGGAGGAAACTTGCCATGAAAAACAAGAAATCTTTGTATCTATAAGCATTAAAGGAGTGTATTTTTCTCACAATCAAAGCAATGCTGTAGATTTCTTAAGTGGAGATTTTTGCAGACCCGTTTTGTCTTGAAAAAATGGAAGCAGGGTCAACATGTCAAAATATAGAGCTCTTTAATTGGGATGAGAGGTGAATATTAAATGTCCATTTTTTGCTTTCAAAGAGACAATGCACATTCATGTGAAAAGTCAACTGCGCTGTGTGTCACTGAGCTTGACACATTTCTAGGACGCTGACTGGATATTTGGGTGTGAAAAATATTTGTCCTTGCATTGCAGTTGTTACTAGACGACCTTTTCCAACAGGCACATGAGGCAATAAAAAACAGAAGTTTCTTAAACTGAGCTCAGTCTCACAGC
Source organism: Epinephelus cyanopodus (assembly GCA_026686955.1). Classification (NCBI taxonomy): domain Eukaryota; kingdom Metazoa; phylum Chordata; class Actinopteri; order Perciformes; family Serranidae; genus Epinephelus; species Epinephelus cyanopodus. The sequence goes on from CM048931.1 coordinate 28,642,153, forward strand.
CGTTCTTCTCCAGTATCCAAGCAGCTGAATATATACCAAGGTACAGAACATTAATATCAACTCATGTTTTCCCCACTGGCTCTGTAAACTCAATGCAAAGACCTGCCCTTTTCATCTCAGCACCATGTTGAATGCATGAAGCTGACAAGGTTTCGCTCCTGTGTTTTTGGGTCCCAGTGTGGATGTATGAGGCAGTTTTGCACCCCCATCAGGCTGTGTGAGGGCGTTGCAACCCTATGACAACAAATCTGTCAAGTCTGCTCTCCAACATGTGACTTCTGTGCTTAAATGATTTTAGACCCACTAACAGTAAGCCACCAGAAATCTTGGCTGCTAAACTTTTGTTTAATCGTTAAGGCGCGTCTCTATACTTATCCAGAATTAATGTTGTATCACATCGATTGTTAAACACAATATATGATCCGTTTTTCAGGCAAACTGCTCAATGTCACTTTTCCTCTTCTTCTTGGATTTTGGGGTTTCGGGAACTTCACTAAAACCAGATGTGACATCTGTCCCAGTTTCACGCCTCCTCTTTTTGCTCGGCTTGTCACTAATATAGCCGCTCGAGTCACTGCCGTGCACTTCCATCGCAGAGAGCTCAACCTCGACCTCCTCCTCTTTCACGTGTTTCTCCTTTTTCTTTTTCTTCTTCTTTTTCTCACCGTCTGCCTCATTCACTGTTCCGTTCAGCTCTAATGCCGTGTTGCCATCCAGCTGGCAAGAGGGTGTACCTGTCACCTCCGCTTCTCTCTCTTCCTCTTTGACTTTGTCCTTCTTCTTTTTCTTCTTCTTCTTGGGGGTGTCTTCAGGAGACTCCTCAGTGGGCTCTGGGTTCGGTTCTGTCCCTGGTGGCTCTGGCTGGTCTGCGAGGGCGCCTGACTCTGAGCTCTCACACAGGGCCAGCAGCTCTTGCACCCTGAAACACACACACACACAAAACAGAGTAATCAATCAAGGGCTTAACGGCAACTTTCAAGTAGGTGCAGCTGCTAACTAAATTGGGCAAAGAAGGTGACAGCATCCTTGCACCTGTATCATTTTTGCTGATGTCATTGTAATTTATATCTTTAGGAACCTGAAGACATCACCTTGGGCTCTAGGAAATTATTGAGAGTCTTTTTCACCTCTGTTTGACATATTGTTAGAGTAAAACAGAAAAACAATCAACAAAAGAAAGCTGCATAAAGATTGCAGGTTTCTTCTACTTTTCTCCTTCTCTTCTACACTTGAGGATGGCAGGCAAAACAAAACACATTGGAGTCACAATACTGACAGAAGCATAAGTCACACTATGGTGGCTGATGTGGTGATCCGGGGAGCGGATGTGATCCAACCGCTGTTTTTCTGGAGAATCAACATGCACCCAGATGCTACCTGTGCACAGGACTTAACATAGAGAACAACAAGCGCAGGTGCTTTGACACAAATCTTAACAGCTGTACTACCTTGAGAGAGAAGCATCCTATCAAAAATGATGAACTTTTCCTCACCTACACAACTTTTAATTGTTCACTGCTGCTACAAACAAAGTTTAAATCACGCTCTGCAGCTCAGTTGAATGCCAACATTACAAGTAACAGCGACCAAAAACTGTTTTCATCACAGACATGTCATCAAACACAATCCTACATCAAGTGCAGATGTGATTTGCCCAGATGAAACATGAACTTGACGCAGCACTGTGTTCATCTTTCTTTGTCAAATATAGCCACGCTTTGGACTGTTTCTTCTTCTCTGTTATGACTTCTTATTGCAACTAGTTTCCAGCAGTTTAACATCATTGTTTTGCTATGCGCAACTGTCAGAAATACATGCCGGCATCGATAAAAGGACTCGATAAGCTCAGGCGATTTGGACAATTACTCAATGATACTGGTTGTTGACTCCTATCCTTACAAAAGAGAACGCAGGTTACTTTCATCCTCATTCAGCAACCACCACAGCACACTTGCCTGGTCCTCTTCAGCCGTCCTCTGATCAGCAGCACCCCCGCAATGTCAGCATCGAGTGCAGTCACATTGAACTCCAGCTCTGCTCCGATTCTGGGCCCTGCGTCCCGCCAGGTTTCCACAGACACCAGGTTGGGTTTAGGGATGCTGGCGTTGAAGCAGCCGTGCACCAGGCAGCCCACGTGGCTTGCTCCTAGTTTATTCACGTTACCCTGGGAACAGAAACACATTTACACAGATGAAAGTGGGCCAGGTGTTCAGATTATATTAGTGTTTCTTGTTTTTTTAATTGCCCTATGAATACCTAATCACACAAAGAGAACAGACTGCACATCACTATTGTTCACACAGAGAGTTTACGAGTTTATCCACCAATGCCAAAACTTACCCTGAGTGTCTGTCCTTTTTCGGGCTGAAAGACAATAAAGTTGGCCTCTATGTCCATGTGGATGTAGCCGCTGTCGTCATAGATGGCTCCGTGCTGGCCCACTATCCTGATGTTGTCGTAAGCCAGGGGTACTCCCTTTAGACTGCATGGGTCAAACAGGTAAAGCTGAATTAGTCAGATACAGATCAACATGATATATTGAGACGTTCATGGTCTGATGAAATGTGCACATCGCGGTCACATCAGTCCGATTTGAAACACAGCACAAACACACCAACATCCCATTTGGACATAATTAAACCAGTGCAGGCCTGTCTTCAAGATGTCCTCTTGCACTTAATTGAACATTTGATTAATTATTAGATCCCTAACAATTAGCCAAACAAAGTGTATTTAGCTACTACAACTAATCAAGACTGCTTCTGTGTTTACTTGCAGCCATGCAGACATATTAGATCCAGCGGTGGAAAGTAATTAAGCATACTTAACTTTATATCCCATGACATTTCTTGGACAGTATTAATAGCTGCTCCCTTTTAACTTGGAATAAACCTGCAAAAGATGTGTAACTACACAGCTTTAACATCAGGTCTCCGCCTGATGTTAAAGCTCTCATAAGGACACTTCTACTTGTTACTGAGTATATTTTATGTATTTTACAGTGTGGTTACTTGGCTGTAACTTTTCTGTGCAGCTGTCAGGCAGGTCTCCCTTGTAAAAGAGATTATCGTTAAATAAAAAACAGCACAAAGTAGTAAAATCAGCTTTACTTACTGGCTGCAGTCTCAAATGTTGTACACACAGCAATGCAAGACTGATAATGACATAATGATGTTGTGCAACACTGACACCGACTTTTACTTTAGATACTTTTAGGATGACTTTACTTTCTGCACCACTGCCAGATCCAAACCTTGTCTTCAGCTCCTCAGCAGTGACAGAGAGGTGAAAACTTACAGCAACTACAAACCAAATGCTAAATGCTAACGCTACTAGCTATCGGCTAACGAAATGGCTGCCATGTCGACAGAGCCGAGGCAGCGCCCGGTGCCCGGTGTCGTTACCTCTCAGAGTACTTGAGCAGCTCGGCCTCCAGCTCCTCCTGAATACCTGTCCTCTTCTTGTTCAGGTACACGGGCGGAAGGGCGAGGTGTCTCCGGTGCGTGTTCATCACCAGACACGAGTACGGCGCTGACAGCAGCTCGGAGGCGGCCGCGAACGACGGGACGCACGGCAGCGCGCCCGCACCTTGGCCCGGTAAGGAGGACTCCTCTGTCGGCGTGACTTCGGCGCCGGTGGCGGATACTTCACCTGACATTCTCACATGTTTTGGTTCGTCTTCTGCATGCTCCAAGTTCGCCATGCTGTTTGGAAGACCGGAAGATGAAAGACACGCGACTTCCGCTTTGAGGAAGGCTGTCAAACATTTCTTTATATTGCCACCTGCTGGCCAGGAGGAGGAATTACAACCACATAGTACAGCTGCAGCATCACATATTTAAATAACACTAATATTTGCACATATAAACAAAAAGACTTTGACTTAATTATCAAAACTAATGCATTTAATAACTAATTACATTTTTGTTTTTCTGTTGTGTTTGAAAATTAAAGTAAACAATCCTTTAATAGCAACAGAGGCTCTGTGTAACTCCTCATGTGTTAGTAAGACCTGCAATAGTTAAATTATTGACTTATAAACATGTAGCCACGTTTAAAGATTGTAGTGGTGAGTTTAAAAAAATATATATAATAATACATTTTTTAGCCTGTGTAATTTGCATGTCAGATGCTTCCATTTATGTACCTGCCTATTTGTGTGGCTGCATGTACATATTTATACACATTTATGTATATTTGTTTTTATCACTATGTTTTACCAGTTTATTATTTACAGATACCTCATTGTTTATAGTCTTGCTTCATTTACTTGTTTTTATTGTTATGTGAAGCAACTTGTAGCATCTGCTTTGAAAAGTGCTATATGAATAAATGTATTTTTCTATTATTAGTGTGCTTTTAAATGCTGCAAAAAGAAAGTACTCAAGTAAATGCCTCAGCATTTGCACTAATTGACACCTGAGCGGGTGAGGCACCAGAGGCCCCTGAAAGCCTCATGTTCACAATATGACAATTGGTTTTAACTAAATCTAGAGTTTAGAACATTATTTCAGGCGATGCTGTGCTTACTTGGTGCATTTAAGCAAACTGAATTGTGCATAATCAGCAGGACAGAAAAAGCTGGGAGTCATGTAATGTTCCAGCACAGTGATACTGCACAAGCTGCACAGAAGAACAGGGGTTAACAGGGGGTTAAATGGGGTCCAGCAGGGCACACAGCAGGCAAATCCAACGATACTCCCCGTATAGTCATTCAGTCCTGCAATAAACCACATCCACTGACAAAAAGCTTTATTAAATGGTTTCTTGGACAGAAATGCTGAGGACAGTATTTTATAAGTGACATGGATCTTTCCTGTTATGTAAACCACTGAAAACGATGCATTTCCTCCCCAACATGCCCTTTGGTTATGTAAACTGCAAGGTGTGCACCGCCTACCCTGACAAGGATGCTGTAAAGCTGCTCATCTGATAAGAGATGGTCATTGATTCTGTATCCTGTTCTCACCTGTGATGGCACATGAAGATCATTAGGGTGACCTGAGGTGTCAATTAGTGCAATCTATGCACACACGCACACGCAAACACACGCATAGACAAACACACTTGCACACACACACAGTCTAGTGTTACTGTATTCTGACAGAACAGCATGACAGGAGGTCACATGATTCAGCATTTAACGGACACACACACACAGCACGGTGCAGATCTGGGGCTCTCTTGGGCGCCATGGCCCACTCCTGTCTGTTGTCACGGTGATAAATTGTGACGTGGTTTCTTAGTCAGCAAGAGCCTCAGTGGCTTCTGCTGCTGTGGGCCCTAGTTATCATACACACACCCACACACACACACACACACACACACACACACACACACACTAACACATGGCAAGCACCATAATGAGGTATTGAGCAGCGTGGTGTTGTCAGAGGAATTGTATATCTTCATTAGGAGTCACAGCTGCGTGTCTGTACGTGTGCATGCATGTGAGTGTATGTGATATTGTTTATCACTGCATGAGAGGGGGTTTGAGACGTGCTATAAAACAGATTTACTTCATCACTTAACTTTACGATAAGTGTGTGAACCTCGAGCGGAGCCAAAGGCATCACTGAGATAAACTGTGGTCCGGTTGGAATGCACTGACTTCCTAAATCTTGCTCCACATTGATTATGTTGACACAGTGGTGCGCAGTTTGTCAATGTGTGATACTGCACACTTGGTTTTTAAGATTTACTGCATGCTTTTATAGAAAAGGTTAATGTTTAGGGTATTGATTAAAAATGCTGTGAGTGGGCAGCTAGCTAAGTAATAACTCAAAACACCTGCATACTTACAGAAACATGCAATAAAAACATCACACTCAATTCTACTGCAATAATCTATGCAAGAGAAACCATCACTCAGGTTTATCATACTTTAATTGAGTTCACTTTAATAAGAAGCATTTATAAAAATATGTTTGATTTATAGGTACGACTAGATTCCTGATATACAAGCATAGATATATGGTATAGTACATTGCGCATCACTGTATTTCATATCAAAGCATTCCATTATCAGACGATACATACAGTTTACTGTGGGCTATCTCAAGATCTGCATTCCATAAATCCTTAACGAGACAGAGAGAGGGAATAAAGACACTGAGTCTGAAATAGCAGTAGCTCTTCAAATGAATCAGCTGCATGCTCTGTTTGTGCTCATCACATTGAGGCATCTCATTGCATTATAAAATATCCTGCTCATTAGTTTAAAGGTCAGATGATGTCACGCAGATGTTTGTCACCTGAATCATGACCCAAACGGCAGCCCTCCCTCGCGGCTTTGGTTTGAGTTGATCAGAGGGGGTTCAAACCCATGTTTGCATAATCGTTCAGAAGCACAAACACCTTCCCCTTGTTGTCGAAATGTCCTTCTTTTACTCCAGCGGCCCGGAGGAGGCGTCCCTGGTTTCGCTCCCTGCGGTCAGGATATAGATACGGTGTATGCCGCAGGATGTGTAGAAAGAAGTACATGCTGTATTTGTCGCCTGATAGCAAGCAATTCGTGAACCGTCTCTGTTTAAGTGTGTGCAAGTCGCCTTTGGTGACACATTGTCATGGTGACGATGTGGTGTGTCCGTTGTAGGAGATCTGAGGAATGCCATTACTGGAGTTGTCAAGGATCTCCTATGGGACACACAAACACACTTGTTAAATTAACAGCAAGTGGCAACATTCAGCGCTGAAAAATGAAGCCAACGCAGAAGTGCCGAAAACTGCAGTTCCTCAAATGGCCACTTGAGGCTGGCCCCCAAAGTGAGTCAATTCCCCAAGACACTTATGTTAAAATGTCCAATTTTACAGCAGAAATATACATATTTACAGCCGGGTACAAAAAACGGTTTTGGTCTGTGAAGCTAATTTCCCTTTTCATGAAAACTGCACAGGGGTTGAATTTTTATATAACACACGCATTTACATTTTATTAAGGCTTAAAGTTCCACATTGTTAAGTTGTCTTGTCAAAATTTGGTCACTTCCAGCTCCAAAAAAACAAGATGGTGACGGCCGAAATGCCAAATTTGAGGCTTCAAAACATGAGTCCACAAACCAACGGACGTCATCATGGTAGCCACGTCCATTATTTTATACAGTCTATGCTTAACATACACTACCATAACACAAACTTAAAAATTCTCCTGGGTCATATACATATTCTGTACTGTTGGAACTTAAGGCCATACTGTGTAGGCTGACCGATCAGAAGCTCTCCTCTGCTGTCACATCCTACCTTCTCGGTCATTTCGTGCGAGTGGTGCAGCGAGTGCTCCCTCTCCAGGAACATCCTCTGCTGCTCGGAGCTGGCCAGACGACAGGTAAGCCACGTGGATAAGGTACAGGAAGAGATCCCTGACAAGACAGGAAAAAGGAAACCAGCTGGAGAAACAGTGGAAGCGGAATTTTTATTTTTGAGAAAGAGTGGGCTGTCCATCTTTAGTAGTTTATACTTTTTATTGCCATGCTAGTAGCACATCTGATGTGGGTAGGCTAAATCATGGCAATTTAAGTCTGTTGGTTGGTCGATCAGTCCAACATTACAGTCAAAACTAAAACATCTAAGCTTCTATTGGATGGATTACCATAAAATTTTGCAAAGACGCTGATGTTCCAGACAGGAAGAATCCTACTGATTTTGATGATCCCCTGATTCTTCCTCTACCACCACTAGCTGGGCAACATTGTCACGTATCTATTGAATTTTCTTGACAATTATTGGACAGATTTCTTTGAAATTTGGCACAGACGATTATGTCCCCCTGGTGATCCATCTGGTGCCAACATAGGTAACCTAGTTTGACTTTTCCACTATATAAAAAATTACTGACACTCCCACCAGCCTCAGCTTTACATTGTGCATAGTGCGAATTAGCAAATGCTACCACACTAAATTTGGATGGCGAACATGTTAAACATTAGCTTGTTAGCATTGTCACTGTGAGTCTTTAAGCATGTTGAAATTAGCATTTAGCTCAAAGCAATGCTCTACAGTCCCACCAAGCTGAGGACTGCCAAGTTTTCTGATGACTCGTTATTCCAAAACCTAAATAGTCCAAAAAATGTCCCATTGGACTGAAAGCCCATTTGTCCAACAGCCTGTTAACCCCAAAATAAAGGCTGATTATTCTCCCAAATAGATCATAGGACCTTTCCAGGTTGCTCATTTTTTCCCTACATTGGTGAAGGCATGATCCTTTCTGTAATGCTTCTGATTGGCTAGCACTCATTGCCTTCATTGGTTGGGTTGGTTAGGGTTAGGCAAGTGGAGTAAGATTTGTTATGTATGGGGTAAGAATATCCAATCCAATCCAAAGAAGCCAATGTCACGTCTTTGCCATCGTAGGAAAAAAAATATTGTAACAAGGCCGATTGCAGGTCATGAATCTTTCTAACTACAGGAGTGTGTATTTTCAGAGCAATGGGCCTTCGGAGCAATGGCCGTTTGTTTTCCAGATAATGGGCTGTCGGACAAACAGGCTTTTGGTCCAATGGGACATTTTCAGAATATTGGGATTTCGAAATAATGAGCCATTGGCAAATCAGAGCTGCTAGCATGGCTGTAGACTGTTAGCCTTGAGAGATGAAGAGTGGCAAAAGACACAAATTGTAGGTGAGAATCGAAAGAAAAGTGTGGTGGAGGTGGAGCTACACTGAGTTTAATGCATACTAATAAGATAATTTGCAGTACTGAAAGGTGCTTTACCTTTACTTTAAACTTCTGAATGTATCTGCTCCCATAAGACAGGTCGACGAAATAAATTCTACCAAACCTCCTATATTTCGATAGCATACACATGTCACATACAAAAGACATTAACAAATGTTAATGAATGAGTTGCCCAGTTGTGTTGCATTGCATCACATGGTGTAATTCCTTGTTTACCCAGACAGGCCAGAGTCATGGCAGCCAGATGGATTGACTGCATGGAGTCAGGCCGTTTGTTCAGTGCCCGAACAAACTGGAAGTTGAGGATCCCACCAATCAGGCCACAGATACAGCACGCTGAAAACAGGATCATCTGAGGGACAGAGACAGAGAGAATGGTTTATGTTAATGCAAACGGCAGAATAGATATCCTCTCGAGAAAACTGTGAACAAACTGACAAAATGAGATAGGATGGGAGATATACAAACTCCTATTGAGCTTCCATCGCCATCATTCTGCTGTTTTGGACAACGGCCGCTCTGATGAGTAATGCGTATCAGTCAAAATAAATCTCATTTCCTATTAGAAAATTGGATCGCTCTCAAAGCACACTGTCTCTTCCAGAAATATTGCACGGCTCGTAAATATGCTTGCATCACTCACTTGTTTTTGTGCTTGTGTGTGTGTGTATGTGATTTGTGTGGTAGACGGTTGGTGAGATTTTCCTTTCAGTATTTAATCAAACAAATTTTACGGATTACTTTGTTAGGAGAGTAAAGCAGCTGGAAAACTCAAGGCCATTATGGGAGTCAAATTTGTTTCCCAGCAGGATCTGATGGGAAAATGACTGCAAATCCGTCACTTTGCATTCAAAGTATGAAAATCCAATTGATTTAATATCACTCCCTGTGTACTGTGTATGCACGTGAGTGTGTATTGTGTCTGGAGTTCAGGCTCTCTTTCATTGCTCCCAGTACAGATGCCTTTAGTGCCTTTAACCGCATGGAAAAGGGCTTCTCCAATTTCAGTCATTACCCAGTGAAGTGTGGAAAGCGGCTGGCAGGACTCTGGAGCCAAACCAACCTAATGCAATCATCACCCCTCAGGCAAACAAGGAGGGAGGGGATGGAAGGGGATGAGGAGAGGAAGATGGAGAGAGTCAGAGCATCGAAACGACTGGCGAGAATGAGATTGAACAGTGAGGGTAGGGAGATGGAAGGTAGATGGATGGGAGTGATGAAAAAGGGAAAGTCACGAGGATAAAGACGGCGACAGAGACAATAGGTGGGGATGCGATAGGGTGAGACAGAGGGAGAGAAAGGTTGAGGGATGTCTCTGTTACAGCGGATTGTGCTGACATTGATCCATCATTAGTGCCCTCCCCGCAGGAGACAGAGAGAGTCAGAGAGAAACACGAGGACTCGGAGACACAGAGAGACTGCGACGCGAATGCTGAGCGAAAAAGATGGAAGGAACGACAGAAAGAAAAGAGGAGAGGTGACTGCTTGTCTCCTCTGGTTTCCTCAGATGTCTTTTACAGAGCACACTGTATGCACCTGCAGGACAGGACACACACACACATATACACACACAGCACCTTTGGGTGTCTGATACAATTAGACAGTCTTTACTTGCAAACTTCCAGGTGTAGATAAGTGTCAATATTCATGAAACAGACTATATTTGCATCCTTCAGAGAGCATTTTGTATGTGGATTCATATTTTATGTTTGATGAGTGACACTACATGATATTGTCGAGTCATTTCAACGAATAGTGACAATAGTTGGTGTTCAAAATAAATCTGTCAAAGTAAAATTCTCAGTACATAATAGTGAATAATTATTTGGGTTGCATCTTCATCATCTCTCAAATGCTCTTTTGCCTTATCAAATGCTGATAATCTTGGAAGCTGTATGTCCGAATCTAAACTGAATTTTGCTGCCAATTAGAATTGGCATCATGAAATCTGCAACAGAGGCCACTGATAACATCACAAACTCACCAATAAGTGAAAATCTTACTTATTCTGCGAAAGTTTGTTTGAATTGACGCAACCAAGAGCTTGAGATTCAAGCAAAAGCTGCGGAAGACGAGAGTTCGAGTGAGGCGAAAGATTTAAAAAAGTCCAACATTACTCAGATTCACATTTCTACTTTACAGCAGAGTGAAGAAATGACAGCTTCCCCAAAAGTGAAGCCAAAACATCTTGATCGCCCCCTGGTGGCTGGCTGCAGTATAGGTCATAAACGCGCCCCCTCCATGTTGGCAAATGGGATATGGGCCGATGAATTTTCCCAAAGATGGTGTCTGTCGTTTAAGGCAGCTCTTATCCTGCTGATGTGTCTTCAAGTGTGCATTGTTCTGATTGTTTTAAACTTAGTTATTTGTTGCTATAAAAAGGGGTTTTGTTCAGTGGAGCTGCCTGCGATTGGACGAACAAGTGTATGAGTGGGAACTCGATAGACTGCTACTGCACAAGATGGCAGTGGTCATATCATTGATATTTTGGCATCTTTTTTGCACAGTGGAAGTAAAATCAACCCACCAGCACCCCCGAAATGTTCACTAATCATCATGTTATATATCCGGGTAATCTGCCAGACTGTGTCTTGGCCAGGGAATAACTGCCAGGCTACCAGACTCCAGGAAGTTACTCACCCTGATCACATAATACTTTGGCACGTACTCGATTTGTGCAAACAAATTATAATGAATTGATCTATGGATTTTAGACTGACTGATAAACAGACGATACATCTATTTTGAGTGTTATTACTCTATTAAACATGAGTTGTTAGTGGTTATCAGCATTATAGGTATCGTTTAGAAGGCTTCTGCTAAACCAGTTAGTATGTTCAGAGTGCTGTTATCAGCACACAGGACATCAACCCTTCTTTTCTGGCTGAAAGTCCTGTGTTTGTTTGTTTCATCCACCACCTTGACTGCCTCGCTCTGCAGAGTTTCTGTCACTATTTATACCAGCGTTACGTCATCAGACTTCCTCCATGGCTGCATTACAAGAAACACTATGGTTTAATGAGCTGATAATGACACTCTGTGGCAAGAGCCCTCTAACCTATATTTATAACGCTGATATCCACTAATAGGGCCATTAATTAGAGTGATGAATTCAAACTGGGTGGACAGAGCCAGGCTAACTGTTTCCCCTTGTTTCCAGTCTTAAGCTAAGCTAACTGGCTGCTGGCTGTAGCTTACTGTACAGATATAAGAGCGGTATTGATCTTCCATCTGGTAAATAATCATATTTACCAAAATGTCAAATTATTCCTTTTAAACACTCCTTCATGTGTCATACTGTGTCACTGGAAAGCATTTTCCGTAAAATTTTCTGGACAACAAAAATGGCTCCTGGGTCTTGGGGGAACAAAACAACTACAGCAAATATATGCATGTACTCACAATAAGACCCGTCCTCTTGCGAGCACACAGCACTCCGCACATCCCACAGACCAGAAACTGTCGGGAAAGAGAGAACAACAAATGAGTAAATGAGCAGTTTCAAAAGCTGCAGTCAGAGAAAATTACTGGTTCAGGGACGATGTGGAATTCACGCTATTTAAGCTCCATCATCTCCGTGTTGACAACAGGAAAGGGTGAATGTATTCTTTACACTCGCTTATTCAGACGCAACTTTCTAGCTCTAAAAATAGAGTGTGTTATTGTGGGATCCTAGCAGGAAGCCACATTGTCCTGGATGTCAGTGATTCAGACTGAACTGGAGCAGCGCGGTGGTGAATTACGCCGGCAGAATACACTTAGAAGAGGGACAGTACAATGAACTGTGTGCTGCATTGTTTTGCTGAAAGATGCTGGAAGAAGGAGTCAGTGTGTGTGTGTGTGTGTGTGTGTGTGTGTGTGTGTGTGTGTGTAAAGGGAGGGTGTGAGGTCATTCCTGGGTTACCTCTCAATTTCAGTCTTCTGTTACACCTGTTGTGGTTTTAAATTCGTTTTAGAAGCGCCTTAAAATCACTCCACTTTTCACTTAAAGGGTAACTTCAGTATTTTTCAACCTGGACCTTATGTTTTGTGCCTATGTGATTAATGGAGACAATGATTTTTGAAACTGGTCCAGCAGGCCTATTGAGTGATACAGGCTGCAGTGTAACACTAGGGTCATTTGTGCATTGTCAATTTACGTCCACTATAAGTGCTTGTTTTTGGCACTGACAGGCTCAGAAAACATTATGGAAAGCATCACCACAGAGATAGACATTTTTAACCAGAAACAGCCCTGAAATAGTGCAAATTCTACAATACTAAAATGACTGTTCATCCAAATGGAGTCTGGTGGGTTTGGCGATAGTAATTTTGCGGCTGTTTCTTGTTTCTTGACACAAAGGTCTATCTCTGTAGGGACACTTTTAATAACAACCTGAGCCTGTCAGTGGCAAAAACAAATACTTTTGGTGGATGTGAATTTACAGCGTGCAATTGCCCATTTAGCAGCCGTTTTCATGACTGCAGGACTCAATATTAGAGCAGTTTTAAAATTAACCGTCTCCATTAATCACTTAGACATGGGAAACATGGGGAAACAGGGTCAAGATTGAAAACAACTTAAGTTACCCTTTAAGGTTGAAGGTTTTAAACTTGGGGGTTTAAAAGAGTAACTCTAGATTCACTTACTAGATTTCTTTCAGAGCTTTCAGCCATATCTTGTGGATTTCATCAGAGGACAGAGGTTGCTAAGATGACAACTCTGGAAAGAAATCTACTGAGTCAAGTGCTTTTTGGGTAGTTTTCTTAATTGCAACAGTTTAAATGTGAGTTCTAGTTTCTTAACTTCTACATTATTCTTGTTAGTCCAGTAATTATGGATAGAAAAATGAAAATACGCCCCAATCCTTGAATCCTTGATGTGTGACATATGTAGATAAAATACAATACAGTAGATTTAAAGCGTCTGTCTGTCTTTAACAACAAACTTTTAGGGATTAATTGGTTTAAACAAAGACTGGCACTTCTGATTTAGAAATGACACACTCAGCAAAATGACTGAATGAAACAGATGGCCTTCCTGTTATCAAAGCGATGCCCAGTAACTTGGAACAATATTAAAACAACAGATTGAAGTAATCTTGAAGAAACAGTTTCACAGCTGAACATGTACTGACAAATACAAGATATGAACGGGGATCACTTTCCCTGTTTCAGCAGGACACTTGGATCAAAGGTGTGACATTCAATCTACTTCGAGGACAGCGGTCAGTCGGTCTGAGTGACTCCCAGTTCCTGACAGGAGGTCTAAAGCTTTGGGGAGTCACGAGACATGGTGGCTGACTCAGCAGAACAGCTGCGAGGTTGAACACACACCTGTCTCAGTGCATAACAGTTTTGCAGCAACTTTATACACACACACAAGCACTTACACTCAAATATATAACCCCATATATACGAGCCTAACAAACCTTTATATTGTAATGTCACTACTTGTTTTCCTTGCACATATTTAAACACACCTTCGGAGTCTTTGAGATACTTTACACTTTGCAAAAATCAGATGTTTTCTTCTTTCAGTCTTTATTTATGTCTCTACTCACATACCGCCCGAGCTCCAGGCACTTACAGCAATAAGTCAGAGTGTGTTACCTCAGCTGGAGCAGCACTCATAGTACAGTAATTGATTTAAGGTTATAAATAGCAACTAAAAATGCCAGAAAGTCAACTTTTCATTGCTACGCAGGAAAATCAAAACAATGAGGCTGAGAGCGGCACCACAACAGAGGGAGGCATATGCAGAGGAGTGAGTGTGTAAAAAGCTTCGACCCTTACGAGAACCGAGCAACTATTCAAGCATGAATGAATGAAAGTGATCTTTAGCTCTCTGGCACAGAATCATCTCGGCCAAATGGCTGTGTGAGTCTCTATAACATACAATGGACAAACATAATGAAGCAGAAACATGACCAAAATATCCAATCTTCACCACACCTTCCAATTAGTGACAAAAATATTTAATATCTAAATCTTTCTCAGAGCAAAAGCTTTATAAGAAGGAAGAAAAGTGACATGTAAACTGAGTACTGAACCATAGAGAAGCCCTTTATTAGGGAGAAAAGTGTTTATTTTTAGTCTGATTTTTAAGAGATTTTTTAAGTTAAAGTTATCGTTGTTGCAGTTTTATATAAGCATATGACAATAATGTTAAAAAGAGATAAATTAGAACCAAACTTCTACTGATATATTCCAGTCAAAATCATAATAAAAGAGCAGTTAACCAGAGTAGTCAGTCATGCCCTTCTGTTTATAAAGCCAATTCATACAGCCTATACTCTGTAATGAATGTTTTTCAGTGGTAAATAAAGGCTGATGGTTCCAATAGTTTAGCTGTGCCTCTGCCCTCCACAGTAACCCTGAAGATGCTTATTCTCTCTGGATGTAAATAAGGAAAAGTAAGGACCAAAGTTGTTCCCAGGACATACACAGAGTCCGCTCCACACCGGGGACGCGTCGCCCTGCTGCGGCTTGTGCTCGCCCCGGACCCAGCTGATGCCCACGGCTCCCAGGACGATGCTCGCCACACCCAAGCCCACCTCCACCACGGACAGCAGGAGCAGGCTCCACAGGATCTTGCGGCTGGAGCACATCCTGCCCCGGGCATCTCTCCAGCTCCAGCAGGAGGAGGCGGCAGGAGGCGAGAGAGGAGTCCGCTTCTCCGCGGCTCTACTACGGCTTCATACCCGGCTGGAAGAGAAGGGTTATCCGAACAAGTAGGTCCAACTGGGGCAGAAGGGTTAAAGTAAACAGAGCTGGAGGAAGGAGGCTGCTCTGCGGCTGGATGTTGTTTGGGAAGAGGGAGCGCTCCGCTGAAGTTCCTCCGCTCGCTCAAGTGCGTGTGTGCAGCCTCGCGCTGTCCGAGGTACTTAAGCACTACCGCGCACACACACACACACACACACACACACACACACACACA
The DNA here is from genome assembly GCA_026686955.1 of Epinephelus cyanopodus. Classification (NCBI taxonomy): domain Eukaryota; kingdom Metazoa; phylum Chordata; class Actinopteri; order Perciformes; family Serranidae; genus Epinephelus; species Epinephelus cyanopodus. The sequence goes on from CM048931.1 coordinate 28,657,745, forward strand.
CGCACGCACACACGCACGCACGCACGCAGTCCAGGGCCGTAGCCAGGAGACCAGAGGTGGCAGCCTCCGCCCACATGTGGAAACATTCAAACACCAAAACACCTTCACTCCTCAGGCTGATTGTGCTGCTTATTAGAAATGGACTTAATCACAGATGACAGGTGGCAATACAAGTGTATTTGTATCACACCTTCATAAACAACAACAAAGCACTTCTTTACAAGACACATTTAAAGGCATTACGACAGGATTTAAAACTAAATCCTATTTATACTCAGGATGTTTGTAGTTTCAATTGTATTTTTTTTTTTGAAAAATGGCCTTTAAAAATTACAAAACAGTGTCCCATCAATTTGATAATCCAGCCCTTTGTCATTCCCAACTCGACAAATACTGGCGCTCTGTCAGTGATGTCAACTTCAGGTACTGGTGCACAAAGGCAACTTTTATAGCGTTATGAAATGCACTGACCGGCAGTATGTAACACCGCCGGCAACTGCCATACTACAAAGAACGAGAAAGTCCCTATCAGGTGATGGTTGATGGGTCAGACTTTGGACTCTCACCTAATCAGTGGCTGTTTATATCCCATGTTATTTTAACGAGAAAGTAGTGGTGACTGTATGCACGTAACAAGCAGAACATTTACATTTCCTGTGAAAACGGAAGTGTATTTTGAAAAGACACCATGCATTTAACAAGCTTAAATTGACACACCATCCCAGACTGTCCAAAACTGTTGCAGGAGGGAAGCTGGCATGTCATATTTTGATGTTTAGGTCCACTGACAAAGCTGTGGTGTTTGACGAGTTGGGATGAGTTGGATAATACACCAAACACACCCAGGGCAAATAAAACCATAACAATGTGCATGTCAAAAAAAATCTCCAGAGGTAAGTATGAAAATGTTTTTGTTTTTCGATCCTTTAATGTTCATAGCGGGCACGTAATGACACTCGTTTGAGCTTCTGACTGCAGTTCAGTGTCCAATACAGCTCTGAAGTTTTAGTGTTTCAATAATAACATCATCTTTTTCATCACATCAAAAAGTAAAGAAAACTTAAATGACAGCAGCTTTAAAAGAAGATTAGGAGCTTACTGTATATAAAACACTTCCAGAAATGCTAAATTGATGAGAAAGACTGTTTTTCTCTCCTTAAGACAACATAGGAGCCATTTGTTTATTATTTAGGTGCATCTTTAATAGACTGTGATGACAAGAAACAGTTAAAAACTCCTCTGAAGGTGATGAGCATCATTGACTACAAGACCGATAAGCCATTGGGCCAATGGGATGCTATTGATTGGCTCTGAGGCCAAACAAAGTAGGAAGGCACTACCTTCAACACAGTTGGCTATTGAGGCCTGGACTGTCAGAATAAAAGCTTCTATGGCTCCAGTGAGGAGTCTGTATATTTCCATGCAAATGGAGGATATTATGGAAATATCTATGGATGTAAAAATGTGTGTCGGCTAAAAATTTAGCTGGATTTCGATCATCTGGCTCTTTGGGAGTGTAGCAAGACTGTATAAGCAGCATATTTGATGACATTTACTCGATCTGTGGATTATAATAACACTTCACAGGTGAGTTATAACTGTTTATTTGTTTGTTTTTCATCCGACAGAAGTGTTTTTTTGAGCCTGCTGTGGTGTTGTATCTTGAAATGGTTCGCATCAGTGAAACAGCTTCTGAATGAGTGCACCACTTAAACACACCAAATACAAATAATGCCGTTGTTTACACATCATAACATGAAATGAAACCTTACGGGGGCCCGTGGGTGGGCCATCGGATTACTATTAACTGTTTGGTACATACAGAGTATATCTCTGTATGGCGAGATGTCAATTTATATTTTAACCACTTCAGAGGAACAGGTGGTCAATACCAGTGTCACAGTAAGAGCCAATTGTACAGATCAGGTACAACTCTGTATGCACTGTTCAAGCCCACATGATGACAGGCCTGGCAGATAGCGTGTGCAAACTTGTGCTTCTCCTCAACAGGATGGCGTCTGGCAGTATAGAATCGCCGCCAATTAAAGTATCTCATATAAGCCTCATTATCTTTATCAGTGTCAGAAGGAACTCAGCCAGTGTTGCAGCATCACGAAAGTCATTTACGTGTATGAAGGAAGCACCTGGAGCGAAATCCTCATAGTTCCTTCTCGGCGGGCCCAAAACTATCGGCACAGTGCCGGCTGCAAGAGGTCCGTTGAACGTCTCGGTGATGTAATCTCTGTGAGCTGACTCCTCAAAGGAAAGGTAGAATTTGCAGCTGCTGATGGTCAGGAAGTAATTGTCACCCTGCGAGAACTCAGCAGAGGATCTGTCATAGACATCCACCTCGATGTGTTTTATAAGCTCTCTGAAGTAACTGTATCCCTCCGCTGATTTTGTGTGGAGGTCGTTGCCGTCCACAATCCAACAAAGCAAGCGCTCCTTCTTCGGTAGCACAAAATCATCCGTGTTCTTCTTGAGAGTCAGTTGCCAGCGAACGTGGATATCTGCATCCTTCCTGTAGCTCATGGTCAAATTAAAAAGGCCTTGAATGCCTGCTATCCTGCGCGTGCTGGAAGGTGGGTCCATGTTAAACCAGATCCACCTCTGAAATCTGGCTCTAGGTGACAGGGGGAGGTTGGAGAGGTCATCCCTGATAGCTCTGTGGAATACCAAAACTCCATGAGCTCTGGAGTACAGTGATCTATCATCTGTGAGGTGGCAGCTGTCGATTTTGAAGAGCGTCTTACAGTCTTTAAAATCAAAGCTTTTATTCTCAGGCCAGAACCACAGCAGGAGTATGGGCTTGTCTGTGTTTTCTGTCACAGCAGGGCTGTTGGGCTGCTCCGTAACCACTGACATGCTGGAAAAATTAGCCTGGTTTGTCAGCCACCCTGATTGAGCCGGGCGTGGGTGACATTTTGGAGATGGATGTGACTTATAGTACATTGAAAACAGAACTATGAATCCAGCCACAGCAAGAGTCACCGTGAGGGTGGCTCTTAAAAGACGAAAAATGATAGCCATATGTAACTAAGTATACTTACTCAAGTACTTTACTTCAGTACAACTTTAAGGTAAATTATTGTAGAAATGTTCCATTTAATGTATTTGACAGCTTTAGTTACTTTACAGATTTTTAACTCATAATATAAATCAACTAATACATTTTTATGTGTTCCAACAGTATATAAAGCTAAACTAGCTCCACCTTTAACTATCAAATCAAATCAACTTTATTTATATGGCACTTTTCATACTACAGTAACACAAAGTGTCTCACAGAGGTTAAAAACACTATACAAAAAATAAATGGGACATTCTACATAAATATATTTTTAAACTTCTACTTAAGTGTGTGAGTGCAGGACTTTTACTCGTAGTAAATATCTAATATCTTCCTCCAGTGGCCAAATAAACCCTGCAAGGAAAGAAGAAACCTGTGTAAGAATCACTGGCAACACATTCCCTCACATTATTGGCAGCCTGCCATTTAAGAATTCCCAAAGAAGGCATCACATAAAGTTGAAGAGTCTAAACTATTAAATCAAAATCATTTAAGAGTTCATAATCTTAAGGTTGCCTTAAAAAAAAATCTAAAGCAGTATGACCACATGTAGCATGAAAAGTAAAAATGGATGGCTGACTCCACTTTAATATGGTGGTAATGATCATTTTCAAAGAAGCAAAGGTGGAGAGTTTGGTCAAAATACTTGCGTACTCTTGGAGCCGAATATGACTTTGCTGCTTGGAAGGTGAGCGTGTAGATATCCTGCAGATCCAGACTGAAGCTGCACGAGTCTGACAAGTGAAACACGGCTGGAAAACTCTCTCATCCTTCATGAGGAGGAGTTTTCCTTTCAGATGTGACATCTGACTGATGCTCCACCTACTCATTAGCTGAACCAACACAGACCAGGCAGTCAAGCAGTTGAAACTTAGAGATTTGACTTTGAAAATGTTTATTATTATAACAGTTTTGCATTTGGTTGAGAGAGAGACTTTATTTAGTTTTTATTTGATGACCACTTGTGCAGATATCCTGAAATGTTGCTGACTGTAAAATCACTTAAATTAGTCGATAAGATTCTATAAAATTAAAAACAGAGCAAAAAAATCACATCTACCACATAAAGTGATTTTAACATTATCAAAGTCACCTTTCCCCTTTAAAATTCATAAAAGATATCCGCATCATCAGCCATTTTCAAATATCCTTATTTATGTATGTGGACATTACATGTGCAACAACACAATCACAGAGAAGCAGTCTGAACTCAGCCTAGCACACCATGTTTTATCCTGAGATATTTGCATCCTCATCCATCTTCTTCAGCTTAGTAGTTAACCTTTCACCCACACTAAGGTGTGTCAGTGTAAACCATAAAGAAAGCAGGAGTGGACAAACAACATGACAGATGACTGTAAGCAAATACAAGACACAAACAGACATCCTTGTCTCCATGTCAACTGGATTTTCTTGACCGTCTGTGCAATGTACAAACAAACGGATTTACCTGCCGTAAACACTTCTGAACAATTAAGCTGGAGATGTTTACACTGATGGAGTTGAAAAACTTAGAGGTAAAAAGAAGACTTTAAAGAATACTTAAAAAAATGTTTTTCGATAATGATCAAATGAGCTTTACATTTCTGAGAATATTACCATTTTTGTTTTATCAGAATAACATTTGACCTGTTCATAAAACTCTAATTAACCCTTTGAAACCTGAGCAAATTGGCTTGATTTTTTTTTTTTTTTTTTTTTTTTTACAAAAACAGAAGAAGTCAATGAGCAAAGAAAGAGGAAATTAGCCCCCAAAATTTCAAGAAAAGAAAAAAAAAAGTTTAAAACAAACACACAAGGAAATGACCTGGAAACAATGCTTAAAAATTTTTATAATTCCATACCATTATTTTGAGTATGTAATAATTATGAATATCTCAATAGATTTTGCTAAATCTAGTATTTTTTTGCAGCCTGTGGGACATTTTCCCCATGATTTTGAAAGAAATTGCACCAATTTGCTCGAGGTGCAAAGGTGCAAATATTTGCGAAAGGTGTCTGAAAGCAACACGACAAAAGTGATGACACTTCAGGTTTCAAACGGTTAAACTTCAGTTGCTTTCTTGGTGAGAATGAGATGAGAAGATTGACAACCACTTTTATGTGTGTCCATTAAATATAAATATGACGTTTTCAAGTAGAGTACCACTTATAAAGGTCATGAACTACATGGAAATCCTTGTCTCTTGACATGTGGTCGCAGGCGAGGCAGACAGGTTGAATGAATTCATTGTTGACTGACAGGAGATGAGGGGTAGCTGTGTAGAACTTCCTCCACTCATGGTAACCCATGTATGCCTCGTCCTTCATGTCAAGCAGAAACCCTGCCAGCGACTTTGCATCAGGAAAATCATTTATGTGAATGAAGGCGTCAGAGGGGAGGAACTGCTCATAGTTTTCTCTCGGTGGACCCAAAACTACAGGGACCGTCCCTGCCACGAGGGGCCCGTTAACCTTCTCTGTTATGTAGTCTCTGTGGATCGAGTTCTCAAATGAGAGGTAAAACTTACAGCTAGCAATGGTTGAGTAATATTTCTCATAGCTCAAACGATGCCCTGTAAAGGCTGTGCCGAAGACATGGATCTTGACGTGTTTGGACAGTTCTCGAGAATATCTTTCTCTCAAAGCTGTTCCAGTGGCTTTGTCCTTGTTACTAACAATCCAGCACACCAGTTTGTCTTTCTTCGGCAGAACAAAGTCATCTTTCATTTCTGTCTTCCTGACGGTGAGCTCGTTCCTCACCGTGATGTCAGCATCTCTTCTGTAGCTCAGCGTCAAGTTAAACAGGTTGGTCAGACGGGGTTTCTTTGCCGTGTTCGTCGGGGATTCCACATTAAACCAAATCCACTTCTGAGAAGCTGGACGTGGACCCTTTGGCATGTTTCTCAACCCCCAGTCTATGCTTTTATGGTAGAAAATGACCCCCTGTGCTTTGCTGTAGAGGGATCTGTCCACAGTCAAAAAACAGCTGTTAATGTTGAAGTAGGAAGAGCAAACTTTAAAATCAAACTTCACACCAAGAGGCCAGAACCACAGCAGGACTATGGGCTTTTCATTTGGATCCATGCCTTCATCATACTCCTCATCGGCTAATGTAGATTGGCAAACAGGAGATGGAGGCTCAAAATACAGAGAGAATGCAAGAATAGAGCAGATGAGGCCGAGAGCAGCCATACTTGCTAAGTATAGTGTTTTCTTGGGAGCTGGTTTCATCATCTGTGGAAGCAGAGAAAGAAACAATGAGACCTCTTTGATAACTACATTGCCACTGGTTGCACAAGTAAAAGTCCTGTTCGTTTTTCACAGAGTCAATTTTACATGACCCACAATTAAAGCTTGGATTGGCATTGAACTCCCAGCTAAATCATCAGTACCAAAGATTAACAACTGTGTTAGAAAATACCTGTTTCTTTGATGAAAAAATGGAACGTACAACCTTGTGTACGTAACATTTTAGGTAGCTATGACTCCTAAGGTGCATTTGTTGCTTGTTGTTTCTGTTGTTTCAGAAACGAAGGTGAAATTATTATGTAACATTATCCAGGAGAGGCATGTTTTCTCTGTTAAATAATATTGAGGACATCATTTGACAAAACATTTAAAATCGGAATACTAAATATGGGGGGAAAAAAACACCAGAACCAGCAGCTCCACCCAAAAGTTGGCTTTTTTAGCTAGCTAGCTACATTAGCTAGAAACAATTGTCAGTACAGTCACGACAATTGACAATTGTCACTTGGAAATAAGAAGTCTGGTTTTGCATCTTTCTGTAATGAAGGACCCACGGCTTCAAATACAACCAAGAATTTAAAGGTGTAACTGTGGAACTATGGAGGACGGGGCTTATTAAACGATCAATTCTGACAATATTTTGAACCTAGAATGATATTTTAAAGGTCCAGTGTGAAGGATTTAGGCTGATATATTGGAAGAAATTAAATATTCAGAACTATATTTTCATAAGTGTATGATCCAAGCGGTAACCTTCAGGGCTAAAAAATGAAGCCAACACGCCAAGTGCCAAAAACTGCAGTTCCTCTAATGGCCACTTGAGGCTGGCTCCAGTAGCCAGTCAATCCCCATAGACCCTCATGTTAAAATGCGGAACTACAGCAGACATAAACATATCAATAGCCTGGTAGAAAGACAGGGTTTGGTCTCTATATCTAATTTTCCACATAACTGTACGGAGGGGTTGGATTTATATATAACTCATCTGTTTGGGGCTTAAAGGCTTAAAGTTACGCATAATTTAGAGCAGGCTGCTTTGAGTGACAAGCTGTGTCCCCACAGTGTCCTCGGCTTCTCAATCAGATCCACCCCTCGCTCCTCCACAGCTCCTGCCTCCCTTCCAAATATGGTCACTTCTGGCTCCAGAAAAAACAAGATGGCAATGGCCAAAATGCCAAACTCCTTCAGAACAGGAGTCCACAAACCAATGGGTGACATCATGGTAGCTAAATCTATTATTTTTAGGGTCTATGGTGAAACAAAGAATCATTGTGTTTTCAATATCTTAGAATAAGCCATTTATAACTACATACAGAGCAGGTCCTCTTTCACAGAGTCCGCCATGCTATTTGACAGGAGCTCAGAAATGACAAACCAAACATCGACTCTAGATAGGGCCATTTGTGTTTTTGTGGTTTTGCGTTTGCCAACATAGTTCTCTTGCACGCTTGGCACATGGGAGAAATCCTGCACACTAGACTTAAAGAAATGCATTAAACAGAATTATTGTAACTAACGCAACGCAAGAGACTTCCAGCCATGAATTAGAAATCCAACATGTCAACATTCTCAATTCATTTAAGATTAACACCACTGAATAAAACATTCTGTTCTCACCTTTCCACAGAGTAAAAAAGGGCTGGCTGTCTCTCTCTCTGGTTGTCAGTAGACCAACTGTGGCAGGCGTTTGACACTTAAACACACATGTGAATGCTGAGAAATAGATAACCTCCTGAGCCCAACAAGAGAAACCAGTTGTGTTTGCTTCCACTGCTGACCACCTCTAAAGTTAACGCATGTTCCTGTGGACTGATCATCACGCTACACCTCTGTCATTTAGTGTGATGACAGTCAAGGTGGTCCTGATGATAATGATCAGGTGTGGGACACACAATCAGTCTGATAACAGAGTCATCGAAATGACAAACTTGTGAAGTTGTGCACTTTAAAGATCCGAGAAACTACTGGTAAACAAAACTGCACTGCACCTGCAGAGGCCTCCAGCTTTGTTAAACAAATGAGGGGCCCCAAAGAAGAAAATGTTTACATACCATGAGCATGTGCACATGAAATTTGTAGTTAAAGGTGGAAGTCAGAAAGAAAAATGTTTCTGTCACTTGTAGATAATGCATGAATAATGACACAGCGACTCCACACAGAGCCCTCAATGGATGATCTTTGAGAGCAAACAAACCCTGCCTGAAGAAACACGTGGGGCGCACACCTCCTGAGATATGCTTCTGAAAAGACTGCGGAAGTATTACTGATAACAAATAATGTTATCTCATGCAATAGGACCTCTCCCCAATTTTTTTAGTACCTGTCAGAGGTACAAACAATTAAAATAAAGCTAATTTTGACTTCAGTCACATAATTTTAATCTTGTCTGCACTTGTCTTGAAGTAATTAAAGTCACCTTATTATCTCCCTCCCCTTCACACGGTTTCTTATATTTAATCCCTATTTATTAATCTCTATTTAAATAAATAAATAAAAAAATATATTATATTGTCATTAATTTCCCATTACTGGACGTGCTACTAGAGATATGGATTTGTCAGGCATAAAATGAACTTAGAAAATTAAACCACTTGTGTTTTTGCACATAACATATCACTAGATTCAATATTAGGCTTTAAGAATAAAAGTAAAAAGAGTAAACAATACCTCCTCTCTGATCGTCTTTTTCTGCTCTGAGCATACATGTGATTTATCATGTGATCACTTGAGAGCTGCCCTTACAGTAAAGGTCACTCTCCCGCTTTGCAGTAAGTAGGAGCAAGCTGCTTGATAAATGTGTCTTATTGTTCACACACACCAAAGAGCCCTTTGAGAACTTACAGTAACCGTAGCATCTTCTCTCCATGTGGAGACAGCTCCCCACTGACAGCATGCATTTCCCAGCCCTCTCTAAGAAAAGACACACTATCAACAATGCGACCTACGGCAGGTTACTCTCACCCTTAAATAAAATCAATGCATTTGCGTGTGTGTGTGTGTGTGTGTGTGTGTGCATGTAGAGGTTTTTAAGTGATCAATGACAAGCTCGCTACAGAGTACAGAAACAGCCACGGCAGGACACGATCTGTGTGTTTCAGAGGTGTGTTTGGAGTTGGACTTCATTTTCTCTGCAGCAGTTCCTGGACTCTTATAGCAGAGGAAACTTCACAGAAACAAGAAGCAGCAAAACACCAGATTAAAACCGATATAGGTTTATTTGAACGCATGGATTAAAACACATTTTATTATTCTCTCTACCGCATGAATGATCAAGTCGTGATCATGTTGGATGCGTTGCTGTTTCAACAAAACCCAAACATTGTAATTCCAGCTGAGTTTATCACTGTAAAATTCCCTGAGATACAACACACTCCCCTAGATGAGGTAAAAGGTTTCACTTCAACAGCAAGGTGTCCTTTGTTGAGCTTCTATGGGTTAACAAAGACGACAAGTGAGACTGATGTCCGGTCTGGACTGGCCATCTGGCATAGAGGACACTTTCCAGGTGGGCCAATGTGACTTTTGGGCTGACACAACTGTCTCTCTCTTTGTTTTGTAACCGACCAAACCACAGGTAGATTGGCCCATAGGTTTATTTCCTTAAATGACACTGGGCACATATTTAAACCCCTCCCCTCTACGCTCAGTGCCTTCATTAAACAGCATCTGCAGAGAAAAAGGCAGGCCAAAATGTTAAGACAAAAAACAAGTAAGACGGAGACATAATGGGCTCAACACTGGACTGCTCAGACCTTTTTAGTGACTTGCTTCTCAGAATAAACTCACAGCAGATGTGTCTCTCCTTCTGCTTTCTCGCTGAGCACACCCAGACAAGACTGAGTTAACAATTATCGGCGTTGCCAGGTCATTAAGCCTGTTGTAATGTTAGCCTATTTAGAACTCACAAAAACATTTCCAGCTCTGAGTGTGCATTGCGGGAGATGGTCTGATGGTTCGTGCTGGGTGACAGAAGTTACAGTAGGAAGAGTAGAGGAGGAATGGCAGAGCAAAATAACTCCTGCTCATATGACCCGCTCATTTTACTATAACCCAGGTCAAACTCTTTCTTTAGTGGAGAGAGACACATAGTGAGGGTAGAATGGAGTGTGAGATGGATCGGCTGATGCAGGGGCGCTGCGCTGGACTATCATGGTGAAGAGGGAGCTGAGCCAGAAGGTGAAGCTTTTGATTTACTGGTCCATCTACGTCCCAACCCTCACCTATGGTCACGAGCTCTGGGTAGTGACTGAAAGAATGAGATCACGGATACAAGCAGCTGAAATGAGCTTTGTCTAGAGATGGCTGGGCTCAGCCTTAGAGATAGGGTGAGGAGCTCGGACATCCGGAGGGAGCTCGGAGCAGAGCCGCTGCTCCTTCACGTCGAAAGGGGTCAGTTGAGGTGGTTCGGGCATCTGATCAGGATCCTCCTGGGCGCCTCCTGCTGGAAGTGTTTTGGGCACGTCCCACTGGTAGGAGGCTCCAGGGCAGACCCAGAACACGCTGGAGGGATTACATATCTCATCTGGCCTGGGAACACCTTGGGGTCCCCCAGGAGGAGCTGGAAAGTGTTGCTGGGCAAAGGGACGCCTGGGATGCTTTGCTTGGCCTGCTGCCCCCGTGACCTGGCCTCGGATAAGCGGATGAAAATGGATGGATGGATGGATATTGTAGTTATTTTGGAGCTTATGATATTCAAATGCCAAGAATTAAATGTCCCTCTTACATTCTTTGTTTCTAGCAGGAGCTGTAGTGGATACTCATTTATCTGGATGGATACTAAACCCTAGGAACATGTTTCAGGTTGCCAAAAAGCTGAATGAGAGATTGCATTAAGTCACTTCTGGCCAGCCTGGATGTGGCGTCAGGAGATCGGCTGTCTGTCATGTTTCTGGAACGTTTGGTTACATAAGCGTGTTTTATAGCAGTAGCCTCAGTAGAAAGTCACTGCTCACTCGACCCAACAGACTTTTATTAGTCTGGGATGAGATGCAGCCGCTGGCCCGTTGCCCGAACTGTACAGTAGCTTCTAATCAATGGCAGACTTGATGACACACTGAATTTCTCTCTTTGCCTTGCTGCCTTTCAAACCAACACCCATCCACCTCCTCTGTCTCCAGCATCTTGGCCCCCTCTTATTGTTTTAACTCAAAACAGCAGTGTTTTGTGTTCATTTTCTATCATTGGCATTGTGGTAGGGTGTAACCTTCCTGTCCTGTATGCTGCAGAGAGTTAAAAATAAAAGTGCTTAATGTCAGATCCTTTGGCCCCCCTAATGATCTTATTGACGATAACAGCTCCAGGTGGCTGGGTGTGTATTTGTCAAACAGGAACCTGCATGCTGAAGCTAGAATATATGAATAAAACTGTGCAGAGCTATTTTTATGCATATTACACCTGAATATTAAAAATAAAAAGTTAAAACTAATTTCCATCATTGTAGCAGATATAGTTTAGTTTTATGAATCACGGTTATTGACAATTTAAGCTTGCGCTCTCAAACACCTCCCGGCATCATTTGCATTCATATGAAATTCTCTGTGTGTTGATGCTGGTCCTTGTTACTGATACACATGGGTTACTGTATGTTGAAGAGACAGGTCAACATTAACGTCAGATTTCCATCATGCTGTCCACGTGACTGTCCATCGTTTTTAGGTTTGACTGCTGCTCTTTTTATTATGTCATCCAGCGCTGCCAGATAGGAAATGTTAACTTGTCATGCCAGAGGCTTCAAATTATCTTTTTTTTTTTGAGAAAAATGATTGTACACAAGTCATAACCACAAGACCAAATGGGCTAAAAGGGAACAAAGTTTGCATGTAAAATGGAGTTTGCATGTTCTCCCTGTGTCAGCGTGGGTTTTCTCTGGGTACTCCAGCTTCCTCCCACAGTCCAAAGACATACAGGTTAACTGGTGACTCTAAATTGTCCGTAGGTGTGAATGTGAGTGTGAATGCTTATCTGTCTCTATTATTTTAACAAAAATCATTTAACTTTCTATGACAAATTGTTTTTGAGCAATACAGAACTATTGAATATTTAAATTTAATCTCTTTATTGAGAAAGGTTTACTCCCTTGAGTTTTTATCATCCTCCTGTTCTGCTTCTGTACAGTCCACTTGTAATAAACACAGAGAAGAAGAGTGTTGTTGTGCAACGTCTGCCTTGTAAATAAACGAACAGACGGCAAAGCAACATGGTCGTTTCACTGCTGTTATTGCCATTTCCGCTCCACACATATGGCAGTCTCCCATTCATCCTTCAGATGTGGTTATTAATAGAGGTTAGTGAAGAATAAGGAAAATGCTCTACAGACAGAACTACAGTGGTATTGAGCTTCTCGTCTAACTCTCAGTAAGAAAGTGAACACGCGGATTCCCCTAAATGTCAGACTTTTCCTCTGCCGGCTGTCGGCTTGTCCTCATGCAGCAAGGTGCACGGTGAAGAAAAAGAGGGCAGTTCCAAAACATGTCAGAATGAATCTGTCAAAGACAACTCTCAAACTTTCTTCTTACTGAGACAGGGATAAACAGATTTAGGTTAGGAAAGCTTTCATTAAATGATTTATTTTGATGAATTAAGTGCAGTATGTTTGTCTTTATCTCACTGAATCACAGGAGCAGGCACCTTGCTCTTTACTGAGGCTCATACACTATTTTTAGAGGCATAATGTTTTCACTTTGGCTGTTGTCTCTTCCCCGTTGCACTCTGACGCTCAAGGAGGCTGAAAGAAATGATTCAAATCTGTGTTTCATTCAAGCAGGTTGTCATTTTAACTGTGGATAATCATTCGTGCACTTCACAGAACTGGATTATTACAATGAAGAAAACTGAAACCGCTGGGAAGGAATGACACGAACCAGTCCTGCGCTCTCACACACATCCTGTGTTGGCCCGAGGCAGCAGAGTGGAGATATATAAGGTATATAAACTTCTACCCAGCTAAGTGGATAAAGAGAAGAGTTAGCAGGAGGTGCCTGGAACTACGGTGTCCCCAGAGGCCCATTATAAGCTTCTCAGTGGTACCATCCACTCTCAGTGTGACTCTGAATCGTTAGGAGATACAGTATATAGCTGCTGGCCCATAATGAATGTAGCAGCGGGCAAACGTCAATCTGTCATCGCTCCTGGGAGAGGGGAGGAATGAGGGAGATCGAAGGCGCCGCGGGCCACTTGGAGATTGCCTTTGTATCTCAGATGCTTCAGTGTAGGTGTGACAGCATCAGGTTAGACGGGCGACTCTGCTGTTAAATTGTCTCCTAGAGGAATATTTGAAGTGCTGTGACACCCTGTTTTCTGACGCCGGATCGTTACATCTTTCAGTCTGTTAGTAGACTGCACCAATTCCTCTTGTTGTGCACATGAAGGACAGAGACTAAACACCCACTGCACTCCCACAGCACAACAGTGTTTCTATCACAGTGACGCATACTCCTGATAATCAGAGAAGAAAAACCCCACAGTGTCTGCAGGCATGCTCACGCTGACGCCTGGAGCAGAGACAATTGGTTTCAGGACTTGTTAATTGAAGGGAGGCAGGTAAAGAATTTCATACCCTGTCAATTTTAGATACTTTTGTCAAATGCATGCAACCATTCATTCATCTAAACATTGTCATCATCTCACTGAGGTCTGCAGTCTCTCTGTTTTTGAATTTTGGACTGGGAGCTTTCCCCACCATGACAACTACAGTATATCGCTGGATTTCCTCTACAGTCATGTTATGTCATGTATTATTTTACTTTTGCTTATCAATCTACTTAGCCTTTAATATTCAGGCTTCATTTAATAGACAATATTTAAAAGCATTTGAACGCTGTGGTGGAACATAATTGCGCATTTACACATGCACTTTAATAAAGTTCGATTTTACTTTTACTTAAAGGAACAGCGTGTAGGATTTAGTGGCCTCTAGCGGTGAGGACTGCAGATTGCAACCAGCTGAAACTTCTCCCAGTTGGAATTCCCACAGTGTTCATTGTTCAGGAGGATTTTACTGGGAGCGGATTTGTCTGCTGAGGTCTCTTCTCTCTAAAAAAAAAGGGACCAGGTGATTTCAACCACTGAATAAAGCAGGTTATTGTCAAATGCTTCTCCAGTGCTGTTTGGCTCATTGCAGAGAGGCTGCTAACTACGATAGTCAACCAGAAAACATAAATGGCTTTACTTGGTGACAGTTTTTGGTTTGTCCATTCTAAGGCCCTACTACAAATTAGTATTTGGTGCTCTGGGTTTTCAGTACTATGAAGATTGTTTTCTTTTTACCAAGATAAATCGCCGTGGTAACTTATGCTGGACAGTTAACCTGCTCCGGAGCAGAGTATCGGATCACAGCCTGTCAACACCCCGACCTCTGACCAATCAGATCACTGAAGAAAAAGTATCCATGAACAGAAGTCCAGAGACTCAGGTAAAAAAGAGGAGCCTATGTTGTCACAATAGAAGCATTTCAGCGTGTCAGGGCTCTGTTTTCATTGGTTTTAAAACAGAGCTTCTAACAAACAAAGATATTGTTTACAATACTAAAAACATGATTTTAATCTGCATTTTGACTTTATCAAACTTTATCTTCATGTTATTATTTTTACACTCTAATTCCATCACTGCACTGCACTTTACAATAAGGTACCCAAAATTAGAGTAGTTACTGAGGAACTAATGAGTAGTTACTGAGAAACCAAGGTACCCAAAATTAGACTAATTACTGAGGAACTAATGAGGAACTAATGAGTAGTTACTGAGGAACTAAGCTACACAAACTTAGAGTAGTTACTGGCATGATACGCAGCTAGTTACCATTACAGTTTCACTGCACAACAATAAACACCAACACCCAACAAACACCAATTTTCATGTGGATATGTGATGAGGTCAGAGCGACAATGTGTTGTCTGGGATGGGTCATTTTACGCCTGTTAAATGCATTGCGTCTTTTCAAAGTACACTTCCGTCTGACGCTGCCTGTCCACATATCATACTGCTGTGACAGGTGTCATGTGGCTGACTGGCGGCTTAACATAACACTGTGAAAGGTCCTGGCTGGTCACATTATATGAATACAATTCTGCAATCAATGCTTTTCCTTGCCTGCAACAACTGTAGTATGAAGGGAAAGAAAGTCTGTGTAGGGCAGGCAGGAGGGGAGGCGAATGGGTCAAACAGACTCTGGACTTTCAGCTGGGAGCCAACTGTTCATTTCCAGTGTGAAACCAAAATCAGTGGAGCTATTTTAATAATAACATATTGTGCTAGCGTGTGTAGCTACTGAAGTATGTCATGTGACGTATGTAACATAACGACATTGGTAATGACTGAACCATGTTGGTTTTTGTCTGCATCTAACTTGTTGCCCAAACCTGACATAGAAAGGTAGTAAACATAAAAATGAAGTCTTTTACTGTGTGGGCAAACAGTTTGAGAACAACTATTCTCAATGCACAATTGCAAAGAATTTAGGGATTTCACCATCAACAATCTATAATATCATCAAAAGATTCAGAGAATTCTCTGCATTTAAGGGGCACAGGTTCAGTCCAATACTCTGCACGCTGGAACAGAGAGCTGGTGAGTCACTGGCGTCCGCTGAATGCACACAAATGGCAAACAGTTCAGAGGTGTGCAGCGGTACAGTTAGGAAGCAGACAGGAAGTGGCATCAGATGAGCAGAGGGTCCGATACAGGGGGAACACACAAGGGAAGCCAACACATTTGTTAGGAGCCGACTGTAGGTAGGTCGTAACCATTGAGGAACCAGCGGTGATGATGAGTGGATTCTGTGGCGGACACACACAAAGGCAGAATGGGCAGCCATGCTGTAAGGAAATCCACAGTGCAAGAAATCACAGGCAGCAGAACAGGTAAACTCACAACAGAGAGCTGACTGGCAGTCAGAGGCAGTGCCAGACATTGTAGACATCCGAGGCTTAAGCGTGGTCTAACTAGGGGGGTCCAGGGTCATGGTCCCCCGGGAGAAAGTTTTGAAAAAAGACTGACCTACAATAGATTCAGGTTACTGTATACTCAACCTGCTGCCCCTTGCTGTGAATCATCTACCTCCTCTTCCTTGACTTCCCCTGACTCATCTTTGGATCAAAGTAAATGCAGTGGATTGTTTATAATATTGCCTACTGTAATATAATATAATATAATTTAATATACTCGTACTCTTACTTATTGTAAAGTGTTACCCAATAACACAATAACAACCTGTGTAATGGGAACTAGGAATACATATAATATTTTATTTATTGAAATAATCCACATGCTGTTAACTAGGCTATTTTTTCACCCTTTACTTTGGTAGCAGAAACAGTCTGGTGTTACTTTGAAGTGTTTCATGTGACATATTCAGAGTAGTTTTGTTATGATCCAACTAAACAGCAAAAAAAATACTCTACACTACATGTAATTTAAGTCTCAGTCAACGCCACATTTTCTGACGTAAGATGACAGAGTATCGTTTACATCCCACACCTTTGATATTTTACTGTCTGGCATCCCCAGACGCAGACACTTCCGGTACTGTTTCATCTCATTAGATATGAAGTAGCCTTCTTCATTCATGGTTCTCATGATGTCACTTGTAATTAACACCTCCACCTCTTTCATTATGACATGAACAAGCTCGTGGCTGGATAGGAGACCCCAGTGTTGACTGATAACCAGCTTTGTGATGCCGGTTATCCAGACAGCCAGTGTTAGGGTTACTGAAGCCAGATAGCAAAAATATATCCTGGGTAGGTTGAACTGGCTTCATAGTGCAGGCCTCTGGGCTACTGTAGGAACATGATGGTGCAACATGGTGATCTCCACAACAAGGACAAGCTCCTTATGTAAATATAAACAGGTCATTTAATGGAACAAAAACATGGTGATTGTTATTTTCAGGTGATTTTACACCGAAGAAAACATACTTATTATATTATATTTCATATCTGCCAATACATCCCTCTAATACCTACACTGAACCCTTAAAATAAGTATTTTAATTTTATGCTACTTTATAAATTCAGAGCTAGATATTGTACTTTTAACTCTATGACATTCATCTGACATGTATAATTGCTAATTACAAAATAATTTCTGATAGAAAACACGTGATCAGCACTTAATAACACTCTGAACAGGGCCATTCTGCGTTACGTCTACTTTACCTTCAGTACTGTACATTTGGCACACACACAATTTTGGGACGCAAAAAAAAAGTATAGACAGCAGCTGGCCACTTCCGTAAGTCACTTGAGAGGACCGTGTTACACACACATCATTAACTCACAGTATCTCTCTCTCTCACACACACACCCACAGCTATTTTCAGTTATTAACCATGTAATAGCACAAGAAAATACACACACACATACACAGTGCACTTCTGTCCATCCAAAGCCTCCAGATGGTGTGTGTCCACACCTCTTTCTGTTCCGGTTCGAGGGGATATGGCAAGCTGGTCATCCATTGCATTCCTGAGCTCCAGATGTTTCCATACACACACAGAAACACACACATGAACACACTGTAACTGCTTCGCCTTCAAAATGGTGTTTGGATTATTTATGGTTTATTTCCTGCTGCGTTTTTTTTTTTTTTTTTTAACATTTCCTTCTTTGAGGAGTGAGAGTAAAACAGGAGAGGTTATATTTCACCTCCTACTGATGACTTAGGGAAAGTGCACGAATCTGAGATGGTGTGTATCAGTGAGTGTGTCTGTGTGTGTGCGAAAGAGGGTTGGATTGGCAGGAGAAGGAGGGGAAGGGAGGGGAGAACAGAAAAGCAGTGTAGAGACTCCTGTAGAGGAACGAAAAGGACGACGGAGGACATGAGTACAGCAGGGGAATGAAGGACAGAGGAGCTGAGGGATGAGAGAAGATGGAGAGGAGGAGGAGATGAAGAAAGATTATGCAATCAATCAATAGGTTCTTACAGTGTGAGCTCTGACAAAGACAACCAATTCTAAAATCAATTCACCCTCTGGGGCTCACAGCAAAGAGGCCTCTCTCTGTTACTGTCTCTCCATTTTGCTCTTCCCTCCTCCCTACTTCTTTCCAGTGTCCTCCTCTTCTTTAATACACAGAGCTGGAATCTCCACCCTGATTTGCTGTCACCTTCTGACTCAAAGCTGTAGCCAGCACTCCTTCTGTCAGCTCGTGACAGGACGTCGAACTTGCTAAGCACACGATGAGAGGCTTTCGGTCATGGGGGGTCAAAGGTCACACGGGTGGCTCGCTTAATTAGTGCCTTTACAGTGAGAAAGGTTAACAGAAAGGACTCACTTGCTTGTAAGAAGAGGGGATGCCGTGTGACTAATTGGCGCTGGTGTGTGTCTGTTAGCGAGCGTGTAGAGAAGACAGGCGTTTCGTCCTTCCACCTTGAATGCAACGTGACTGAGCTTTTAACCACCTGTCACATCTGTCAAGGAGCATGAAGTAGAGCAATCATTTCCTGTTTCGTAAGGCAAGCAGTTTGTGTGCGTGCGTGCGTGCGTGCGTGTGTGTGTGTGTGTGTGTGTGTGTGTGTGTGTGTGTGTGTGTGTGCTGGCTCGAGCGATGAGCATGCAGCGTGAAAATGTGCATTTCTTCCGACTGCTGAGCATGTTGCTGTAGTCAGGGCCAGGAGACTGGTGGAGGAATGCCCTTGAACTCAGGACAAAAACAACACACCAAACAGGCTGGCATCACTCCCAGACTCCCCGAAAAACAACTGGAATCAAAGAAGAGACAGAGAGGGGGAAAGTCTCTTCATGCCACTCAACGCTGACTCTAACAAAATGGGGTCATTTGTGGGAATTTTCTTTTCGACAAGACTGAAGAGCGGCACAGTGGTGCAGTGGTTAGCACTGTTGCCTCACAGCAAGAGGGTTCCTGGTACGAACCCAGGGTGGAGGAGCCCTTCTGTGTGGGGTTTGTATGTTCTACTCCGGCTTCCTCCCACAGTCCAAAGACATGCAGGTTAACTGGTGACTCTAAATTGTCCGTAGGTGTGAATGTGTGTGTGAATGGTTGTCTGTCTCTATGTGTCAGCCCTGTGATAGTCTGGTGACCTGTCCAGGGTGCACCCTGCCTCTCGTGGGGGGTCTCATGACCCCCAACAGGATAAGCGGTTACAGAAATAAATGAATGAAAACTTAAGAACTTTCCTTGTTTCCTGTTACTGAAAAGCAGAAGAGAAGAAGAAGAAGTGAAACAGAAAGACAGTGACTCATGACCATGACAGAACAGAAAAACTCAACCGCCACAGGAAAAAATGTTTGTACGTTTATGCAAACTACGGACATGTTATATTTGGATATCACTGGTATATATAGACAATTATGTTTCAACAGCGCTGTGGTTAACGTGTGCTTATGTCTTGGCTGCACAATCTTGGCAGGAAAAGCAGCGATGTCTCAGTAAATCACAGCTGGTTTTGTTGTTTGTTGGTCTCAAACAGTGATATGATACATATTAAAGATGCAAATTGGTTTTCTCTTGGTGACTGGGAAACTGTGAGAGTAGGTGAGAGGATGTGGAGTAAAAGGAAACTGGTATAAAAATTCCTTACTGCAGACATTACAGAGTACGGTGCTCCTATTAACAGTTCCATCCGACGTAAATTTTTCATCGATGGGGCCAAGCAGCATCGTCTTGTCTGCCTCCATCAAGTGACAAAGCCACTGTGGCCTTCAATGACACACCGGGTCAAAGGGCAACATGGAACATGATCAATCACCGTTCATTTTTTTTATTTGACAGCCCTAGAAAATACACATATCTACTTTCCTCCAAAAAGTTTGAGAAGCTTTGAGACGTGGCAATGACCTAGCCGGTGGGATACACATGCACTAACCTGACGCAGGCACATACCAACCAACCACAAGCCTGGATTACAACGCACAAACAGGTAGCGTGACTTCATTCTCCCTCACCATTACTGCGCACATCTTTACATGCTATAATAAAGGGATCTTTGTTGTAGGAAATTCACTTTCTTGCCAGGAGTTAGCTGAGAAAATTGATACCGCTCTCTGGTCCGAACGCTAAACATCTTCTCTAAATCTTTGGGACTTGAATCACCTGAAGGTGTGACTTGCTCTCTGTATATTATCCTGTTATCACACAGTCACTTTGGCTGCTGAAGAAATCAATAATGTGACCTGGATGCATCTGCATCTCGCAGGATGAGATCGGGACTGGGAAAAGGATGTGGAGCCATGTTGTCATGACAACTGCAATGTGTGATAGGCTGGACTCCCTGAATTTAATTTAATGTATTTATATTTTTTTATTATTATTTGTTTTTGTCTTGTCTTGCTGGGTTTAGATGTCAGTAATTTGTATGCTGTGAGTATTTTCGCTGTGTATTGTGCTTTCTTTGTCTTTCCTGTGTCACAGTCTGCTTCTCTCTCTCTCTCTCACCTGCTCCTGGTAAATTTCCTCTCTCACCTGCGCCCTGCTAGCCAGCCACGCCCCCTCATCAATACAACCCCACTCACCTGTGCACACAGCTGCTCCTCATCAGCACTCCCTGCATATAAGCAGCTGCTGCCTTTCCTTCACTGCCAGATTGTGCTTCAACCTCATGCAAGACAGTCCAGCACTCACGCTTGGTTCGAGTCCCCGGTATCGAAGCTGCTTGTTCATGACTTGACTACGTCGCCTGTTTCACCAGCCTTCTGTCCCTGACCACGAGTTCTGCCTCAGGGTCTCTGGTGTCCGTCTGGCTGTGTCTGTGTGGTGTTTTCCTGCCATGATGTTTTAAAGTGAGTGTTCCTACCTGCTCTGCCTTGTGTGTGTGTGTCCTTCTTTTACCTACCTGTCGGCTCATTCCCTGGACCCTAAACCCAGAGACTGTGTATGGGCTCCGTGCCCTGCTTGTGTTCTTGTTACCTTGTGTATAATAAAGGTTATTACCAACTGTCTGCCTGCCTCAGAGTGCTACATTTGGGTTCAGTCACACCTGTTACATCCTGCTTTAAAAAATGTTCAATAAAAATAAAATTATTCAAAGCAGCCATCTGTAATTCAGAAATAACAGACTGCTGAATGCCATAAGTGACCAGCCAGAATTAAATATTCAACAAGGCCGTGCAATGAATTACAATTAACCAGCTGCTAGCTTTTAGCTTCATTATAAGAGAGTTGGCAGACTGTCGACCTAAATGATATCCACATTTTGAATCTTGTTTCTTTCATCCCTGCATACTGCACTGTATGTGTGTGTCTGTGTTTAAGTGTGTATTGTCTCACATACAACTGAAATCTTGGATAATAGCATCTCTCCTCCCGGTGGACACACACTTGGACACACAACACACAGAGATATAGATGGGATCATTACAGCAGAAATCAATGTGTTGTCTTTCGTCACTGTTTTCTCCCACTTATTAAGCTCGTTAGTCAGAGAGAAAGGTGCTTGTTAGCAGTCAAATGTGTGTTTAAAAAGTCAAAGGTGGTGTTTAACGATGCTGTGGTCGATACTCCAGTTTCAGTACGGACAGCCCAATGAGTGTAGGGGGTAAGTGACAGAAGGGAAGCAGATAGAGAGAGATAGATGCATTTGTAAAGATATTTCAAACCATATATTAAGACATTAAATAAAAGTGAAAACATTCCACACATGCATCTGTCAGGCAAGTTCTGCTTTCCACATTTGGGCCTGAGAAGATAAACCGTAGTTTTTCAACTTGTAATCACACTTCAAAAAGACTAAGTCTAACTTTAACTGTGTGAAACATCCCGATAAAGTTCAGTGTTTCAACACAGCAGCAGCAGCAGCAGTAACATGTCAGCTGTCACTTTGCTGTAAACCTTTTGGTTTTTTTTCCTTTTACAGCAGCTGCGTCAGATATGCACAGTTCAATGAGGAAAAACAAAATATCAGAAAAGATACTTCGATAAACATAACATCTGTTGTCTCATAAAGGGATATGGTATTTAAAGACAATACAGCCGGCAATCTCCACCCGCCTGTCTGTCTGTGGGCTTTTGTTCCTCACACTTTATTTGTTTGACTCTCTCTCTCACGTTGACTCCCCTGATGTGAGCTGGCTCACCTTTCAGTACGATGTGATTGTTTTGTCGAGGTCACATTGCCACCCTTAAATTCTGAACAACCTTTCAAGCATTATCCATCTCAACAAACACGCAGGGTGCCATGGGATTATGCCGCTCACCTTGTCCTTACTGGTGGTTTTCTGTGTGCTTTCACTATTGGACTGATCTTTATGTTGGTATTAAAGTCATAAAAATGAAACAAACAACAAGAAAATCATGATTATATGTCAAAGACAGATGACAGTTGTGATTGAGAAGGTGTAGACTGAGGCCAGAGTTCATTACTTCTACCTTAATCACGATACAAAAGGTGTTTTTCTTTTCTTTCTTTTTAAAATTTGTACAAAATACAGAGTACTGTACAAATCAGACTACAAAGCACACTTAGTTTTACATTACTGTTTGGGATTCATTGTTTTTTCCTTCATCTGCATGGTATGAAAATCAAGTTTAGATGCCTGTGCCTGAAATGCGTGTTGAGTCACAAGTTGATTTTACTGATATGACATAGTGAAATAAGAGAATAAATTTGAGCCAATCTATTGCACGTGATACAAACACATAATTGTGCTCAATGTGATATATTCAGAAAATGAGCTGACACATGTTAAACCAGGGGTCTGTCTGCAACCTTTCATATCAAAGGAGCTACTTTTGGCCATAAAAAACATCTGTTTGGAGCTGAAAAACATATTTGAAGCTTTTATTAACAGGTTTTACGACAAGGTAACTAGTCTGCAGTGGGCTATTTATGATTATTTGGTGCTTTAACTTTGCAGCATTGTCGGTGAAAGCAGACAAATCTGTTCACACACTATTAAATTCTCTATTTTCTTATGAGACTTTTCCTTTTTGGCATTGAACTCAGGAGCCAGCCTATAGGGAGACTCAGACTGGCCAACACTATTGAGGTTCAGCTAAATTTAATACAAATTTTAGTTGACAAAATGCAGAAACTTTCTTTTATTTGTGTAGTTTACCCAGTCTTAAAGCATAAGAATCACTTTAAGCCTAAACTATTTTTATTGTATTTTATTTTTGTTTTTATGTTATTTTATTTAAATATTTTTTGTGAAAGAGAGGAACATTCAAACTTTAGATTTTAGAAGCCAAACAACAGCAACATGTGTATCTGAGTGTCTTTGTGTGTATGTATCATGTGTAATGGAGCTGAATGGTAAGCCAGACAGCAGCATGCACTATCTCTCTGGAGAAGATTCCTGTGGGAGACATACAGTATTGATTAAGAAGCCAGTTGATTAGGAGGATTCATGTTCTGTGGTTTATTTCATGCGGTCGTAGAAAAATGAGACAATCTTGGTGAGAAGTGGTGCTTTATAATATCGCTTTCATATCTGTTCGGAGCCCAATTATGTTCCAAACATACAAAAATATTGTAATGGTGGGTTTCTAAATGCATCGTTTTTTTTCTGTCCGTAATGCTCACTCATATCTTTATTTTTCATATAAGATATCTTCTGACTTGTCAGTAAAACAATGAATCATGCCCATGTTCTGTGATAATGTGCCAGCTATTGAGCTTTGAGCAGATTTCACTGCACATCACGATATGATGCCACACTCTTGGCCTTACTGTCGGCCATGCTCGTTAAAAATAAAGGGGTGTGGCTCATCTGCAGTCAACTTTAGGTGATGTGGAACATTGTGACTGGCTTATAGACATCTAATCAACTATGTTTGGCATTTGGGTGGAGTCAGATGACAGTAATTATAGAGCTAGACATTCAAAGTTATGTCTAGATCTGTCAAGGTTGTGTTGGAAAAAATCTTTCATTTTGTTAAAATATTAAAACTGTTGATGGAAACATATCTATTTAGCAATCTTTCTGACATCCCACGCCCCCCTCTTAGATTAAAAAAAACAACCAGAATGTTTTCTAAATAAAGTGTGGTAGACTTTTAAAACATCCCAACTTGTTTTCCATCTATTTCCTGTATTTCCTAAGTTGTATCTCTCAGCATTTGAGCAGCATCTGCTGTGTGGGCAGCAGCCCTGCCAAGTAAACAAGGCTCTTATTAACTATTAAACACTTCGCAGCAGGAACCGCAAAACACACAAACACACAGGCACGGACACACACACACACACACACACACACACACACACACACACACACACTACACACACGTATTTACACAAAGATGCTGCACAAATGCAAGTAAGTCTGAAGAGTGGTTGAGCGCCCCGGTGCAGAGTCAGTGGCCTCCTTTTTCCTCCAGTCACAGTGAAATTGGATCTCTCTGACTCCACTCTCTGTAAAGAGGTTGTACACTTAAACAGCAGCCGGACGGTGTCCCACTTGTCCTCTAATGGACGGACCGATGAGTGACTTAGTAAGCAAAGTGCGAGCCGGTCTGATTCAGCTCCACTACAGACACCTGAGACCTTGAAACACGCTCATGTGCAGTTATGTGAGTGGCTACAGAATCTTTTGGCTGAATTAAGGACAAGTGTTGAATGCTGAATCTCTACAAGCAAAAGTGCTGGACCCTGACCTTTGACCTGCAACTGTAAAGACACAGTAGCTGTTAACACATGATCATCAAGGGCAAAAATGCAGCTTCATCTCTTCCTATTTGTGGTTTCCTGTGAAACCTCTTTTCATGTGTCCGCATGAAAGTAAAGAGAATGCAGAAAGGAGAAAAGGATGTGAGATCCAGGACAGTTTTGTCTCTTCTCCTCTCATCATGTGATGACATCTGTTTGCAAGAAGGCACCACAAGAGGGCCCTGTCACACAGTCAGAGCCTGTCAATGCCCTCAACAAGAATATTAATAAACAGCAGCTTAAAACAAAGAGGTAAAAGATTACAAAGTGGAAGGCTGACTTGTATCAATTATGCTGTACCTTTAAATTAAAGGGATGCATTTATTCTAATCAATTCATTAAGTGTATCTTGGAAACTGTTATCAAGCTGAATTAGACGTGATTGGATTATGTTTAAGGCTGCAATCATTGATTAAATTGCTAAATTCAATTTATATCTAAGTTGTCTATGAAATGTTTAAAGAAGAGGTTCTGTTAGCCTTATATGACTTTTTACAATGTCTTGTTTTGTTTGCCCCTCAGTTTGAAATCCAAATGTGTTCAATCTACAATTATATATAACACAGTAAAGCAACATTTGAGGAGCTGGAAGCAAAAACACTCTGACACTGCTGCTTGATTGATTACCTAAAATGAGTAATCGACTGTCAGGATTGTTGCTCATTGATTTCCTGCTGATGCACTAATTGACTGAACAGCTAAATGTTTCAGCTCTTTTTTGTTTTGTTGCCAGCACAATAAAAATTGGCAAAACAGCACAATAATAAAGGCAGAGTGCTGCAGTGTATTTAATTTCATTACTCGCTTGTGTCACACACACAGAGTATACACTGCAGCAATATAAGATTAAATAACTGCACATCACTGGTAGAGAGTAATTTCAGTATAATTTTAAAGTACTTCACTTCAGTATTTTTGGCTACGTTGTGCTTCTACTCCACATTTCATAGGGAGATCTTGTACTTCTTCCCTACTTTATTCATTTTCTCTTGTGATCTCTTGATCTTGTGTGTCCAACTAGAGTGCAGGGCACTATAACTGTCATATAAATGGGTGTGTGCCTGTCCAAGTTTGCAGAGTTTTCCTTCCGCATGGTCTTACACGCGTTGCTCGCGTTGCTCTTTTTCTCTCAGTTCCTTCCCTCTCTCCAGCTCGTTACACTTACCTGCTCTCTAGGGGGAGATGGCCGAGTTATCTCACGTTACGTTAACCCTGAAACACACTGTATCGTTATCATCAAGCTCAGTGGAGCCAACTCAACTACCACTACACTAGTGAGAGGAGCGTATGTGGATAGAAAGAACATGAAATCAGCAGAAGGAGAGCTAGCTGTCAGTTAGCTACTAGCAGTTAGCAGCTAGTTATCGTTACCTCTGAGCAGTCAGTAGCCACAAGTAACAGCTCATGGAGGTTGCATTGATTTACACTGTGAGGGGGTTCAAGCTCTATTCTGTACAAATTAGTATAGGAAGAAGGTAAATTATAATGTCCTCATGATGTGTTCAGTGTAATCTTGTAAAATGTAGCTTCTGGTGAGAAACTTGAATAAATAGGGCAAAATATTAAACTCTCACAGAGCTAAGTCTCATTTTTCCAGTGATACACTCAGTTCTTCCCAAACACATGTTTTTAATTAAAACATTACTATTTAAAAGTAAACTGAAAGTGAAACTTATTTATGCTCTCTTTAAAGCCAGACTACTAAAATGTATTATCCATAATAAATGTGTTTGGGAAGCACTGAGCATACAGCTGGATGAGTTGTGTGAGAGTTTGTAAACAGATGTTTTGATATAGTTTTGTTGCTGTTACGTGGGCTCCCCAGTCAGTCAATAGATCAATATGTTTGCTGTTTTCTGTGGAGGCAAATCACAAATTTAAGTTAACACGGCATGACTTATTCATTTGCAAATTTTTTTTTTTTGTGGGTGAAGTATTCCTTTAAAGCTACACCCACCGCAGCTAACAGCTAACAGTAAAGTGCTACTCACACATTAATGCATCAGTATTAATAAATAATGTCATATATAGTAATGTAATAGTCTTGTAATAAAAGATCTCAGTACTTCTTCTTCCACCAATGAGTTCAGCTTATTTTTGGGGATTGCGTAATGCCCACTGACTTCATTTTTTGCGTCAACTAATGGAGGAACGGTCACTTTAACCTGGTGGTTTACACTCACTGTGACCTCTTAAGGCATTATTTCATTGAAGCGTGAGGCAAAATAAGGAATTACTTGGAAAAACTAGGACTACATTTCCACAGTATTAGATGGGAGGCTGATTTTGGTCAAATTCATGGGTGTGTGTGCGTTCACTCTGAAGGTGAAAAGTTAGCCTTGATGTTTTCATTCTCCACCTCTCTCCTGACCACAGCAGCAGCCCACTGAATGACACAGAAACTAGTTCACCCAGGAAGGAAACTCCCTGCTTTCCCAGAGGACGTCAGTCCAAAGTCCGCTTCAGCAGCTGTGTGTTTGTGTGCATGTGTTTATGAGAGAGACGAAGGAAAGAGGGGGGGCTGAGTCAATAGACTCACATTAGCTGACTCCCTCAAGTGTACCGCAAAGCATCAAAGGCTGAGTTTCATAGTGATACTAGCAGCGGTTTGTTTTAATAAAAACAACCCCCCACCTCCTCTTTCTTCCTTCCTCACAGCAGATTCTTTATTCACAGACTGCTGTCTGCCGGTATGAAGAGGATCTGCTGAAATGCAAACCATAGATGAGTAGTAAGGATGACATATCCATGAATGACGCATGGGGAAGGGGAGGGACACGCACACAACCCTACTTGGACAAATAAATTTACAGATCGACACACACACCCACACACAGTTGTAGAGGTGATGTAATAGCTTCCTGGAGCTGCTGTTTCCCAGAGTGAATATCTAAGTGTTGGCCTCAGCCAACTGTAGGACAGTAGATATAGTGGATACAGAGTCACAAAAGAAACACTGCCACTGCTCCCATTATACACCCAATACCCTCGGATCCACCTCTCAGACCTGCCTGTTTGAATACCTATATGTGACGCACATGAGCCCAAAGCCGCAAGCTTAAACATTTAGTATGTATCTCTATATCTCATACTTTCACATCAGTGCTTCATGCTATTTTACTCTAGCCCACATTTCCCATAAAACCTGCTTCCTCCTGTTACACTTACAGATCAAAGATTTCTTTCTCGAATGCTGGAAGCAATTTCTATTTTTGCTCCTTTACTCTTTCCACACCATCATGGAAATTATGTCTGCATTATGATAACTAGATGAAAGACAGTTCATGCGCTTATTCGTTTCAATGAAAGCACATGCTCCCAAAAAATGGTAAGATTTCGACATAGAGACTATGCACTGAGATGATGACCCCCAGAATAACTTTGAAATATTTAAATTTATGGTTCAACAACTGAAATTCCTTTATACTCTTTGTATCATATATAACACCTATAAACAACAAGACAGATATAAAAGTTGGAGAATTGATATAAACAGTAAAAGGAACATTAAGTCCAGAAGAGTCTGTTCCTGGGCGCTGAATGTTGGCCACGCTAAAAGGCCAGGGGTCCATGCCCAACAGGTGTAAGAAGAGGCATATTGTTGGGAGTAAAACTGGGGCACGGACCCTGTCTGTCTGTAGGCGTCCTCTCTCTTTCCTGCACTGATGCCAGGCAGATTTGCTCAGTGTTAATTTGAATGGATGCAATTCAAGATGTGGCGCTGCAGCTTAGTGCCATTAATTAACATCACATAAGGAGATTAGCAAAGTTGAAAGAGCAGTAAAGGAGGCTTAATATGAAGACCAACCAAACCAAAGTAAATCAAATACAGATTTCTGTGGGCCGAGGCTGCGTTCCTGTTCAGTGACGGGCTCAGGCTGTCTGAGGGGCCGGGGTGAAAAGAATAAGAAGGGCACCAGCTGTAGGCGGTGGGACCCCAGGGCGAAGGCTTTGTAGCATAGTAGCCTACGGCACTTCATCATGTTTTCTCCACTCGAAGATCACTCAGAGGGCACTTCATCATGTTTTCTCCACTCGAAGATCACTCAGAGGGCACTTCATCACATTTTCTCTACTGGAGGGGCACTTCATCACATTTTCCAACTGAACTATGCAATCTGAAAACATTTTATAATCAGCCAGAAATGGATGCTTACTGTCACATTCTCGTTTTTCTTGTCAAGTGTTTCCTGTTTTATTTTGAAACTCACGTCTTGTCTCGTCTCAGGTATCTTCACTTCCTGCTCCCCCTGTGTTTCCCGCTTGTTTGATCACCTACCCGTCCTAATGTATCACACCTGTGTCTCATTGTCTCCCCTCTTTATTCTCTGTGTTTCCCTTTGTGTGTGCCAGTTCATCTTGAACTTTGAGTCAGCGGTCCAGATGTTTCTTTGTTAGTTTGTTTGCCTTGTGATATTGGCCCTCTTCTTGGATTTCTGGATTTTGTCTTTGCCTGTTTTTTTTGGATTCCTTTGCTTGGATGACTGACATCTGTGTACCGAACCTAATCTGAAATTAAAGGACCTTGTTTTGAACTTTGTTCCATTCCTGAGTCTGCATTTGAGTCTCTTTTGGTTCAGTGTGATACTTTTGAACTTGCTACCTGCATCATTAAAAAAGTAGCTCAGCAGCTAATTTGTTTCTACTATGCTAAAAAAAAAGTGAAACTGTCTATTTGAAATCTTTGTCGACACTCTGACTGTCCTTGTTTTCAGATGACTGCCATGTGAAGGAACTGGTATCGCTTGCTGGGAAGGAAGGAGGAAAAGTTCTGGGAAGTGAAGCAGAAAATTGATGCAGATGGTAATCAGATGATTGCCACCCAGTCATCTTCTGTTACAGTCACATTGCTTTCATACTGTTCCTGTCTGTACAGATATGACTAGTTTGTTACCGACTGCTTGAGCTTTTGTCCACTTCCATCTTTAACGAGACCACAAAAGTTGGACCTGTCTTCTACCATCACTGCTTTCCAAGTGTTTGTCTTTGTCTCTTCAGGACAGATAGAAATGTGGGGACTTTCATAAAGAGTAGCCAACAAGCTAAAAAGCTTCTCCCCTGGCCCTTTGATTTAAATTATCCATCTGAGCAGGACAGGATTTTTGTCTGTGTAACATAAGAGAATTTTGCTTGCATCCAAATTACCATAATGTTCTCTGAAATCACTCATTCCTGCAGGTCTTATCTGTTATTGTGTTGCCTTCGGGGAATACAAGTCAGTGCTTCCTGACCCAGACTAAGAACTGGACACAATGGCCACATTGAGGCCTAATTAGCCATCTGCAGCAGAACTTTTGCTTCACTGATAGTGGGTGTATTACCTGGAAACCAGAGCCTGTATCCACGTGGTTTCTGGACCACTTCACATCACCCACCGCACCGTTGTGTCAGGGAAATATAAGCTGGGTGGAGATTCAGAGGAGCCAGTGGTGAGCGTGGGTGTGTATGTGTGGACTGGACTGCACACTGAACCACAGGATGGTGTATCATTGTTACTCCTCCCTGCTGCAGCCCTGCAGTTCAAAATGTGTTATTCCCCTGAATTTAGACACTGTGGCTGAAAGTCCTTGAGACCAGTGACCTTTCTCCCTCCCTCCCTCTTGCTCTCTCTTTCATTTTCGTGGTGAGGTTGGCACTGAGCCGCAGAGCAGCTCTGTTGGCCTGGATAGAATTACAGTTGCAAAGTGCACAGCAGCTGGCACCCAGGATGTGGGTGAGAAAATCAGGGACTCTCCAAGACTCCCTGGTGAGCGGAAAAGGGCATAATGAGGAGAACAGATAACCAGGCTCCTCAGGCAGTCTCTTCTTGCATTTCACTTTCACATTTCAAGGACAAGTGAGTGAGTGTTTCTGAAATCTACCATGAAGATTCCCATCACAGGTGGCCCTCCTACATGGTTTCAGTGGTAGGAGTGCAGAGAAGATGCGTTTTAGCTGAATGTTATCTCATTTGCTCTGTGAACTGACAACAGTAAAATCATAAGAGCTCTTGTTAAAAAAGGCAATTACCAAGTTTTGGAAGCATTAACTTGGTCATAACACTGGGAAGATGTTTTGTTTTTTCCACAAGCAGTCTGAAAGGGGCACTCCAATGATTTTACACAGGAAGTTCAGGTTAATCATCACAAGGAGCCCATGAGAACAGCTGCATAATGCCTTCTGATCTGAAGCTTTGTCAATGCAGAGAAAAAACTAACCTTTAATTGAGGGTTCACTTATTAGCTTTTCCCAGACCTTTCAACTGCATCTCATGGTCTTCATCAGTTTGCTCAGTTGTCTGCACATGAGGTAAGTATGGAACTACAGTCACATTACAGCAAGTGATCATTAGACTGCAATTATCTCTGTTCAAATATGGTCTTTGGTCTAGGATGTGAATATCCGCCTTGATCTTTCTCTGGACAGATTCCTGATCAATGACCTTTGACCTTTTCCCAGTCAGCAAAGATTTTAAGATTTTAAGATGTTGCCATCTTGTGACTGAAAGACTGTGGCAAGGTGCTCTGGCAGCGCAACCAGTGGCTCAGGTCATGGGTTGACTCCAGATGTAAATTTCAGGTAATTCCAGAACATTTATATAGTTCAAAGAACATAGTCCCTAAAAAAACCCTTTTTTAATGTTGTCAGTACTAGAAGAACTGGTGATGATAACAGTTCTTAGAAAAAAACTTTAAGGACTTTTTAAGCTCCTGTTTTAGAGTAGGTACTTTCCAAGCAGGAGGAACCTTGAGTGACACAAGTGTATAGTGATCGGTCAAACACAGCCAGTGCAGCAGCCGCCATTTTTTTTATTTTTTTTTAAACAAATGCATGAGTTTTGTAAAAAAACAGACAACACAAACAACAGTTCGAAAGGGAAAAAAACTGAAGACAACATGGACAAATCGACGAACGGTGAAGTCCTTTACTGAGCATATATGCAGCAAGGGAAAATCAACGCAGTTTTCACTCGTCAAAGCAAAGCTATTGTTGCTATACCAACCGCTGGCCGGCTTACGTCACTCCAGTGTTTCTCTTGGTGGTGCGAACACAACTAGAAAAAAGCCTTTGTAGGTATGTAGTTGTCAGCTCTCCAGTGGGCACTTCCTCTTAGGGAGTCCCCAGTACAATTTGGTCCGAAAACACCATAAGAGACTTCCAAGCCTGAGCCTGAGCCTGTTTACACTTAGATTTTTGAACAGATTAAAGAAGCAAAAAGTTTTAACGAATGAGCTTTAGAGGTGTTGGTAGGCAGGACACAGCCAAGCTAGCTGTTTCCACCTGTTTCCAGTCTTTGTGCTAAGCTAAGTTAGCATTTAGACCAAAGAGTGAGAGCAGGCTGTTCTCAGTCACTGTTCACACTCATACAAATGAAACGTAATACACTATGGTTTGTATATAACCCCCATAATCAACAAAGTCTGCATTAAGAGGTGGCTGGAGTGGTGCACGTGTCAAACAAACACAGGACTTTGACCAAGGACACCAGAGGGCCAACTACGAAGCACGAGTTGAAGTTAGCAAGATAACTTCAGAGTTGCCTCTGGGTTTTTAGTGCCACACAGCGGACTCGCCATGTAAATTTATGTTGAATAGCTAACCTGTCCCGGAGCAGTTGTGTTCAGAGTATCGGATTACAACCTGCCAATATCCCGACCACTGAACAATCAGATCACTAAAGATCACTAACAAATAAACAATCGACAAAAGTCTGGGGTGACAGGTAAGAAAGAGTAGGCTTTATAGGTCAGAGGAATCATTGAATTGTTGCAGAGATCTCTTTTCGCTGGTTTTAAAACAGAGCTTCTTCCAAACAGAGAGACTGTTTGCTAAAATAAACACATAATTTTAGCTGCATTTTCACTCATGCAAATTTTATTTTCATCCGCAGTGACAGCTGACAGCGTTGGTATTTTTACATTCTGATTCACTGCAGCCTAAAATAACATGAGACACCTGGTGACGAGAGCTAAAAAAAAAAATACACGAACAATCAGAAAGATAATCCACACACTGTGAACTGGCTCCCATTATTATGAATGCAACATTTTGGTCAGATAAACCTCATCGATCATCAACCAGGCTACTTTTTCACCCTTTACTTCAGCAGCAGAAACATTCTGGCATCACTTTAAAGTGTTTCATGTGACATATTCAGAGGAGTTTGTTAATCATCCAATTAAATACCCCAAAATACTCACTCAGTATCAATTCCATATATAATGATATCGTCATTTATATCAGATGTTGGTCTACATTTAATATTCTGACATTATGTTTCTACATCTTCTGACGATTACAGTTGTTAATATTTCACACTAATAACTTTTTACCGACTCATAAATCAAACATTTCCACAAGTAATTCAGTAGTGTCACCATTTCATCTCATAACATACAAAATAAGCTACTTCAAGTGTAGTGGTTAGAGCACTCATCTTCCATGAGGAAGGTCCTGCTGCGGTCGACGTCAGCAAAGGCATGCGGTCGCAAGAGGTTCCCACCGTCGAATCAAACAGTATCAGATTCCTTAAGGAGGCTTCATGATAAGACGTAACTCTGGAATCTGAGTGAAGTCCTCAACCAGGGCAAGTCACATGCCCGTTGTAGACAGGAGGTTCTTAGACGTAAAAGCAGATTCACCTCATTCATGGTTCTGACAATGTTGCTCATAATGAACAGCGCCACCTCTGTCACTTGAATGTGCTCATGGCTGGATAGGAAAACCCAGAGAAGACTGAACTAGATGATAACCATCTTCGTGATACAGGTTATCCAGACGGCCAATGTTAGCATTAGTGAAGCCAGATAACGAAAAGATATCCAGGGTATATCCAGTTGAACAGACTTTGTAGCGCAGGCCTCAGAGTTCTTGTCCTGTGTGAAACCAAAAGTCACCATTGTTATCAACGTACGTTATGTCACGCCACACCCAACCTTGATTATTTTCCAAAACCTGACGAAACCGGCATAAGTTTGACAGACATTATACAAACTATTGTATGAGAATATTTTGGTGTGTGGTATCAATCTTCAGATCGAAGCATATTTCCTAAAATGTTGAACTTTTCCTTTAAGAATGAACTTTCAGGCTCAAATGAGGTTGTTGTTTTTGTTGAATTTTACTGCATACCTGCTATGTCCCGTAGTTTTCTTACTAATTTTATCAGATCTTTCAGAGAATTGAGTCATCTGTTCAACAACTGAGTGACAATTGAATTTCTTGGAACAAAAGGCCATAAAAACAAACAAAAAACACCGGTCACTGTGGTCTTGGAATGTCCACTATGTGTTGACAGTCTGGCTAGTGGTTGAGTGCAGCGTAGGTGTCTGCATGTATCTGTGCATGCATGCATGACCACAAGACCACGGATGGTCAACGTAAATGTCAGCACTGACATGATAAGAACCACGGGGTTTCCTTGGTTATGTCCAGGATGCAGCAAGCGGATGTTTTCGGAAAGTCAAGTGCATGCCATTATTCCAACCATGAAACCGCAGAGGAACTATTTGATGCTGTTTGTTCCCATTCTCACATTTAAGTGTTAACTCACACATCTTAAAGTTATATTTCTATACATACAGTAATGTTCTGCAAGGGCCTGTCATCATGAGGTGTCTCCTCTTGATGACAGGCAGTGAAGCAAATCAAATTTCTATGTAAAGCACAGACTCTGACGTGTTTCAGCAAAGTCAAGGGGGAAGTTGCATTGACGTTTTTGCAACACTGAGATTCAGGGTTTATGGGCACTGTGGTCTGAATATGGAAAAACACTTGTGCAAACAGTACCACTGGTATGAGAGGGTGGGGGATTTTTTTAATAAAGATTCTATCAAAGTATCGCTGACATTTTGTGTTGATATTTAGAGATAACACTTAAAAAGAGGTTACAACATAAAGTCATTGTTGCTCTCACTGACATTACTGCTGCTCCAATGACTGAAGGTCTTTCAGTAAGCATAAAAACTCGAGGCTGAGAGAGAACTGGGGTCAGTGCAGAGATCTTTCAGTTTTGGTAGTAGCCTCATGTTCAGGGATTTTGAACCAACTTATAATTTTAGCTGCATTTTCTCTATTTTCTTTTTTGACTGTGAGTGAAGATTGAGTTAATGAGTAATTCGCCCCCTGATGAATCATTCTCAGGCTGGTCATCTGGCTGGTTTAACTCTCACATTTTAATGTGAATAAAAACCTGTGCCATAGGTTAACGGATGGCATTAATTAATGCTTTCATTGTTTATGTAATTACAAAATACATCTCTCTGTCTTGAAAAGTTCTTTGCAAAAGGAGGACCTCGCAGTATTTTTTACATTCGCTCTCCTCATGTATGGGCTTCTGTAGACTCACTGTTCTGTGCCGAAGGTCAACAAATACATTATTCACGGAGAACAGATGCACATTTATTTCCCAGTGCACACAACAAACAGCACAGCTACACAACATGTTTAACAATGAGCACATATTTCACTTTATATGGAACGCAGAGGAGATTATTATCACTGTAGGTGTCTCCACCAAAACAAAAAACCCACAGCTAGATGTAAGGAGTGCTGACACCGTACCTTCGTCGTGATCAGTGGTGTAGTGCAGGGTATACACGTGTACATTTTTCTGGCCATTTGTACTGTATGTCCACCTACCACTGGATTATTAAGGAAAGTATACCCACCACTCCTTGGTAACCTACCAGTCTAACTAGTAGCACACCCACCTCATCAACTACCACACTGATTATGATAGATATGGGCATTGTAGTTCAGTTTGAGCTACCCAAGTATACAGCCTTCTGGTACTATAAATGCTAACCTGCACACCTAATCTGTTGTTTAAAAAAAACCAAAAATTCACTATTCACTCTCATTTGGGTAACGATAGCTAAAAACTACAGTGCTGGAGTCGGCTTCTTTTTTTAAATTAAAGTCTATTTTTGGTCCCGTCTTTAAAGGGACAGTTCATCCCCAAATTAAAAATACATTTTTCTCTCTTACCTGTAATGCTGTTTATGAATCTAGATTGTTTTGGTGTTGCCAAGTACAAACTCTGGACTTTCACTCGGGAGACTGCCGTTTGTGCCCCATGTAAAACCAAAAGTAATGTGTTAGTATGTGTAGCAAACTACGCAACCTCATTCTTTTATTACCTAAACTTCCCGCATACTGTTGTTGCCTAAACCTAAGAAAGTAAACCCAAAAGCTAAGTCTTTTACGTACACAATTTTGAAAAGAAACTGAATGTATTTAACAGGCAGAAACAAATTATCAGTGAAAAAGGCAATTTTATTTTGAAAAGACACAATGTGTCGACCTCATCACATATCAACGTTTGGTCATGGACCTTCCCCATCCACATACAATGTGAAAGATGTTGGTTGTTGACGTCTTGGGACGCCGCATCTGCCTGTTACATGCATTGTCTTCCTTCATAATACACTTCCAGATTACTGTTAATTTATTATGCTGATCCGTTCTGTACGACATCTATTGCACGTCTGTCCGTCCTGGAAGAGGGATCCCTCCTCATTTGCTCTTCCTGAGGTTTCTACCATTTTTCCCCGGTAAAGGGTTTTTTTGGGGGAGTTTTTCCTTATCCACTGTGAGGGTCCAAAGGACAGAGGGATGTCGTATGCTGTAAAGCCCTGTGAGGCAAATTGTGATTTGTGATATTGGACTTTATAAATAAAATTGATTGAATTGATTGATTGACTTCCATTTTCACAGGAAATTTATTGTTTACATACTGTCTCTTCAAAATAAAAGCACTTTGTCAGCACAACAATGCAAATTGACTTTTTATTTATTCATTTAGGAATAAAGAACAGGGTTTAGCTTTATAATCTTATGGGATGCAAACACTGCACTGCTACCCATCCATCAAAACTCCCACCCACCCTACTTGGACTTTCGCCACCTTAACTTTCGTTCTTGT
Organism: Epinephelus cyanopodus; assembly: GCA_026686955.1. Lineage (NCBI taxonomy): Eukaryota > Metazoa > Chordata > Actinopteri > Perciformes > Serranidae > Epinephelus > Epinephelus cyanopodus. Next base: position 28,694,548 of record CM048931.1, read on the forward strand.
CCTGCCATGTTTCCCCCGATGCTACTGGGTGCTGTTAAACTATAATGGTGACCAGCTCCATATCATGCCAACGTTAAAGCTTTTTTTCATCGGTGTCTGACAATGCAAGTCACTGCCCAAATGCCGAATTTCGACGACTTCAGAGTGAGACCGGGTTGCCCTGACTATTCTAAACTCACCCTGAAGGCTTACATAGAGCATCATAGTTTGGCGTGTAGGGCCATGATGGTATTTGACAAGTTGGGAGTTAGAATGTGTTGCTTCTTTAAAAATTATGACCTAGTTAGGTCCAAGTAGTCTCAAGTAGGAACTATTTTCTTTGTCTTGAACTACACCCACCAACTGTATCACTGCACTGAAGGAAGAGTCTACTCACAGACAGGCTCGTGCTCGTGACAGCGCAAGTTGTAAACATTAATGGTGTCTATCATCTTGGCTGAGCTGTAATGACAGCTAGCTCAGCAGTGCTAGGTGAGCTGGCAGTAGAGGCATGTTTCCTCTTGTGCGGTGGCACAACCGACCAGACTGGTGGGTATAGTTCAGAAGAAAGAAAATAGTTCCTACATGAAACTGCCCACAACAAGGTCTGTGGATCATCTTCAGTAGCCAGTTCATGATTTCTGGGAAGACACATTGCTGTTGAGTTTTTCAGGTGTATTTTGTGGTATTTTGAGCACCACAAGCTGAGTGCCATCTAGTTCCATTATTTTCAAGAGAAATCAGGCATCTCTGCACTAAAATGATTATTCACATCCACACTGTCACTCAGAAACTGGACCACATCTGTTAACATAGAGTAGAAATGCTTATCTATAACAATTTTTTTGGAGAATGAGGATCAAAAACAGCTCATCACATCACTGGGAATTCCTGTCGTCAAGCAATTGGGATGTAGTTCACACAACAACCTGCAGATTGTTCCCATAGTGACATTCAGAATAGTGAAGTGGTTACAACAGAAACACGAGGCTTCTGACCAGATAATGTGACTGTCTGCACAAACAATTGAGGTCTATGCAATCACCTCAACAATTTCAGTTCTACGTAGAGTTTCCATTTAAATGAGTAGAAATGCATGAATTCTTGCATGCGCAAAAAAAAACAGGAACATAGGAGGTTCCTCTGTGACATGAAAGTCCAAAAATAGCACAAAGTGAAATGCGTCTGTCTGTGTGGGTGAGTAGAGTCTGAATAATAACAGTAGCTAAATTTAAATCTCTATTACCTCATTGCTGATGTGCAGTTTTGACAGAAGCGCTATTTAGACTTGATTTCAACTTAAACTTCACCACTTGATTGAAAACAAACAAGACCATTCAGTGTGTGTGTGTGTGTGTATGTAAATGTTGTGTTTGTGTGGGATGGAAATACTTGTGGGGGAATTCACTCCACTAAATGCCAGATCTTGACATATAGAGGGGAAATCTGACTGACGCTTTTTTTAACTTAATCACAACACTTCTTTACAGGAGAGAGAAATGCTAAGTCATTCACAACAGTGCAGTTGTCTGGTTCCCAACAGTAAATGTCAAATGTCTTTTTTCCCCCGAGTCACTCACTTTGTCCACTTGTGGTAGTGGGTTTGGCTTTGTGCATGGGGATCCCCACTTGGATCACCTTTGACCCCTACTTTATCCTCACAACAACTGAGCCAAAGAATGTGTGGTAGATAGGAAAGTGTGAGAGATACCTCTGTGAGTAGAATCAGTGCGACTGATTCAGAAAGAAAGCTGTGCAGGTGTTGGAGGGGGAGTTGCGGTGCGAAAGTGGACGTGAACTATGATTGTGTGTGTGTGTGTGTGGTTGGAGGGTGATGAGACCAGACTAGCGTGATGGAAAGCCCAGCCGACTGCTAACACAAACACACCACGGGGAGAAAAAGAGAAGAGGCGGTGAGGGGGGGGGCAGGGATGTTAAAAAGGTGGGGGAGGAATGATAGAGAGAAAGAGTGTTTTGTGTCAGCTTTACAACGATGACATTACGATGCTGATGTTCACCAGTATTGACAGGGTCGAGGGAGTGTTTACACTAGAGTCCATTATCAAGTTTGCTCAGCTGAGAGCAGATCCATATTTTGACCTCAGGAGACCCCCCAACCTTTCCTGCCACTGGAGCCCAGAGAGGAGAGACTCGGCCCTGGGTAGGGAGGGGAGTGGAGGGGCTTGGATTCTGGATTTCAGAGATGTTTCACACACTTAAAAAACAGTGTGGTGTGTGTTTGCATCATTACCATAATTGAGAGTGACTGCTAATGGGCCATGGACGGGGAGGTGTTGGCACTCCCCCTCCGAAATTCCCGTTTGACAAATTATGTGAATGAATGAGAGGAGAGGCAAAGCTGGCTCGGCCCCAGGCTCCTGAGCGACAGACGGGGTCAAACAGAGTAGATATGGGACTTGTGTGAGTGTGCTGGGTGAGCTTACTGCTGTGCATTGGCTGGCACTCTCACAATCACAGTTTAGGCCGTGTGCCAAGCAAAACATATCCACTTTATCTAGCAGACGTCTAACGGAGACAAGCCCAGGATCATGCCAAAGATGGTAGACCATTGTATCTTTTGTCCTTCCGCGGCTGTGTTTTCCTCCAGCTTAAAATGTTGAGTTGTTTAGTAAGTCTTTGGCTCCTGCTCAGCGGAGCAGCCGGCGAGGCGAGGTTACTCCATGTCATTGGAATCTGTGCACAATGGACTCAGCCCCCCCTTCCTCCTTCTTAGCACCAGCTTGTGAACCCCTCTGCAAGAGCCCTGGTTTTATTGACCCCCACCTCCCCTCCCTGCTCCTCTACCCCATCATCCACCCATGCACATTTTGGGTCCCCACACACACAGGAGCCCTTAGTGTTAAATGGCTCCCTGATGGAGCAATATAAACATCACTGTTCAATTCAAGGCCACGGTTCACTTGGAATGCACCCCACCACAACTCCTTGTAGTAAGCACTTCATGTCTCTCCTACTCTCTCTCTCCTTATTTGTCTCTCTTCCCTCCCTCCTTAACTCCCCCCTCTCTCGCTCTCTCTCTCGCTCTCTCTCTCACTCTCTCAGATACATCTCAGAGCGTCGTTGCCATGGCACCTCCTGCCTTAGTCAGTACGGCGTTAAAACACGGTCACTCTCCTGGCTTGCGCGTGGGATGTTCAGTCAGCATGTTGGTGCGCACCGGTTGAAAGCTGCGCTGGTACTCGTGTGTGCGTAACTCCGCTCTGTCCCGGGATGAGACTTCGCCAGCAGCTGCGAGAGCTGTGAGGTCCGTAGTGGAAGCACGCGGGGACACGTCGCGCACACCTGCGGCTGGATGGAGGGACTTGCGCCGCAGCCGCTGTCGCCGCACTCCTCCGATTGCTTCACCTCCACTCGTGGTCCACGAGGGAGCGCGCTTGTAAGCTGATTTAACCCGGGGGATGTGAATACCTCTCCGGGATTAGTAGGTTATTGGGTGAACGACAATGCCCCGCGGCTCGGTCCGGCACTCCCGGCTATTGTTCGTGCGGCGGCGGACGCTGGGTGCCCGGTCTAGCCCGGTTCATCTCCAGTAAGCTGTACAGCGTCTGCTCCTGTGGCCCCCCTCCCTCGCCGCTTCGCTCAGGTCGCCCTCCCGGTGTGGACAGGATAATATGACTTCCTGGCTCCGCGCATACGGCAGCGTCCCTCTGTGTCTCCTGCTCTGCTGCGTGGTGGTCGCTGTCTGCGCAGAAGCCTCCAGTGCCGGTGAGTGGAGGCTCATTAGGGCCAATTACATCATCCAGCAATTAGCCGACATCATGTATCAGTGTCGAGACATCACTGCGCAACATCAGCTGCCGTGCTGCGCTCTCTGCAGGGGGTCGATGGCTTCCCAAATGTTTCATTTAAAGGACTCCTCATCCCCTTAAAGACGCATTTTATATTTCCACTGTCATTGTGGCAAGTTTTAGGCAGACTACCAACCTTTGAACAAAGCAATCAAGCTTATAAACTGTCTCATTTAACACACATTAAAGCAGGGGAGTAACAAACTATTCATTTTTTTGAAAGGAAACCTCCAAACCCACAACAAGGGGAGCCACTGGAGTAGCCCGCACCACATCAACCTCTTGTTTCAGCATGTATTGATCAGTTATAATTGCAACTTAAACGCTTCACCTATTTTGATGTTTGCCAGAGGCCAGGAGTGCTAATTGGGTCAACACTGCTTGTTAGTGGGCTGTTAGGGATGCTGGGACCTGCAGCATTTTCTCTGTCCTACATTCCAACCCTGTAGCTCACTGAAATTGCTCTGGAAAATTGAATTTCACCAGATAAATCACTTCAATGAATCATTAATCGCACCACGGGGAGCTCAAGGTTCATTTTGTGTTGCCCTGTAAAGTCCTCAGTGTCTACGTCATGCTGTCATTTTTCTGCTAATGTTGCATTAAAGTATCTTGCATGAGCGATTTGTCACAGTGTCCCTCCATTAAGTGTGTGCATGTTGCATTCACAGAGTGATTAGTTAGTCCTGTCTGTGCATGTGTTTGCATATGTGTGTGTGGGGGTGTGGGAAATGATCCATTGCACCACTCCAACGACTCAAGCACCTGTTCCCACACTCCAGGCCGTTTTCCCACTACACGGCTGGCTGATGCTCGCTGAATAGCCTCATACGCGATGCTAAGTGGTGCTTCCATCATCAAAAGTGTGCATGAGATGTCTAAATATCCACAGGGGCTCGGCTGCATGGCTAATGAGTGTTGACACACACATTCTTTCATATGCTAATCGCAGACTCTTCTCTTTACATCCCGTTTCTGTCTCCCTTTCTACCTCTTTCCCCATCTCTCTCTCTCTCTCTGCAGGTGACAGTGTGTGTTGGTCTCCTAGTGTCGCTTCTTGTACAGAGTGTCTCAGACGTGGGCCACAGTGTGCCTGGTGCTTCAAGGAGGTAGGAATGTGTATACAAAGTGTGGGTTTGAGACAGAAAAAGAGAGAACGTGGCAGACATTCAGCAGCATTCCTCAGATGACACACACCAAAGCTGTGATGCCATCCACGGATGCGAATATAATGTGTGTGTTCGGGCTCAGCGGCCCGCCCTGTGACCTGTGTGAGTGTGTCTTTGTGTGTGTGAATGTCTCCTCGCGTGCTTTCTCAGGGACAGAGCCACTTTCTATCCATGTGTTTAGTCTGGGCGCTCACACATATCACTGCATTTGTTTCAACGTGTGCATCTGCCTGTGTGTTTGTCTGTATCTGCTCTCTGGGTGTCAGTGTGTCTCGTAAAGAGCCCACCCTGAATCAGCCTTGGGAAGCTGTAAAGCCTCCCAGCGCCACACCAGTCACAACACACACACACACACACTGTACTGTCTAGTCTAGACTGTCAACATGTGTGTGTTTACAGACTTCAGGTGCTTTCCCATCCTGTGAGTCCTAACCTTAACTGACATCATTAAGTAGGGCCGGAAAGCATTCACACACCAACAGCCTTCACACACGACGTCACAGATCCATGATTGGAAAAGCACTGGCAAGTAAGCAGGTACAGTGCTTGTAATTATGCATGCTCACATTTTGCCATTGACATACGGCGTCAGGCGAAGGGGCAAACTCTGTGAGGAAAGTCCGGGGAAGTCGCTGTGAAACTTTCTGGTACTCAGAGTCGCTACAGGACAAATTATAGCCACAGAGACAGCCATAAATAAAGCTTTCAAGTTACATGGTCACATATTTAGCTGTAGTTTCAGCTTTCATTGCAGAGTGTTTGCTGCTCTGCTCTTGTGCTATTTCTGCTTCAGAAGTAGTAGTAATCTCAATCAATTGCGCTGTATCATTCCCTATCCGCTTGATTATGTTACACTCATACCAATCAGGCCCATCACATGCTGTAAACACACACATTTAATGGCGTAGTTGTATTTTTCCAGTGTTAGTCACTGTGTTGTTGAGCGAGTTTCTCACAGAGAAGTACCAAAGGTCACTAATCCACCCCAAAGCTGCAATGCGTGACGCTGTTGTGCCGTATTATTGGAGCAAGTAGCTATCAGGCAGCGAAGAGGTTAATCACAGCAAGATTTACAGAAATCTCCTATGGTTCTATCCATCTGAGCTGCTGCTTTTATTTCACCCTCCTTTCGTCTGTAATCAGATACGGACAGATTAGATGTGGACACGAACAGGACACTTCTTCCTGATTTGCTAAACTGGTGACTCACTTCAGAATTACATAATGATGTGGTAATGGCTCTGAAGTCAGTGCAACTACGTCACAGATCAATACAAACATCATGAGAACGACAGAAACGAAAAATGAAACTAAGGTGAGTCACTGTGGCGTCAGTTTCAATGTGTGAAATAAAGGTCTTTCACACTGTGCTGTGCAGTGAGATCAGAAAATGAAGAGGGCGAAAGAGCTCATGCATTTCAAACTCTGCACTCTGGAGTGTTCGTACTCCTGCAAGTTTGAGTAGAAATTGATTCTTTTGACCTTGGAATCTTGCTTCACAGTTACTCAAAGGGATGCATCTGACAGAGTATACATTCATGATGATCATATATTTGGTAGCAGCAGTGCATCTTTCCTGTGGGTTCATGGAGGATAATGTGGTATTCTACTTGACCTACTTGTTTGTGTCACTTGTTCTCATTCCCGAGATGCGATTATCGTGATAAAATCTTTAAAGACGGCTTAGTTGTATTATCTTAACAACTGTCTGGCAGCTTTTCCTCCTGGGTCTTGTTTAGTTTTTTGTGTTGCTCTCTGAATTTTACACAATATATCATTGGAGCTTATGAGATGTCTAAACTCACCACTTCCCTTCATGACCTCGTGTGACCTCTAGGACTTCCTGGATGGGGCCGGGCCGAACCAGCGCTGCGACCTGCCAGTGAAGCTGCTCAGGAGAGGCTGTGGACAGGAGTTCATGGAACAGTCAGAGATCAAGGTGGAGGTCAACGCGACGGTCAGCAGCACTCAAGTGTCCCCACGAGACATCAGTGTCACCCTCAGACCAGGTAGACGAAGGGCACATCTGGATTTGTGCCGTGAATGCAGCTTTAAGTCAAGTATAAAATGGCGTATCATTGTAGTGTGTGATCAGGCAGCTGCTTTCGGTTTAGTTTCTACGTTGGGGTTGCTCATTTCTGTTTATTTTTTATTATCTAAAATCTTTAGTTTTAGTTTAGTTTTGATGAGTTTCGGTATTAGTGTCGTTTATTTATTATTATTTCTATTTCAAATACTATTCAGGGCAAAATTTAAGAAGTTCAGAACAGGTTTTAAAACATAAACACAACTCTTTGTGAGGACAGGTGACTCACAGTCACGTAGAGACCACAGTTTCAATAAACAAACATACCAGTGTCCCATTGTGGTTGTTGTTTTGACAGATAAAACCAAATGAACACAGATTAAACTAAAGATATTTCCTGTTTATCCTATCTCTAACTTTAATAACCTTGGTTCAAAATGAATGATTTTATTGTGTGTGTGTGTGTGTGTGTGTGTGTGTGTGTGTGTGTGTGTGTGTGTGATTAGGTGCACAGGCCAGCGTCGTAGTGGCTGTGAAGCAGCTTGAGCGTTACCCTGTGGACCTGTACTACCTGGTTGATGTGTCGGCGTCTATGCAGGAAAACCTTGATCATGTAAGTGTCCGTCGTGTTTCTCACTGCCCAAGCATTTCACTTATTTTTCTCAAAGGACCTGTACACGACATCCAGAGCACGTCTATGAGTCAGTGTCTGAGCTGGCGTCGTCTGCACATGGCTCTTAACATGGAGGTGACAGCTTATGGTGCCAACAGTGCGAGCAGTGTTGACGAGGGTGTTAACATGTGGAGGGACTAGAGGAAGACACAGTTGCTGTTTTTAGCGGTAATCACCCATAATGGCTGTATGAGCACAGTTCAAAGCAACGGCGATGAGCGAGTCAGTGGGACACACACACACACACACACAGGGACCCACATGCACTAACATGCACGCGCAGCTGGACTGTCTATCACAACAAAGAACAGAGAGAGTGACTTCATTCTCTGCTCCGGACACCATGACTCCACTGTATCTTTGCACAGCACAAGTTGTTTGCTGCTTTATAATGCTCTGAATGTTGCACTTTTAAGGAAAGAGTGTATTTTTAAAAGATTTAAATTCTGAATCCTCACAACCTCCTACACTGTAATTATGGTGGATGGAAACAAACAAGTCCTGTCGACTCAGATAATAGATATCATCATGGGCAGATATCAAGTTTAGAATTTTTTTTTGCTCAGTCTAATTTACTCAAATGAGCAATCTCTTTAAAAATGAATTAAAAAGTTTTCATCTCATTCTGTCTCACCCTCTACCTCTTCATCCCTTTCTGTTTCTCCCTTCTACCATCCTTTATCCGCCCTCTGATTTCCCAAATGTCATCCACCTCCCTCTGCAATTTCTCTGTGGTCCAGTTGAAGACAGTGGGCGTAGCGCTGTCTCTTCGTATGACGGAGCACTCCTCGGACCTTTGGCTGGGTTTCGGCTCGTTTGTTGACAAACCTGTGTCCCCTTACATCAATGTCCACCCCTCCAAGATCAACAACCCCTGCAGGTAAGACACACAATCTGTTGGTTGGCTTATTGATTGCTGAAAAAAGCAGGGATAGTACTCACAGCATAGCTCATTTTGTGATTTTTTTTTTTTATTAGTATGAGCAAAATAGATCTTTAAAACCTTAAAAGTTTGCCTTGTTATGTTCGTCGGCTAACTTTTTTTCTTTTAATGAGACCGGAAGAGTGATGATTATTTAAAAATGCATCCGAGCAAGCTTTTCCCATTAGTTGCTCCCAATTTTGTGTGACTCAGAGAGAGATTCATCAGTTGTTGTGGGGCAACATTGTTGTGATGATGAGCTGTGCTGGGAGACGGAAACAACAGACGTAGCATTTTGATTTGTCCTGAGATCTGCGGCTTTGGATGTTGGAATTTAAAAAACTCTCTGGACCATCTCCGTCTCTCAACAGTGATTTTGAGATCCGCTGTCGCCCGGCCCATGGCTTCCACCATGTCCTGAGCATGACTGGGAACATGAGCGAGTTCACGCGCGTGATAAAACGCCAGCGAATCTCTGGAAACATGGACACACCTGAGGGAGGACTAGATGCTATGCTGCAAGCTGCCGTCTGCCAGGTGTGTAGGCACAGATACTGAAAGCCAGGCTTGTGTGGGTAACAAACAGAAAGGGAGTTAGCGACATGTTTTTTAAGGCGGGTCATTTTCAATGTTTTGAATATGTTAAGAAAAATGAGGCATAACCCCAAATTTGGTAGTAAGCCTGCATGGTGGTGAAAGGGGCGTTTATCCTGGGAGAATAGTGGCACTCTGACTCAGCACTGGATATCACCACTGGAATCCCACTAAGTAATGACACCACCGCTGGGGTATGGCAGACACACACACACAGAGTTGCTTATGCTATGGCTGCAGGAGGGCCGTGAATCACAGCACGCAGGGGGCCCCTGAGTAACCACCCTGCAGGGAAACACCACGGTGGTCATCGCTCTAGAAATAGACTCTCCATTATGTCAGACCTACTTATAAACTCACTGGCTTTCCTTAAATACACACATGTGTACACACACACTCACATAGGCCGATTTTTTTTCTCACACTGCCTATGACAAGTCACAGACATAAAGAGGCAGCGTCTGTGACTGGTGGCGGAATTTCTGCTGCGTTTCCTTTAATTGGGCATAACAGACGGAGCTGATCACCACGGGAGCTAATGTAGGTCAGATGAGTAAAATGTTTGAATTTGCAGTTTCTTACCACATGTGTAAAAAATATAAAGCATGCACATATTTTCCACATCAGTCTGTGTGAATGCAGTTGACTAATGGGGATAGAAATGAGAGAATCTATAAAACTACTCTATGGAAACAGAACACACATGATTTACACACATTACACAGTGTCCTGATTCTTCTCCGTCTCTCTTCTAGAGATCCGTGGGTTGGAGACCACAGGCCAAGCGTCTGCTGCTCCTGATGACCGATCAGCCATCTCACCTCGCCTTGGATAGCCGGCTCGCGGGGATTGTGACGCCACACGACGGACTGTGTCACCTGGAAAACAATGTCTACACGGGGAGCACGAAGATGGTAAGAGGAGGAGGAAGCTTGGCTTTTAAGGGCTGAACATCTTAACTGGGTGTTTAATGCATCTTAAAGCTCACATGGTGTCACATACATATGGAGTGTGCAAGTTACCACATGGGCTGCAGGTAAAATGAGCCTTGCAGAGTAAAAAAAATGGGACAAAACAATATTAATTAATGAATTGTAGAGGTGCTGGTACACAGATTTTGCTACCTTTGAATATAGCCAACTGTTTTCCAGTCTTTGTGCTAAGCTAAGCTGCTGCTGGCAGTAGCTGCATATTTATAATCTACTGTAGCAGTACAGTAGAGTAGTAGTGATCTTCTTATCTAATGCCTGCCAAGAAAATTAAATAAGCTTATTTCCCCAAATGTCAAACTATTACTTTAAAGGAATACTTCACACCCCAAATGATCATTTGTGTATCAGTTTTTCAGCCCATGTTATGTTGACTTTGTGGAGAAAATGTTGTTTTTCCCACAAGTCTCCATGCTGAATTAAGAATCCAAAAATGGAGAAAACTCTTGATGAGTTGAAGTCATTGAGGTCCATGTTTAACAGCAGCAAAACTATATCGAAACATTAGTTTACAAACTCTCAGAGAACAAGTACAGTAATCCAAATCCCATTTTTCCAGTCGTACACTCAGTCGCTCCCAAACACAACAGTTTTCGACGGGGGAAACAAATTAAAAGTGAAATTTGTCTCTTCAAAGCCAAACTCCATTGACACAAACAGTAATTTTACCTCACTGAATACAGGAGCTGCTGGTCTACCACTGGTGAATCCCGAACTAACCCTTTAAAACACCAAAGTCACACAGTAACACAAACAAACTAACTGATGGAGCATCTAACATGTTAAGCAAGGTACATTTTTTTGTCAATGGAGTCTGGCTTTGAAAAGAGTAAAGGTACGTTTCACTTTTAGTTCAGTTCCTTGTCTGCACCCAGTTGAGCATGCAACTGATGCGACTATGACTTCAATTCATCAAGAAGAATTTTTGGATTCTCCGTTCACTGGAGGCATGCGAGAAAAACAAAGTGATCTTGTGTGATCAAAGTGATCTACCAAATTCGACATAACACGAGGTGAGTAAATGATAAGCAAGTGATCATTTGGGGGGTAAAGTATTCCTCTACAGCTATGGACTGTGCACACTCTACTACATGGGGTGCAGTTGAATCGTGGGCCATGTAGATGCGAGTTTGTAGACAAATTACGGTATATCAGGAATAGTGGGCTTAAATTTGATACGGCACATTAGGGGGGAAAAGGGAGTGCGTTCCTGAGAAAATACTTTTTTGTATAAAGCCTGTTGTTTGTCTCCTTTTCAGGACCACCCCAGTTTGGGTCAGTTGTCTGATAAGCTGCTTGAAAACCATATTTACTCCATCTTTGCTGTGGAGAAGCAGCAGTACCAGTGGTACGAGGTAATCTCCCCCACACAAGTGTCCACAACAACATTGTTTTTACGGTCGTGAGGCTTCCATAAGGGAGTATAACGTCTTTACCTTCATCTCCCTTTGCTTCTCTAGGAGTTGGTACGATTACTGCCTGGCTCCTACCTGGGAAAGTTAGGCCTCTTCCAGGCTCCGAACCTTATAGAGCTGGTGGTGGACGCCTACAAGGTACAGAGCACTCACTCACTTCCTCTGAAACTTCTTTCTCATTTTTATCCTCTGTATATTATTCATCCTTCAGAGTACAAAGAGAAGGATGGGGACAAGTGAAAGGTTAGAGAGAAGAGAGCAGCAGCACAGCATGAGCTGAATTCATGAGCCCACGCAGTATCGGTTCAGATGTGTTGAGAGGCATTGGTCCGCTGGTCTGCTGAGGCAACATGAACTCAGCTCGTAGCAGTAATAGCACATTCCTGCTTGCGGGAAACAAAAGGCCCTGGAGAATTAGGTTTGACTGTGCAGAGTCCAGGGGAATGACACTTTTAATTTAAACCTTAATTAAGCTGGAGATGACTGGAGATGTTTTGGGTCGCTGAAGGCGTAATCAAACAGAAAAACATGGATAAGAACATGAGGTTAAGGAGGGGTAAGACCTTGTGTGTGCGTGTGTGTGTGTGTGTGTGAGAGAGAGAGAGAGAGAGAGAGAGAGAGACTAGGGGTTTGTTCGGTTGGAAGCAGTTTAGGCTATAATCTTGCCTCAGGCACAGCGCTCCATTGTTTGCCTGGAGAATCTGCCGAATCCACAGATCTGGGTGCACAGCCGTGCAGACGTGCAGACACACACACACACACACACACACACACACACAGGCATACACACGCAGCAGAGCCTGAACAGAAGCTGGCTTTATCATAGCTATCAGATCCCCACGGAAAACCATGTGTCCTAATCATGGACGAATACAAAGATGCTATTTTTGGCCCCACCTCCTGGTTCCCATACCACCCCCCCGTATTTCAAACAGAAAGAAAGGAGGGCTTTCTGGGGACATGTGACAACTTTGATTAATCGCACTTCTCCCTTTCTATCTCTCTTTCTCGCTCTCGCCTCATTACTTTTCACTCACGCAGATTATATTCATTAAATTTTTAGACTGTCGCTGCTCTTCCCACTCTCTTTTATCACAACCCACATTCCCTTAAAAGCAGCATAATACATTGGATTTGTTGCTATCAGGCAGTGAAGTTAATGTTGCTATTTCTCTCTGTCTCTGCCCTCGCTTCTTCAGAGGTTGTTGTCGGAGGTGTCAGTGTCAGTGTCAGTGGAGGACAAGGCAGTCAGCAGGTACTGGGTGTCTGTAACACCTCTCTGTCCCGATGGATCCACTGTGAAGGACCAGAGCTGCACGGGGGTGCAGCCAGATCAGACGGTAATTACACAAGCATTCCTTCAGTACACAGTGGTGGATCATGCCACTGGCGACAAAGACGACCACCTAGGTCAAGACGCTGAAAAAATAATTTGTCTAAGTTGTTCATACACAACAGTATCAAAGCACACACTGTGCACACACTGTGCAAAACTTTGGCTTAATCTTGCTCATATTTACACGGCAATCTTTCTTTTAAGCTGCCAGCGATGTCACGGGACATTTATTGGGTGTATTGGATTACCGTGACACATACAAACACGCTCACACACAAACATCTCTGAGCTAAAGATTTGGCAAATAATCCGAGTTGAACGGATTACAGACTGTGTTTAACAGGAAAACATTTCACAGGGATTCCATGACCTATGCGTCCTAAAATCCTTACCTTGCTCAATATGAGAGGCTTTATGCCAACAAATAGGACATTTATATTTAGAAATAGGTCACTGGACTTCCATGGCTCTCATACCTGTTCCATTTATTCGGCATGTGAAAATATAAGTCTGCACCACTGCAGAGGAGCTCTGCTGCAGTACTTATGGTTGTACAAGAGGTTACTGTCCAGAAATGCACAGCTATAACGACTAAAGAAACCCCCGCTTTGGTACTAATTATAACATTTTCAGTACATTTGGAAATTGTCTTCCTGTTCACTCCCTAAACTGCTGATGAGACTCATCTCCTCCGTAACCTTCTGGGGCTTTTAACTCAGTCGAACACCAAGATGCTTAATGACTGCTCCATAGTTACTCACTTGTGCACACAGACTAAAGTCCAGCCTTTTAATCCATGGGTGGCTTAAAGTGAATTATGGAAAATACCCACATTTACCAGAAAGGCGATAAAAATCAAGTGAAAGGCCTGGCTGTAAATTCAAAGCTTGGGCGTGCACAATTTTCCGCACACATCAGCAGAATAATTATTCACATTAAGAATCGCACTTAGAATTCAGTTACTTATGCTGGATAAGTGACCTGGAAGTATTTTAAGTCTTATCAGAGATTGGTATCATTATGCAATGAGTGGTGGTTTATTTTGTGTTAGTCTTTTTGAGAATCACAGCTGGACTTTCATGGGGGAAATACATTGTTACTTTGCTGTTTTCTCTGGAACTGTGTGGGATCTTTGAAACAACAGCGGTAACATCAGGAACGAAATGTTTGTGAGTTAGTCAGTCGTGAATCTGTTTTGTTGGTGTGTTTTTACATAAATATTTGTCATTCTCTACTCTTTCTATCAGGGAAAACCACAGAAAAAAGTTTTAGTCTTAGGCAGTGTCCTCATTTAGTGTACTCGTGGCCTGAGGGTAGAAGCTCTCCCTGGTGTTTCCCCCTGGTGTGTCTAGTACCTTCTTCTCAATCTCAGCAGGGAGGAAAAGGCATTATCCAGGTGGTGGGGGTCCTTGATGATTCACACAGCTTTATTCTTGCACATCTGGTGTAAATTATCTCGGCAGAGTAGAGCATCCTTTAGACCTTGCTCTACTTGCCTTGCATTCCCTGTCAGGACACTCTCGATGGCGCAGGGGTAGATATTCCTCAATATTTGAAGTGTCGAGGCCAGGCCCTTGATGATGTGGACACCAAGGTACTGGAAGCTGTCCATCCTTCATAACAAGGACCCATTGATATTAAAGCTGGTGTTGTTCCGTCCCTGTTTCTTCCCAAACTCTATCATCTAGTGGATAAAGTCCTCTACTTTCTTCAGGTAGGCCTTTTCATTGTTATCTGACATCAGACCCACCACACATCAGGGGGCTCACAACGCAGCCCTGGGGTGCTCTGGTGTTAAGAATGAGGATAGAAGAGGTGTGTCCACGCACTCTCACCACCTGGGCTCCGCCTGTCAGGAAGTCAAGGATCCACGTGCACAGTGAGGTGTTTAGTCCCAGGTCCTTGAGCTTTGTGACGAGCCAGGAAAGTAGACTAGCTGAGGCTGATTGGAAAGTGAGTAGTTTTGCAGAGATTTGATCATAAACCAAAGAACTGGACAAGTTTAAACTTTGACTTTATGATGACGCTAGAGAAAACAGTCAGGGGATCACAAAAGTTATCAGGATTCATACTCTGGGCACTATCCATCCAGTAGTTGTTAAGATATTTCAGGCTGGACCAAAGTCATGATTGTCTTTTTGTCCTCCCATGAAGGTCTACTTCAATATCACCATCGGCATGCGCTCTTGTCCTGACGACGGCAAAGATGAAGATGTCACAGTGTTGATTCGACCTTTGGGTTACAATGAATCGACCGTTGTTAGGATCCACTCCAAATGCCGCTGCAACTGTGGACCCACGGGGCGCTGCAACGACGAAGACCAATCACCATGCGGAGGAGCACAGGACAGCTCCAATCAGGAGCAGACGCCAGCGCATGGACTAATTAAGGACTCAGATGGAGATTCAAACCGCAACTGCAGAGCAGATGGGTCTGATGTGGACTGCAGTGGTCGGGGAGTGTGTGAGTGTGGGAGGTGTGTGTGTGATGAAACCAGGCTTGGGACTGTATACGGGAAATACTGTGAGATAGATGACTTCTCCTGCCCGTATGAAGGGGGACTGCTGTGTGGAGGTAAGGGAGGAACACAGAGATATCAAAAAGCACTTCTAATGCAAAAACACAGTCTATAGACTATTTTCTTTTTTTATTTGTCTCTAAAATGCTCTTTCCTCCCGTCTCTGTCTGTTCTTCTCAGGGTGTGGTGTGTGTGTGTCAGGTGAGTGTGTGTGCGAGGATGACTGGACGGGTGATAGCTGTGCTTGTCCCGTCTCCACGGCAACCTGCCAATCCGCCGACGGCTTGCTTTGCAGCGGGCGGGGCAGATGTGTGTGTGGCCAGTGTGTGTGTGACGACCCCCGACAATCTGGAGACTTCTGTGAGAGATGTCCTGCTTGCCAAAGCACCTGCCAATCATACTGGTACTTGTCAGTTTCTGTTTGCTACCACAAAGCATGATGGGAGCTGTTACAGAACTATTCATAGCCGAGGCTGACACTGTTGTCCTCTCTCTTTCAGGAAGTGTGTCGACTGCCACCTTTCTCACGGTCTTACACAGAAAGAGGCAGGCATCTGCAACAACACCTGTGCTCCACTGGTGGGCTACATGGACGACATATTAGGTAAATCTGGGTTTAATTTAATGCCTGGGCTTCTTGTAAAAAAGATTGAGCTTCCTGTTTACCATTTGACTCAGAATTTAACGATACACCATGCAGGACTGTCCTGAAAAGCGAAGTATAAACTGCAGAAATGCAGAAATAATCCCTCTCAATCATCACGTATGACTCACTGGAAGTGCGTGGCGGTGTATTTTTCTGCAGAGACTTTGCCCTCTGCCTGTATTTTCTTCTTATTTTCTTTGTTTGGGATGTTTTGTTTTCTACAATTCATTTTTTGTTGACCACCGCATTGTTTTTCGACACGAACAAAATTATCTTTGGTAGCATTTTTTCATGGTTCTCTCCTGCAGATTAATCAAATGCTATAGGTTCACACAAAGTGGGTTTGGGAAACTAATTCACGACTGTTTGGGATTGGATAGCGTTAATGTTAGTTGCTTCAATAAATCAAGGGAAGAAAATTGGTTCGTGACACACTTTTTAAGCACTGTAATCTTTGGGCTTGGGGGGAGGTATCAAGTATCAGATCAAAAGGCTCAAGTCCAAGTGAGGTCTTGAGTCAATGGTGAGTCTTTTTTGATTTTGTTGAGCCCAAAGTCATCAAATTTAGTCTGACTCAAGTCCATTTGTGTGACTCAAGTCCACATCTCCTGTTGAAAGTGGCAAAAATGTGCAGTAGAGCTGAGGTAAAGTGCAGAGTTGGGGGACAAGTTTGTGGATTTGTCACTTCCAGCAGCACCATTCACATTACACACACTGATTTGAGTCATTGTAACAGTGGTATGAAAATATTGATCGGTGCAGCTTTAACATGAAAGCTGAAGAGCTGTAAAACACAGCAGCTCTCTTGTAATGCCTCTCACATTGATTCCTTTGTTTTAAGTAATCCAGGAGGATTTTCACCAGGCCTCGGAGCTTAACGTGTCTGGACTGAATAACAACTCACTTAAACTCGCGTCTCTCTATTTTCAGGCCAAGCAGGAGAGATGTGGATCCAGTGTATGTACATCAGTAATGACGGCTGTCGCTATCGCTTTCAAACAAGCTCGGAGTCGGATCAGACGCAGCTTCACATAAGCAGAAGACCAGGTATGATGTACACACACACACACACACACACACATACAAACAAGTCTTCATTTGAGGTCACTTCCATTGCTACTATTGCTTCACTACTACACCCTGGTGCGTTTGAGTCAGCAAGCCTGCTGTCAGTGTTACAGCTGTTTTTTACATTTCCCCTCGGTTCCCAGCTCACCTTGTCATGGCCACACACACACGCACACACACACACACACGATTGAAAGCCCACTAACACACACATGCCCTGGGTTACACACTCACACATTACCGCACATCCAAGTGTTACAGTTCAACCCCGCCTTCCCGATTTTTGGAACAGCACCGTTCATTGTGCGTCCCCTCCCCCTCCCTCCACCTCCCCCTGTTCCCCTCACCCCCGCCCCTCCACCCAACGGGACAGTCTCTTCCGGCTCACGCCTACTCCTCCCGGGTGCAGCAGGAGCCAGGTCTCTATGGAAACCCTGTTACAAAATGTCAGAGCACTCTTTGGGCTCTTTGTTTTGAGCGATGAGCCCGTCATCCACACATGCTCCCCAGCAGATCCACAGCCAGCTGACTACTCAGTGCAGCACCACTGGCACAGCTGCCACCGACCGAGCTCTGTGTGTGTGTGTGTGTGTGTTTGTGTTTGTATGGAGAGTAGCTAAGTATATTTACTGAGGTATTTGTATTTTACATGAGTGTTTTCATTTTATGCTTCTTAATACTTCTTTTCCACTTCATTTTAGAGGCGAAACTTGTGAGTGTTAACTTTTTGCCCGCCACAGTGAAAAGCACCCTGTCCCAGTTCTCCACAGTGAAACCTTATGTTCATATCCACAGTGTGTGCCAGCAGCAGCCGACTGGTAGGAACATTCCTGAGCGTGTGTGCCCTGACAGTGCTGTGCGGGCTGGTGGTGGTGGCTGTGTCCCGGCTGCTGCTACAGAAGCGAGGCTTGTCACCAGAGGGCGCTGCTGAGGACAAAGGCTATCACTGCACTGGAAAGGTTAGCTCGCAAAAGTCAAGTACGCTTGAGGCGGTCAGCAGGGTTTTAATTGGGGGAAAGGCTGAAGTGTCCCTGAAGCCCGGCCTCAGAAGCATCAGGGACCCCTCAGCTCAGTGCAGGATATTTTTGTTCATGTGTACAGTCCGCTGAAACCAAGAGTGAGAAATTTGAGTCTGCTGTTTTGAGGTACAGCTGTATTTTACATTTCCTGTCAACTCCCAGCTCGCCATCTACACTGTCCAGATTTGTGACCTTACAATGATGTACAGCACCTTTGAGAAGAAGGAGGCGATGAACATTTCAGTGGGGGGGGGGGGTCTGGAGACATGTTTGCCTAAAGTGGTATGAAAGTATTTGGAACCCCTCATTTATTGTTCATCGTTCACCGCAGATCATCTTAATGACACGAAGGACTGCGTGAATTCTTAAATGGAGCACAGTTCCCTGCTGGTGTTGCAGACGTAACGTTATACTCTCAGGGGGATCTCGTTCATGTTTACATTAGCTGGGAGTTTTGCAAGTGTTGGAAAGCTGCACACACTCCCTCAACAAATGGTCACCCTCTGCATTTTAGGTTGAATATTTATGAAATCCACCCAAAGGGAGCTCCTGATTTTAAAAGGCCACTATTAAAGACAATGTACTAGTCACTTGGATAACAATGCAGCAAAATACCCAAAATGCATCCCTGTGCATCTCCCTGGGTGCTGACCCACGTGCTGTCCTCTCCAGACCCAGGCTTATAACCAGCACAGCATTTGTAGCGTTGCTTTAGTGACCAGGAAACTCACCAACCAAATGCATGTGTTAAATCACCTCATGTGATGATACTTAGCCAATCAGATCTGCGCATTACAACTTGAGCGAGGGAGCTGAAACACTCACACAGGACAGATGAGATGAGAGACAACAGTTGGAGAAGTGAGAGTCAGAGAGAAGTAATTTCACGTGGTGTGTTTCAAAGAGAGAGAAGTAGTGTGCATTATACTGTTTTACCGTCCCCCACCCGATAAAATCAGAGGCGGATATTTTAACTAAATGTGAGGAAATTACGACTATTTTAATGTCATTTGAGTTGACTGCCCCTTTAAATTTCTCAAACACTCTACAGAAAAACCACATGGACTTGATCATGGTCATAATTAGCGTAATCCCGAACAGGAATCCTTTGACATTTTCACATAACCTTTGAAGGATTTTTTAATTAAATCTCAAATACAATGACTTTCCTTTTATCTATCCATCCATTTTCATAACTGCTTATCCTCTTTGGGGTCGCGGGGGGGCTGGAGCCTATCCCAGCTGACACTGGGCGAGAGACTGTCACAGGGCTGACACATAGAGACAGACGACCATTCACACTCACACCAAGGACAATTTAGAGTCACCAGTTAACCTGCGTGTCTTTGGACTGTGGGAGGAAGCCGGAGTACCCTTGAAAAGCCATGCTGATACTGGAAGAACATGTAAACTCTGGGCCTCCATTTTTTTTGGATGGATAGCTTCAGTTTTTAATGTAATTAGATTTAATATGTAATTTTGCTGACTGCATATTTCTCTCACCCTTCAGGACCTGTCGTACATCCCAACAACCAATGAGAAGACAGTCACCTACAGGCGGGACCGTCCGCCTGACCGGCCCGTTGAGATGCACATCCAGGTTTCCAAGATGAACCTCAGCGACGCCTGGCAGTGCTAGGCAAAGGTCAGAGGTCAGACGGATATTAACACAGAGGGAGATTCAACTAAAGGCTTCTTTTCCGCCTCTAAACCTTCATGAAACGTCAACCAGCTGCATGTGGAGACGCAGATAACGAATAACTAAACTATGAAACCTCCATGGGATTCCATTGGTTAAACGAACTGACCAAGCTCTCATCAAGTGTGTGACTGAAGTGGCCAGTATCCTGGAAGACGAAACGAAGAGCACATGTCCCCCCACCTCTTTTTCCTCTGTAGCAGCTTCTTCCGCAGGGTAAAGGGTGGTCGTTCCTCGCTTTTTAGCCATGCAGCAATCACTGCTCTAACTTATGAGTGTGTGTGTGTGTGTGAGCGGGTGTGTGTGAGAAAGAGAGAAAAGGAGAGTGCATGTGGTGCGGGTAAAGGCATTTTTGCTCTATTTAGGCTTTCTATTTATGATTTTATAGTAAAAACACTACATGTTTTTGGGTTTATGTGATCGTGAGGCACTCCAACACTTCAATGCTCCAACTGAACCATCTCCCTGTCTTATTCTGCCCCCTTGTGGCCAGCTTGAGGTACGACATTTTCTCCTCCAATAATACTGTCAACACATTACTGACCTCAGCTGTACTGCCTTGGGATTTAATCCACAAAGCACACCATTGACTCTGTATGCCTTTTTTTTTTCCTGATTCATTTAGATGTTTAGTCATGTGCGGCATACTTCTTTGTTGCATTTTGTTTTCGTTAACCGATCAACTGCAAATTAGTGTTACCTTATGACATTTTTATCATGATCAGTGAGAGTATAGTTTCGTGTGATTGTCAGTCGTTGGCGATCTGGTTAGACTTGCACTAGAACAATTGTTTTTGCATTATACTACTGAAGACTGTGGGATCTGCGGCAGGAGAGCTGCGATTGTGGGTTTGAAATGATTAGTTTCCTACATGTTGGGCATTAGAAGTCACCTATCCTACGCATTAAGTGCATTTGAAGCTAATGTAACAAATCCACAACACTGGAATAACTATGGATTGGAAAATCTTATTTTAAAAAAGCGACATACTGGCAAGTAATGGCAACTGCATCATCAAACGCCTGCACGTGTAGCCTCTATAACAGTAAGAGAGCAAAGAACTGTGTCTGCATGCATCTACTGATCATCCCAGAGCACTTACTGATGCGTTTAGACTCCGAGACTAACTCCTGGGCAGAGGTACAAATCAGCTCTGAAGGCACTGGGATCAGTGAGATCAGAGGAGGACTTACACCCCTCATGCACTAGATCCTCTGGATCCAGAGTGCCAGTTGCATCTTGTAATACTTGCGCTCGCCCAATCCTGTTCCTCTTTGAGTTTTATTTAACACATTGTTGTTTACAGCAATAGCTGCTCTCTGTTACTGTAAGTCAGGAACACTAATTATTATTTATTGTGATTTTTTTTTCCTTTTTATTTATGTTAATTGTACTATTTTATGATTAGGCTACTTGGGTTACAGGTAGTAAGTACTGTTTGTGTTTATGAAGAGTGGTCTCTATCTCTAACCACGAGAGTAATGCAGCAATAAGGTTATAATCATCTCATCTGACCGGACACTGAGTTCGGAGTAACAACGGCACTTTCCTGTGTAGTTTTGCTGTCTATTAATGTGATTAGTTGCGTAGCGTGAATGTTTTCATCACAATAAAATGTGCAAGATTTTTTTTTTTATCATATCTTGAGTTCCTTTTCCTCTACAGGTTGTATTTGGAATATTTTGAAACAAAATGTGGCCTAAGTCAAGTTAGTCTGGTGAAAAGTTTAACATATTTTTACTAAGCTAGTGTCTCATTTGCAAGCTGTACTTTTAATGGCTATGAGTTCAATATTTTTAGGTCAGGCTAATGTGCGGTTTTAAGCAGATCAGGCAAATAACTAACAAAAAGGGAAAAGCATGGTGTGACCAACCTGTGTGCTCCAAAAAAGAGCAGCTATATAAAGTGAACACTAGGTGGAGATGCACACTAAGGCAACTGAGAAGACTTCCACTGAGGCAAGAGACAGTTACAGAAAGTGTGCAACAGACAGTGTTTGATAAAGTATCTGTACCACTTTTTGTCAACAGAACAAGGCAGAACTGACATCACTTCAATACCATGTTGTGGCTGATTTTATTCTCACAAGCTTGCTGTTAAAAGGCCTCTTTTATACCCCAAATGAACTGAAACTTTACTGCAAGTTCAAATATAATTGATTTAATTGCGCATGTCTAATACAATGTACAGATAAGCCTACATCAAAAATCAATTGATCTAATCCTAGAAGTGAATTTAAGAAATACTTTAAATTATTAAACTTAACTTGCCTCGTTTATAGTGTTATTAATTCTAGCAGTACTTAAATTGTATCTATTTTATTTATTTTTTGCTAGTTTGAAATACATAGATAACTATGAGATATAAGGAAATAGACTGTTTTATATTTATAATTCCCAAAAAAGAAGTAATAAATAATGTACCAAAAAAAAAAATGCTAAGGCTAAATCACAGGCCTAACAAGAAAGGAAATATATTCCAAAAAATGTCCTTTTATTGATAACCATTTATATTCATGACTTACAAGCAGAGATGAATCATATAAATTAAGTCTTTCATCCAAGCGTGTTTTGAAAAAACCTATAATGAGATATATTAACCTTAAATAAAAATTAGAGTGATTATGTCAGAAATAACCCAGATATTAATCTGACAGGCAACTTGTTTAATAATGAACAAACAGTAGAGTTTGTAGAATAAATTACGCGCATATAACTTGTCTTCAAATAACACAAGTCTGATAAAACTGTAGAGTAAAAATTTATTTTTTTAAGAAGGCTACAAATAACATTTGAGGTAAAGACACAGTGTTCATCCACAGCTGAGGTTCATCATAAAGTGCCATTTCGGTTTTTAAGTGTCCAAGAAACACTCCACGTGTTGCTTTGTTCGTGTTTAGCTTTGTATGTTATTCCACCGCACCCTGTCCCTCCGTGGTTTGGACAGTCTCACGCACGTGCACCCCGGGTGACTGGCTCGGGCTACCGGAGAGGCTGTTGTCCGTGTCGCTGCTCCCTTTAGCGAGTCCCGGTTCCGCGCCATCCTCCGAGCCCTCCGCGCTGTGCGTCCTCACGTGCTTGCTGAGGTGGTCGGAGCGCATGAACCGTTTGTGGCAAATGGAGCACTCGAACCTCTTCTCCCCGGTGTGCGTGCGTAAATGCCGCTGGAGCTCGTCGGAGCGCGTGAAGCGTTTCCCGCAGAAGAGCCAGTTGCAGACAAACGGCCTCTCCCCGGTGTGCCAGCGCAGGTGGGCCTTCAGGTGAGAGGTCTTGCCGTAGACTTTACCACAACCGGGGATGTGGCAGCTGTGCATGCCCCTCCGCCGCGGGCTCGTGCCCCCCTGGCCGAGGCTCTCCGCCTCCTGACAGTTCGGGCAGTCGCACGTGGCCCTGCCAGAGTACCGCCGTGACGAGGAGCGGGAAGATGGTAGAGAAACGACGGTGGTTCCTGTCAGCGCAGGTGCACCCGTCGTTGTAGACTCTGTGTAGGGAGCCTGGACAGGTGGCCTGAAGCCGTCAAACAGATGCTGTGTGGCGGGAAGCAGGTGCTGAGAGGCACCGGGGCCGAAGGCCGAGCTGTAGTCAGTGCTGTAGCCGCTCAGATGAGAGGGTAACCCGGCCGGGCTCTGTGTATCCACCCAGCCGGTCCCCATGTCCCACCAAGCAGTGGACCCGTTACTGACGTCTCCCACTGGCTTGAACCACGACTCATATGGATGTGCGTGCATCCTCGGATAGATCCCCGTTATGCCCTCTACCGAGGAGGGGAATTTGGTCAGAAACACAGACCGCTGTGCGTGCGCAGGATCGGGAACACTGTTGTCTGATGGCACAGAAGTCTGGTACATCGAAAAATCATTTCCAAAAGGAGAGTTGGCAGAGGTCACTGAGAAAGCGCTGGAGGTCTCTGTCAGACCGGTCCCGTTACTCCTGGAGGTTCCAGAGGGAACACCGACAGATGTGAAGCTGGCACCAAGGCTGCCGGTCCCCGGAGCGCCTCTCCTCCACGGGTGAAAGCCCTTCACCAGTCCGGGGGCTCCATCGGAAAGAGCAGGGGAGCACGAGGGGCTGGGCTCACCGATTCTGCTGCAGGTGGCGGCCAGCATTGCCAGCGGAGCGCTGCCGAGCCGGGGCTCCTCCTGTTGGGAACACACAGACATTTAGGCCTGTCACTTTGCCGCACATACTGTGCGTAAAGACGCACAAAATGTAGCCTAAACTAGTGTTGGTACGCGATCTGCGCAAAAATGTGAGCCTCACGGATTAAATTAAGTCATGTAAATTAATAACGTGACATGGCTGACGTTTTGCAAACAGCGTGCGTGTGACTTGGATCAGTCGGAGACAATGGAGGTGCGTCTCCAAGTTTTTTTGTCAGCCAACCGCACCGACGCTACAGCAGGTAAACTTTTTCATACCATGAATAATAAATAAAGTGGACGTCTTTGCCACATTGTATCGTCATTAGATCAATCGCATAACACTGAGAGTTTCTAAAATCTAAATGGATAATGTGCCTTTCAATTAAACACGCTTTTACGCACAGCTCGGCGAACTGACATGATCAGTAAACAACAGGTCAAAAAGCCAACAAGTGAAAACAACCGCTGTTAATAAAGACTAAACATATTATCAAATGCACAGTATTATGAATATCACTGGTTATGTCAGCGACACTAACCGTGCGCTTTGAACGCAACACAGACTGAGCGCTTTGAAGATATTATAACTATATAAAACAAATATTTTATCGACTTTTGGGATTAAGAAAATACATAGAAATATAAACTCACCCCTAGCAGTGTAGCAGCCATGGTCCGTGCTGAGATATCGTCCACTGAGTGTGTGTATCTGTGTGTGTGAGCGCTCGCGGTGCCTGGATGTGATGAGTCCGTGTCTTCTCTCTCACTGCTTCAGTAGTTGTAGCTTCTTCTTGTCTTTGAAGTGCCGCTGAGAGCCGGAGGACCAATCAGGGAGCAGCTCGCACTGTCTGACTGAGCGTTTGCGCTCGAGGACGTCGTAAATTTTAAAAGTGAGGTCTCGCGGCTGGCGCGCTGCAAAGTGCAACAAGTAGGAGAAAATATGAAGTTAGAGAAGACAATGAATCCTGTGGAGCTGTTTGACCACAGCACATCCTTCACACACACACACACACACACACCCTTATAAACAGGTGTTTGACTCATCATGTAGCCTACACGTGTCATCATTCGTGAGATAGTTTTATTAGAAATGGTCAATTCTTTACTTATTTACAGAGCTAAAAATGCTCCATTAAAACCAGGTGAAGTAGGCGAAATGCAAGACAATTTGGTGAGATCCAGATCACTTTATCGCCCATTAGATTTGTATAAAATGGAAATCTTTGGCACACAGGACAACACACACCATGCACAACAATTATGCATCTTCAAATCTGCAACTGCAAGTGGCAGTAATAAAAGTGATGAGTGGTTTGTTCCTACACTGGCATAGGTCTATAAAAATGTCACAACAATGCATTATACTCAGCTGTGTTTGACAATGAATAAATAAATGTGCATTGAAATAAGTAATGGTTTTGGTAACAGATGGGGAACCGGCTAATCAATTGCATTTAAAATGTGTTAAATTTATATATTGACAATTTGATCTAAAAACAAAAAGCAACAGCACTCTCCAGGTAAAGAGACGTCTTGACAGTTTAGACAAGTGCATTTAAAGTTTGTCACTCCAAGGTTTTAATGTTTCAGACAGAAAAGCTTTTGTTTCTATACAACCTGATGTTTTTTTTTTCTACTGACGTTGTGACACCATGCAGATGGAGAGGCTGATGAATGAGAGGCAGGCCCGGTCCGTCCCATCCTGTCCCTGGGGCGTATCTCGTCAGCCCTGGGGCAGGGAGGGGAGGACACCACCGCTGCCTCTGCAATTTCATCTCATTCAACCCAAAACAAATGTTGTCTTTCAAAAAAAAACACGAAAAAAAAAACACTCCTTCTTGTGTTTACCTCAGTTTTATAGATGATTTAAAGCTCAGACTCAAGCTGTGAGAGGAAACTTCTATCACTTGAATGCAAACAGGTAAAGTAATCCTATTCTTAAACCGTGGATGGTCAACCAGTGTGATAACGCACACACTGGAAATAAACCCAGAATGATCTTCAGCCTCTTAATATAGGAGCAAAACCACAGAGGGAGCATTTCATTTGAATTTCAAATTTAATAAAACAGCAGGATTTAATCCATTTCCTTCATTTGTTTGGTATTAACTGCTTCCCTGCCCTTTCTTCATCTCTCTTGTTCTATCACCAGCCCGAATGAAGTCAGCCGGACACACATAGATGGAAAAGTTAATCACATTCCTCATCCACTCAAACCCCCCCAACACACACACTCTCTCTCACACACACACACACACACACACACACACCAAGCCAGCGTTTACCCTGGGTGATTGATAGTGTGCAAGATTAATTTTGGTGATGCTATGCAAAGACAAATAGTTCACTCCATCAGAGAGCTTCACATGGTCTGTTGTTTAAAAATGTTTTCAGAGATATTTTTTGCAATCTGTAAAGATGAGTAGGTCATGTAGATTATTCTACATTATATTTAGTGGCTAGCACAAAGCATACAGATGCACCTCTAATGTCTCACATACAGATGCAATACATTTCACACTCTGGAGAGCTCTCTGTGCAGGTAGTCTGTAATTTTGTAAAGGGATTATGATGATTTTCTATCTAAATCTGTCGGCTTTAAAAGCGGCCGTGGCATTTTTGTAAATGCCATAAGAGTATTTTTCTAAAGAAGTGGTTTGACAGAAACATGTTTCTGATGAGTCAACTGATTCTCCCAGAAGGTCGTCGAATTATGAACGCTGATGAATTCATTTCTCAATTAAAGTTTCCTGTCACAGTTAAGGAATTGGATGAGTCCAACAAACACCTGACTTTCACCCGAACTCCTGGTGTTCACTTCTCATATGAAAACTGAGCCGTAACCTAACCACATGCTTTTGTTGCATGATGAAGTAAACATCATTACGAGGTGTTGACGATGCATCCAAGGAGCAGAAACTGCACAGTTCAAATACCAACTGATACTAATTATTAGATGTAAATTAACTTATTATAATGATTTCAGTAGGTCAAACAGGCATGTATCCACCTTATTCCTGGCCCCCATGATACTTTGCGTGAATTATGGGGGCACCTTCCGGTGTTGAACCAAAACCGGTGATTTCCAATGCTAACAGTTTGTTTACAGTACTCTGTTCTTCTTTCCGAGCAACTAGGAAATAAAACGTGGAACACACCACCTGTTACAGCTCAAACAGGATTATGTGATCATACCTCTGCCATCTCTGACAGACATCTCAAAGCTTTTCAACTGAGCATGCTAGCAATTAGCTCGCCTCGCTCTGTTAATATATTGTTAACTTTAACATGGCCCGAACTAGCTTATAAGGTAACATCTGCTCCTTGTAAGATGATTTCTGATTTCTGACAACTTATTAAGAGACACTGACACATTCAGAAAACATTTAACATAATTCATTAACTGTTGCTCCATGTAAAGTGAATAAATGTGATGTTTCCCAGCTAATCCTCAGCTCATCTGTGTTAACGACGCAGCTTACACGTTTTTTTTTTTAACTTCTGATTTATTAAAAACTGTTCTGAGCGAAACATGAAGCTGAATTTAGCAGCAGACTTCAGTAATAGTAATATAACTAACTTTCGGCATTCTTTTTTTTATACGATATAAAGGAAGTACGGTAAATCAGTGACACATTCTCAGCCCTAATGACTGAATACATATTTCAAGGTGTGTTGCTGAGTTTATTTTATAACCAGTAGTTTACTAATGTAGGTTGAGAATGAAGTCAGACGGGAAAACTTGTGAAAACTCTTGTGGTTTTATTTCTCATATCAATTGTAACCATGGCAACAGGAACAATCCCTTTTTGTTCTGGTCACATGTTCAACACACAGTTGCTGAAGACAAAAATGTAGCTTAGTCTGGTTGTTAGTCGTTACAGACACGGACAGTGCAACAAAAACCAGAGCTCTGCAAAGACATTTTAGAAAATGCTAAGTTAACATTAGTTAAATATTTGTTAAAATAAATCAGTATTTGCCAAACTGAAGGCAAATTACTTTAGAAAAGAACCAGTGTTGGCGGTTAGCCACCAAGAGTAGCCACTGGGACTAACCACAGACAGTCTATAGGACTAACTAGCTTACTGCTACTTCCACTATCTCACTGGAAGTTGTGTCCATAATCATTTCTACAATAGTGCCCTCAGGAATAAGGTGGATAGTAAAACATTTTTTTGAGTTTTAGGATTTTTCTAAAGTTTTTTTTTTAATCATTTATGAGAATTCCTTATTTAAAAAAACACACAATAAAATGGTTGTCTACCATGGATCTATTTAGGTGTCATTTTGGGAGACACTAACAGACCGGACAAAATCACAGGCTCCCACATTGGCCCTGGTTTTCCCCCACAGCCTGAGGCACGGCTCTATGCACAGGTGGAGTTTACAGTAGGCCATCTTGCCATCCTCATGAGCCACCCAAACAGCTGTCCCTCTTTTAAATGCATTCTTTTCCCACACTGAAAGTGTGTGTGCTTGCATGTGTGTGTGTGCTTTAAAGGCCCCCAGTGAAACCCTGTCTGAGCCTCAACCTGTTCCTTTGGCGATGATAATGACCACATTATCTCGCGCCATCGAACGTCGACAAAAAAAGATTGTCGTGTGCTTTCCAATCACTTTGTGGGCACTGAGACAGAAAAAGCAGAGAGAAAAGAGTGAAATAAAGATCTGGCACCTCTCGGGGAGAGGGATGGGTGAAGTATTTTATTTCTCCTTGGTGTTTTCCTCAACTTCTCTTTTGTTGGCGGGGTATAGTCACAGTTATCCAGAGGGCAGGGCGGCCATCTTGGTCAGCTGCCCTGCTGAGACAATTAGCAGGAGAATCAGAGAGTCAAAAGACAAGCTGCTAAACATGACACAAAAAATATTCATCACAACCAGGGGGTTAGCCAGTCAATTTGTGTATGAGAGAGAGAAAAAAGCAAACAGGCTCCAGATTGTGTAAAGTCCTGTAGTGCATTTGTGACAACAATAACCACTTGGTGCTTCCTCTTAGTAGTTTGGCACTGCTTAAAAAACAGACTAAAACATCCCTCTGTTCCTCTCCTTAGCTTTACTGCATTCTCATTTCTCCTGTTATTATTCTGTTGCCTTGAATGATTGGAGTAGAAACATGACTTGGACTAGAGTCACACTCAAGTAATAAATTTGATGACTTAGGAGTCAGCTTGACTAAATAAAAAAAAACACTTGCAACACCACTTGGTTGGACTTTAATACCAGTGACTCATGATTTCACTCGGACTTGAGCCTTTTAACTTGAAAATACTATGAAGAACTAATGTTTAAATGAAACAGAAGCTAATTTCGTTTGCATACAAAAACTATTAGGTGGACAACAACAACAAATTGCAGTGTGCGCATGTGCAGGTAGAAAATAACAGACAAAGACAACTTCCATCTTTGTTTGGAAATTTGAAGTTGCACAAAGAACAATAAGTTCAGAACAAAGATTCGCGACAGGACAAGATGAAACAGGCAACTACTTGCTTCCGTTCTGAAAACCTGCTGGTTCACACCAATGCAACTATATGAGATGGTGTATCATCACTATTCAACAACTCTCTGTGCTTCTGTTCTGATTACCAACTTTTCATGTTTATTATGTAGCTTATGTAGCTTCTTAAAATATGAATGAGGATAGTGATCGTGAGATAGTGGCTACAGTTGCATTTGTAGTCGTGATGAAATGGCAAAAACAGAAACAAAACGAGCATCAGATGGACTGTGTTCATAAGATAGGCCTATATACCACAATGCGGTCTGCGGTCATTTTGACTTGACCAGCAGATTTCACTACATGCTCATTGGCTGTTGAAACAGGTGGCGAGCGTAACATACTAAAACCAGACGCCGACGATTTGACCAGCAGAGTTGCAGGTGACATCGTCAGCCGGCATGAGTCGAGCTCAGACGGCCAGTTCACACCACTGCAACTCCTCTCTGCAACGTTCTAAAACAGTTTCGTCTCGTCGTCTGAATTGGGCTGAATATTTAGCGAGCTAATGCTTAGCTAATGTTATCTTAACAGCTAAATAACTTTTGAACAAAGTTGTTTTAAACATTATGTTTGAAAAAAAGCATGTTTAAAAAAGCATTTGTGATTTGTTTACGACTTAAAACGCAAAGTTTAGATAGATAGATAGATAGATAGATAGATAGATGTTTCTCTTGTATGTGGTTTGTTTGTTGGATTAACCGCGGGAAGTTGATGATAAAATGTCCCTTAGAGACAATACTGTAAAAAATAAACTGCACTGAAATGAATGAATGAATAAATAGTTTAATAGCGTCATGTTGTCAAACTACACGCAGTTCTTTGTTAAAATCTCACGCTGACAGTGTTCATTTACTTTTGTAGGCTGTTACAAAACTTCAGAAACCGTAAAATACACCCTGAGTACAAAAAGTACGAGAGGAAAGCACGTGAGTATATCTCTGACAGACTGACTTGGATTTGTCTTTTGATGCCCTTTAAACTCAAAGCCCTAAAACAAATTGCGAGAGGAAAAAGTTATCCAGGTGAGCCGTGTGCCAGGATGTGCCTGGAGCGGCTCCTCCTCGGCTTCCTGTAATTACGTGCGTGGAGAGGGCACGTCCGCCGTCTGTCAGCACGGGGCTGATGGACGACTGTAGCAGCAGAGCAGGGAAAACGTGTTCGGGTTGCCGTGATGAAAACTTTCACAAAAAAGCGATTTACAAGATCCCATTTCATCTGCACCTACAATAAAGGACCAATAAGCACCCGAAACTCCTCTTTCTCTCATGCAAACACACATTAACTCTTTCTTTCTTCGCTGTGTGCATTTTGTGCATGCTGTCTTGCAAGTCAAGCTTAACTGCACACACACACACACACACACACTCATATGCAGGGGTCAGAAAGGTCATCTCTCATCAGTCTATATCCATGCAGCACACTGAGGGAATCCTGGCCAATGTAATTACTCTGTTGAAGCACTTCATTCACATTCATGTATACAGCACATCTACATACACCAGCAGACATGCTCACTCATGAAATGAGGTGGAACAGTCATGGGTGAGCAGAGGCTTCCACTGTGTGTTCGTTAGGCACAAGTTTGTGCTGAAGGTGAATTGAAATTGTGCTTTATGAGTAGCATCTCTCTCTCTTTGTCCCCCCCACTGCACACACACACCCACACACACACACTTAGGTTAGGGTTGATGGATGCCTGGGGTTTGTTAAGTCATACATCACAGAGGTCATTTAAGCTGCCAACACATCTGCTGTCTCTGCCCTCAGAAAGAGAGGAAGAGGTGGAGAGGGAGGAAAGATTTATAAAGGCGAGGGGGAGAATTATGCAGGGTGAGAGAGAATGAGACTGTGATTAGTAACTGGAGTGGATGAAAAGCGCTCTCTCTCACACACACACACACACACACACACACACTCGTGCTGTAAAGTGGTATCTTTACTGAAGCTGCTTGCGTTATGAGTTTCTCTGCTCCTCCATCAACTTTTCGTCTTGTCTCTGTTAACTACTGACAATAAAGTTACTGATTAATGCCGAGCCGCCGTTTCGCGCGCCAACATATTAATGAGATGCATCTGAAGGAGGAGTCCTCATTGATTTCCTCAAACGCTGTTGACGTTTGTGAGGTGGCTTTATCTCAGGCGTTTCAGTGTGTGTGTGTGTGTTGATTGCAGATCGATAGCTTTTATCCACTCATGCTGGACTGTTACTGTGACTTACTGTGGCTGCTTCTTAGTCAGTGTGTTATCCCCTTTTCCTCTTAACCTGCAGCTGCTATGAAGTCGCCACCAAAAGGAGGATTATCACACTTTTATCCATGACCTAGATGCTAACATAGATCCTAGCAAGACTCCAAAGTGCAGATCAAAGTTCTGTATTTGATCAAATCTAACAACAGAAATCTTCGGTAAGGTGGTGAGTGTGACATTGTGTAATTCAATAGCAGTATGTGACTTTAAAATATTGAAGTCCACTGCTAAAATCCGGATTTCTCACCTCCTGTCAACTTCTAATTTCATTTTTCACCTGACACCCGGTGATCAGATTACATCCCAAGTTTCTGCACATTCATCTCCCTCGTGCTCCTTCTACTCACCTTGCACTCCTTGTTTTCCTCTCTTGGTGTTTTACTGTCAGCTAGCCACAGCCAACATTTTTGTGGCGACAGATCTGCATGGCAACAAAAACACATTTAAAGGCCACAGCAGGGTTTTCATGATATCGTGACATGTTTCATTACAGCCAACCATATGTATTGTTTTGTTTAAGAAATGTGAATGTATTTTTTTTCTCCTTTCCACACAGCCCATTTCCATTCATTCTGTAAAATTTGAAATTCAGTGTTCATGAAACAGTTTTCTGTCGAGTTGTTTTACTGTTGCATTGAATTCGAGGTAAAGAGGTGCAGGCTTTTCGAATCAATCTGCACTAAAATTCTATTACCATAAAATTATCATGTAACCAGCCCTGTCTCCTAGAAGTTACATTTATATACAACTAATCTGAAACAGCAAACTTTCTCTAGCTTTAACCAAAGTCCCCTTGTTGCCTCAACCTAAAGACAAGAGTCTGGATGTGAACCTGAAGAACTGGTGTCAAGGTACTGCACATTGTTTGCATGTAACACAAATAAAAATTAATGCAGACTTGATGTAACATGTGTCAGGTTTGTAATTTTTTTGCTAATTTGTTTTTTATACCCGACAGAGAGGAATGGAAACAAATGGCTGCGTTACATGGAAAGAGAAGAACATCCAAAATTCTAAAACTGTACGCCGTGAAGTTTAAAATGGTCCCCAACATTAAATAAAAATGATTTGTGGTTTGGTGCAATTCCTAAATCACTATTTTAGAATTAAAAGTTTATTAAAATGTATTAATGACATTTATTCAAATGTATTTTTACTTTTTATTGAAAGTGAAAATGTGTATTTTTTAATGTCTGTGTGATTTAGACAAAGAAACTGTAGTTTACCACAACACCGTTTTCATTGTCTGTTTTTTGTCATGGTCCGGCTGTGCCTCCCTCTCATTCCTGTTGTTTTCAGCTGTTTCCCCCTCCCTTGTGTTTCTTGTCAGTCCGTTTGTCTTCTGTGTGTGTGTGTGTGTGTGTGTGTGTGTGTGTGTGTGTGTGTGTGTGTGTGTGTGTGTGTGTCTCCTTCCTTTACCTGGCTGCCTGATTATCTGCACAGCTGTGATCACCTACTCACCTGAGGCTCATCAACTCATCAAGCAGTATAAAGCCCCAGTTCTTCAGACCAGTCTTCGCCAGATCGTTCTGTTTGCTTGGTACATTCGTATGGTCAAATTTAGGCTCTTGTTTGATTCACTTTTCTGGCTTTTTTTTTCACTCCTGCTGACTCATGTTTTTGCCCATGTCTCAGGTTTCACCCAGCTACAGATCTCAACCAGCCTGCCTGTTTGTCTCTCTGCCACCTGCCCAGCTCACTCTGCCTGCCCAGCTTCATCGTGGACACCTACCAAGATCACTATTCATTTTTGAAAATAAAACACCCTTTGGAGCTTTTTTCATAACCTCTTGTCCGTGTTTTTTTGGGTCCTAAGGTGTACAAATCCTCACATTGTTTAAAAAAAGGGCGAGCAGGTGAATACTTGTGCAATGGTGCTCATGTTGGCAGTGTGGCTGCTCTAACATGTTAACCCTTTGGGCCCAAGCCAAGGCCTTTTTTGGGGGTATTTTTACTGCCTTTACTTTTAAGCTCAAATCACAGTCATTATAAAGGCTACATACACATGCTATATCATCACATGTCCTTCTATGTGCCTATATTTTTTATTAATTTTTATATCAATGAAAAAACAAATCTGTGTGACTAAATTCTTACATTTTGACATGAAACATGCAATATTTACATCTAAGATAATAGAAAAATAGTAATAATATTATTCCTCACTATATGAAGTGACTGATAACAAGATCTGTATAATGGATTGTAAAGAAATTTGTCAGGTTTTTATTTTGTAGACATGTGATCTGTATTTATAGCGTGATGGGATGACAGCACAATGATGTGTTTGGTATCATCGGAAAACTCTGCTCCTGAGCTTTCATGTGATGTGTGTGGTATTTCTGTGTGACCCATGAGTCGCGAGTAATCCATCCAAGAGTTATGCGTGCGCAAAGCTGTATGAAAGCTTTGTTATACATAATTTTATTGTAAATTTACCTTTTTTCATCCTTGTGAAAACACGACTGCCGACAAATGGTCTTGTCGGAAAGCTGCGGTTCCGCTGACTCACGTGATGCGAGTGGCTTCTCGCTATGACGAGAAAATCCATAGAGAAGAACAGGTGTGAATTTGAACGCACTTTGCTTCGTTCGGGAAGGTACTGGTTTGAAGACACAACAAATTTAGTTTTAGTTTTTTATACTTACCAGGTCCTGCAAATCCCAAATAGCTAGGAGAAATGAAAAATGCAAACCAAACAGAAGTTCGGGTCTCAGGAGGTTATGCTAAGCTAAAGTATCCGACTGCTAGCTTTAGCTTTACATATGAGAATGGCAACGATGTCCTCATCTAACTCTCGGCAAGAAATCTAATAAGAGCGTTTCCCAAAATGTGAAACTATAGCTTTATTGTTGTGCATTTTTTGAGGTAGCTATCCAATGTTATTAAGGTGGGAAATCGACAACGCTACAGGCTGGGTTACCAACAGCTGACAGATACTGATTGGTTATAAAATGAGGAGACTGAAGTTAACTCCTCGGTTCTTTGTTTTACTTGGAAAGAAAGGCACTTTTCTTTGAACCTAAATGAGTTTGTGTGCTACGTAGATGAACCGAGGAACCCGTGGCACTTTTTATGTAGCGTGCGGTGACAGTTGTGGGGGTTAACATGATCACTGGGAGCGGATGTGGCATTTAAAGTCTGTTATTATGGTCTATTTGCCACAGCTGGCTCTGACACACAAATTGGGTCAAATCCAACATACACATCACCATTTCTGAATTACACACACTCCGATAGTGCTGTGTTTCACACACACACACCAGGGGAGGAAGGCTGGTGAGAGGCAGAGGAGAGGAGGATGAGGAGCGGGAGATGAAGACATAAGAACAGAAAGGCTGGTGATTCCACGCGTGTCACACATGTTTTGATTTCTCTAATCTCTTTTAAAGCTTGTGTGAGATTTTTCTTTTTCCTCCACTGAAGCTTGTGATGCTCCTCAGCATCAACCGCTGAAGAGCGCTGGGATAAACCTCCCCACTCTCACTCACACACACACACACACAAACTTGTTCTCACTCTCTCCTTGATTAAATCCTGCTCTGACCGTGATCTCTGTTCTCTTCACCAATAACACTGTTCATCCCTCTTTCTGCTCTTCACCAACACACACATACGCACACACTCACAGACACACACCTCTCAGACAAGGAGATTAATTTACTCTTGTTCATTTTTCAAGTTCTGCGTCTTCTCTGTGTTTAATGTGTGGTCGAATGTGTGTGTGTGTGCGTTGATTGATGTGTAGAAGCCCAGGAGCATAATCATACACTTCCAGACGTCATTTTTCACTTTCAGTGTTGATGGATGGACTTGATGCATCTGATCACTGCTACCTCAGCGTGGGGGGTCTAGGTCATCTTCGAGGTGTGTGTGTGCGTGCATGTGTGTGTGCTTCTGTGTCTCATTGGCCAGCAGTCCATCTGTCTGTCTGCGGCAAGTAGTGATTGAGTGGACTCCCTCATCCCCACCAGAAGGCCTGTTTGTGGGGTCTCTTCTCCCTTGGCTACCCCGAGGACAACCAGCCATGACAGCCCACTGTGCGTGGATTTAAATGTGCGTCTGTGTGTCTAAGTGTGATTTTTAAAGGGAAATTATACTATTTTAATCACCCTCTCTGTTGCAGGGATTTGGGAAATGAGGCCTCTCACAAAAGCGTTCAAGATCTTCATAAAAACTTCCACCAA
The DNA here is from genome assembly GCA_026686955.1 of Epinephelus cyanopodus. NCBI lineage: Eukaryota > Metazoa > Chordata > Actinopteri > Perciformes > Serranidae > Epinephelus > Epinephelus cyanopodus. Next base: position 28,730,490 of record CM048931.1, read on the forward strand.
AGTAAGCCGAGACCACTGGAAATCCCTTCAGCTGTTTCGTGTTGTTCCAGCTGACAATCTAACGAAGCTCTTACACATCTATTAACATAATCAACTGCTATCAGTATGTACATGTGAACTGACTCTTCAGCTGCTTTAAGTGCACACACACAATTAACTTCCAGTGCTCCCACTTCAACAACAATTTCAGCTACTTTCACAGTTTAAACTTTGACTGATTTCAGCATTTAGAGGTCAATTGGCATTTCAAACAGTTCAAGTCTTCTTAGTGTTTTCACTTCAGCAGAAATGTCAGTAACTAATCTTTAATTGCAGCAACAGAGGCTATCGCTTATGCTAGACGTTTCAGAGTAATAGGGTCTAGAATGATTTAGACTAAGCACAGCGAGAGTAACAACATAGTTATGTAAGGGACTGAAAGAGTAGCACCAAAAATCAAGGAGGAGAAAGAGGAGGCGGCGTCACAAATGGAAAGGCAACCCTGTCTCCTATAAATTATTTGTATGTAATTAAACTGCTTTGTTAGGCGCTGCCCGGATTATGTTCAGTGACAACTTTTCTTTTCAACACTACAGTTATGTACCATTTAAGCTTCGCACGGAGGGAGTAGGGGAAGATGGCGGTCGTACAAAGTGCATGACCTTGACACCAGAACACTGAGCTCTGCAACAAAAGCATGTTGTTTAAGTTTAGGGAAAGACTTTGATTCAACAGTATCAACATGTTTGCAACTATAATATAACAATACGTTATATTATTAGGAAACTTAATTTACTCGACTAAATGTAAGTTTTGGGAAGAACATGCAAACCCCGACAAATTAACTATAAGTTCTTATACTTCAAGTGACCCTTACTGGGCCAATCCCAATTCTCTTCCCTTTACTTAACCCTTGGTGTCACACTCGTCAGACTCCCCTCAACATGAAGGGGGAGTGTTGTGGGGTGGGGAATTCTACCTACGAATTGGAACGCCACTTCAAGCAAATTAGGGTAACAGACGTGTTCACCTACGTCACGCATATCGTTGACATAGGCTTTAGCATTGATGGCTTCACAGTGAGCTCTGGAGATACTCATGTCGGCTACATCGAATTAGCGATTTTCAAGCGTTTATATTCTAACTCAACGCTTACAGATAACGATGCATATGCAGAAACACATTTTTTTGGCATTCTGGTTTGATTTGGGTGGCGGAGGCGAATTTCCGTTTCCGACTTCCGTTTATATATAAGTAAATATGCTGAACCATTGTGACGGATTCAGAGTTTGCAGTGACGCCAGTTATGTTCCACCTCGTTAGTTCACCGCACGGACCATTTAACCTGGCAATAACTGCAGCTGGCTCAAACGTGATTGGTCAATATCACGCGGACTACAAACAGCCTACAACCGGAAACCAGGGCTCTTCCGCTCTTCTTCCAGAGGCAAGATTCGGGGTTTGCCTACAGACTCTACATTCACTGAATGTAGAGTCTGAATATAGAGACTAAATAAAGGCTAAAAATGCCCCAAAAAATATCTTTAAAAAAAAAAAAAGTATATTTTCTTTAGTGAACGATCGTCTGAAAATAAGAATTGTTGTGTTTTTGTTACCGTAGAATGAGCCATACCTACAGGGAGGGGTAAAAATCTCCTGAACAAAGGACACCAAAGGAATTTTACCCAGATGAAGTTTCAGCAGGTTGCAATCTTCAATCTTCGCTGCTAGATACCACTTAACCCCCTAAATCTTCCACGCTGGACCTTCAAGTGCATTAAAGTGCTTCAGTTTGAACTGTTTATTAGTACTGTATATACTCCTGCTGCTCTGACACTTCAGTTTCCTGTGTGGGATCAATAAAGTTAGTCTTGTCTCAAACAACATGTCACAAGCAAATAATTGCAATTTAAAAAGACTTTAACCTGCATACATGATTTCAGAATGCTAAAAAGAATCACAATATTCAGATATTTTGGAGGGTTTAGATGTTCCCAGCTCATGTGGGCTCAAAAAGTGCCCTCTTGACGGCCATGTGTACTTACTTTTTAATGTGGGATGTGAGAATAGGGTTACCATGACTTATTCTATGTGGACCAAAGCACTTTTCAGCACAGACCCATGCAGTAACACCCCGACACACATATACAAATGCATGCAGATAGATGCAAAAACACACACACACACACACTATTCATGCTATGTTCCTGGTTAACTAGTGCTCCTCCCACTCATTGCGCTTCACCTCGCCACAATGCCTGCCATAAAATTTGGGGGGTGAGGGAGCAGGAGAAGAGAGGGGGTTAAGAAAAGCACTGAGAGATGGCTTGATGTTAAATTGACTGGAAAAAAGCCGCTTGCTTTTTCATGCTAATTGCCGTGCAACAAATTGTTAATTTATTCCACAAAGAAATGCAAAACACCCTCAGATTTGGCTGAAAATGTGCGCACGGTCAGGGCATCTTAAATTGAACACCTTTTTACACTACCACCATCTTTGCACGCACAAACACACACAAAAAATTTGCTTAACGTGGTCATCATTAATCAGGAAGGGAGGATGGTACAGATGAGAGAAAAGAACGTTGCTCAACACACATCCCCTTCTCTCTTTCTATCTCTCCATTGCTCTCATTCTTTCTGTCTCACATACACACTCTAACACACATTCTCAAACCAGGTTCAGGTGGTTTTGAGGTGATTTCATGGTTGCTGTTTTATTGATGGTTCCCGTCAAACATGAAACGCTTCTTTTCCCACCTAACCGCACACACATGCACTGCCTCTGGGCTGTCATTCAGGACATACACAGACAGCCAGAAACAAGGGGTTGGCGTCAGCTCCACCGGGCCCGCAAGTCATGTCAGGTCCTGCACTGAACTACACACACACTTTTACACACTTATCTTGGATCTTTATGGTGTGCTGCACCCTCCACTTAGCACCGCTGTAAAGGTCTTCCTGAACTCGTACAAGAGTACCATCTTCAAAGAGGTCCACGCACACAAACACACACCGAAGAGCCACACAGACTTCTAAGCGGACTTAATCATTTCACATTTGGCTTCAAAGAGACTGTTTAAACACATGCTTGCTCACTGTCTGAAAGCACAGCATGGGTCCGGTCCTCTTTAATAGTCTTTCAATTCAGCTTAATTCTGCATCTTTGAGTTCGGCTGCATTTGGGGAGCGGAGTTGTAATGGTGAGATAATAGGGAGCACATTTCCTTTTCAATGCATTTCTCAATAACACCCGCCCCTCTCATTAACACAGAGAGAAGGTTTCAGTGTCTTGAACTATAAAACCCATCACTAGGAGTCTTGTTGTTTGTGCAGAATACAGTTGTCTGGTTGAAATTTATTTTTGCAACCTCCAGTTCCGTTAATATGCATTTTACCTCGTCCATTTTCAACTACATTTAAAACTTCAGCTCAACTTATGATTTATGGGGTCACAGTTTAACTCAGAGTTCAGTCTTAGTTCAAGTTTTTGCTCCTATCTCTCCCATAATGATGTTACATCTTAGAGCATCTCATCTCCCGTCCTCGGGAGCTTTTCGTCGTGACCTTTGAACCTCTGGGGTCGTATACCTCCGGAGGCTGACCGTAGCTTGACTTTTCCCCTCTCTTGGTGCACACGTAACGTCTCCAGTGTCATCTGTGAAGGTACCTGAGCTGCTGTATGAACTCACAGATGTGTAAAAAGCAAAAGCGCAGAAAAGTGCAAATGGTACATACCTGAAGTGGTCACCAGCATACACATTCTGCACATTCTGCTCCTTCAGACTCAGTCTTTGAAGGTGTCCTCTGAATCACAGGACTTGTAATTACGTTCAGCTCTCGGCCTCACTGTTGTTATTAGAGCAAAGCTGCAGACAGAGCAGTAAACAGTTAGTATTTAAAGTCTTTTGAGTCATATTTGCACACACACAAGAGAAAACAGCAGTTCAGCACATAAGTGACCTAAATATGTCATTCAAAGATGTGTTGAATATTTCACACTCACTCATAACTAACTGTAGATGTCATCAGCGTCATGTTTGTACCTTGAATGCAAAAAATGTTCAAATGGCAGGGCTACAACTAACTGCTTTTATCACTGATGAACCTGCCAAAGCATCTCTTACTTACTGATTCATGGTTTAGGCCATAACATGTCAACAAAAAATGTCCTCAACATATGGTGTAATTTATTGTAGCGTGTACCAGTACTATATGCACTGATACATACATGTAGGTACAAGTGAAGATGTTAAGTTAAGGATTAAGGAGGTTAACATCTGATTTTTAATACATTATTACGCTGTTGTTGAAGTGACATTACATTTGCAGAAAAGCATTATGACTTGTGAGCTCAGTCTCACAAGAATTCAGCAACCAACGTACCCAGAATACCTTGTACATCATATCTGGACGTGGAAAGTCCATGACCAGCCGTCAGTATGTGACAAGGTCAGAGTGAGAATGTGTTGGACTTGTTTAGGACTTGAAACTCAAAGTTTAGGACTTGGGATTTCACTTGGGACCTATCAGTCTCAACTTGTTACTCGAGTGCAAAGACTTGAGACTTATGATTTGCAAAATAGTGACTTGGTCCCACTTCTGTAAATAGGTGCATAAAAATTCCCAAGAAAGCACGATGTTTGATGCTCAAACTCTGCTGGCAGATGACCTCTAAACTCCATGTTCCACGTGTCGTCTTCCCAGCCCCTGGTGTTGAAACTAAAGCCCTTTTTAAACGCGCGCAATTCCTTGTCTCCTCAGTTGCTCAGGTCAGGTTTGCGTTTCCCTCTGGCTACTAGCTGCTCACTAATTCCTGCTATCAGCTGTTTCCTGTTTATCCACCGCCAGTGGCTCGCACCTGCAGCATCATCAACAGCTCCTCCCACAAGTCATCAACAGCCCCTCCCATGGCGGAAGGCCGCCTCATTCTTTTTAAATCAAAAAGGTTCCGCCAATATGTCTACCCTACGAGGCGGAAAATTGGGCACCTGGGATCAACTCTCCAATCCGGCTCTGTGTGTCTAAACGCTCGCAGCTTGCCGGCAAAACGGCCCAACATTCACGGAATATCAAGCAGTGTAAAAGGGGCTTAAATATATGCCATTGCAAGTGCAAGTGCCATTCTTTGCTTTTTTTGGTTTTCAGAAAGGCCCTTTTTTTTAAGAAACGTGAGCTCATATTCATTCATATAAGGTTATTAAAATTCAGCAATCACAGGAAAACCGAAATGGTTTTAGTTAAGAATTCACCATTTTTCCAAACTTCCATTTCCAATTAAAGCTGCCCTCCCCTGCAGAGAGCCCTGAGTCACTCATTAATTATCTCACTGCAAGACATTAAAGTTAGAGGCAGAAAAAAGAGCTTCTTATCTGAATACAATACAGACAGTGCACAGTTCACAGAGACGACCCAACAGCACACAGGCCTTCAGACTGTGCTCGCTGCATGGATCTGTTGAACAGGATCTTTTGAGCGTTTGGATTTCAGATGTGACGAGTTGTACGATTTGGAACTGATTAAGGTTTTTCTCTTTAGAGGCCTTCAAGAGTTTTATTTTGAGTCAGAGTTGATGCTCAGCCTCCGTGATGCGTTGCCATCCGGCCACTGATTGGCCGCTTCTCTGTTGGCTACTATGACAACCGTGGTTAACATTCCGCTCTGCACTCTGGTGTTCCGGGTAATTGCAAAAGAATTCCTTCAGAAACACTTCTGAGTTCAGACTGGCACGCCCCTCACACACACACACACACACACACACACACACACACACACACACACTGAACCAGACACATTTATTCTAAAGCATTAAAGGATTGTTATTCCAGACAATTAAACCATATTCGACCAATGTTTTGGGAACTGACAGAATCTGTCAAATTTTATTTTGCTGACACACCCACACACATGCACACACACTAATACAAAATCAAAGGGGAATTGCTATTTACTTTCACAGACACACACACTCCGGCAGCCTTATCTGACTCTGGTAGCGTTTCCAACCGTGGACTGTTAGTAAACATGTTTCCAGCAGAGACATAAAATCAAAGAGGGTGTGACAACCAGCATCTAATGTCTCAAAAACAATTTTCATAACTTGTTGTGTTAATTACAGTGTCGGACAGTCTGGATGAGCAAAAGCGCTCCCTCATTTCGGGTCAACACCCTGTTTAAATGTGTATGTGTTGCTGTTTAAAAGGAGGCAGGTGACAAACTCAATCAAATATCACTTGCTAAAACGATTAAAGCAATCTTCTAACATTAAAGCATCTGGGTTGAGACTGCCTTTTAGTTTATTCATTCATTTTCTGTCACCGCTTACCCTGTTGAGGGTCGTGGGGGGGCTGGAGCCAATCCCAGGTGACACTGGGCGAGAAGCAGGGTTCACCCTGGACAGGTCACCAGACTATCACAGGGCTGACACATAGAGACAGACAACCATTCACACTCACATTCACACCTACGGACAATTTAGAGTCACCAGTTAACCTGCATGTCTTTGGACTGTGGAAGGAAGCGGAGCACCCAAAGAAAGCCCACACTGACATGATCATCTGGACCAAAGATGGTGTGTGAGAACTGTGTAACTGGTGTGTGATCACTGCGTGATCTGTGTAATAAAATTGTGCTTCACAGGTGGGTTATAGCTGTTTATGTTTTTAGTTTTTTTTGTCCGACAAATGCATTTATTGTACCTGCTGTGGTGGCTGTATCTTGAAATGGTCGGCATTAATGGAACCGCATGGAGGCTGCTGATACAAGTAAACCACTTTAACAACAACGAAAACCTTAAGAGGACCCAGGCCGTTAGATTTCCAATAGGGTCCTTATGCCGAGGTTTTTACCAGGAGGGGAATTATACTCAGAGGTTTCTTTCTCTCTAGAACAAACGGACCAGGTGATTTAAACTGGTAAAAACTCACGATAAAGCAGCTTCACATTTAAAAAGTCAGTATTTTCCAACGCTGGCTTTTCAAAAACATAAACAACAGACACACGTGACACAACTCTGTAGCGTGTGTGCTAAAGAAAAGGTCAAATAAAACATCCAACCACAGAGAGGAAAACAATCTCCTTAACAAAGGTGTGGGTTAAATACATGTCCCACCCACACCTTAAACTGGCACCATGCCCACTGAGACACACCGGTTGTTTTCCACTTGATACAGACACCAGGAAGCATCAATCAGTCAACTATCATTAAAGGGAAACGCTGCCAACTTTTACAGAGCTTCATGCCAGTCCAGTTCAGCGTAATGTGATGTGTCATTTTTCCAGTAATAACAATAAAAAAAAACAACCTTTCATCACGCTAGGGTACATCTCCTAAGGTTACTGCGCTCATACTTCATAGACAGGAACAATTTAGATTTACAGGTAGTTTGCGAATCACCCAAAAATGTGAGCTTGTGTGTAATACCAGGAGGAAGTGCAGTGACAAAGCAGTGACATCACCTGTTGTCATTCACATTTATCAACACTTCAGGATGAGTACAGAATGACTATCTATCTATCTATCTATCTATCTATCTATCTATCCATCTATCTATCAACTTGTAGCTTGTTAGAGGAAAGTTATGTGAAACATGTCTGTTATCACCCTTCAACAAGTTCTCCAGGTCTACACACACACACACACACACACACACACACACAGACTGTATGAGCAACATAGGCATCTGCCAAAAGATTAGCTCATGGTAGGAGTCATAAATCTTTTTGTCTTTACAACTTAACCTTTAGGAGAGGGAGACATCCTGACGCCGAGGGCCCATGTGACAAACACACGCCTACACATACGACTGCACAAAGCTTGGGGATATCACGCAAAAAAAAAAAAAAAAAAACTAACAGCGTACACTGACTCACACTTTCCAACATCATGCGTAGGTGCACCATTTCAACTTTACATTCCTGTGCATGCACACGCCCTGGTGTTTCATGCTCACGTGACCGCTGGAGGTGAGGTGGACAACGCAGTCACCTCCAAGATGCGTATCGAATCCATCAGAGGTGTTCAAGAGGAGGATGCTCGGTCACTCCGAGAGGCAGCACTGTTTTCACTTTGATTTGAGTTTGCTGACCGGGCACAAAACAAATTCCAGCTTTGAGATTGCAAACATGCAGACACACACACACACATAAGCTCACTTACAGGTTCAGTTTCTGCTCCCACTCGTTAGCTATATTCTGGGTGCTTAATATATCAGGATGACACTTAACTTTTGCAGTCAAATCAAAGGCATTTTGCTCTGCTCAGCTGGAGTTTGCATGTAAAAGACAGAGAGAGTTCACAGCTTTAAAGATAGAAAGTAAACCCTGCTGCTTGTCAGCATCTACTCATGCTGGGCTCAAAACATCTGAAACGCTCACAGCTCTGGCTTCATTTGCTCTGTTTATCTGTTCATGCACACCCTCCAATCTTGACCCCAAATTTGTTTCCACACTAGGTTGTAGTTGCTGTTTTGTGGTTGCTCAGTAGTTTTGTCATCGATGTGTTTCCAAACCTACTGTAACGGGCTGCACTGAAGTCAAAGAAAATATGTACTGTACGTTTATTTTTGCTTTCATGGACATGATGGTGCTTTGAACTTTCTGTTCTAATGTCATGGTTATACAGTGTTTAACAGTGCTATCTCCCACCTGCCCATTTTAATGTGCATTCCTCCCTCCGACTTACAGTTCTTTGCTTAAACAGCCACAATTTATTTTTGTATGTTTGGGTTTTAGCTTCGCTTAGGACTGTCACATAAGTTTTTATGGTTGCCGACAAATATTGTTTTTTTACATCTTGTTTTTAGTTCACGTATTTAATAAACCTTATTGTTGTTACTTGGAAACACACACATGCCATAGTAGTAGGCCTACGACTGAATACAAAAAGGAAAAGGGAAGCAACTTAGTTCCTCTCAGAGTGCAAACAGAGTTATGGCACGTTCATCTGAATATTATTTTCTTTGGAAAGTTGCAAACTGACCACAGCAACTCAAGTACTTATGTACGATTTTGAAGTATTTGTACCCATGCTCCTTTGATCAATAAATCAGTAGGCTATATTTTCTGTTTTCCGTGGCAGCGTGCAAAAAAAACTTCACAAATCCAAGTTAACGTGGTGACGGACTGATATACAAGTGGTCGTTCTGTGAGTGAGCCTTTAACATACAAAACCTATAAAATATGGTGCATTACTGTTGATTGAAATAGCTCCACCTTGATGAGCTTCAGTGTTAATGCGACAGTAATAATGCAATAATATGAAGCACATAATAAAACAGTACTTTTATCTTGAATAGTGAAGCATATTTTGTTGCTCCTGGGCTGGGTAACTGGGACACTTTGGTAGATGACTGAGAAAACCACCTAAAACCCTGAAGACGACCTTCAGTGTTACTTTTAGAACCCGTTGCGGTTCTCTGTTATACCTCTGTAAAGAAAACATCTTGCTAAGTAGCTAAATTAATGCAGAAACTAAGGAGCTTAAAACACATTGGGAACTCTGACTTTACTCGGATGACACGTTCAGGTAAAATGGGACAGCTGGTAGGATTTAATGGAACAGTAATGTTTGTTTGTGTTAAATCTCTTAATCAGTTCAGTCATTAATTCATTAAATCATTGATATAAACCTGTGGCTATTAATTAAAAAAGATTGTCTAACTTTTCTACCAGGCTTTCCCTGTTCTTTTGCTGCCTGTTTCTTTGGTGACGTGTGTGTGTGTGTGTGTGTGTAGTAATGACGGCTGAAAACATTCTGGTTTCACTTCAGAAAAGTGTCCCATTTTAGCTTTATCTTATTTTCATCTGAATGCATGAAGTTCAATCAAAATGCTTTTCACTACAAAACTAAAGTTTAATGTGAAAATATTTTGATTATAAGTCAAACGCTGAATAAAATTCAATGTCCTACAACCATTTTTGATGTTATAACTTTATTGTTTTAGATGCAGCACTCTTATCAACATGCCACATGGCTGACCTAGCCAGCTCTGCAACCAGTGGATTTTTGTTGTGGTGTGCCCATACTATTATGAATTATTGTTTCACGTACGAGGTCCTTTTTTTGGACCCCCAAACCCGACTTAAAAAAAGAACCTTGGGAGCCTATCCTCCAGTGTAAAGCATTCTGCCTGCAATCTGGCTGTCATCTCTGACTCTGAGCTCTGTTTCCACATGCAAATAACCAAATTGTGCAACTCAAGCAGATCTTGAAAAACTCATTCATGCTTTTATCTCATCACATCTGGGCTACTGTAATTCGCTGGACTCAGCCAAAAGGCCACTTCTCATCTCCAGCTCATTCAAAAACTCGGCTGCCAGACTTTTAAAACTCCAAGAGACAAGACAAAAACACTTTATAACTGCATTTTGAAAAGTGCCATACAAATAAAGTTTTTTACTATCATTTATTATGTAAAAATCATTTGTATTAACATGCAATGACATGTTTGGTGACAACCTGTTTATAGCTGAGGAGCCCAGGATGTAAAAACCTTATTAGTCCCATTTTACCTGATGTCTCAAATCATGACTTCACCCTACTAGAACTTTTACTTGTTGCAGAGTGTTTTTACATAGTGATGTTCCTACTTTCACTGAATACTTCCACAAAAAAAGTGGAGCTATAGAGTGTTTAATATTACTGTAACAACAAGGAAGCCCAATCTGGTATATGGCGCCATCTACTGGCAGCAGCTGGAGCCACTGTCACTTTCCTCACATTGTATGACATTAATGTATTGGCTCTTTTTATTCTATCTATTGCTGGTTTATAACTTAATCTTACATTTTTTTTAAAGGCCATAACAAGACTTTTGTTGTGAGGATGATCACTGAAGGCTAAAGTGACTTTACTGAGGATGGATGTTGTTGTGTTGTTGTCCTCAATATAATTAAAGTCTCACAGCACTGACTGATGGAAATGTTCCTCCTTATGTGTGTCACAGTTATCTGGAATAGTCGATAGATAGTCTTCTCTCCATCACACACCACCCCACCATCACCACCATCACACACAGACAACAACCCTTCTTCAGACCAGACCTCGTTGCCTAGCAACGCCCTGCCGAGTGGCCCAGGGGGCGGGAACAAGGCACTTGGCTTCCGCGGTAATTACAGTGCATGTGTGTGTATATGTATGTTTCTGGGCCACCCCAGGTGTGTGTGTGTGTGTGTGTGTGTGTGTGTGTGTGTGTGTGTGTGTGTAGTTTGGCTATGAAAACACGCTCAGACTTCAAGCAGCCTCATGACCAAGAAGCAACCACTGAAGTAGTGTATTATCAAGCCTGTGGCAGCAGCCGATAAATACAGTCATTTCTTTTTAGGACTCTGATCAGAAGTCAGATTGTGAACCCTTGAAGTCTAGATAAGGAGTGTTGCAGCATGATTACACCTACATGAAAGTAGATGCATGTTGATCTCTTATTATTTTTGTATCAAGTCCAATAAACGAGCTTGAAAATGTTGAAATCACAAATGTGGAGCTCTAATGTACAATATTCATCAGTAGGGGAGTGCGGGGCACAGTCTAACGTGGGGTCAGTTGTAACACTGAGTTTTTAAGTGGTACCACCAGGTCGATTATTTCGTGCTTCTGGTCAGATCTCGTAACTCGAAGGCTGCATTAAAAGACCGATTGCGTCACATTGGTGCGTCCAAGGATGGCTCGAGAAATGCATCCTTCTTTCCCAGAATTTGGAGGAAGCAATGGATGAATCCTTTGTGGCCCAGCCTATCCCAAGGTGCATTGAGCACTGGTGACTTTTATATATTAAGTTAAGTTAACTAGCTACCGGTTAAATGTTGTTAACATTACTATAAGCTAAAAGCACACAGCTTTAACAATCTTAATTGTCTTCAAAGGACGTGGCTGACGTCAACCGCGAAAGGCCGCAGCCCCTGAATTGAGTCAAAGCTAATACCACCAAACAGTGACCTGTGAAATTTTCACAGAGGTGTGTGACAAAAAGTGTTTTTGGGCGACATACGTAAATTTCTTTGTCATGCTTTTTTTCCAGTTACTGAGCTGTCTGTGTGAGTCATCGACTTCAAACGAATCATCTGAATAACTGTCTTCTTGCCTAAAACATAGCATCATTTTGAAGTATGCAACCAACTCCCAGCAAGTGTTGACTAGGCTAGATATAACTTCCACACAGCCGTGTTACATCTAAGCCATCTATGGCACATGTTCTCTTTTTTTGGCACTTCAAACTTCAGTTTAAATTAATGCCCTTAATTAAATGAGATATGCTTTGTATTTGAATGAGTCAAGTTTCTAATCGACACACAGTTTTTTAGTCTTGTCATATTTTCATATTCTGACATGTGGCTCTAGGTTACCCAATCTACGTACATCTAACGGTCAAACCACTGAATACCGATGATAGATTAACACTTGGATGTATACCCACCTGTCCTTCTCCTGATGAAGATGGAGAGAAAGGTATCTACATACATCAATCCATCAATCTATCACAGATGAAAAGAGAAAAATATATCCACACATACTATGTAGCCTTTCCATCTTTGTGTTTATCTTTGCATTCATGAGGCATTGGCAGTTAGATGAGGGATGTAGAGATGTTTGGATATCTATCTATCTATGACTTTTCCAGCACACGTTTCACCTGCGCCACTTCTCGGTGCAATTGTAGGTGAAAGGTAAGTGCAAGAAAAAAAAAGACTGTTCATTTCCCAGCAGAGATGTGCATGTTGTTAGGGGAAAAAAAGTAATCTCTGTAAAACTGTTAGCGCAAAGAAAAATGTGTGAGGATGTGCCCTGCTCTCCCCTTTCACAGAAATTCTATCAGTACTGAACGGCTTTCAGTATCATCCTGACTACATATGAAAGTGACTGGGTACATCTTAGAGAGACAGTGCCACTGTGGCAGAGTACTGCTCTGCCTGACAGCCTATGAGCCTAAATATTTCCCTTGTGTGCCAGGGGCATATCCTCAGTTGGCTGCCCGCTAATGATGTTTTCTGCTCGGTGAACCGGGGCTTTGACTCCACTTGGCTAAAGTCACTCTCTGAAGGAGAGGACAAACTGGGCAGGGGAAACCGCAGCCCGGGACCATATAGGCCTCCTACATCACCATGTAGCTCTGTTTGGTGGGATGAATTTAATTGTAATAATCTTTATTTGAAGCACTCTCCAAAATCCACGTTACAAAAGTGCAACAAAGAACAGACAAGTCCTAAAATCAAAATGTTTTCAGTTAGTAGACTTTTTCAACCAAGCATCAACCTTCGAGGCTGAAAAATGAAGTCAATGTCGAAGTGTCAAAAGCTGCAGTTCATCAAATGGCCACTTGAGGCTGGCTCCAAAACAGAGTCACTCCCCACAGGCCCCCTTATAGCAGAAATAAACATGTTTACAGCCTGGTACGTAAAACAGTTTGGTCTCTGTAACTAATTTCAACATTTATGTCAACTGTATGTACGAAGAATTTTTTTAATAACTAAACCATTTACAATCTGAGTCAGATTGACCCCTCGCTCATCCACATCTCAATCCTCGTGTCCAAATACGGTCACTTCTGGCTCCAAAAAAAAACAAGATGGCGACTGCCGAAATGCCAAACTTAAGGCTTCAAACCAGTAGTCCACAAACCGATGGCTATGTCCATTATTACATACAGTCTACGCCGCCTTGTGCTGGGAAATCTTCGGTCCTGGCGTTCATGTGGACTGGGATTTGGGGAATTTGGAGGCCAGTTTGGTGCCTTGAGGTCTCGGTCACTTTCCTCAGGCCACTCCTGAGCAGTTTTTGTGGTGTGGCATGATGCATTATCCTGCTGGGGGGCCACAGCTACTGGGGAGTGCTGCTGTGATGAGGGCTGGTACCTGATCTGCACGGGTGTATAGGTGGATGGAGCGTGTCAGGTGGCAGCCAGGTGAATGTCAGAACCCAAGGTTTCCCAACTGAACATTGCTCTGTTACAAGAGGTCAATTTTTTGGCTGATTTGTGTATAGTTTCAACCCCAAACCAGGCAAAGTCATGAGCTTCAAAGTTGAATAACGATACAGGCAAAGGCGAAGGTTTTGGTTAACCATTCGGGGGCGCGTATGAAATGTGGGGGTTTTGGGCACCTAACATTTAACTTCCTGCATTCTGGTGAATCTCTATATACCAACTTGCACCTTCTCTAAATCAATTAATGGTCCACATGTCAAAAGTCCTCTGCTAACTTTCATGTTTGTTTTTTTTAGGGAGCAACAACGCACATTTCAAATATTGAGGGGGGTGTGTTTCCTGTCCCCCCCTGAGATCTACACCTGTGGACAGGAACAAGTGGAACAGGGACTGAAGAGTGACAAATATAGATATAAAAGTATTTCAGCACAGAGGGAACATTTCCACATTATTTACTATTTACAAATTGCTTTCCACTGTATTTCAGACTAAATAACCCCTCAGTTCCTGTTTTGCCTTCTTCTTTTGTACCAGAGCTGTCATCTTGTGACACCAGTGTACAGAGTGCGCGCACACACACACACACACACACACACACACACGCCTCCCTTTCCCGTTCGCCCAACCCCCCACAACATAGAAGTCACCGCCCTTCCCTCTCGCTCTCACACCAACATGACTACCAACGCCGTGCGCTCCGACCCGACGACGCGCCGGAGCATCATGGGAGCTGTAGTCCCAACCGCCCAATGGAGCTCGAGAAGGCGAGGCCTCACCAAAATACAACTCCCATCTCGACCCTCGCACGCCGAGCCCCGTCGTCCAATCTGAATATGTGGGAGGAGCGCGTCCGCCCACAAAAGCCACAGCTATCTCCCCGTATCTCCCCCTTTAAAAAAATCAATTGTGCACGAAAAAAAGGGGAATACGCGTAAAATACAAACACTGGTGACGGTTTGTTTTCGGTGCACGACGGACGGCGACGAGGCGTCCCCGCGTCGTGCTGCGAGGGAAACGGCGGCGACAGGCAGGAGCAGCGAAGAGGGTGTTGTCCTGATGCTTAAATGGAAGTGGGTGGGCCTCCACGGTCACACACTGCCAACTTCTCTGTGGATATTATTCTGACAAGCGCTAATTTACTCGTTTATGGACTGGCTTTCCGGTAAAAGGGACATACGACGGGGCTGCGAGGGGGCCGAGGGGCCGGTGACGGTCACTGTGTTCTCCGTTATCTCCGTTATTTGTGGCTGCTTGATTGTGCCTGCGCTTGGCACCGCCCTTCCTGGCCGGTGGGTGGTTTCGTCAAACGGGCAGATCCGCCACGGCCCAGCGCCGAACATATAGGCCGTCCTCCGCCTCTGTACCCGGCCGGCCTTCTACCGTGAACTACACCCTCTCCCTCTCGGTATATTAATGCGTTATGAGTGGTAGGTACCCTCCCCCCTCTCCGTCTCCACCCCTCTGTCTCTCTCTGTCTGACAGATAGGAGGCTCCCAGTGCCTTTGATATTGATGATGAGGTTACTGGTTTCTCCTTTACCTTTTATTGATCACCTTTGTTGTGCCAAATCTGCATTATGATCAGATTGTGTTCTGCGTCTGCATGACTGCACCTCACTCTGGGACTTTGCACTATTCAGAAACACTCATGCGATGATATCATAACTGGAGCTATCCTCCTGTTTTACTCTCTCCTGACAGACTCCAAGAAGGAATCATCTGGAACTGAAGGAGGGAAAGCATCTAAAAAGGGGAAAAGTTCTGGATCGCAGGTAAAAAAAAAAAAAAAAAAAAGAAGAAGGAAAAGAAATAAGAGTTTATCATACTTCATTACTTTTGCTTTGCCTGTAGGCCAAAAATGTTCTCCCCTCCCTCCCTCCCAGCCAGCCAGACACCTCTGGGGGCGTTTCTCTGGTGAATTCCACTTCCTGCTTCTGTGCAGCCCTGCTGAGAGCCAGACCAGAGCCTCCTGAATAGGCTTATACGGCTGTCACACTTCAGCCACTGTAGTTTTGAATTGTCCGCTTGAATTAGGGTCAAAATGATTTAATTTGCATGTGGATTTATTTTAAAGACCTGCAGCGTTGGTATGTGGCTCTACAACTGTGGAACTTCTATTCTTAGCTGCTTTTTACAGGGCTGGATGTAGCTTTGAGATTAATTTCAGCCAAGCAGTTATCCTTAAGTGCGTCTTTTGTTGTTAAAACTTGTATGACAAGCATTATGTTATTCCACGCTGTTGTGTTTGTTACAGAATCTAGGCTGTTTCCGAGGTGTATAGCATTTAAAATTTGCCTGCGACCTAGTTCTTTTGAAAGGGAGGAGAGCGAGAGAGAAGGCGGCATTTTCCTCCAGTGTTCTGAGAAAAGAGAAATGTGGTTCTCACACGCCCACCCACTCGCTTCCTGTAATACCGCCCACTTCCACTGACAGCTCTCTCTCTTTCTCTCAGCTTTTTGTGTTTCTTTTTTCTGCACCATGTTTTCCCCACCCCTCGGTCCTCTACTCTTTCTCATCGTTGTTTCAAATTGTTTTTCCGTGTGAGTTCATAATGATACCTGCTCATTGACTTAGGTGTTGTGCTTCTCTTGGTTGTGTGTGTACAGTACGTGAGCTCTCTGTGTGTTTTCATCTGTCTCTAACCCCCGACAGGCTTCTCCTCCCTTCCTCGCCACTCCTGTTTAACCGTTCCTCTCTCTGTCCCTCCCTTCCATCCCCCCTCCGCCCTTTCTCCTACCCTCCAGGATTCCTCGCAGCCCTCTCCGTTGGCTCTGCTAGCGGCCACCTGCAGTAAGATCGGAGGACAGGGGGGAGCAGAGGGGGCCCAGGCCCAGGTGGGGGCCCAGCAGATCCAGGTCCAGGCTGGTCAGATTCAGCTGCAGGCGGGTCAGCTTCAGGGTCAGATAGTGGTGGACACCGCTGGAGGTCAGGCCCTGGTGCCCCAGCAGCTGGAACTGGTCCCGGCTCAGTTCACGGGGAACGGCTGGCAGATCATCACAGCAGCGCCTACTATGGCCAAAGAGAACACCAATCAGCCTGTTGCTGTGACAGTGGCCACCACCTTGGCTAATGACAGCTCACCGGGGGGACGCAAGGTGAAGGAGGTGGGAAAACCAGTGGGTGTGAGCAAATGCTTTTTGTTGACTGCCAATGTTTGTGCTCCTGACTGTGTCGCTGTTCCTTTCCTGTTGGGCAGGTGAAGCCAGTTGGTGGGACCAACAGTGTTACAGGCAATCAGCAACAACAGCAGTTCCAGATCATCCAGGTTCAGAACCTGCCCAATGCCGGGGGCGGGGTCCAGTATCAGGTCATCCCTCACCTGCAGACTGCAGATGGGCAGCAGATCCATATCAGCCCGGCTCAGACAGCCTCCATCGGGGCTCTGCCGGAGCAGGTCCAGCTCATCCAGACACAGAGTCCAGGCCAGACCCAGGCTATCCTCCAGCCAGCCAACCAGCAAGCCATCCTAACAAGTACAGCCAATCAGACGGTCCCGCTGCAGATCCGCCCCGCACAGTCTTTCCCGCTGCAGCTGCAGACTCTGCAGGGTTCCCAGACTCCTGTTATGACCACAGTACCCATAAACCTCGGTGGCATGACCCTGGCTTTGCCTGTGATAAATAATGTTGGAGGGGGCGGGGCCGTGCAGCTTATCCAATCAGCAGATGGCACATTCTCTGTTGCCAATGGCAACCAGCTGGTGACAACAGCAGTGTCTGGGGCAGCTCATGCGACAGCATCAACTGGCTCGACAGTAGTGGCCGAAGGTGACAGCGTGTCTGATGTGACACAAGTGGTTTCGGCTGGATCAGAGGGTGGAGCAGCTGACACCCAAGTACAGAGCAGCGAGGCGGACTCTCAAAGCCAGAACCAGGCCAACGGGCTGCAAAACCAAACCGATACAGCGGGAACCA
Source organism: Epinephelus cyanopodus (assembly GCA_026686955.1). NCBI lineage: Eukaryota > Metazoa > Chordata > Actinopteri > Perciformes > Serranidae > Epinephelus > Epinephelus cyanopodus. The sequence goes on from CM048931.1 coordinate 28,748,301, forward strand.
TTCAGCAGGTGATTGTGGGTCAGGTGGGGCACCAGTTGGTGCAGCAGATCCAGCTGCAGCCTCAGGCACAGAGTCAGGGTCAAACCCAGGGGCAGCAGCAACCTCAGCACATTCAGACCCTCCAGCTGGCCCCTGGACAAACCCTGCAGCCCATTCAGGCCTTCCAGAACCCAGCCCAGGTCCTTATCCGTACCCCGACCCTGTCCCCCTCTGGGCAGATCACCTGGCAGACACTGCAGCTGCCCGGCGGGGTCTCCCTGCAGGGCGGCCTTGGGACGGCTGTGCCACAGCAGCTGACACTGGCCCCGGTGGCTGGTGGGACGACAGTGGGGAGCGGAGGGCTGGTGTCCCTGAGTGGAGCTCCCCTGACGCTCAGCGCAGCTCAGATCAACCCGGGATCTGGGGTACAGACGGTCAGCATCGCAGGGCTGGGCACTGCTGGGGTTCAGGTGCAGGGTGTTCCCCTCACCATTACTGGTCTACAGGGTAAGGCCGTGCTGAGACTAATTGTGTGAATGTGTAGTGACTAATGCTTCACTGATCTATTCATTAATATAAACTGAAATGTGGCGAAAGCAGTGTGTGCTCAGGCGTTAGTTACTGAGAAAATATGAAGCTCTAATGAATTTCCTGTCTCAAACTTTCAGTCTCTGGGCTGAGTGGTACACTGCTTGATATATTTACCATTTAAAGTTGGGCTATACCAGGATGTCCTGCTGGCCCAATCAAATAGTGCATCTCACTGTACTCCAGACTGTTTTGGATCTTCTTTCTCTATCGTTATATTTTCCTTAGTCTACCCCACAGACTTGTTTTGGATTAATATGTTCACACATTTTGTCATTTTCAATCACCTTTCAGGTCAACCACAGGGTCAGGATGGGGTCAAAGTTCAGTCGTCTCCAGTGACGGTCACTGTTGGCAACGTGGCATCAGGCTCATCGATGAGTCCAGACCAGCTGGGCTCCGTGCAAAGTTCCTCGGACCAGGAGGGACCACCGAGCAAGAGGCTTCGTCGTGTCGCCTGCTCTTGTCCGAACTGCAGGGATGGAGAGGGAAGGTATGAACGCTTTAGAAACACATCATGTTGCATTCAGCACTTCACAACATCGGATTCTTCATGTTTTCACCCCACTCACAGTTCTCGATGTGTGCCCAAGTTAATGACTCACAAACTCATGTTTACATTTTTATGATTATTCCAACATTTTTGATAACTGCCATGTCATGGTGGGACAACTGGTTTGACAGATGGTCAGAATTCAGTGTAGCTCGTATCCCAAAGTGAGAGATCCGACCTCTCGCCACCCAGCACTTCACTTTGTAATGAGGAGCTGGCACCGAGAACATGCACTGAAATATTCAGAGAACAATCAAATTTATGCAGCTTTGCAGAATAATCAGTGAATCCCTTTGTTAAGAGTCTGATCCACTCAGAGAAATGTATAAAACAGAGCTTGCTTACTGTACAACCCTTCTCGACACAGTGCGGACCAGCTGTGATCCCATTTGTTTAAAGCCCTGAACGCTTTTACGAAACACGCACACCGCCATGAGCTCACTCCTAACTCGTGTGTGTGCTGTAGGAACAGCGGGGACCCCACGAAGAAGAAGCAGCACATCTGCCACATGGAGGGCTGTGGGAAGGTGTACGGCAAGACGTCCCACCTGAGGGCTCACCTGCGCTGGCACACCGGTGAGAGGCCGTTCGTCTGTAACTGGATCTTCTGCGGCAAGAGGTTTACCAGGAGCGACGAGCTGCAGAGACACCGGAGAACACACACAGGTAGGAGAGACGCACACAGAGATGTAGATTGGTGATGTGGGTCATCCTGGTTACGCTGGATGTCATAGCATTTACGCAAATTTTAATTCAGTACCGAATGCAAAGTAGGGCTATAACCAATTAAAGGCATAGTCTGGCTGTTTTGAAATGGGGTTGTATGAGGTACTTATCCATAGTTAGCGTATCACTTATAATAGAGGGCGGTTGGCATAGCCTGAGTTTAGAGAAGCAGACAAGTGCAGCAGCAAAACATATTTCAGCCACCTAAAAAAATCAGTTTTAGTTTAAGTGTACACTACACCTGCCATCAGACGGGCCTGTGTGACGGGGAACTGGACTGAAATTTATTGAAACTCTCATCAAAGCATGCAGAGCGCAGGAGTTGCTGGTCTACCACCGCCTCGATTGGTTACTTTGTTTGTCAACTTGTCATGACAAAGACAACTTCTGGTAAAGTCACTTTGATTAATGTCAAGTTGTCATTACAAAAACCAAATACTTACACTTAATGACAGCAGTCATAAACGTTTATGATACAGACGAATACAGACGTAATGGAGCAGTACTTCCAGAGATGGTGGACGCAGTGTATGTAGTTCAAGGGAGATTCGACCGTAGGAGACGATGAAGAAATGTAAATAATGGCAGAACAGAATGGATCATTAATGAGGAGAAAAGAATTCTTCGTCCACGTGTCAAGATTTAAAGAATGTCCACACAGACCAGCGTCTCTGTTTAAAGGTACATTGTTACGACGTCCTCCACCGTGTCCTTGTTTATTGTTGTGAAACTTTTGACTCTGCCCTCTAGTGCCATCTACTGGCTGTATGTATGCAAACATAAGGAACATTGAAGTATGAGGGCAGTGATGCTGGTGTTTATTATTGAACATAAAGGGAACTCCAAGAATGCACCAACCAAAGCAGGTTTTCTGTGTTAGTCTCGGGGTCTTTTTTTGATTTATTTTTCTCTAATTCTCCGTCTCCTCCCCTCCAGGAGAGAAGCGTTTTGAGTGTCCCGAATGCTCCAAGCGCTTCATGCGCAGCGACCACCTTTCCAAGCACATCAAGACGCATCAGAACAAGAAAGGCGGGGCGGCTGTGGCAATCATCACCACCGATGACATGGAGGAAGACGCCCCCGAAGGCCTGGGTGCCTCCCCCCAGATTGTTGCCGTGGCGACCCTCTCACGTGACTCTGACCCCGCCACGCCCACCACCTCGAATCACCTGGAGGAAGAAGAGGAGGAGGAGGAGGAGTTTGAATAGGCCTGTTTCTTTCGCCGAAGGCTGACTTCCTGTTTTCTTGGGAGTCTTTGCAGGGACTGTAAGAGGTGGCTGCTTTTTCTTTTTTCTTTTTTTTTTTTTTTTAACTTTTAATTTTACATAATTTTACAAATGTTCGCTCACGATAAGGGACTCAAAAGAGACGGGTTCATGCGTTGAACGGAGACGGACAAATATAAACATCACAATCTAAAAATAACTAACACATATAATAACGAAAATTTAGCATAAACATATGAAATATTAGTTTGGCATTTATGAAATGAATCTATAATAATTCCATTCAGTGGGGAAAGGAATGTAAGTAGTGACTAGATTAGCACAAGACAGGGGGACCTGCTGAATCTAAAATCATGTGACATCGAGAGACATTTTCTTAATCGCAACAGAATCTAACTCTATGCACAAAGTTGTGTTCCTGTTTCATACCTGTCAGACAGTGCTGAGGGTCAGTCACGGTACAGGGCTGTTGCAGACCGATAATAGAGCAGGGACAGTCTTGGGATGGTGTGTGTGTGTGTGTGTGTATGTGACCTGTATGAATGAGTGTGTGTTTGTATTCCCACACTGTCACCGAGAGGATCTACCTAATTTGAGTTTTATTCATGGTTCAGGTTTAGTCCTCAGATCAGATTCAGGTGTTGCTTCCTTCGAGACCAGTCAACGGATAAACTGTTATTGAAGAAGAGAGGGGATAATTCTAAAAAAAAAATAAAAGAAAAAAAGAATAGAAAAAAGCACATATAAAAAGATTTATAAATAATGCATTCCTATTGAGGCGCAGTGGCCATTAGAAGAAAAAAAAGGTTTCTATAGAGAAAAACAATCTAGCTTTCTACAACTTTGTTTGTGTAGTGAAAGCAATACTATAATGACAATCCTAGTGAAACCATGTTTACATTGTCAGGGGAAGTTTTCTCTGTTAATAAAACAAGCCAGTTCGCTCTAAGATTAGTGACAACATCTGAAAGCGGCGCTGTCGTCTGAACAAAGCCTGTTACTTTGCAGATACCACAGGGTGGCTTCAACATCACAGCTGCAGTCTATCCAGTGTTGGCTTGTAATTTTTATACGCTCAGTTACCATCAGACGGCACCTGGTAGAGGTAATGGCAAGTTTCATTGGACAGTGGCACTGTCACTGGTGGTGCTTTTTGCCCTCTGTGCTCTGGTGAAGACCCCTCTCCGACTCTAACCGCGCGATGTGACCGACGTACCACAATTGCCTTAACACAAGCTGTTGTACAGACGTCAGAGTTAGCAGGGTGGAGAAAGAGGGGGGTTCTCCGGCATTATGAGAGGCGACGTGGGGAGCACACGACAGCACAGAGAGGTGAAGTGAGACAGAGCGAGAGGAGCTGTGGGTGGGAGTGGGTCGGGCTATTTAGCTATGTGGATATTATGAGATGTTTTCTGGTGGTGTTGCTCTGTGTTAGTTCAGTGCGTACCTTTTTTTTTTTTAATTGAAAGATACTTTTATTCTATAGAGTTTATCAGTTGTTTTAAAAAAAGTCCCCTCCCAGTATGTTAACACACAGGACCCCGCTGTGTACGGCTAATTTATTATTTATCCTTGAGTTGTACTATTTGCCTTTTGCTGGACTTGTATTTGTGTGCGTTGATTCTGAGGTTGTGTACAGCATGTTTGAGTTTTTCGCTGTAGTGCCGCTTCTTCTCTTCTTTACTCTCTTTGTGCTTGTTTTTTCTTTTTTCTACGTCCGACCATTGCTGTTCATTTCTTCTCTTGGCGCCATAACGTGTTTTTTGGAGAAAAATAAATAACACAAGAAGAAGAAAGCAAAAAAAAAAAAAAAAAAAAGGTTACTATTGTTTAAAGTTGAAAAAGGTTGATACCAAACAAATTTAGATGTTTTTGGTAATATTTTGTGTGACAACCAACTTTTTTTTTCTTTGATATTTTGTAGTGACATCTCATTTGTAAAATCTTTTTCTAAAAAGATGTTTGTTCGTCTCCATGACATTTGATAATGGGTTTTTTGCCAGGTTAGCCTCAAAGGCCCCAGTTTATTGATATTTTTAAAACTGGTTTGTACAAACGTGTTATGTCGATTAAAAAAAAAACAAAGAAAAAAGGACAACTTCAAGCAGAAAAGATGCTTTGCCTGCATAACACTTGACAATAAAGTGATTAAAACTGTCTTAAATTCCACCCTGATGCTCTGGTATTTGTGTGCATCAATCAGATGGAAATGGAAAACACATTTGGACCTTAACAATATCTACACACGGTACACTTAAAGTAAAACACACATGTACAGCTCCACACAGCTCCTATAACCCCTTCCACCCCCTTATTACTGGGTAATCTCTCAGCTGTGTTGTGACAGCAGTGATGGAGTATCTGTGCTTCATTTGGGAACAATTACAGTTCTCGGTTACCATTTCTGCCCTCGTCCACGCCTCCATCACCTCCCGTCTGGACGACTGCAACAGTCTATGGCTCATCTTCAGAAACCCTCAGTAAGCTCCAGTGTACCCAGAACTCTGCTGCTCGGCTACTCACCCACTCTGGCACCCGTAACCACATCCACGCTGGCTCCCCATCCCCCAGAGAATCCACTTCAAAATCCTTCCTGTATGAGCTCCTCCATCATCACACTCACTCCCCAAACCCATCCGAGTCTTCCCCCAAATCACTCAAGACTCACCAACGCTGTTTTCAATCACTGACAGTTTCTTCTCCTCATCCATTATTTGTTCTTTTGCTTGTTTTTTTTTGTTTAGACCCTGAATATGTGAAGTGTCTTTGAGTGCCTTGAAAAGCGCAATATAATATTAATATTATTATCACAATGGACTCCAAATTGATGCTCCAAGGATCGAACCGGTGACCACTCAGTTACAGCACTATTTCCTAGTCTGGGGACACAGATCTTCACTTGGAGTCGCAGAAGCTTCTCAAGGAGCTCTTGATTTTAGGGGTGAAAACTTAAAAAAATATATATCTACATCTCAGCATTTCATTTATTTCTTTGAAAGAAGCAAAATAAAAGTGTTGTTTTTAGAGTTTAGATTATTATCCAGGATGTAAACTTTGGCCGAGCCTCAGGAAGACAAAAATAGTGTGTCAGAAAAGATACCTATTAATTATGTATGATTGATGATTGATGTACAGTTTTATCAGTTGTTCTGCTATTGTTATGAACTGAATAAACTATGTCATTTAGGGGTCATTAATTTACTCAGTGACAGAGAGAGGGTCCCTTAAGGAAAAGGTTGGAACGACTGCGTTACCAGACCAAACACATCGCTGGCCTTGACTGATTACTTTTTATAATGAGCCAATAAACTCTGTGCCTCAGAAAACACGTTCTACAAAACACCCTGAGTGTAACTCAGCTATGATCAAAGTGTGACTTGTGGGAGTTCACCAGCAGGTCACTGACTGCCAGTTTACAAAAAGCATCACGTAGCAGGCAGCTCACGCATACCTTTGACATGTCACTCCTTTGAAGCACTTCAAAAACACCTAAATCTACAATGCCTCTGCACCCTCGGGTGTTTTTAAGGTAAAAAAAAGTTTAATGCAATGAACTCTGAAAGTACCAGAACAAGGACGAATATTTGTATTATTTTTTCATCACTTCCGAGTGTTAATTTAAACATAAATCAACCCCAAAATGTAAAAACACCGTACGTCAAACGTATGCTCACATCAAACATGAGTGTGTGTGCACTAAAACTGAAACTATAGATGGATAATGACGACAACAGGGATGAGATAAAACGTATTTCTATTTCTCACTCACATTGCCAATGATTCCTCATGATGACCTTTGACCCCCCGCCCTGCAGCAATGGCACCTGGTCATTACGAGATCAGCTGACTGGCCTAGTCGAGTACATGAGGTGACCTGGACCTGACCCCACTCACCTGGAGAAATGACACCCTACACGCATACAACAGACAACTATGGCGCAGCATAAAAGATGTGTGCACCTCCCCTAAATGTGCGGTAAAGATGACACTGTGGTGTAGTGTGTGGCACATCCAATAAATATAACCTGCACGAATACATATGTAAACACACAAACATGGCCAATCGTTTAGATAATGCCCCGTGCTTTATTAAAATTACAGTGGATTGCCAACAACGCTGTAAAAATTACTCTTTTAAAAAAGTAGTTGGTATATAAAAAGGGCTCCTTTTGCATCTGTAACACAGAAAATAACCAAACTTTAGATTTGTTTTAGCGAACATCGACAGTAGAGATATTCAAATGGAAATATACAACTCAAAGCTGAGTACTGACTTTAAAAAGTAAAAGCATCCCTGCATCTCATGCAGCCTTAAATCAGGATATATAAAACATATTAACAGTGTATGTGCCTTGCGTTTAGATGACAGTAAAAAAACAACAACAAATTTTTGCTTTTGCTTCTCTAGTTAGAGAAAAGGTTGATCTAAATCTAAATGTGCGTTAAAGAAAGTTCTAGGGTATTGTGCAGGATGAGCCTGCTCCGGGTTCTAGCTGTGCGAGCAAGTTTTCCTCTCTGGTCTTCTCTCTGGACTTCACTCGAGATCCTTCTGAATGCTGCAGTGGAGACAAAACAAAACGTGAACTGTTTCTTTGTAGATTAATTGATTAGTCGTCAATCAAAAACTGAACAGGCAACTATTTTGTTTAAGTAATGTTTAAGCATAAGAAGCCAAACGTTTCTTAAATGTCAGAATATGATGCGCTTCTTTCTCATTCGTGATAATAAATTGAAAAGCTTTGGATTTCTGGACGATGACGGAGGTCCAATCCAGGTCTGCATCATTAGACCGTACGGTGAGAATGAGGTGGCTTACCTCTCCAGATACTCGTGGACATTGTCGTGGCCGTTGTAGCGGGCCAGTCCCACCAGGATGCCAGTAGCGCAGCGGCCCTCCTTCTTACGACACAGGCTGCAGTTACACACCCCTCGGCAGATGGGGCACGACCATGTCTACAAAAAAAAGGCCCAAATTTAATGTGGGTGACCAACTGTGTTGTTACTCTAATAATACACATGCAGTTCCATGTCGAGGCTTTATGTCCTTCCACTCTTTAGTCTTAAAGCATACATCAAATCACCTGCCTTGGCTGCTTTTAGAAATTGAGTTATGCTAAAATTTGTACAAACATTCAGTTACATGTTTGAGATTTTTCTGATTCTTCATCAGGAATGATCTTTGCTGAGAAGCAGTCACTTATTAGGTGCTTTGCACTGCCTTTCCAATCAGAGGTGGCCACAGAGTGGTGCTGCAGCAGAGTGGTGCTGTCCGTGTTCAGGAGGAGTGACCATGCGGCCGTCTTGTGGTCGGGATGTGTGCAGTTAGATCACTCCACAGCCAGAAACCACGGGTTACCAGAACCATCCAGACACATGGACAATTATAAAGCAGCAGCCAACAATGTAAGGAGGACTCAACTACCAGGAGTGCACAAGTTAAAGGAGCTGATGACATCACATTTCAATGGAGTCATATTTTTTTTATAATTATATGTGCATCGTTGCATTGTTTCGAGACATTAAAGTTCAGCTACTTCAAGGTTGACGAATTTTGTTTTTCCTCATGGTGTCTTTTCAGACGCTGCATTTATGTCACGTTTACCAAAACCAAAGTGAGAGAAACAGAGAATAAAATTTTAACTGACCGGGTCGAGCAGCACATCACGCACGTCCTCTCCGTAGCGGTTCTTCAGGCACGGCCCACAGAACTGACCTTTCACCCCCACACAAAAACCACTGCGACACACCGTCTTGGTGTCCAGAGTCTTCTGTCTGCACTGGTGACACGAGCTGCCCTGGAAGACACACACACACACACACAAATAAATAGTGAACAAACACACTAACCCAGAAAAGCTGACACCACAGTACCATGACCAGGAAGCAGGTGAAGTCCTGCTGTGACTCACATTCTCTTTGTCCCAGATCTTGTCCTTGCTGCGGTACGCTATGTTGTCCAAGTCTTCTTTGGTGATCTCGTCAACTGTCCTCACGTCATACTGGATCTTACTGCGGCTCCTCTTCCTCGTCTTGCCCTCACTGACTTCCTCGTCCACCTGCACAATCACAACAGATGGATTACAGATTAGTAATAATAATAATAATAATAATAATAATAATAATAATAATAATAATAATGGCACTTTCTTCTACGCATAATTTGTTTTTGGAGGCATCTGAGTGCACAAATTACTCAGTCTGGGAGCAAGACAAATCTGCAAGCTCGCGTTTATTTGCTCTGGCGGACATGTCGGGTCCCCTTCCTGTTCAAATAGATTTCCACCCCACCTGGCTGCTTTGGAGCCAGTCACAATCGTTTAGTAAAACGGGGCAAGTTTCAGATGGTGAGCGACAACTCCTGGAGCCTTCACACTTTACACAAAATACATGATGGCATCATTTTTAGCTCGCAGTTGCTGGCCCAGGGCATGCCCTTTCAGAACACAGTGTGAAGTGCATGTTGCAAATCATATCTACAATTCAGTCACTCTGACATGTTTCCACAACAATGCTGTCTGCCTAAAGGTCCTGTGTGTGCAACAGCAGAGTTAAAACATTTTATTTCCGAGTGGGATTAATAAAACACTTCTTCTATCTCGATCAGCCTCCTGATGTCTACAGTCCTGGGGCCTCTGCGGGCGACTGGCTCGCTCTTTTCCTCCACTGCAAAGTTCTCACGTGGACGAGCCTTGCGGGACGGGTTCCTCCTTTCTGACCCCATCTCCGGTTCAAACTTGCGCTTGCGTGGCGTTGCTCTCTGTGGCGTCCGCTTCTTCTTCTGCAGAAGTAAAACAAAGACAGTGTTTACATGTCAGTAAAAAAGAAAATCAGTCTCTATAAAACACAACAGCAAAGCTTATTTCAACCAGTCATGTTGACAGTTTACATCCATGTATGTCCAGACTTGTGTACTGCTGCAACATGAATGGTTCACACACATTTTCAACCCTCCAGCAAAATCTATACAATCAGCACAATTTGAGGAAGGACATTCAAGATTAGTGTCACCAATTCAGCATCTAACCAAATGTCTCCCCTTCTGTCCCTGAGTTATGGTGTTCAATAAAGGCCAGAGAGTGTTTTTGCAGAACATTATGATGTCACAGTGAAGCTGACCTTTGACCTTTTGGATAGAAAATGTCTCCTATTAGACATTTGTGTGAAATGTTGTCATGATAACCGGATAAGTTCTTGAGATATGGCCAAAAACATGTTGTGAGGTCACACTGACCTTGACCTTTGACCACCAATTTGAGGAAATTCCCTAAAGGATAATATACAATGTTCATGTTCAGTAGAATGACAATGAGACAGACTCTTGTTCCTGTGAAGTTTGGATGACTTTGCTCACTGCAGTTACTCACCTGAGGGGTGTTGGGTGGAGTGAGTTCAGCCGTGGTGCTCAAATCAGCAAACAGCTTAGCCAGCTGAAAGATAACAGCAGAGGAGATCAGAGTCATGCTCCAGAGGAGGCACTGATATAATTTGAGTATACAGATCACACAGTTAGAATATGGAGCAAACACAAACGGTTTTAAGGGTTGATTACCATGGCCTTGTTTTCTTGGATGTTCTTGTCTCGCTTCCGTAGGCTCAGTGATACGACTTCCTCTTTGTCTTCTTCCTCCTCCTGCTGCTCCTCGTCCTTATCCCACTCCTGCTGCTGCTGCTGCTTCATGCTCTGCCTTCCTCTGGCTCTCCGTGGAGGAGGCGTTTCTTCGACTGGCTTTTTGATCTTTTTCTCTTGCGCCTCCTGTTTGGGGGTCGACAGTCTTTTGACGGGGAACCTGAAGAGCAAGATTAAAATACGATCACTGCTCAGTCATGAGAGAATCAATACAGTTGTCATGAAACAGGCCTGTGTTTCCACCGGTCCCTTGTACATGTGGCAAACAGGATGAATACAGTGGGAAAATGGCAACAAGTTGAATCTATGTCCAACTAACTTCAAGCCACCGAATGTGACACGACCATTTAAACTCATGAGTAGCTTAAGAGGCAGTGACAATATGAGGCGTCATTCATTATTCATTCAGAGCCTTTGCCTGTTCAAGATAGATCATGTAGGTTCGTGTTGCATTAAAGACTTCACACTTCACACAGAGCAGATCTCCACACATGGATCTACGCGTTCAAACATACTGGGGCCATCCTGAATACCAGTTTTGGGGCACTGAAGCTTCATTGAGAAATACTGGCGTTTTATCAAAGCTTTGAGGGCGGAAGGGATAAGATACAAGAAGTTTTTTGAAAAATAAGTTTTCCATCATTCTTTTATTGACATCTAAAATAACATAACACTGGGAGTCACAAAACTGGGCCTGTCGCCAAGTTTACAAGTCCTTGTCTAAGAATAACTAATAATTAATGGTGATGCATAATGAATTTATGGGCTAGTTGAGATTTCTAATGGTTTACAAAAACAGAGCGTTCGAATACTGATTTGGACATTGCTTATCATGGCAGCGATTAAAGCTTCAGAGCATTCGGGTCAGCCCTTTGACACACAGCGATCATCTCTAGGTCAAAAAATACGGCAGCAACTATGAATTCACATATTCACATTTTTATATATGAGACTTACATATTTACCAATTGACTGACACACACACACACACACACACGCACACCTCAGGGCAACTAAAAGACTCTTCCTCTTTGGTGGGGGAGCCTCCTCGCCATCAGAGTAGAAGCCTGTGTCCACGTCGCTGTCCTCCTCTGAGTCCACCATCTGGAGAACACCAGAAAGACAAAAGCAGTGAGTCTGGTGCTCTGGCCGCTGTAATGCACACATTTTCATCAGATAATACAGCCAACAATAAACGTTTCACACCATGGTCTTTGGACGTTTGTTAAAAGATCCTCTGTCCTCATCTTCCTCGTCTTCGCTAAAACCTTCAAACTCCTCCTCGCTGTCCGACTGGCTGAAGAGGCGAGCCAGCTCAGCAGTGATAAACTTGGATTTGAAACATGGAGCCTGTTGGCAGACACATCCAGCATCACATAAGACACCTCTATAAGCTCTATGAAGCCATTTTTCTATGAGTGGATTTCCACTTTGTTTATCTTGTGCACATGAACACAGGTGACGCAGTCCTGCCGCTGGTGTCACGCCACTTGACTAATAAACAGGTGGCGGTAGCATGGCAAGATATGCTGCACTTAACATTTGCTAAAGCTCAAGGATGCACACAATGTGTTTCCATAAAGAGCACTGACTGTAACCAGATCCTGCTTTTCCGTGAAAACTCTACAGGACAATTTGCTGGATCAATTTTCATTCTTTACACCAGAGGGAGCACCTTTCCATCAGTGGACACTCACTGAGTGAATGCCGTGGGGGAAAATTAATTCAGTTCAGCTGTGTCACTCTGCAGCTTGCCAGGATACCCAGTGCTGAGACTGGTTGCTTTCAATGAAGTAAACCTATCTTCTTGTATTTATGCCAACAGATACCAAACTAAACCCAAGGACGGCCTTATCACTACAGGCCTGTGCGACCTCTCAGTCATGGCAGGGTAGGGCCAGCGACAAACTGAAGTGGAACAGGAACAAACACTTCACATTGGCACTGAACATATTTCCTCATTTTGGGGGTCCGGCACACCCCAATTCTGTATGTGTAATAAATAAATAAATTATCATTAAACCATTTTTCATTGACAATGTTTTCTTTTCTTCTGACCTCGTTAAAATCAAATATGTAGAAAGTGTTTTGAAATGGTAACCCTCCACTATTTGGGTGTGTAATGAATGAATGAATGCACCTTTCATGCACAAAATGCAGCACAAAGTGTTTTACAATTCAGAGGCAGAGACAAACAGCAAAGAAATAAAACCATAAAATTATAAAACATTGTCATTCAAGGAGAAAAGAGAAGAATAAATACCTTTATCAATCACTAATTAATCAAGTAATAAAAACATGTATATATAAAAATATTATTAAGAATATAAAAAAAGATAGCTGCCAGTTATAGGCTATGTTAAAAAGATATGTTTGTCATTGTTTAAAGCTGTCCACTGAGCCAGCAGGTCTAATATTTAAATAAAATTTATTTCCAAATTTTTGGGGTGTAGTGGCTAAAAGAAGCAAAGGTTTTTGAAGTGACTTTAGGGACAGATAAAAGGGCAGCTGCGGAGGATCTCAGTGTTCGTGGAGGGACGTATGGTGATAGGGAATCAAAAGAAGGATTTTAAAATCAGTTCTAAAAGATACTGGGAGCCAGTGCAAGTTACCAAATACAGGAGATTTAAGGTCTCTCTTTTTAGTTTTTGTTGAAACTCTGGCAGCAGCATTCTGAATGTCTGTAGTTTTGCAATGGCAGTTTTAGATAGGTCAGTGTATAGAGCGTTACAGTCAAGACAACTGGAAACAAAAGCATGGACAAGCCTCTCAGCATCAGTAGAGCTCGTACCTTAACTATACTGCGTAAATGATTATATGCAGCTTTTGTTAACGAATTAAAGCGACACTTAACCTTTCTGGAAATTTTAGGCTTTTCTTTGTTTAGGTTAATAAGCTGATGGCACATTAAAATGTAAGTGAATTCCACCACAGATAAAAACTCATAATTGTACCATTCTCATTGCAGGAGGAGTGGGATGGGACTTTGGAGGGAGGCGGGAGTTGTGGATGTTCAAATTTTTGTGCTGTGTGAAATGCGAGAAAGGTAAGAGTAGCTTTAAAATGAGAGCACAGGTTTCTTACTAGAGGTTGTGTCTATAATGACATCACAGCTTAGTTATATCACAAAACAAGGAAACGCTGTACCTATGTTATATGTGCTGTGCATGAAAATACAGCTGTTTATTTGGGATTTAGGTGGAGGTTTGTAGTGTGAAGAGAACTGTCCACACCATCACCATCACAAACACTGACCACATAACATGCATTGCATTGAACCAGATTTTACAGCAGGGGGGTAAAATCATCTTTATAAGCAGCTCATAAAATAAGGGAAAGTCGAGATGTATCACTCTGATAAAACAGTGTAAAGTATGTCTCTTAATCTGGTTAACAGGGCCTGTGGTCTGCAGGACTGTAAACATAATATTGGAGTTAAGTGCTTGCATGCTATTCTTTCATGGCCTTTTATGACAGCAGCGTACTTGCTTTTATTTAGGAGAAAGACTGAATTATTGGACCAGAATTTTTCACGAATACAAGCAAGTGAGACTGTCATTTCTACTGTGTAAAACAGGATCAATGCAGGTGACGTCCCGGGTCCCATTTGTTGATTTCTGCTGAACCATCCCCTCCAGCCCCAGGGGTGTTGACCTTTGACCTTCAAATAGGAGGGCGACACATACTGGACCCAAAAACACGGAACATACACTCCTTTACTATAAGCACCACCTCAACTGTTGATGATCACGAACATTGATGTGAATCAGATCACGTGTAACGTTAAGCTAGTTGGTTAACGAGGTTAAAACGAAGACACGAAAAGCCAAATTCAGTTAAAGACAAAACACTGTGCATGTCTGGATTAAAGAACTGGACCAACAACAGCCAGGAAATCACCTTATTCGTGGGAAGGTGTGAACAAATCTCCACAATGAACCAGACCCAGGCCGAGCAAACCAGCAACGTTAGCTAGTAACAGTGTTGTACATGTTGACTCGTTGTGACTTTTCCTCGCCACAAAACAACAACGTGGGGAGTAAATGTACATTTAGACGCGCTGCTCCGTCGCTTACCTTTGACTTGCGAGTCATTTTATCTCCGTTTTGCTGCAAAATCCCGTCCAACAGAAAGTTTTGTATTTTAAAATGAAAACCAATGAATGGAGCGAGAGGAGGGGGTTTAAAAATTAACCGCTGGAGAAGTGCGGTCGTCGGAAAAGTAGGGGAGTCGTTGTTGTCGTTGGGCTTATACACTACTCCGTAATAAAGCCTTCTAACTGCAGTTTTGATAAACCACTGAAGACTTGCTCATTTTAAAGTATTTTATAATTATATTACACGGTGCAGATGTATCTCTGTGTTCAGGAGCAGTCTCTCCTCTACGCCCCCCTCACACTCACAATGGTGCAGTCCTATGTTTCGCGCGAAAACGGCACAGGGGCGTGGCACTGCAGGAGGCCCAGCCCCCGCCACACTGCTGCAGCAGCGATGCTTCAATGTTTGTGTGTTATTTACACTTCAAACAGACTTTTAACACATGTGTAGGGCTCAAATACAATTTTAATTTACTTCTACTTTCTTCAAGTTATTCCATTTTGTGCTTTTACCGCCTCCTCAACATTTCAGAGGCAGCTATTGTACTTCTAACACCATTACACATGTCTGCATGTTACTAGTTACTCTGCAGATACAAATTTTACATTGCTATGATCAGATTTTTTTAAAAACATAATGTCCTTAAAAAAACATAAATACACTCAGTAGTCAGACTCCTCTGCAAAGGCTTTTCTCAATTAATAATTTAGTCTATGAAGTTTCACAATAATCAGCAATATTATATCATCATACATAACAATAAAGTTATTCTGCTGCGTGGTGAATATTTCTACATACTACTTCAAGTACATTCAGTTCAATTCAGGCTTTATTAAGGACACACCTAATGGGGGTCCACAGCAAGATAACAGGGCGAATACTAGTAAAATGGGACACTTATTGATTATTTACCTTCTGCATCATTTTTAATTATGATCCAAATGTCTTAGCCCTTCATGTGATACTATTCTGAATAAGTAAAGAGCTCCCCTATAGCATACAATGGAAAAAAGAAAGAAACATTAGAAAGGACGATCCTTCATGAACATCTCTTCTTATAACTATTTCACAGGCTGGATTTCATCTCTGCTTTTTGTATGGTAGGTTAATCTAAACCAGAGGTGTCAAATCCATTAGTTCAGGGGCCACATACTGCACAATTTGATCTCAAGTGGGCCTGACCAGTGAAACCACTGCATAATAACCTGTAAATATCAACCCTTTCAAATTTTTCTTTCGCTCTGAAAACGTAAATCCAGTTATCAGACAAAGAAGAAAGAAAAAGTGTCTTAGTTTTTCCATGTCTGATACTCACTTTCATTACTTTCATGTGACTTTTATCTTAATTTTCCATGAAAGTAGAAGCTATTAAAGAAGCAGGTTAAGTCATCCCCTGCCTGATTGGTTGACAATATTTTTGCACAATGTTCAATATCTTTAAATGTGACCATAGAAAGTAGCCTACTTATTTCAGAGAACTGTATTCCGCTCAGAGTGGAAAAGTCTCTGAGGGAGCTTACTGTTTAAATTGCTGCTGAAACCTCTCAGCCTTCACATGTGCATCAACACTAGGTGTGCAAAGTCATCCAGAGGGCCTGATTGGACCCCGGGCTGTATGTTAGACACCCCTGGTCTACACATAAATATCTTCAGTGAGGCCATTCTCCTTACCACTTGTCTCATGGAACCAGTCCTCACGATGATACACATGATCCAGTTTTCAGTCTTCTTAGGATCATCATCACCACATCTGGCTCTTCAAAAGGGCTATCCATCTTCCTTGTTCACTTTTTTCTATCTTTTTTTTGGCACACACTTTTTTACT
Organism: Epinephelus cyanopodus; assembly: GCA_026686955.1. NCBI lineage: Eukaryota > Metazoa > Chordata > Actinopteri > Perciformes > Serranidae > Epinephelus > Epinephelus cyanopodus. The sequence goes on from CM048931.1 coordinate 28,764,922, forward strand.
TTTTATAGGCAATGTAAGAAAAATGTTCATCAAATCCTTGTTGAAATATGTAGCTAGCTTAATTTATGCAGGACCAAAATCTGGGAAACTCAATTTCCCCATTAGAATGACTTGAATGACTGTCCCACTTTACCAGTAACACCAGTAAGGTGGAATTTATATTTCTGCGTTGAACTGATGTCATAGCTACGCTGTAACCTACGCCGTAGCCCAGTGTGCACCTCCCCAGAAATGTACACGTCACAGTGACGCAGACCTCCTGTCTATTTCTGTAAGCTGATTTCCTTCAGTGGAAACTTTTATTTACTTTCATTTCACAGATAAGAAACAATAAATTACGAAGACAATAAAGCCTTCACAAAAATCACATTTTAAGTCATGTGTGTGATTTATCCTGGCTTCATATGAGCAGAGGAAATCGCCGCTTGTCACTAGGCTAATTTATACAATGTAAAATGCCATAGGGTTGTGCTAATAACATTAGCATGTTATATTTGTAAACAACATTTTACAGCACTTCACAGAAACCTCCGCTGCCAACTAGTGTTTTGGAGGTGTAACTGCAAAGTGACACAGACACACCACCCAAAATACACGTACGGTATAGGGCGCATAAATCCCACTAGCTGTCGCATAAAAAAAAGAAGATTAATATGAACCAATTTTTTTAAAGAAACTCTGATTCACTATTACATAGGGCTATCATAACAAATGATTAATTACAAACTATCCATCACTTTCTGAAAGCATAACATTCACCCCAGAATACAAGTCATTTTACTTTCCATCATGGTTCACTGCAAAGTTGTTGAATAATGTGTGAAATGCCCCTGGAAGTGATGTCGGGGTGAATACCAAAATATAAATTCTACAGATGCTACATTTTCATTTTGAAGATTTGTTTCACTCTTGTATGTCGTACCTATTTAGAGTAAAACTGTGAGAACAACGCTCTGTTGTCGTGAATACATCTAATGTACTGTTTGCTTCTCCACTGCTTTGTGTTGTCCACTCAAGGGTGTGCACCCTGACTGGTTTAATCCGACACATAACAGCAGTGACGGCTTAATGAAAGAGGAAAAAGACGTGTGAAAGATAACTTGGAGCTGCAACCGAAAAGACGGGAAGAGGAAGTAAATGCTTCAGCATCCAGACCCCTGACGCAGAGACAAAGTTCACTGGCAGAGTCTGTTCAGAGACATTTACGCAAGAAATATCCAGGTTGAGTCGAATCAGATCTTCAACATTGGTTAATGTTACATTTTTAAATTGTACTTGGACATCATTAGCTGTAGCAGACTGATTATTCACCTCATAAATCATGACACAATGCGTTACCCTGCAAAAGAAAAAGTGTTGTATCGTTTCAATATGCAATTCTGCCCCTGTATTACTTGGTATCAGATTGAAACCAAATCTTGTGGTATCATCTACCCCTATAGCCACAGAACCTTTTTCTATCTTGAGGTATTTGCTTATGATGAGCTCAGTGTTGATTTTTACTCATGAGAGTATATAGGCCTAGATGTGAAGATAAAAAAGATGAAGCTTAACTGTCCCACTTTATCCATTACCCCATCAAGAAGTATGTTATGTTCCTGAAGCTTCCTTGTGCCATATTTCTTCTTGGCAGTATTCACAGGTTGCCTGGCAACTTCTCAGAGCCAACATTTAGTCAAGCACATGGTATTTGAAATGAGAATTTTCAAGAGCCTGGCGAAAACCTATTGTATCTATTTCCAAGGGCACTATGCCAGATTGACAACTACACACCACCTGCGTCACATCAAGTGTGTCTGTTGTCACTGTCTCGCCTCCCTCATTACTACTTCATCCTCCACTGTTGTTTAGTTGTCAGAGGCCTGCTGGGATACCCGTCAGGATGACTGCAAAATGATAGGGGTTAGCAGCGTCAGGAAACCATACTGCTGCACCGTGGGTCTAAACCACCACTGACCAGAGCTCTCCTCCACACACACAAACACAGCACACGGCTGGGAGTGCTTACCGCTTCTCGTCACAGCTCATGCCAGCTGGAATCAGCTGAGATGAGACAGATGCAGCTGTTTACACACTGCAAAACTGTTCTGCCTCCACTGCCACCACAAACCGTTTGGCTTTGCGTAAGACCACAATTAGTCTTTCAAATTGAAATGGCCTCTTGTGCAGCTCTACTTCCTTCTCTCGTTCCCTCTCACTGCTCCCATTTTGTTCTGTCTCTCCCTCACAGTAACACATCCAACACACTGAAACGCATTTGGTCCCATGACCGAAGCTAATGCTCATGTTTTGGGTCATTTCAGGGATATATCATTTACACTGTGTCATCCAGGGAATGAAGCTTGCTCTCATCACAGGCTGAGTTTATTCCCAATAACTCTTCAGTCCAATAAAACTGGAAACATGTACCCACTGTAAGTTGTTTTTCCACTTTGCTTCTATAAATTAACCTTTAGAAAAGGTGTTACACGTAGTGCAGGTACTACATTGCTTATTACTGATTGCATATTATTCTTCAGTCTTGGAGTGTACATGCCTATAATCGTATGTGGTTCAACATCATGCATCATGAGTTAGAGCTGTGTTAGAGCAACAACACTTCGCTATCACTAACATTAATAGAAACAAAAGATGCTACTGAATTAACCAATCAAACATTTAGCTGTTAAATTCCTGATGTGTCCCTGATAAGTATCATGAAATGAAGCACATCATTAGGATAGTATGAAGAATATTACTTTTGTAAATGTATATTGACGAGAAAGGTAAATCTTGAAAGTAAGAATAATAAATAGAAGGCTAAATGTCATCTTATTATCAGTGGAAAAATAACAATAGGCTATATAAATATCTAGATAATTTATTATTAATTTGTGATTAATATTTGATTTTTCCAGTTTTCAAACCATGTTAAACTCATTTGACACATTGTAACATTTTATTCAAAGATAACATACAATATCATCAACAAATGTTTGACACATTTACACTGACAGGACCCCACTGTATGTGCCAATTTGAAGGGCTGGCTTCACTTCCTGTTGGGGGCTGATAACATCAAAAAGTAATGTGAATAGTCAATAACAGTCTTTAGTATATAAAAATGTCATTTTTTGGTGATTGGTCTCCGTACTTAAACTAATAATGGCGGGCATATGTACATAGCTTTTTAATAACCCTAACCGTAACCCATTAATTCAGTTTTCGGCTGAAATACATGTGTGTTTATGTGTATACATTTCGAAGATGGACAATGGTATTGAGGAATTATTTGCTTTATTGAATGCAGTGGCTGTCTGTAAACATCTGGTGGTGACATCCTGATTATTATTATTATTATTATCATTATTATTATTATTATTTCCAGAGATACACAGACATTGTCCCTTTGGAGGAGCCTGATTTTTTTGGTTTGGGAAGCAGCCAAACATTGACCAAAGAATAATTTTGCAATGACAATTTTTATACAGCCACCTGTTTTAAAAACAAAACCTGTTAAACGTATAACAAACATGGTTATGATTCGTTCTAACTCAGGTAGGGGCATCTCAGAAACTAAGGCCTTTTGACTTCCTGGCCTTGGAGTCGGTGGACGGGGTTGGAGAGGTCATCAGGACACCGCCTGCACCTGGGTAGCTCTTGTAGTTTAAAAGTTGACATGTCGTATCCTCTGCCACTTTATTAATTTGCAAACTAAAATTTCCAATCACCTATGACAAATCTCAAATATGCAATAAGTTAAATTAACTTAGTTCATAATTCATCATGTCAAAATCTGTGACCAGCAATGACAAACTGATTTTCTCAGAGGTTGAGTGGTAAGGTGGTTGACTTAATGCAAAGATCAAGAGTTCAAATCCCTCTTTCGTAGTCATGTGAAACATGTTTTCACAGGTCATAAGCCACATTGAATGTTTCTGAAAGTAAATTTATAACGTCAGAGGAGCATCAGCATGTACAGTTATGATGACCACCATGAATAGGAGTTTTGCTTCTTGCTGATTAAAAAAAGAAACAAGCATTCAAATGCTTGCAATCTGCTTGTACGCTGATGATTTAATTGTATTTATTAGTAATATCAGTCATGGTGTGGAAATATTCTCTTTGTTCAGCAGCTGAAATTGCCTGTGTGAATGCAAAATTCCTGAAAATCAAAGTTAGTGAAATGATTCCTATACACACATATAGAGGTGTACATTTCCATCTTTATTGTGAAGGCCTCATGAATGTCAGCAGAACAACAGGTGAACAGTGACCAGGTTCAGTCTCACATGTAACATCTCAGTTGTTAAGGACAGTTTATACGAGTTGCACAAACAAAGGGAGAGGGGAGACTACAAGGATTGTCATTCCATGCTGATCCAAAAACGTTGGTTTGAACACAGTTTTGACCTGATGCACCATCTGGCTGTCCCGAATACCAAAAGACAAAGGCCACTGGGCAACCGTCAGACCACATCCATGTGCCTTCTTTGTGAATGTCACTGAGGCCATACCAGGTTTTTCCCTGTGAAGGGTCAAAGTTCTTGATCAGGGATCTGACGAAGTTATGTTCATCCAGACTGTGGATGGACACCAGGTTGCCTCCCTCTGACAAACAGTGGAGCTCTGCATCAGCCCAGGTCATGTCTGTGGCGACGTACTTGTAGCAGCGGCCGTTGAAGCTGTACCAGAACATGGGACAGTTGCCACGCTGTAGCTTCACATCAGGAGAAGACACAGCACCCAGAGCCAGACCAAACAACAAGAGGAGCGAGAGCATGTTGGCGTCTCTGTGTCACAGGAGCAGGATGAGGGGTCGTATGTTGGCTGGAGTTGATCTGCCCCGCTGGATGGGATGAAGACCCTGAAGGAGAGACGTGACAGGCTGCTTTCTTTTATATGCTTCAGAGATGGTGTCTGCACTGTTGGCTCAATATTATTGGTCAACTGAACTTGGCAAACACTCTCAGCTTTACACAACCACACAGTAACTCAACATGACCACCAGCACCTGGACATGTCACATAGAAGCCGATAATTTATTTATATTTTTTTGTGTTAAATTTCCTCCCCAGTAAAGACAGACTAATTTTTTTTTGAACCAGACTAAAGAAAGGTTTTTAATTTGATCAAACATTTCTGCCTTATTGCACTTAAGAGCTTCGATGAGACAAGTATTTCAAAGGGTATCTGAGTGTTTGCTGCTCCAGTCCTGCCTGCTGCCTCTGTTACATACACTTAATATACACTTTATGCTTCTTGAACTCACAACAGCATGATTTCACTCTCTTCAGTGAGTGTGTAGTTGTTGAGTCTTATGTGCATGATTAAATATTCACATGCTGAATAGGCAGTGTACTGGTGACTGCAACAGCTGTTACACCTGTGCTGTTCCCATATTTATCTAATACACAGAGACTGGAGCAGACATGGAAAACTACTTGTAATGTTATTATTAAATTGCAGAATGAAGGGAAAAGAGAAGTATTATTCTTATTAGATATAACAAAGTTCCCTTAGTGAATGCCCAACACTGGCAAAATGATTGTTGATTAAATGATCTCTGTACACACATTAACTTTCACATTTACATCTTTATTTTGGACTTTCACAGCATTTGACACGAGAGCAAACAGAAGAGCGTCCTCACACTGAAAACAATATAAACAGGTGAAAAGTGAAATGCTGACACATCATTACTGTTAATTATGTTAATATTACAGTTCTACTTTGCGCAATGAATCATTAAAACATGCGAAAAAATTTCCTTTGAGCCACCATGTTGCTGCAGTGAGTCCCCAACATTAGCATAAATTAATGTGAATAAAATGACCTCTGCATGCACCTCACACACTTTTTTATTTTGGAGTTTCTCTGCATGTACACGGAGCAACAGGTGGCAAGTTACCAGGTACAATCTGACATAACTAACTCAGAGCCTGAAGGCAGACTGCACGAGATGCACAGACAAACGTTTATGTCTGAGAACATGGCTGGTCACCGCATTTCAAATCTTTATTATAGTTGTGAACACTGTTTTCATGACCGTCAATGTTCTCCTGCATTCTACCAGACAGAGTCCAATCTGGAAATCCATCAGTAAAAAAAAAAAACAAAAACATTTTTGTTCCTTCCTTTACAATCTAAATTGCAGAATCTGTCTTGAGAGATTAAACAGAGTCTGTCTCAGCTCTGCATCAGCACACAGGTCAAAGGTGTGGCAACATACTTGTGGCTGTTGAAGCTGCTCCTCTCGTTTTGGGTCATTTCAGGGATATATAATTTAAACTTTGTAATATTGTTGTGATCAGTCTGCATAAGTTAGTAACAGAGAAGGATTATGTGCAGTTTGCTTTCATCACTCACTGAGAAAATTCCCCAACCTCCTGAATTAAATGTAACTGAAAATGTGTACCTAATTTTTTAAAATTTGATTTATTTATTGGTTGTTTTTTTTTTTTTTAATAGATCTGCCATGAGAGAAAGTTTTCAAGTAATTTTTTGAAAGTCATCATTATTATTATTAGTATTAATTAATTTATTTGTTTATTTATTTTATGTTTTTTGAGGGAATTTTTTCTTTGGTCACTCGGCAGCTCCATGCTACTATAATTTTTTATTATTAGTGTTTCGTAATATTTGTGGTATTTTGATGTATTTTTGTATCAAAATATATTTTGAAGTCCTTCTACTGCTCTCACTCACAGCAGAGTGATGTTTATCAAAAATGAGTACAGTTTCGTACATTGTAAGATATCTATAAATGTCCATATGATTAGATGATTATCCTACGGATAAGTAGGTTACTTGTGATTATGTCTGCACATTAAGCCTGTGTTGGTCCCAGGTGTAACACATACACACACACACACACACACACACACACACACATATACGCACACAGGCAGTGGATGATGGACAGTCAGAGCAGACGTGTACACAACAAACTGAGAACACAAACTTGCAGGGCATAGAAATCTGTGTATTCAAGTGTCATAATATTTACTGTATCAACTAATTAATTTATTATTATTATTAATTTATTATTATATTTATTATAGTTATTAGTTTGACATTATTGTAAAGGTGTGGAAATATTCATTTTGATCAACAACTGGAGTTAACTGTGTAAATGTCCAATATTCATGAAGATGAAATGACTTCTGTACAGACACACACACACACACACACACACACACACGTATAGTTTACATTTGTGTCTTTATTGTGGAGGCCACATGCATGTTAACAAAGCAACAGGTGAACAGTGACTAGGTTCAATCAGACGTATGTTACTGTCTCAGTTGCAAGGACAAGTTGAAGGAAATGCACAAACAGAGGGATAATAGGTAGAACACTCATAGTCATTCCATTGTGCGCCATAGTTGGTGTAAGCACAGTTTTGGGCTTGTCCACCTCCTGGCATGCCTGGATACCAATAGGTAAAGTTGACTGCAGACCCATCAGACCACATCCATGTGCCTTCTTTGTGGGTGTCACTGAGTCCGATCCAGGTGTATCCCTCAGCATGGTCAAAGTTCCTGATCAGGGATCTGACAAAGTTATGTTCATCCAGACTGAACATGGACACCAGGTGGGCTCCCTCTGACATACAGAAGATCTCTGCATCAGCCCAGGTCATACGTGTGGCAACGTACTTGTAGCAGCGGCTGTTGAAGCTGTACCAGAACATGGGACAGGTGCCACGCTGTAGCTTCACATCAGGAGAAGACACAGCACCCAGAGCCAGACCAAACAACAAGAGGAGCGAGAGCATGTTGGCGTCTCTGTGTCACAGGAGCAGGATGAGGGATCGTATGTTGGCTGGAGTTGATCTGCACCACTGGATGGGATCAAGACCCTGAAGGAGAGACGTGACAGGCTGCTTTCTTTTACATGCTTCAGAGAGGGTGTCTGCACTGTTGGCACAATATTATTGGTCAACTGAATTTGGCAAACGCTTTCAGCTGTACACAACCACACAGTAACTCAACATGAGCCAAAAACAAGACCACCAGCACCTGGACATGTCACATAGAAGTCAATAATTCATTCAAATAACTTTTTAATCTTGTGTTTAATTTCCTCCCCAGTAAAGACAGACTAATTTTTTTTTGAACCAGACTAAAGAAAGGTTTTTAATTTGATCAAACATTTCTGCCTTATTGCACTTAAGAGCCTCGATGAGACAAGTATTTCAAAGGGTATCTGAATGTTTGCTGCTCCAGTCCTGCCTGCTGCCTCTGTTACATACACTTAATATACACTTTATGCTTCTTGAACTCACAACAGTGTGATTTCACTCTCTTCAGTGAGTGTGTAGTTGTTGAGTTTTATGTGCATGATTAAATATTCACATGTTGAATAGGCGGTGTACTGGTGATTGCAACAGCTGTTACACCTGTGCTGTTCCCATATTTATCTAATACACAGAGACTGGAGCAGACATGGAAAAACACTTTAATAACTGAAATCAATATAAACAGGTGAAAAGTAAAATGCTGACACGTCATTACTGTTAATTATGTTAATATTACATTTCTACTTTGCGCAATGAATCATTAAAACATGCGAAAAATTTCCCTTTGTGTGTGCCAGTTCATCTTGTACTTTGAGTCAGCGGTCCAGATGTTTCTTTGTTAGTTTGTTTGCCTTGTGATATTGACCCTCTTTTTGGATTTCTGGATTTTGTCTTTGCCTGTTGTTTTTGGATTCCTTTGCTTGAGTGACTGACATCTGTGTACCGAACCTAACCTGAAATTAAAGGACCTTAATTTGACTTTATTCCCTCCCCGAGTCTGCATTTGAGTCTCTTTTGGTTCAGTGTGATACAGTCTGCATTAATTCCCCAAACTCTTAAATCAAATTAAAGTGGAAAGGTGTACCTAAAGAGTTTTTCACTTTTTATCTACAGATCAGTCATTAAAGGATGTGCGCAAGTAGATTTACTTTTTAAATTATTAGCATTATGTTATAGATTGGGGGCCTTTCTGTGGTCTCTCTAATAACAAACAGAAGCTCCATGCTGACCAGGTAATCATTTATCACATTATTATTAGTGCTCAAGCCGACAATATGAACTGAGAGATGAGCTGAAACATTTCTTCTGGTGTTGAAATGAGACAGGAAGTCTTTGTGCTGCTCTAACCCATAGCAGAGTCAAGTGTACCAGAAATTAAAACTATTTTGTCGTACATTTTGAGCTGTTCGTTCATGTCCGTAATCATTCTACTGGATAAGTATCCTCGTGATTATATCAAATCACTAAACTGCTGTTGTTCCCAAATTAAACACACACACACACACACACACACACACACACACACACACACACACACACAGACCAAACAGTGAAAGGAATATAAATCTACAAAGACGTAGGATGAAGAAATGTGTGGACTGAAACGTCATCATGTTTGTATATGCCCATATTGTATGATTATATTTACTATTAAACTTAATTTTGAGGTTATTAAAAAAGTGTGGAAATATTCTCTTTGACTAACCACTGGAGCCACCGGTGTGAATGTCCAACATTCATGAAAATAAAGATTAATGAAATGACTTACACACTCATAACAGTGTACATTTGTGTCTTTATTGTAGAGGCCTAATTCATGTCAACAGAGCAACAGGTGAACAGTGATCAGGCTCAGTCACACATATGTTACCGTCTCAGTTGCTATGGACAGTTTATGCGAGTAGCACAAACAGAGGGATAACCACTAGAACATGAGGCATCATTCCACTTTGCCAGATAGTTGTTGTGAACACAGTTTTGACTGGCTCCACCGTTTGGCTGGTCTGAATACCAAAAGGTAAAGTCAATTGCAGTCCCATCAGACCACATCCATCTGCCTTCACTCTGGGTGTCACTGAGTCCGATCCAGGTGTATCCCTGAAGAGGGTCAAAGTTCGAAACCAGAGATCTGACAAAATTCTCTTCATCTGCACTGTGGATGGACACCAGGTTGGCTCCCTCTGACACACACTGGAACTCTGCATCAGCCCAGGTGAAACGTGTGGAGATGTACTTGTAGCAGCGGCCGTTGAAGCTGTACCAGAACATGGGACAGGTGCCACGCTGTAGCTTCACATCAGGAGAAGACACAGCACCCAGAGCCAGACCAAACAACAAGAGGAGCGAGAGCATGTTGGCGTCTCTGTGTCACAGGAGCAGGATGAGGGGTCGTATGTTGGCTGGAGTTGATCTGCACCGCTGGATGGGATCAAGACCCTGAAGGAGAGACGTGACAGGCTGCTTTCTTTTATATGCTTCAGAGAGGGTGTCCGCACTGTTGGCACAATATTATTGGTCAACTGAATTTGGCAAACACTCTCAGCTGTACACAACCACACAGTAACTCAACATGACCACCAGCACCTGGACATGTCACATAGAAGTCGATAATTCATTCACATAACAATTTAAGGTTTTTTTGTTTAATTTCCTCCCCAGTAAAGACAGACTGAATTTTTTTAAACAGACTGAAGGACGCTTTTTATTGATAAAGCTTTATGAGTGCCGCAAGAAAGTTTCTTTACTGTAACTATCCCCAGAAAGTGTTAAGTGACCAGAGTCTGTCTTTGAAAGAGACTTTTTAATGCAAACACAAGGACTAAGCTGCTCATAACACTGACGTTGTGTTTGTAACAACACTTTGAGATCCTCTTTGACATCGTCTGTCACGTATGAAATCAAAGATGCTTTAAATCACAGTTCTCCCCTGTCCACTGGATTCATTATGACCTTAGCTTAGTGTTGAAATGATGATGGAAACTTGTTAATAAATATATTAATAAAATATTCACATGCTGGATCGGCAGTGTACTGGTGATTGCAACAGCTGTTACACCTGTGCTGTTCCCATATTTATCTAATACACAGAGACTGGAGCAGACATGGAAAACTACTTGTAATGTTATTATTAAATTGCAGAATGAAGGGAAAAGACAAGTATTATTCTTATTAGATATAACAAAGTTCCCTTAGTGAATGCCCAACACTGGCAAAATGATTGTTGATTAAATGATCTCTGTACACACATTAACTTTCACATTTACATCTTTATTTTGGACTTTCACAGCATTTGACACAAGAGCAAAGACAAGAGCGTCCTCACACTGAAATCAATATAAACAGGTGAAAAGTAAAATGCTGACACATCATTACTGTTAATTATGTTAATATTACAGTTCTACTTTGCGCAATGAAGCACTAAAACATGCGAAAAAAGTTCCTTTGAGCCACCATGTTGCTGCAGTGAGTCCCCAACATTAGCATAAATTAATGTGAATAAAATGACCTCTGCATGCACCTCACACACTTTTTTATTTTGGAGTTTCTCTGCATGTACACGGAGCAACAGGTGGCAAGTTACCAGGTACAATCTGACATAACTAACTCAGAGCCTGAAGGCAGACTGCACGAGATGCACAGACAAACGTTTATGTCTGAGAACATGGCTGGTCACCGCATTTCAAATCTTTATTATAGTTGTGAACACTGTTTTCATGACCGTCAATGTTCTCCTGCATTCTACCAGACAGAGTCCAGTCTGGAAATCCATCAGTAAAAAAAACAAAACATTTTTTTTCCTTCCTTTACAATGTAAATTGCAGAATCTGTCTTGAGAGATTAGACAGAGTCTGACCCAGCTTTGCATCAGCACACACGTCAAAGGTGTGGCAACATACTTGTGGCTGTTGAAGCTGCTCCTCTCGTTTTGGGTCATTTCAGGGATATATAATTTAAACTTTGTAATACTGTTGTGATCAGTCTGCATAAGTTAGTAACAGAGAAGGATTATGTGCAGTTTGCTTTCATCACTCACTGAGAAAATTCCCCAACCTCCTGAATTAAATGTAACTGGAAAGGTGTACGTAATCTTTTTAAATTTGTTTTATTTATTGGTTTTTAATTTTTTTTAATTGATCTGCCATGAGAGAATGTTTTCAAGTATTTTTTAAAAGTCATCATCATTATTATTATTAGTCGTATTAGTATTAATTAATTTATTTATTTGTTTATTTATTTTATGTTTTTTAAGGGAATTCTTTCTTTGGTCACTCGGCAGCTCCATGCTACTATAATAATTCATTTTTTATTAGTAGTATTTCGTAATATTTGTGATATTTTGATGTATTTTTGTATCAAAATATATTTTGAAGTCCTTCTACTGCTCTCACTCACAGCAGAGTGATGTTTATCAAAAATGAGTACCGTTTCGTACATTGTAAGATATCTATAAATGTCCATATGATTAGATGATTATCCTACGGATAAGTAGGTTACTTGTGATTATGTCTACACATTAAGCCTGTGTTGGTCCCAGGTGTAACACATACACACACACACACACACACACACACACACACACACACACACACACACACACACACACACACACAGGCAGTGGATGATGGACAGTCAGAGCAGACGTGTACACAACAAACTGAGAACACAAACTTGCAGGGCATAGAAATCTGTGTATTCAAGTGTCATAATATTAACTGTATCAACTAATTAATTTATTATTATTATTCATTTATTATTATATTTATTATAGTTATTAGTTTGGCATTATTGTAAAGGTGTGGAAATATTCCTTTTGATCAACAACTGGAGTTAACTGTGTGAATGTCCAACATTCATGAAGATGAAATGACTTCTGTACAGACACAAACACACACACACACACACACACACACACACACACACACACACACGTATAGTTTACATTTGTGTCTTTATTGTGGAGGCCACATGCATGTCAACAAAGCAACAGGTGAACAGTGACCAGGTTGAATCAGACGTATGTTACTGTCTCAGTTGCAAGGACAAGTTGAAGGAAATGCACAAACAGAGGGATAATAGGTAGAACACCCATAGTCATTCCATTGTGCGCCAAAGTTGGTATGAGCACAGTTTTGGGCTTGTCCACCTCCTGGCATGCCTGGATACCAATAGGTAAAGTTGACTGCAGACCCATCAGACCACATCCATGTGCCTTCTTTGTGGGTGTCACTGAGTCCGATCCAGGTGTCTCCCTCAGCAGGGTCAAAGTTCTTGATCAGGGATCTGACAAAGTTATGTTCATCCAGACTGTGGATGGACACCAGGTGGGCTCCCTCTGACATACAGAAGATCTCTGCATCAGCCCAGGGCATGTCTGTGGCGACGTACTTGTAGCAGCGGCCGTTGAAGTTGTACCAGAACATGGGACAGGTGCCACGCTGTAGCTTCACATCAGGAGAAGACACAGCACCCAGAGCCAGACCAAACAACAAGAGGAGCGAGAGCATGTTGGCGTCTCTGTGTCACAGGAGCAGGATGAGGGGTCCGATGTTGGCTGGAGTTGATCTGCACCACTGGATGGGATCAAGACCCTGAAGGAGAGAGGTGACAGGCTGCTTTCTTTTATATGCTTCAGAGAGGGTGTCTGCACTGTTGGCTCAATATTATTGGTCAACTGAATTTGGCAAACACTTTCAGCTGTACACAATCACACAGTAACTCAACATGACCACCAGCACCTGGACATGTCACATAGAAGCCGATAATTCATTCAAATAACTTTTTAATTTTGTGTTGAATTTCCTCCCCAGTAAAGACAGACTGATGTTTTTTTGAACCAGACTAAAGAAAGGTTTTTAATTTGATCAAACATTTCTGCCTTATTGCACTTAAGAGCCTCGATGAGACAAGTATTTCAAAGGGTATCTGAGTGTTTGCTGCTCCAGTCCTGCCTGCTGCCTCTGTTACATACACTTAATATACACTTTATGCTTCTTGAACTTACAACAGCATGATTTCACTCTCTTCAGTGAGTGTGTAGTTGTTGTTGTTGAGTTTTATGTGCATGATTAAATATTCACATGTTGAATAGGCAGTGTACTAGTGATTGCAACAGCTGTTACACCTGTGCTGTTCCCATATTTATCTAATACACAGAGACTGGAGCAGACATGGAAAAACATTTTAATAACTGAAATCAATATAAACAGGTGAAAAGTAAAATGCTGACATGTCATTACTGTTAATTATGTTAATATTACATTTCTACTTGCACAATGAATTATTAAAACATGAGCCACCACGTTGCTGCAGTGAGTCCCCAACATTAGCATAAATTAATGTGAATAAAATGACCTCTGTATGCACCTCACGCACTTTTTTACTTTGGAGTTTCTCTGCATGTACAGAGCAACAGGTGGCAAGTTACCAGGTACAAATTGACATAACTAACTCAGAGCCTGAAGACAGACTGCACGAGATGCACAGACAAACGTTTATATCTGAGAATGTTTTCAAGTAATTTTTAAAAGTCATCATTATTATTATTAGTCGTATTGAATTTCAGGGATATATTATTTAAACTTTGTAATACTGTTGTGATCACTCTCACATTCTCATGTTTCTTGTCTTGTGTTTCCTGTTTTATTTTGAAACTCACGCCTTGTCTCGTCTCAGGTCTCTTCACTTCCTGCTCCCCTGTGTTTCCCGCCTGTTTGATTACCTACCTGTCCTAAAGTGTCACACCTGTGTCTTGTTGGCTCCCCTATTTAGTCTCTGTGTTTCCCTTTGTGTGTGCCAGTTCATCTTGTACTTTGAGTCAGCGGTCCAGATGTTTCTTTGTTAGTTTGTTTGCCTTGTGATATTGACCCTCTTTTTGGATTTCTGGATTTTGTCTTTGCCTGTTGTTTTTGGATTCCTTTGCTTGAGTGACTGACATCTGTGTACCGAACCTAACCTGAAATTAAAGGACCTTAATTTGACTTTATTCCATCTCCGAGTCTGCATTTGAGTCTCTTTTGGTTCAGTGTGATACAGTCTGGATTAATTCCCCAAACTCTTAAATCAAATTAAAGTGGAAAGGTGTACCTAAAGAGTTTTTCACTTTTTATCTACAGATCAGTCATTAAAGGATGTGCGCAAGTAGATTTACTTTTTAAATTATTAGCATTATGTTATAGATTGGGGGCCTTTCTGTGGTCTCTCTAATAACAAACAGAAGCTCCATGCTGACCAGGTAATCATTTATCACATTATTATTATCGCTCAAGCCGACAATATGAACTGAGAGATAGGCTAAAACATTTCTTCTGGTGTTGAAATGAGACAGGAAGTCTTTGTGCTGCTCTAACCCACAGCAGAGTCAGGTGTACCTTACCGTCTCAGTTGCTATGGACAGTTTATGCGAGTAGCACAAACAGAGGGATAACCACTAGAACATGAGGCATCATTCCACTTTGCCAGATAGTTGTTGTTAACACAGTTTTGACTGGCTCCACCGTTTGGCTGGTCTGAATACCAAAAGGTAAAGTCAATTGCAGTCCCATCAGACCACATCCATCTGCCTTTACTCTGGGTGTCACTGAGTCCGATCCAGGTTGATCCCTGAAGAGGGTCAAAGTTCGAAACCAGCGATCTGACAAAATTCTCTTCATCTGCACTGTGGATGGACACCAGGTTGGCTCCCTCTGACACACACTGGAACTCTGCATCAGCCCAGGTGAAACGTGTGGAGATGTACTTGTAGCAGCGGCCGTTGAAGCTGTACCAGAACATGGGACAGGTGCCACGCTGTAGCTTCACATCAGGAGAAGACACAGCACCCAGAGCCAGACCAAACAACAAGAGGAGCGAGAGCATGTTGGCGTCTCTGTGTCACAGGAGCAGGATGAGGGATCGTATGTTGGCTGGAGTTGATCTGCCTCGCTGGATGGGATCAAGACCCTGAAGGAGAGACGTGACAGGCTGCTTTCTTTTATATGCTTCAGAGAGGGTGTCCGCACTGTTGGCACAATATTATTGGTCAACTGAATTTGGCAAACACTCTCAGCTGTACACAACCACACAGTAACTCAACATGACCACCAGCACCTGGACATGTCACATAGAAGTCGATAATTCATTCACATAACAATTTAAGGTTTTTTTGTTTAATTTCCTCCCCAGTAAAGACAGACTAAATTTTTTTAAAACAGACTGAAGGATGCTTTTTATTGATAAAGCTTTATGAGTGCCGCAAGAAAGTTTCTTTTCTGTAACTATCCCCAGAAAGTGTTAAGTGACCAGAGTCTGTCTTTGAAAGAGACTTTTTAATGCAAACACAAGGACTAAGCTGCTCATAACACTGACGTTGTGTTTGTAACAACACTTTGAGATCCTCTTTGACATCGTCTGTCACGTATGAAATCAAAGATGCTTTAAATCACAGTTCTCCCCTGTCCACTGGATTCATTATGACCTTAGCTTAGTGTTGAAATGATGATGGAAACTTGTTAATAAATATATTAATAAAATATTCACATGCTGGATCGGCAGTGTGCTGGTGACTGCAACAGCTGTTACACCTGTGCTGTTCCCATATTTATCTAATACACAGAGACTGGAGCAGACATGGAAAACTACTTGTAATGTTATTATTAAATTGCAGAATGAAGGGAAAAGACAAGTATTATTCTTATTAGATATAACAAAGTTCCCTTCGTGAATGCCCAACACTGGCAAAATGATTGTTGATTAAATGATCTCTGTACACACATTAACTTTCACATTTACATCTTTATTTTGGACTTTCACAGCATCTGACACCAGAGCAAAGACAAGAGCGTCCTCACACTGACCTGCTCTCCTGCTGCCCTCAAGTGGCCACAAAACATAACAACAAGTACTTTTATGTTCCAGCATTGCAGTTTCAGGCCACACACACCTTTTCTTCTCATGGATACACTTCTACACTGCTGATCCTCTGAACATGGCACATGTAACCTTAAAGAGAAGAAATAACACGGTGTTTCAAAGCCAAATGCAGAGAAATAAAACAAAGTGTTGCTCATTTCAACACTCAGGAGTCTTGCAGCTACAACCGTCTATGACCAGTAGTTCATGGTGGCTGTATAACAGTCATTTCGCTGTATTTTTAACTCTTCTTTAATTGCGCTACTGTAACAGTAGCTTAGCCTTTTAGTTAAATGCTAAAAAATTATTTAGCTGAATGCTTAACAGCTAAATGATCGTTTTGGTATTCAGCACTATCCTATAACTGCCGACAGACGCTGAAGTGGCTGCTGATCAGCAGAAGTTACATAGTCTCACTTTAAAGGGGAAATCTACCCTGAGAATGTACAAAATAAGAAATTATGTGTCCTTGTGATTATGTCAAACTGCTAAACCTGTGTTGTCCTAAATTTAACACACAGACACATAGGCGTAGATTTTGAGGGGGAAGCAGGAGACTTGTGCCCCTCTCAATATTTAGAACATGGGCATTTGTCCCCCACCTACTAAAAACCTGAAAGTAGCAGAGGACTTTTATTTTGACAGAAGTAAAGACATTCACATAGAAAATTGATGCAGAAAATGCAGAAATCTGTGATTGACGCTCAAAATTTTGAGCACCGTAAATCACAACATCCTTGCTTTTAAGCAAGTGGTTGACATAAATGAAACCATGTCCTCTCCACTGCAGACAACATGTGGAGTTCCACAAGGGAGCATTTTGGGGCCCCTTTTATTTTTAATTTATGTCAACGACATGAATTCAGCCTGTGACTGTAATTTGTTTTTGCTGCTCTCCTGGTCTCCCATCAGGACAAGGGCGAGGTGGAGAGAACCCTCAACCTAGAGCTCCAAAAGATCAGCTCCTGGCTGATCGACAACAGACTATCCCTTCACTTAGGAAAGACTGAAGCCATCTTATTTGGAGCATAAGGCTGGGGAGGACTTCTGAGCTCAAAGTGATGGTGGGAGACACAGAGATCACAGCAAAGAGGGAGGTCACATACCTGGGCTGCATATTGGACAGTACGTTATCTGGAGTGAGCATGGCACAAAATGTAGTCACTAAAGTAAACCAAAGAATTAAATTCCTGAGAGTCTCCACATTTTTAAACAGGTCAGCATTACAAATTTTAGCAGGGGCCCTAGTACAGTGCCACCTTCACTATGCGTGTTCATCCTGGTACACCGGTACAACTTCGGCTCTGAAAAACAGGTTACAGACAGCACAGAATAAATTAGCCAGACTAATTTTGCAGTTGCAGCCCAGAACTCACCTACTACAGTCTCATTTTAATTGCCCCGGCTGGCTCAGAGTGGAGGAAAAGGTAACACAAATTAAGTTAGGTATGGTCCACAAAATAGTAAGTAATGCCTTTTAAAAAGTAAAAGTACCTTTTAAATTATTTTACTTTGGTCAGAGCAGTACATGGGCACTCCACTAGAGGGAGCTCAACAGATATAGTACCAGCTAAATGTAAAAGAGCCACAGGTCAAAATTCATTCTTATATTCAGCAGCACTGTTGTGGAGCAGGTTACCCGCTGCTCTCAAATCCATCAGCTCTTACAACTCCTTCAAATCAGGATCAGGAGAAATAGAGAATGGGTGTAATAGTCCTCAGTTATTTTAGGACATTAAAGTGGGCATTTAAGTTATTTTAAATGGGTCAATTGTTCTTAAATTAGCTCTAAACTTAACTTTTTTAAACTATTGTATCCTTTGGCGGGTTTAATTACACTTGTGGGACAAACGTTTCTACGTGTAAGTATTATTCTTACTAAATATGACAAAGAATGCTCAACATTAGTTCCACTGCATTTACACAGAGCAAAATAAACTAACTTTACACAGTCATGACAACGGCTGATAAAACACTAAATACACGCTCCTGTTGGTTTCCTGTCCATCACAGCATCTGACACCAGAGCAAAGAGAAGAGCGTCCTCACACTGACCTGCTCTTCTGCTGCCCTCAAGTGGCCACAAAAAATAACAACAAGTACTTTTATGTTCCAGCATTGCAGTTTCAGACCACACACATCTTTTCTTCTCACAGATACACATCTACACTGCTGATCCTCTGAACATGGCACATGTAATTTTAAAGAGAAATAACACGGTGTTCCTCTTATAAATAAAAAGCCAAATGCATAGAAATAAAACAACAACAACTTTCATGACACAGTTGTTGAATGATTTAAGTTAATATTGATATCAAACATTATTCTGGGAAGTTCTGAAGTAATTTAAATGGTTGAATATTTGACAGGCATCACTTAATTTAACTTAATTTCATGATGTATCACTCATCGTGTCGTGTTTGTGTTGTGTCGTGTTTGTGTTGTGTCGGCAGGAAGTCTAACAACACGTGGGTGAGCAACAACGCCTACTGGGAGCTACGCAGTGACCCTGGCTCGGTAAAATGGACTTTCCTGTGTTGTGGTAACCTCTGGATTTGACCAAACCTTTCCACTACAACTTTTAATAAAGAGGGAAGTTTAAAACTGAAATGAGAGCAGCCGCCACATGTCCTGACCTGGTTAACATAAATTGCTTCATGTCATGGTAACCCAAACCTATTTGGACTTCCTGCTTCCGCTTTCAGAACTGAGCAGAGCCTGACGAACTTCTGCTGGTTTCGTTTCTGTTGTTCATTATATTTCTCCTGAAGGGAACATTTTCTTCTCACACAGTGCCAGTGTAGACGAAAGATTCGTATCCTCTTGTTCTGTTGCATCTCAGTATTCACCAAAGTGCCTTGTCTTGCAGTGCCTCACACGATCAGCTGCTGTAGCAGTTACGCAAAAGCACTTTTATTCAGACTGTAAAATGAGGAAGGGATCAGGGTTGGAAGTGAACTTGTTCAAAAGATCAAAACCTGTTCAAGTGTGACTCCATCCAGTCAGCATCATGACCCAAGGATTTTTTCGTGACTCAAACCAGAAGCTGATCAGAGGTTCTCGTCAAAAACAAGAGACGTCATTCTGTTTTCTGTACGCTGCCTTGTTATGAGTCATGACTGTCATAGGACTGTGGAAATGTTTATCAATGCGGTAAACTGCAATAATATTCCATATTCAAAGAAGATAATGAACTGCTCAGTGGCTGAAAGACATACAGTGTGTCACACTTTATTTCAGTGTGTGAAAGAATAAGTCAAAATTTAGTTTGCTTGTTTCTCTCCTAAAGAAAGGTTCATCAAAAAGTGTTCCTCTTTTGAGACGATTTTATTTGTACAGCACAAAATCATAAAACTGATCACAGGACAATTTTCATATAGATCAGGTCAAGACTGTACTCTTTCAATTTACACAGACCCAACAATTCAAACCAATTCCCACCAAGAGCAAGCACCTATTTTTCCCTGTTGTACAACAGTGGTGAGGAAAAACTTGCCTTTAACGGGAAGAAACCTCGAGCAGAACCACAACTCTCTGGCAGGCGGCCATCTGCCTCTGCCGGTTGGGGACAGAGAGGGACGGACAGAGAGATAGGCCCAGCAACATCAATAATAAGTACAAGTGTCATCATGGGGCACCCGGTGGCATCACGGGGAAAACCCAGACTGGCACAGGGAGGACATGCAAACTCCACACAGGAAGGCCCAAATGCTTTGCCAGGTTCTTACCCAAAACCTTTTTTTCTGTGAGGTGACAGGGCTAACCCCTGCACCACCATGCCAGTCCAAAATGTGATGTCCTCTTTATCTTCTACGGCCTCATCTTCTGCAAGATCCTCTGCAAGGAGCGTCTGTCTTTCACTGGGATGAGTCTATCCCAGAGAACCAGGAGCTCCTTCTGGTGGGCAAGTCCCTGGAGCATCTGTTGTCCGTTGTACCTGTACAGAAATACATTCACATAAGTAATTTAGTGTCTAAGCAAGATTGAACCAACAAACAGCATTATTCACAGAACCTACAAACCATAAGATCAGGCAAGACTTGGCAACCCACCTGACTTCTGGAGCAGCATCCACCGCCATCTTACTGACAGCAGTACTGAAACTCTCTGCAAGGGCCTTTTCAGATGTTAAAATGTTGTCCTCTCCAATGATGTCGGCTAGGTGGTGGAGGTGCTGTGCTGTGCTCCCCCTCACTGGTGATGGATGAAGGCGCTGCTCTTTTGTGCCAGCTGGAGCAGCAGGGTGCGGCCTGTCGTCTCCGCCTCGAGGTCCATGGCTCTCCCAGGTGAACGTGGAGCGCTGCTAGTGTGTCTATAGCGGCACAGGCCACAGCAGAGCGCGGACTACTCACCTAGACAATATATCAAAACATCAGTCAATACTTCTGCGTATACAGTAGCAGAAGTAGGCAAATGAGAACTACATGCAACACAAGGACACAGAAACAAAGAGGAAAATGTCTTCAATACCACTTCTGTGAGGACCAGGCAGACCTGACGCAGTTTGGTCTGCAGTATCTCTGGATGGTGTTGTGCCAGATTTACATCCATCCATTTTCTTCTCCCTATGTTTAGATGAGAAAAATGAGTGAACTTTGTTAATCATTGCTTTAGGAACAACAGACTCTTGCGTCCTTACCGGCTATGCTTTTAAAATCTCTCTCTACACTTCTGTAGTGTTGATGTCCTACCAGTCATCTGAGTTCAGCTCCTCGAAGCAGAGGGACAGGCTCTCTGTAGGTCTGGCCAGAGGCCGGAGGTCCTCCTGATCTGAAACAGCCATTGCAGGGCAGAGGTGTAGTGGGGGTGAAATATTCTATATATGAAATGTCCCTCAGCTCAGTGGGAGTATGTGTGTCCACAGAGCTGAGGGAGGAATCTGGGCTGGGGCCTCTGTCACTGGCTGTCAGTAAGGGATCCTCTTCATCCAACATCTGGTTGGTCCTGGATTTCTGACCCATGTTTAGTCTGGACACACATTTAATGATGTATCTATTCTCTGTCTTCCCCATGCAACATTTCCAATTTTCCTCATGCTTTTATCAGGATCCATTGGAGGCATTGGCCAGTCAGGCAGTCGACCTTATGGTTCAGCCCCTCTGCTCACTCTGCATATGAATCATAACTGAATGACTAAGGCCACAGGAATTGTTGAATCTCTGTCAACAAGCTGTCGCAATGTTTGAATGAGGTCATGTAGAGTTGACTGAATGGAAAACTATTTGCACATCTGTATCCTCAAATTAAATAACATGATTCTTGTTTCACTATTTAAAACCCAATAATATCTTACTGGAAACAAATCTAACATGTCAGTAAAATAAATATTCCCCCTGACATCACAATACTGAGTGAAGAAGTAATGTTATCTCAGCATGAAGACAAACATCAGTATCAGTCATTTATCCTGCTCTCAACAACAACAATTAGAATATTTACACACGTTAGGAAAGTCATTTATTTAAATTAGCTAAATTTATTCAGCAGATTGATTAAAAAAATGTCTCCAGTGACATGACCTTTGTTGAGTGAGTTTTATTTGTCCAGTAAATATCAACAGAGCAGACAGGTAGTTGATTGGGTGGAACGGAAACCATAATGGAAGTCACTGAGGAGGTTACTGCTTTCAAGGTGAGTGCTAAGTTGGTTGTAAAGGATTTTTTCCAAAAAATTTTATAATACTGGAAGAATGGATATTGGCCTGTAATTTGAATCCAAGGTTAGATCCTCAACAGGGGTGATTTGAGCTGTTTTCTAGTTGGAGGGAAAGATAGAGAGCCTGATACAGTGATTAGTCAGATATTGGAGAAGAGGCATAAGGTTTATATATAAGGTTTTCAAGGAGTTCAAAATGTTAAACATTTCATGCTGTGTAAGCTCAGAGAAAGAGAACTGGGGGTTGTAGAAGAAAAAACAGGTGTGGTATATGATGAAGAATCAAAGTGAGATGCCAGTTCTTTAACAGATGTCACAAAATAATAATTGAAAGTATTTGTAATCTTTTCAGTTTCCGTAATAATGGTGCCTTGTACAGAAATTTCAATGTTGTCATTTTTGTCCTTTTCATGTTCACCAGTGATGACTTGGAGAGTCTGTCATAGTGTTTTAGGTTTTGAAGCAGTGTGAATGATTTGTGTTTTGAAGCAGGCAGCCTTGGCTTTGTGCAGTTCAATACTGCATTTGTTTCTGAACTCTATGAATTGTGTTTTACTTTCTAAAGTTTTTGAGGTTCGATATAAATTGAGGGAGAGAGTCTTCAGTTTTAGTAGTTGCAAAATTTCATAATGTAACCATGGTAATTTGGACTGTTGGGATTGTATACTGTAAGCAGAGGTATATGTTTTGCTAGTGGATTCCACTTTGTGATAAATCAGGATTTGTTCTGGGTTTCTGGATGATAATTCATTGCTCCAATCAATGTCTCTAATTTCAGCATTAAATTGTGACAGTTGAGAATTTGGTATTTTTGAGATGAAGTGGTTTTCGTTACAGTGTAATCAAGAAAGTGAAGTGATATCGGGGTGTGTATTACTCCTGCCATTGTGTGTTTAGAGGATTGATTAGTGAATATTAGGTCAAAGACTGAACTGCGAGTGTTACTGATTCTGGTAGGCTCCTTGATTAATTGATGGAGACCAAGCTTTACTGCAGTTGCTTTCAGTGATTTTGATGAACTCTCATTCCAGTCCAGGATGACATCACCCAGTGTAACAATTTCCTTTGTTTCAACTGATTTAATCAGATCAGTGAGCTGTAATAAGAAATCACTTGTACTGATACTGGGGGGCTTATCTGTGACAATGACTGTAATTGCATTTTAATGTGTGAAATTTACCACCAGCTGCAACTACTCACTTTCAGTAACAATTTTAGCTAACTAATGTTATTTCAACTGTTTATCATTTACTTTCAGCCAGCGAATCATCTCAAAGTTTATTTATCACTTTTAGCTGTTTAATGCTTTGTTTAACTGTTTCTTAGTTACTTTTAGCCAATTATTTCAATGTTTACTCATCAGTGTTAGCTAACTAATGCCATTTCAATGTTTATTAATAACTTTTTGCTAACTATTTAAACATTTATTAATCACTCTTTCACTAATTGATGCTATTTCAACTGTACTGTACTGTACATAGTGCCCTATGGTAGATATAACATGATGCAGTGCCCTTCTAACGGGGGAAAAAACATTATTCAATACACTTTCCGGTGCTTTTTAAATGTAGAACACACAGTTCAGTGCCACATAGACAGCCTGAGCCTCCGCTTAAATAAACAAGTAGCCTAATAATAATACAGCAATATAAATAATAAGTACATAGGCTAATTACTTTCGATACCAATGTACACTTTGCTGATAAAGTTTTGTCTTGAGTAAAACTTCTGGATACTTCCTGCACTACTGGCGTTGGCTACGTCACCCTCAGCAGTGTGTTACAGTAGTCTTGAACCGGCAGTGACTATAGTGTTTGTGCATGTGGGTGCATCCATACCTCAGGGTAACAGAGGGCCATTATCTCTACATCTGAGTGACAACTCCCTGTCAGCCTTTACAAAGTTACTACTTATCACCACTGGTCATATTCCAAAATACCCCCTCCCACTCACACTTACACACTTTCTTCTAACCCCATGCATTACGTCATTTCACTTTAAATCTGAACCCCCACATATTATTTGTGGCCACTAACAACACTTATACAGACATGGTTCCTTTTTAAGGAGATCTGACCATTTAAAATGAGATTTAACATTGAAATGTCAACACTTGCCACTTAAAATCTTTCACTAAGCTACAGGTGTCCCTCCTGAAAGGATGTGGTGTAGTTTGTGGTAGTGTGTCATAAATCCCCCTCTGCTGGCCTACTTACAAAAAACCACATTAGCAACAAAATGCAAAATGGTATGAATGAATCAATGAGGCAGATCTGCACTAAATTTAGTTGAAAAACAGGGCAAGTCTGCTCATGTTCTGACACACACACACACACACACACACACACACACACACACACACACACACACACACACACACACACACACATACCAGAGTTCATATGATCATAATTAACTCTCCAGTGAGAGTGGGCGGAGGAAACGGCCCTTCTCCGAAGTACTATATAACTGTACTCAGTCTCTCCCCCACCATTCAGCCACAGCTCTGACCGAACACCGCTGCTGTCCGCTCTACCTGCGGTTTATATTGTTTTTATGACGGACCTTACACTGTGGAAAGTGCCACTGTGACATCAGGAGGACTTCTGATCCGCGTTTGGACAACTTGGTCTGCTTTTACGCATGGCAACATCGGTGACGTTCCAGGAGTGACAACTGAGCGGACCGGTGCTCTAAACGTGCGACACTAAATCCGTATTTATAGAATTGTTTAGAAGCTATTTGAGGTAAGTGACAACTTTATTAATAAATAGTCATTTGTCTGTGTTTTGGGGAGTCAGAAA
The DNA here is from genome assembly GCA_026686955.1 of Epinephelus cyanopodus. Taxonomy (NCBI): domain Eukaryota; kingdom Metazoa; phylum Chordata; class Actinopteri; order Perciformes; family Serranidae; genus Epinephelus; species Epinephelus cyanopodus. Next base: position 28,790,050 of record CM048931.1, read on the forward strand.
ACCAGTAAATGGGCTCTATTTCCAGCCTAGGCTACTGGAGATAACCAGTGTGATGTGTTTGTTGTGATTTTTTCCCACTTTATTTCTTTTTCATATTCATAATCCAAGTCATGCGTGCGTAAGGCTCGCGCGCAGCTGACCTCACTGTGCAAGCACGCGCGCCTCTCAGCTACTGCAGCCTGGTTACATTAGAGAAAAAGTGGACTGCCGGGAAATACACACGCGCGCTGGCGCACGTGTCAAGTGTGTGTGTGTGTGTGTGTGTGGTTGTGTGTAACAAACGGAAGGAATGTTGTGAGGCCACTGACCACTTAGCTTTACCAACTGTTTATGCTGGCAAATAGTTTTTATTATAAACTGTACTGTCTTTTATTATTATTTTTATCTTTTTCTTTTTCTTGCTATGGACCAAGAATGTGACGTCACATGAGCTTAAAGGTGGATAATAACCTACTTTACTTAAAAAAATAAGGATACTGCTGGTTGTTTGCTTTATGGTTGGTATCCAAGTATCTAAGGAACTATTATATTTTCCATTACTGCATAGCCCAGTGACTTGCCACCTTAACCTCGTGAACTATGTTTAAATCTTACATTTAATGTCTTTTCCCCCTCTTGTTTCCTTGGTCCAGATCAAACTAAACACACAAACATAAAATATTTAGAAAAAGCATAGCTGAGCTTTGAATTTCGTGTCTGGGTAAAGGTAAAAGTCCCCACTGACATTAAAACAAGGGTTCAATAATTCAGAGCAAATGACTCAACAGTGGGAAAACGTGATAAGGGGATTTTGTGTCGCTCTTATGCAGGAGAAGGTGGTGGCATTCTTGATTCACTCCCCTGTTTCATATTTATTTCCTTGGCTGGCCCCTTCTTCTGTCCTCCAGCCAGTGGTGCAGTCTCTTGTGTAACATTTCTCATACCAACAGGGATACAGCTCAGACTTTCTTCTGTTCTTTTCCCCTCTCTTTCCTGACAGCACAAATCCTGCTCACGCCTGATTACTTTAAATATTTAAGCTGTGAAAGCTGAGCCAGCAGAATTAGCGATCCGGGGTGCGTGTGTGTGTGTGTGTTTATTTTACATGCATGTGTTTGTGGTCACACTAATATGTTAACAACATCCAGGGGACTTCCTTTTTTCCTTGTACATCACCGCCAACTGTTAATTACAGAGCTGTGTGGGGTTCATGCATGGTATTCGTAAACACCCACACAGGGTCTGCTTAGCTTCACTGAGACTCCTCAAACTTGCATAAACTATCTAGAAGGGAAAGCTGGGGAGAATACCAGCTGGAAATCACCCTTAGTGGTTAAGTAGCTGGGTAAGAGCACACCAGTACTCTTGTCTTTGCTCTCAGTGCGTTCCAGTGGACAAAATAAGCTCAAATTGAAGCTTTGAAAGTCTCTCTTCTCGTCTTCCAGCTGTCTGCAGTCCTCGTCCGCTGAAGCCATGTTTTCCAAAGCCACTGCCAACTTTATCCGTCAGATTGACCCCGAAGGAAGCCTCATCCATGTGTCCCGAGTAAATAACTCAAAGAAACTGGTTCCCATGGCAGTGGTCGTCAAACGCAACCGCATGTGGTTCTGGCAGAGCCCCAAGTATCAACCAACAGATTTCACTCTCAGTGACTTGTTGCAAGGCGACGAGGTGCTCAGTCCTGGTAAGTAGGTGTGCCATTACGTTCTGTTTGTTAGTGGAGAGAAGTTGCTCAAGTATTACACATGTAATATTTTATTTCTGTGCCAGCTACTTTTTTTGTAAGACACATACACACACATTCATATATAATGCTTACATCACATGTGTCGTCAGTGGTGTCTGAGACAGAATTCTTGACCTACGAGGGGACGTATAGAGACACACTCTCTGGGAAGCTGGACGCTGAGGCTGGCTCTGTCAGCCTCGCAATGGAAGGAAAGGGCTCATCCAAGCTCCAGTCTTGTTTTGGCAAGCTGAAGAAAGAGGAACTGGATGTGAAGAAGCTGATACGGGACTCCAGCAGCAGGTGTTAAATATTTCCTTTATTATTTGCACATTGTGGCGAAGACAGGAAGATGACATGATGATTCATTATTGATGAGATGAGCACTATAAATGTAGTAAGACATCAGACACCTGACACCTCAGAGCAGTGACATGCAAACCGCAGCAGATCAGTTGTGTCATCTTACTTAAATATACTGTACTGTTAACACTTGAACGCTACACACTTACACTACGTTGTCATTGTAGATTAAAAAAAGTTTCTTTCTCTGCATCAGGCTGGTGGACATGCAGAACCCGTTGGTGCGGCAGCTGGAGAAGCGAGCTGACGTGCTGGCAGTGGTGAAGGAGAGGATCCTCACCACCAAGACCTGCTCTATCACCCAGACCAAAAAGGAGCAGTGCCTCTTTCAGGGGATGCTCAGACTGGTGGCTGTGCTTGGGAGCCCTGCTAAGGTGTGTGTGTGTGTGTGTGTGTGTGTGTGTGTGTGTGTGTGTGTGTAGGAATTTAATACAACATACTAAGTAGTTTGCTTCACTTTCAGTGTCATGACCATTTCTAGTAAAATAAATTAGTAATTAACTAGTCATGCCATGGATATTTCTTCATAAATTATAAAGCATCAGTTACAGTTATTTTTATGAACATTGTTAACAGTGTCATATTCTGGGGGAGAGATTTTATATTTCTTTATTGTTTGGTATTCAGCAATTTAAATACCAGACCTGTAATCCCAAATATATGTCTGTCTGACTTTAAATCAGCAGATTTGAAATTACACCTGTGTGTATATGTGTGTATTCTCAGGTGAGCGCGAAGACCAACAACGACATTGAGTCGGACAGTGATGTTTCCTTGGAGATCCCCTCCGGTACAGTCGTTGCATACAGCATCCTGGAGCTGGAGATTAAAAAAGATGGACACTATAGTGAGTTTCTGTGTGTGTGTGTGTGTGTGTGTGTGTGTGTGTGTGTGTGTGTGTGTGTGTGTGTGTGTGTGTGTGTGTGTGTGTGTTTGTGTGTGTTGTTTGTGACAGACAGGCAAACTGAAACTGGTTGTAAAAACAAATTTCTAGGAAGGAATGTGTGAATTAGAATGTCACTTCTGCATTCTCTCCAATACAGCCAGATCCTAGAAACACTGATGTGTTGTAGCCTTGCATCTTAATTATTGTGCAAACTGTGGATTAAACTGCGGACGCAGCAAATGACACCATGTCATGTCATCACCGTAAATATTTCATGGAAAATGGAAGCAGAGCAGATGGTTAAGCGGACGTCTTCAATTACAAGTAAGCAATTAAAGGGAGACTTGGGTTGGTAAAGTTCCCTCCATCTCACCAGTGCCCAGATCTCCCTGCTCATTTCCCTGTTCTTTGACACCATGGGAGCTATGGGGTATGACATGTGTGCAGTGTAACTGGATGGCACTAGTAAGAAGGGATGGATTCCGCTCAGGTGCTCTTTGGGTGCGCTCTTTTTAGCCTCTTGAGCCCCATTTCCACCAAACACTTTCAGTATGGTACCTCTGGAACCAAAAGTAACCCTTCAGACATGGTACCTAGACCCTACCATACTACATAAAATATTATTTACCGATGACACAAACTTGTTTTTTTTCCCACAAAAATCCAAATATACTTGAACAAATCATAAATAGTGAGTTAATGAAAATAGACACATGGTTTAAATGCAACAAACTCTCTCTAAATATCAATAAAACAAACTACATTGTGTTCCACTCCCATAAAAAAAAGGACATTAAACAAATTTGCCCAAAAATAAACGGACAAAACATTGAAAGAGTCGGCTCTACAAAATTCCTGGGGATCCACATTGATGAGTTCCTTAATTTTAAAAGACATATTGATGATCTCACAATTAAACTGTCTAAATATGCTGCTCTGTTCTTTAAATTGAGACATTATCTGCCACTGTCTGCACTTGTCATTCTGTACAAATCTTTGTTTGAACCTCATTTACAATACTGCAATATCATATGGTGTAACACATTTCCAACTCATTTAAAAAAGCTTGAGATACTCCAAAAAAAAAGTCATACGCGCCTTAACATGGTCTGAGTTTAACGCCCCCACTAAAAAGATTTTCCACCACCATAACCTTCTGAGGCTCAGTGAGTACAACTACTTTCAGAATGCTTGTGTAATGTACCAGACTGTCCACAAACTAAATAATAAACTATGTGATCTCATCCCAATCTGTGTTCCTAGGCACACCTATACCACCAGGAATAAAAATCTAATCACTGGGAAAAAACGAAGACTAAAATGTACAAGTTTTAGCATTGTGTGCAGAGGACCACAGATTTGGAATGAGCTTGAGGAAATACTAAAAATGTCACATTCCATCTCCATCTTCAAGAAAAAATTAAAAATTCAACTCCTAGCAAAGTATGTTCAATGTGCTGATTAATAATTTATCTGAATACCTGTATCTCATTGCATCTATTAATTACTTTTGGTTAACATTGCTACTGTACTTCGCATCAAATCCAATGTAACCTTAATGCTGAGATTGTCTTTTGTTTATTGTGTGTCTATCTGTATGTTGTCCATATAATAAGGATATCTGGCCAATATCGTATATTTATGGAAAACCGGGCCCCCTATTAAAAGCTTTAAATAGCTTCCTTGGGGTGACCCTTTTCACACATCCGATTGTGTAAAAATGCTTGTTGTATATACCATGTATTGTATTTCCTGGATGGTGTGAATAAACTAAACTAAACTAAACTAAACTAAACTAAACTAAACCCTAGTGTTTCCATTGCAAACAGTGCTCTTAAATGTGGTCGGGGTTGTCGTCACTCACTGCTCCGTCCAGCACTCACTGTATTTCCTCATTACCAGTGACACAGATGGAAGTCTGCACCTTGTTTATCGTCCACAGAACGAGGCTGCACACTGACATTTTCAGAACAAAATAAAACAGGCTGCAGTCAGAGTCTCTCTCCGTAGGATATTTAAAAGTAGCGACTTTGGCATTTAGTCCTTCTCAGGCAAGTTCAAGGGTTTAGTGTGTCGGGGCCCACAAGAAAAACACTCCATGATGCTTTTTTTTTTTTTGCAAGTGAGGATTAAAAGTGTGTGTCATATAAAAGTTAATGGAATGGTCAAAGTTGTCACAGTGAAATTTAAAGTGCGCTGATGGATTCACATCAGCTCATACATTCAGTAACATTACGAGTAAACGTTCCACCTTAAAAGTCGTTGGCAGTCGGCCCAGTGAATAAAGTTTTTCTCTGACTCCAGCTGCTGCAAGAGGCAGCAAAGCATCCTTTCATTTTATAGTTTCAGTTTACTATTAAAACTATCCACGGTATGAAGAGTGGTTACATGAGCCTCAAAACCAGCCACAGCTCACACTCGCGTTACGTCACCACCAGTAGGGAGCATTTATTTGTCTGGTGCGGCAAAAGCAAATGCCACAGCCCTTTTCTTCAGTTTTCTCAGGTCACGTAGCTCCAAGTATTTGCGTCTCTCTACTGCACAGACAGCCTGGTTTTATGAAACGGCCATCTTCCCAGCGGTGAAATACTTCTTTGAGGCTGATGTGGTTTGATTGTGTCTGTGCTAATATGCTTGTGCACCTGTGGGTCCATTCTACTGTAACTATATTATCTATAATATTGTGTGCATTTTCAGATATATGTCTACAGCCTGGCACAATAGGAGGCATTGAGCAAGACTCGCCCCTGTCCTGGACATCCCAAGATTCCTCGGACGTGGTGGACAGCATGGGCAATGGTTCTCTGCAAAATGGTTTGTGTCCATTCATGCATATACTGGGTAATACCATGACGGTTACTGAACCATCACTGACACTGCCCATTTCTTTGTGTTCTGTGAGGAAGTTAAACACATCAATGTAGGTTCCCTTTTCTTCCTCAGGTGGCATTGTGGATTCAACGACTTGTTTGCACAGGTTGTTTGATCTGAAATATGTTAGGGCTGAGCAGCCTCAGCAGCACAAACTGCGACTTAACGATTTAGAATGATTATGAACGTGGAATTACTGCAACAGTACTTCAGTATACTGCTCAGTGGGATTGATTAATCTGTCATTTGTAGTAATGTGCACCACTTTATGCTTTTATAATTTTGCCAACGTCTGTCATCTTTCTGCTCTCAGAAAGCTCCCGTCCAACTTACCCATTCAGTTGTAAACTAACATATCAGCTGATCCCAGCTGAAGGTGAGAACAGGAACAAAGTCAAAGAGGGCACACCCCTTCCAAGAGTTACACAATCCTTTAAATGTGCAATTTTAAAATGTTTAGAAGTCAGTTAATTTGGATCAGTATCAGAAATATGGTGATGAATATAATCATGTAGACTTTAGGAGAATAAGATGATTTGGGGGGAAAGTAGGGCTTTACACAAATTTTCAAGTGAGTCAGAGTCATGATCGTCAGTAAGGTCTGTTTAATTGTGTCATTCATACTACAGAATTTCAATGGTGTCATCACAATGTGGCTGTAATTGCATAAGAAGAATTATGGTAACAGGCTGAGCCTACAAGAACTCGCTAACGGTAGGAAAACTGAGATATGACAAAAGAAAAAACCCAAATGGTTATATTTAACCAATGAGCAGCAACGCCCAGTAGTTGTTCTAAAATGACTGTAAACCACGACCTGTCATGACCTACTGCTTTTTATAGAACAGTCACTGTACCTGTGTTTCATAAAATAAACACACAGCAACAAAAAAATGCTATAATTTATTGATTACAAATACTCAATCTTCAGCCAAACAGTGTAGTTCTTTCTTTCTTTAGTGGCATCTAACAGAATGGTAGTCATGCAAAACAGAGACACAGTGGAAAGGGTCGGCTGTTTTATGCAACACAAAGCCAAAGTTCACCCATATGGGCTCTAGCGTAGACCGTTTCAAACTTCATAAATACTCTAAATTGGTCCCTTTGTATAAACAGTTAAACCCGGTGGTCTCATCTGATGGTTCTGCTGTGTTTATTTTATGTAGGCTACTGTGTTGATTTGCCAGCCTCCTTGATAAACCAAATCTACCGGAAAACAAAAGCTAAGCAATACACTGATCAGCCAAAACATTAAAACCATTGGTGGGAGAAGTGAATAACATTGATCATCTTGTTACAGTGCAATATTCCATTGGGAAACCTTGGGTCCTGGCATTCTTGTGGATGCTACTTGACGTGCTCCACCCACCCGAACACCAGACCAAGTCAACCCCCTCATGGCAACGGCAGTGGTCGATGGCACTGGCCCCCCCAGGAGAACTATGCACCCTGGTACACCACAAAAACTGCTCAAGAATGACCCCAGGAACAGAACAAAGAGCTCAAGGCATTAACTTGACCTCCAAATACCCCAGATCCCAACCTGATTGAACATCTGAGGAATGTGCTGGTACTCCAGAGGTACCCCCGATACATGTTGGCTCTGACCTGTCAAGGCATGGACACAGGACCGCTGGAGGTTGTCCCTTGGTGTCTGGCATTGGGGCGTTACCTTCAGATCTTCTGAGTCCAGTGGGTTGTGAGATTTGGTGCCAGCACATCTTACAGATGTTCGATCAGATCGGGATCCAAGGAATTTGGAGGCCAGGTCAATACTTTGAGCTCTATGTTTCGTTCCTCGGGCCATTCCTGAGCCGTTTTGGTGGTGTGGCATGGAGTACTGTCCTGTTTGGGGGCCACTGCTACTGGGGAGTGCCGTTGCCATGAGGCGGGTACCTGGTCTGGTGTTTAGGATGATGGAGCATGTCTGGTGGCATGCACGTGAATGTCAGAACCCAAGGTTTTTCAACATAACATTGCACTGTAACAAGATGATCCATGTTGTTCACTTCACCTGTCAGTGGTTTTAATGTTTTGGCTGCTCAGTGTATATTGCCGTGAACAGGGGCCACAGCAAAATGTATTTTAGCCACCTACAAAAATCAGTTGAAGTGTATGCTATATTTGGACGCTGTTTCATTTGTACATGACCTGGAAGGTTTTGTAAACAAATAGTGTGATTCAGTCAAGACCTGAAAAACAAGTTCTCATCATGTTGCAGATCCAAAATAATCCCATGATGTACCGTCGACAACTATTATGCTATTTGTCTATGCTATTTGCCCTTGAGGCCTTTTTTCCAGCATCTTTGTGGTTGTGGTGCCTGCATTGAATGACAGTGCTGCGGACTTCTGACCGTTCTCGTCCTGATGGATGATAAATGATTTGGACTTCAGTTGGTGGTTGTCCTCTTTAGCTTCACTTTTGAATCCGACGCAGTATCTCCTGTTCTCTTGCAGGATCACAGGAGATGGACCTGTCTCCTCTGTCAGAGCTGCCCCAGTCAGCTCGGTATGCCTTGTTCAAGAGACTCCAAGAAATAATGCGGGACAGAGCTGCTCTGTCATATATGGAGTGTTTGGTGAGTGACATACTGAAACGACCCCAACACTAATTCACGACAAGTTTGTGGTGGCCTTGTGTCCATTTGGGTTTATCTCTACAGGGGACACATGGATAACTGTGTAACAAATAACTTTCCCAAACGGACACAGTCTCCCATAACCAGTTTATTTTATTTAAATACAGTATGTTAAGGTAAAAATCACATTTACATTTTCGTTTTCCGTTCTTTTCTGTACCTCTCTGTTAGCTGGAGGACTTGTGCAGTGGTGAAACAATCGATATGGAGGAGCTGTCGGAAAGTCAGAGAGAATCACTGGCAGCCATACTGGGCCAACTGGCGGAGAGCAGCCAGAGTAGTATCCCTCCCCACCTAAATGCGGCTCACCTGTTGGTCAGTGCCATGGAAGGTGAGGGCGAAATCTAGACTAAGGAGGGCAGTAAACATTTCCCCGACAGTGCTTTCAGCAAAACAAGGTCGTGCTCAAGAAGTTGTTTACAACAGTTTAACATGTCTGTGTTTTATATGTGTTGTTTCTGTAGAGCTGCCTGATGAAACTCGGAGCCTCTTGAGTGAGAGCCAACCTGATTTTCTGGAGGCCCTCAACACACTGGTTAGTAAACTTGTTTCATTTGCTGCACACCATTACACTGTTGAAAATATTTACTGAGTCAGACCCTAAACCACTGAGGCCACCAATCAAACCCAAACATGTTATTTTGACCCAATTCTAAACCAAACCAGACCTCTGCATCAGAAAACCACCCAATAAAAAAACCTTAAAACCCACACACCCTGAAACTGAAACTCTATGTTTATTAATATCTTGTAATACAGGCTGCTCTGAGGAACTGCTCATACACATACCCACAGTACGACAAGTAATGCACCAGAATTCTTATAAAACCCAAATAATCATGAGCCAGTAATTCATGAATTACCCACATAATCAAGAAGGTTGCAATAATGTGACCAATGTGCTGATGGGAGAGAAGAAGGAAGTAGTATTAAGAGCGAATCTCTGCATAATGCGAAATTTATACTTCAGCGTTGACTCAGTGCCGTAGCTATGGTGTAGGCTCTGCGTCGACATCGAGCCTAGCTGTAGCCTGACGCGCACCTCCCCAGAAATGTAACTACACCTCACAGCGACGCAGACCTCCTGTCTATTTTACGTCAAGCATGTAACATGAAAAAGCCCAATCGTTGTTCTTTTCCTAAACCAAACCTTTGTGACATGATGATGCCCTTTGTGGGTTTTTAATTCGTTAGATATTGCACAAACCCTTGTATGTGCATTTTCACAAGATATCATACAAACAGCAGAATGACGATACAATGTATTATAATATAGTATAGGTTATTTATTTGAGTCTATCAGTGCAAAAAGTCTCACTTATTTAAGAAAATTATCAAAAAATGAATGTGTAAATTTCCCAAATATTGGACTATTCCTTAAAGGAAAATAAGATTTAAGCCCTTTAAACTTACATCTATATATATCTACATCTCACCAGATGTGCAGGTTGCAGAAGAGCTGCAACCCTGTCTCCATCCAGTGTCTTCCGGTCCTGCTGCAGGACAACCAGGCCTTCCAGCTGGCAGAACGGCTGCTCAGCTCTACGAATGTGAATCTGAGGAGGGACGGCGACAGGCTGTGGAGGGAGACAAGAAATGGAGCGAGAGTTCTCCCTTTGGTCCTCTGTCTGAGCATACAGGGATTGTCCCTGCTGTGCAAAGGGTTAAAGTAGTCATAGCGTCTGCACGTGCACTTTCTTTTCTTCCTTTCTTTATATTACATTCTCTCAATTTCTTTCTTTATTGTAAAGTTTATTGGGACTAAGCTCGCTGCTGGTTGTTGCATAAAATCAACATCACTATATCATTATTTTTTAAATGTTGTTTACTATTGCTCACAGTATCGTACAGATAATATCATATTGTTTATTCCTTCATATAGTTTTATTACATAGCAAGCAGCTCATATTTTTGTAGAAACAAAGGAAATATATATATTTTATGTGATAACTTCAGCGCAGCTCAGACAGGATTCATAGATGTCTCACTCTTTTGAAACTTGTTATCCATGAAGGAGGTTTCTCGTTGATCAGGCGCCTTACAGAAATGTGTCCTACGAATTTTTATTGTTCTTTTACAAATCTAGCTTTATTTTTTATTCTACATTTTTGCACATTGTTCAGAGACCCCAGATCCACTGGATCTACTGAAAGTGCACCCTACTTAAGCTGAAAATTGTGTTAGATGTCAAGTTTGGCGATTAACAACAAAATGTAAGACTTGTCCCATGCCAACCGTACACAACATTACTAATAACATTGATACATTTATGCTGTATCCTGAAAGCTATGTTGCATGCCTGTTCTTGCCAGGTTCTCTATTTTAAAGTAGGCTGCATTTTATTTACGCTGCTGCTCCTAATCAGAAGATTTGCTATTTAACTACATTATTTATCAAGAAAACTAAATATTTAACCTTCTTTCATTAAAATGCAGTATTGATGTTGTTATGTGTATTTTCACATGAGCTAAAAAGTGGTTTTGCCATACGGCCTTACAGCCACTTGTTTGTCCATTAACTTATCATTGTTTGCAAAAAATACTTGTACTTAATACTATATTCATACATTCTGAAAAATCCTTGCATTTAAGTGTCATTGCTCTATCAAAACGTATTTTGTTGTCCTTACAGATATGGGAAATAAAGCTTTTTATATTGCATGAACAGTATCTCTGAAAGATGAAGAAATGTGATGCATAATGAGGAGCTGTGTTCAACGTTGTTGGAAGTATTTAAGAAAAATGTTTACTCTTGAGGTCAACCTCTGTGGTCTGTGTTGACAAGCTTTATACAATTAAACTTTCATTGTATTAAAAATCTTTATACATTTTAAGATTTAGGTTGTTTTCTTTTATTTAGAGAGAACAGGATTTGTCTGACACTGCATGCATATGTAAAGCTGGATAAAATTAGTAGTGAGCACTAGCTTTCAGAGGGATTAATCATGAAAAGTCTGAGGCAATTTATGTATACATAGCTTACCAGACACACCATCTTCACCTCTGTACAAGACCGTACATGCTTTACGTTCATACACTGTACACCCACAACGGTTTTCACTTAAGGCTGATTAGACCTTTTCATCAGTGCAGTGTCTGTGTGTTCAGACCATGAAAGATTCAGTGTTGCTGCACCTGTCAGACTGGAACAGCTTAAACTGTTGATTTGGTGCATTTAGCTCGGGAGGCTCTATTACCAACCGAGCCAAGAGGGCAACTATCTCACGGCCTCAGACACCCTGTGGCCAACTGGAGACTGGAAAAATGTGATTCCTACATTTTTAGAATTTGCACCTCTAAATTACAATATCAGTTGTGGTTTCTATTCCCTTATGGTTTGGCCTTGTCTTGTTTGACATGCTGTCTTAAAAATCCAGTTTGAAGGCCTTAATTATTTTAGTTTTCTTGATATGTTTTCGTGGGGTCAGATGATATAATTTCACCACAGACATTATGGTTTGTTTGGTGTATATAAAGGAGCCGTTATGCATAGTCTGCTTGGTACTCTGTACTTGATGGGAAATAATGTGTAAACATACAGGGGAACAGTGAACGTGCAAAGAGTGCGTTCATTGAACATGCTCACACAGGAGCATATCTATGTTTCTATGTTTCAACCAAGCGGGAAACATAGAACCTTTTTGTGTAAGCGGGGAACATGGAACCTTTGTTGCGGGGTTAAGTGGGGAACATAGAACCCTGGAAACTTAGGGACGACCCCGCTCATACAGTATTTTTGGTGAACGGTGAACTGAACATATCAGTTTGCAACGTATAAACTTGAATGCCAGCATCATTCACTCAAGCCTTAGTTATCTGCGCTCATTTTACAGCACCTGAGGATTTATGGCACCCGGGAAAGCAAGACAACACAGGCATGGCTGGTGTTCAACTTCATACAACGCAGCTACCGGTACCGCTGAAACCACTATACCTAGATATTTGAAGGACTTTTATGAACTTCATGAACTGCATGATTTCACAAATAAGAAACAATAAATTGTGAAGACAATAAAGCCTCCACAAAAACAGCATTTTAAGTCTTGTGCATTATTTATCCTGGCTTCATATGAGCAGAGGAAATCTCCACTCATCGCTAGGCTAATTTATACAATGTTAAATGCCATAGGCTTGTGCTAATAACGTTAGCATGTTGTATTTGTTTGGAAAACATGTTTAGTATAAGACAGTTGTTTTGTCAGTGAACCTTGTGAGTTGTAATGGAGTCGAGTTATGTACCGTTACCTTTGTTAAATGTTGCTGTTGTCCCTGGATTTATATAGCATGTTGTATTTGTTTGGAAAATGTGTTTAGTATGAGACAGGTTGGGGAGGCCTATTGGTCAAACAAACACAGGACTTTACCCCAGGAGACCAGTGACTGTGTCTCGTAGCAGGGCAAGTGCTAATGCAACTTTATATAATGCAGCTACCGGTACCGCTGAAACCAGTATACCTAGATATTCGAAGGACTTTTATGACAAATCAGTGTCATAATTATACACAAATTGTCCACATAAGGTCTGAAAAATCATGTCTGAACGTCAGCCACATCAGCAACAAATTTGTAAAGTGTGAAGTTGCGCAACACAGCAGAAGGTGGAAGGTGTATGGGGTGGCTGCATTAAGGACCCAATAGTACTTTTTTGCCCTGGGGCCCCCTAATAGGTTAATCTGGCCATGCTAGCAAAGTGTATGTGGAGTAGAAATCTGGCAACTGTGAGTGTAGAGTTTGATGACCTCAGGAAATGTACAGCATAGCTCTGCTCAATTTAAGAGGAGTAGTCAGACAGAATAATTGTGAACACCTGTTTGTACGTGCAGAACCTTTAATTAAGCTCAAAGCACGTTACTACCGTCTAGTAGCTACTACTCTAAGGTTTTGTCCCCTGCTTGATAGAACAGAAAATACTAGACTGTTACTCCAAATAGAAAAATCTGATAACCTAATGTATATTAATACAAATATTTTTGCACATCCTGCACAACAGTACAGCTTGTTTATTCTGAAACAACTATATTGTACGTATTGTTTATCTTACAGTAATTTTCACAGTATTTTTGTTATTGTAAATTTTCTATTCTGTATTTTTGTTCTTGCAGTACTTTGCCTTACTTTGCTTTCATCATGTTGAATCTATTTCGAGAGAACCACACCACATTCCTCCTCAGTGGAAACCTGCTCTGTAATAAACCTTATTCTGCTTCAGATTCAGAGAACACAGGGTGCCAGCACATGGAGGAGATCATCTGCGGTTTGATATTCACACGTTGCATCTTCTGTGGAGTTAAGGGTAACATTTGAGTGTATGATGAAACACTGCAGCCATGGAGGAAATGCTGAATGAATATTCAGTGTGTTCTCTAATGCAAACCAGCTGTTGGCGCCCTGTGTGTCTTTAACCTACCACGTGGGGTCGCTGTTTGACACGACAGTGAGCGATGACGCAAATCTGCTGCGACACCAGCTCGTGCTTCTTCCTGAGTCGCACGAAAACACTGCCGAGTGTGTGAGCGGCGTCTGGGAGCTAAACACTGTGCCTGACACATTAAACACCGTGTCGAAATGACAGTGTGTAGCTTTTTCCTCCAGGGCCGGTGTCGGTACGGCGACAAATGTTGGAATGAACACCCGAGAGGAGGAAACAGAGGAGGAGGAGGAGGTGGAGGAGGTGGAGGAGGATACAACAACAACTACAGCCGCTCCTCAGCTCAGCAGCAACCCAGAGGAGGTGGAGGAGGTAACGACAAATAGAAATATAAAAAGCTAAATTTAAGCTTAACCCTGTAGCTGCTCTCTTGTGTTGTAAACTCTGCGTCTGCTGGTTTACAGGCAAAGTTACCGAGCAGAATAAACAGTCATCTCTCATTCACTTCACTGAACTTAACTTATGAGTCCAAACGTGCATCAGCTCGCTAGTTACTAACCTAGCTATGAACATTTGGATACTTAATCTGAGCTAATTTATGTCACTTATATTATGAAAAATATTACAAACACTCAGCTTCAGCTGGCAGAGTCCAACTGCCTCCAACTGACAAAATTGCTAAGCTAGTTTACACACTCACCGGCCACTTTATTAGGTACATCTTGCCAGTACCAGGTTTGACCCTTTTTGCCTTCAGAGCTGCCTTAATTCTTGGTGGCATAGATTCGACAAAATGCTGGAAACATCCCTCAGAGATTTTGGTCCATATTGACACGATCGCATCCATGTCCATGAATGTCCTGCTCCACCACATCCCAAAGGTGCTCTGTTGGATTGAGATCTGGTGACTGTGGAGGCCACAGTGATCTCAGTCATGTTCAAGAAACCAGTTTGAGATGATCTGAGCTTTGTGACATGGTGTGTTATCCTGCTGGAAGTAGCCATCAGAAGATGGTACACTGTGGTCATAAAGGGATGGACACGGTCAGCAGCAATACTCAGGTAGGCTGTGGTGTTTAAACCAGGCTGAGCTGGTACTAAGGGGCCCAAAGTGTGCCAAGAAAATCTCCCCCACACCATTACACCACCACCAGCAGCAGCCTGAACCGTTGATACAAGGCAGGATGGATCCATGACACCAAATTCTGACCCTACCATCTGAATGTGGCAGCAGAAATCCAGACTCATCAGACCAGGCAACGTTTCTCCAATCTTCTAATGTCCAGTGTGGGTGAGCCTGTGTGAACTGTAGCCTCAGTTTCCTGTTGTTAGCTGACAGCAGTGGCACCTGGTGTGGTCTTCTGCTGCTGTAGCCCATCTGCTTCAAGGCTGGACGTGTTGTTGGTTCAGAGATGGTCTTCTGCAGACCTTGGATGTAACCAGTGGTTATTTGAGTTACTGTTGCCTTTCTATCATCTTGAACCAGTCTGGCCATTCTCCTCTGACCTCTGGCATCAACAAGGCATTTTCACCCAGAGAACTGCTGCTCACTGGATATTTTCTCTTTTTGGGACCATCCTCTGTAAACCCTAGAGATGGTCGTGTGTGAAAATCCCAGTAGATCAGCACTCTTTAAAACATTACAACAGCCTGTCTGGCACCAACAAACATGCCACGTTAAAAGTCACTTAAAACACATTTCTTCTTCAGTCTGATGCTCAGTTTGAACTTCAGCGTGTCGTCTTGACCATGTCTACATGCCTAAATGCATTGAGTTGCTGCCACGTGATTAGCTGTTGAGCTTTTTGCGTTAATAAGCAGTTCAACAGGTGTAACTAATGAAGTTGCCGGTGAGTGTAAATATCTATCTAGAGCCAGCGTTTTGTTTGTGCGTTTGGGGCGACTGTACCGAAACATGGCAGACTGTGTAGACAGGGGCCGACTCCTTTTGTAGCTGTAAACGGCTCACGCTAAAGTAACGAAAACCCAATGATTCTTATTTTCAGGTGATTATCTACCAAGGAATAGATGGGTTTTATATTATATTTCCTTTGCACCAATATATCCCCCAAAATCCTACACACAGGACCATTTAAGGGATTTACACTTTGTACAACATCCAGCAGTCTCTATCCTTTGACCCTCAGTTCTGGAGGAGACACACACACACACGCACAGAGTAAACCTCTTTTTTTTTAGCTGAAATAAGGGGAGACAGAAGGAGGATTTGTATTTTAGGATGGACAGCCATGCAACAGGTGTCATATGAACAGAGTAGACAGCTGTGGCAGTAGTAGAATTATAATATGGACAAACAGGATGACTGTAAGTGTTGAACATCAACCTGTTTTTCCTCATCATATATGGTATTGGCATGCATGTTTGTTTCAGGGTTTGGAAACCGAGTTTGGGTGAATCCTTCCCAGCAAAAAGGAGGTTTTATCCAGCCTTCATCTTTCTCCTCTCATGGAAGTGATGACTGGGGTCGAGGAGGAGGAGGAGGAGGAGGAGGTGGAGGAGGAGGGAATGACTGGGGTCGAAGTGGAGGAGGAGGAGGAGGAGGAGGAGGAGGGAATGACTGGGGCAGAGGAGGAGGTGGAGGGAGAAGAGAAAACGTGAAGAGCTCCGAATTCAGCTTCTCTTCTCAAAACAGATTTTCAACACTCAATACTCCCAGCACCTTTGACAGGGGAGGACGAGGAGGAGGAGGAGGAGGACAGCAGGTAACAGCTGGTGAGGAGGATGACGAAAAAAAACTGTGAGTACACCCGCTTTTTTAAAAGTTGTGTAGCATTAAAATTACTGTCATCATAAGGAAATAATCAATGTAACGTCTGTCTCACAATCACCCAGGGAGATGATTCAGATGGACATGGACATTTGGGAGAGTTCAGGGCAGTGGGGCTTTTCATGTTACTCTAACTTCAAGATGTCTTTATCTGGTCTGTATTACATACACATTTAATTGCGTGACTTTTTTTTGTCATTTGTAAACACTTAGCCTTGAACATGTTTTGTGTTTCTCATCTACAGGTTTCGCTGATCTCTCTCCAGAAGAGCTCAGACTGGAATATTACTCCACAAGAGCTTCAGGAGATCTTCAGAGCTATGTAAGTGTAGTGACAGTTATCAATGCCATGCCTGATACTTGTCCTTATATTTGTTCTCCTGCTTAATAAGAACGTAAAGAGGATGAGACTTGACTCACCTGCACGGGCACGAGTATTCTTTCATTGAAAATGGTAGTTGATATCTCAGTGTTTTTGAGTCTAAGAAATCCCTGTTTCATGTGTTTAGATGAATGGTGTCAATCAGTTGCTCAACCAGTGGAGAAGCAGAGTCCAGGAACTTAAGGTTATGAAGCCAGCAACGCGCACAGCGGTGGTAAGACTCAGACACACACAGTTTTTGTAACAGTACTCCTATGAGGGGCTTTTTAAAAAATACAGTCAACATGTTGTGATGTTTACTTTCCTTGCAGCTCGCAGAGATGAACAACCCAGATCCTCAGGCATCTTCAGGTGGCTTTGGTTCAGCGACAGCGACTGGATTTGGATCCTCAACGTCCAGCTTTCAGAGCGGAGGTAAAGATTAAGTGTTGCTTCACTGTAACAAAAGGAGTAAAGCAACAGTTCAACATTTTCAGAAATGTTTTCTTTCTTGCAAACGATCAGGAAGTGTCTGCTCCTGGCCAGGAAATAGTCCGGCACATAACTTCTCATCAAACCAGAGGGTGCTGTACTTACAGTTCGATTTAACAGGGTTTCCACGGTCATGAAATCCCTGAAAAAGTAATTAAATTGAATTTATTTAATTAATTTAAATGAGTTGGAATTAGTGGAGCATTTTTGAAAAGTTTTGAGTATACATTGTTTTGGCTATTGTTCAAAAGATGTTCTTAAAAAGCCTCCAAACATGCCTAACGTTAGGAAAGACACGTTCCTTGTATATCTTATTCAAAATCGTCAAAAATGATTGGCGTATGCAGCTAGTTGACGGCAGGAATGTGACAAGTGCGTAAAGCTCAGATGGGAAGTGTGCGTTTAATAATGTATGGCTTTTGAACAGCAAATATAATACATGGCTCAAGAGAGATGTAGTCTCCAGTCACGCTGGGTGTGTGACATTGGCAACGTGAGGGAAATGGCTCTGGTTAGCAACGTCAAATGCCAAACATCTAATGTAGGTTGAGAATGAAGTCAGACGGGTAAAGACAGGGATATCATGTACTGACGCTGAGTGACGGACCTGTTAGTCTACATGTCATCAGCAGGTACCAGAGCTCCGCAAAGACATTTTAGAAAATGCTAAGTTAACATTAGTTAAATATTTGTTAAAAATAAATCAGTATTTGCTAAACTGAAGGCAAATTACTGTAGAAAAGAACCAGTGTTGGCGGTTAGCCGCCAAAAATAGCCACTGGGACTAACCACAGACAGTCTATGTGACTAACTAGCTTACTGCTATCTCACTGGAAGTTGTGCACATAATCATTTCTACAGTAGTGCCCTCAGGAATAAGGTGGGTAACAAAAAGGTATTTAATTTCATATTCCATGTTATATGTTTGCTACAATTTCTGTCTCAGCACACTGGAATATAGGGCTGCAGCTAAGGAACAATTGTATATAATGCTCATGACAATTTCCCAGAGCTATAAGTGACATCTTCAGCTTGGAGAAGAGCTTTAGAGGTGCATCATCTAACACTCTTTAGTATCCCTCAACTCTCATGAATACAGTACAGATAATTTAACTATCTGTCCTGTTTGAATATGTTGATCAGATAATCAGATCGATTGTAGCCATTTCGCCGGTGTTAATTCCAATCTTTCTGACCATGCAGGCTTTGGGGCTCCAGCACCAGCCCAGGCCAACACTTTCAGTTTTGCTGCTCCAAGTGGTGGCTTTGGTTCCTCTGCAGCACCATCATCCTCCACAGGTTTTGGCAGTGCCTCAGCAGCTCCCACACAACCTCCTTCTGGGTTCGGTTCCTCAGCTTCGTCTTTCTCCTTCGCTGCTCCAGCCGCCAACAATCCAGCAGCCACCGCAGCAGCTGGCTCTGCCGCTGGGTTCAGTTTCTCCTCGACACCGAGCACAGCAGGAGGCTTTGGGAGCGGATTCGGGGCTGATGCATCTGCTGCAGCAGGAAGGGGCAGTACTTTTGGACAGACGAGTGGAGGGTTTGGGACGACCTCTGCTACACCTGCAGCAGGAGCCGGGTCTGCTGGTGGGGCATCGGACAGTCTGTTTTCACAGGAGAGCGCACTGACTCCAGAGGAACTGAATCAGTTCAAGGCGAAGAGGTTCACTCTAGGCCAGATCCCATTAAAGCCTCCCCCAGCGGACATGCTGGTGTGATGACACTACCGTTGAGTTTAATGTGATTTTTGAAAAAAAAAAGAGATCATTTATACAAAGAAAATATTTCCTTTTTCAATCAAAGTCAGTCTACTAATTTTTAAGATATGGTAAATGTTTAAATATTTCAATTCCGGCAGGGAGAATTCACTTTGGCTCATTTAAGAGTTTTGCATATATGCAAGGAAAACTCAGATGTCCAATACACAGTACCAATTTTTAGATGATGTAATTTTTGTCATATAAAAACGCTATTGTATTTTCAAAAGACTTTCAGGATTATTCTGAATCGCCAGTTTTACCTTTTCCCATGTGTTGATGCTGACACTAAGCTTATCAGCCCATGAGCAGATTTTCTGAAGCTTCATTTGCATGGTTATGTAATCAGACATAATCTTTATCACAACAAAACAATAAAACATGCATAGAACTTGGTTGGAAACTTTTATCTGCACAAAACTCCTGCAGCAGTTCAGACAGTGTCTTCCTAGAAATCCCTCTGAAAAGGTGACTTAAGTGTTTTTCAACCTGGACCTATTTCCAAATGTTTTTGTTTCTATGTGACTAATGCAGACAAAGATGTTGGTGTAGTTGGTCCAGTAATGTTTATGGGTAGTTGTGCACTGTCAGTGTACATCAACTAAAAGCATCTTGACGACATTATGGAAAGGATTTCTCCAGAGATATTACCCAAAATCGCTTGTCCATCTGAACAAACAAATTTTATCATCACAAAACACTCTTAATTTAAAGTTGACAGAAACAAAAAACGTCTTGGTTTCTCTTTCCACTGTTCCAACAAGTACAAACTCTGGTTAGGTTGAAATAAACCCATATTTTACTCAGTTAGGTGTGAAAATGTGTTGTCTCTATATACACTCTAAAATTAATGTTTGTTCAACTGGAGTCTGGTGGGTTTGCTGATGGCGATTTTGGATCTGGCTAAACATAGGTAAAATGATCTTCCATCCATTTTCAGCTGCTTATCCAGGGCCAGGTCGTGGGGGCAGCAGGCCAAGCAAAGCACCCCTGACATCCCTCTCCCTAGCAAAGCTTTCCAGCTCCTCCTGGGGGACCCTAGGGGGGTGATCACACCTACAGGTGGCGCTAGAAACGCGGGTGCCTCAACTGACCCCTTTCAACGAGAAGAAGCAGCGGCTCTACTCTGAGCTTCCTCCAGATGTCTGAGCTCCTTACCTTATCTCTGAGGCTGAGCCCAGCCACCCCAAATGATCTTACTCTTCGATAATAGAAATATCTGTCTCTATAGTGATCCTTTCTATAAATTTGTCAAACATGGGAAAATAAAAAACTCAAGTAACCCTTTAATGACAAAGCAGCAGAACATTCTCATGCTGTCGTCATACTGCATTTATAAAAGTTGTAATTGCACAGTGTGCCCAGGAGAGGGTGACAGAATATCGCCAAAAAATCCAACCCTTAAACATTTTATTAAAGCACAAACAGATACAAGTGTAGCCGCGTAACTTTGATGTAACTTGAAAAGAAGTGGTAGCTCAATGCCTCAGGCTGGTTATTATTCTCCCTCTGCTAATGCATGCCTCAGATTGTAACATGACACCAAGGCCATCAGTCTAAAACCATCCGTCTCCATCAGCCTGCAGGCCTGCATCCACTAAGAGATAGGGAAGTGGTAGTGCAGGGATGACAGTGAGTGAGTAAGCTATTCAATACGTATTCATTAGGTGTTGAACACCCGGTGGGACCACAAGAAGAGCAATACGGCGACAAAGAGACAGCAATAAGCTATTCTGCTGCTATAGGGGATTACGGCTCTGCTGACTGGAGCATATTTTCAGCTGACAGGGAGTTTGTGATATCGGCGAGAGGTGAAACTGAGCTGGAGCTGCCTCCTGTGTGTGTGTGTGTGTGTGTGTGTGTGTGTGTGTGTGTGTGTGTGTGTGTGTGTGAGAAATGATGTCAGTATCTCATGGCTAGGTCAGAGGCAGTGTGAATTATTCCTAATACTCTTCTTTCTTACTTCTCAGTCTGTCAGCAGTAACCTCCCACCGACCCCCCGCCAGCAGATAATACCTTAATAATTCAGCAGATAAATGAACGATTGAAAGAGGCTCGTATCGTGAAAAGGCCCTTGCATGCTCATTTCAGGGAGGCTTGTTTAAATTGCAATCCGGTGGCTCTTAAATACATCTAAAAGAAATATAGGCGTTTGTGAATCCTTATTTCCCCAACAGCAAATTAAAGCAGATTTAATCACTAACTGCTGCAGCATCAAATTACCAGCCTGCCTGTGTTTATGTAATGTATGCATGAGCTGCACAGTGTGGATAAAGGCAATATTAAAGATGAAGGATGAGTGTGTGGATGCCTGCATGCACACACACACATACACACACAGCTAGACACACATAACATTATATCACCCTGCAGTGCGTTAAGACCTGTATGGTTATGGTCATTTGATGCTTGTTTAATAGCGATGAGTATCATTTGTGAGTGCAGTCACATTCTCCTCCCACCTCTTGGGGACTGCTCAGTATTCCCAGCAGGGAGCTTATATCTTGACATACAAGTTAAAATGAGCACACACACATATGCACACCTGTCATGTCTGCACACACTGTCCTGCTTCTCCTTTAATCCCCAGTCTGCCCCACCCTCCTGTGAAACCACAGCTTACACATACCCGCTCGCATGACCACCATGTGTGCTGTAATTCAGCTGACCGTGACCTGACTCCAGCAACATGTGCCGGTCATACAGTACACGGTGCTCCAGTTTACTTAGCACACTTTTCCATAGGGGTGACAGGGGTTGTGTGTCTTGTTAATTCCCAGTTTGCTGGTGTCGTGAATGTATGTCAGAGCTCTGAAAAGATCAATCCTTTGAATTATGACTGTTGCCTGCAACTATTAAATTTCCTTCTCCCTGGCTGCCGTCTCTGGATCAGCTTTTTTTTAATGACACGCAGCACCTCAATGTGTGCATTGTGTTCTTTGCTATTACACAGCCATCGTGGTCACTACATCAGCTGATGACAGCAACAGATGCTCCCACCACCGCTGGAATCCAGCCTCTCTACAGAATGCCAATGAGTTGATTTGGATTCAGTGCTGGTATTAATGTTTGATGGGGGCTGATTCCAGTCGACCCTCCTTACTGTTGCAGCAGGGAACAAGAAATTGATTGTGTTGTGCCACAGCGGTTCGCCTATGGGAAACAGGGCATTGATCCAAGGCCTGTGATTTATGCCTATTTGAGTGGCTTGCGCATGGGTGACTGAGTGGCACATATTTCTCATGCGAGGCTCTGGACCCAAGTTTATGTGCTGCAGATGTTTATGGGTTCATATTAGGATCAGTGCACCATGTTCTTCTAACACACTGACAGTAATAATACACTGTAGTGGGTAAATACTGTCAGTACAGAGAACACACTGTGTGTGTGAGAGGCCTGGATGATCTGAACTACAGTGGCACTAAGAGGCTGAGCTGATAATTAGGCTACATTACATTAATTTTATCTGTGTATGCAGATGGTGCTGTGTGCTCCCTAAGCTTATGCATGTTCTGCATCAAAGTGCAAAAGGCAGCGCACGTTGAAGCATATTTAATACAAATTACGAAAGACTTTCAGTGAGGATCATGTCTGCTTTTTTTTCCCTTAAAGGCACATGACTGGTGAGGTGATGCAGTGTAACTTTGACAGTGACAGTGTGGTGGATGACTTTTCTCAAGCAAGTTTCAAGTCTCCAAGTTGAGTTTTATGAAAAACAGAAATCGAAGAACACATTCAAAGGTAACATGTCCCATCCATAAAGCACTGAACCCAAATAGGCTGCTGTATCCAGCCCAACCCAGGTTTGCTTAGTAACTACCTGGGTACTGAATTTTCACTCCTGCAGAGGACGACAACTACCAGAAATTTGCACAGTTCTTAACTGTATTGCAGAATTTATACTTCTGTGCTGAATCGACGCTGTAGCTTGACTCGCACTCCCCCAGAAACATAACTACACGTTACAGCGACGCACACCTTCTGTCTATTTCTGTATACTAAAACCATTTCCCTCAGTGGAAACAAAGCAAAGTATCACAAGTATAAATCCCACTTAACTGAAATGATCCAGATTATCAGAGTCTCAGTCCTCAAAAATGATAAATCCCTGCCGATTACAAGACACAGACTATGATAACATTATTGGATAAAGTAGCTTTAGGCCTGATGATAAACAGAACAAGATTTACACCTTTAAAATCCCATTAGTGTATGCTAATTATCAGCTGGCGCCAAGTGTACACCAAATTATGTGGCTTCTCTGTGCAAAGTATTCGTGACCTCATCATGGCTGGAATACCTATCAGGCAAAGCTGGCAACTGGCCCAGGACCCCAGACCTTCAGGGCCCATTGTGTGTCATTTGATTAATTGCAAGATATAGATTAAACAAATGGAATATAACTGCTACGAAATAAACCTGAATTATATTCGTTTGTGCGCTTGGGTGCAGAAAAAACAAACTGTAAACACAACATTGACACATTGTGTTCCAAATGTCAGACCATGCCACGTTCGAAGTCCCTTAAATCACCTTTCTTCCTCATTCTGATGCTCAGTTTGAACTTCAGCAGGTTGTCTTGACCATGTCTACATGCCTAAATGCATTGAGTTGCTGCCATGTGATTGGCTGATGAGCTTTTTGCGTTAAGAAGCAGATGAACAGGTGTAACTAATGAAGGGGCCGGTGAGTGTAGGTGAATTTTACAGGACTGGTAGCCTATAGGTAGTTGGAGGCTGCCCATGAGAGGAAGAGGGCAAAATATGTGGACCTGGTGACAGAGTGCAGGGAAGGAGGATGGAATGTCATGCTCTTCCCGGTGGAGGTGGGAGCCAGAGGGTTTGTTAGAGCCACAACAACAGGGTTGCTCAAGGCTCTGGGGTGCCGAGGAGCCGGGCTGCATAAGGCAACCAGGGGGCTGTCAGAGGAGGCTGAAAAGGCAGGTTTCTGGCTGTGGATGAGGAGACGGGATAAGGGGTGGGGGGGCAAACCCTGCAGGGAGTGTCAGGGAAACGTCCCTGTTCACTGCCCCGTCACCAGGAGATGTTCTGGGTTAAGGGGCGAAACATCAGTGAGCGGTGGTCCCCAGCTGATGACCCTGCAGCTAACCAGAGCAGGCACCGGTGGAGGTGCAGCAGGCCTAAGGCCATGCAGGAAGAACACCTACTTGTATAATGAATCAGGGGGTCAGATTATGCACCTATAGGTGGGCTCTGTGGAGCAGACCTAGCTGCTTTACTTTTAAAGCTTTTTAAACACAGGCATCCATGCGCAATTAACCTGGTGATGTGAACCAACTCAGGGCAACATCCTGATCCCTCCATCTCTGTCACTGCACATCCACAGCATTTATTCACGCTTCCCTCACATGGCCACACGTTGTCGCTGTTTGCCATGCTGCTGAAAGCAACCAGGCCTAATCTCATCTCCTCTCCTCTCCTCTCCTCTCCCCTGCCCTCCCTCCTCTCCTCTCCTCTCCTCTCCACAGCAGCGCGTCTCTCACCGCGCCTTGGATGCCGTGTGACCAGCAGCCCTGAGCGGAGCAACCGTCCAGCAAAGCGCCGTGCAGCACAGCAAAAATAAAACCCAAACGATGACCTTCTTACAGATACGACAGAAGCAAACAATCATTTGACAACTTCCGACCCCACACCTTGCCTTCGCCGCTCCTTGCTGTAAGCGGTAAGTGCTCTGATTCCCCGTTTTTTAATTGCAGGGCTCGCGTTGCTCAATTTCCGCACAGGGCAGTGATAGCGCCAATGGACTCATATTCTGGATCATGCAATTGATAGTAGATGGTCCGTGATAAGAAATGCATGGCTTAAACTGGAAACAGTCATGTGCATTTGTCTTTATTGTTGCAGTGTGTGTGCCTGGTGTAGAGGCAACAGCTGAGGTGATTAGTATCAGCTGGGTTCAGACTTGCTTTCTTCTTTCATACTCTCACCTTTTCAGCATTAGGAGCCTTGCAATGCCAAGATGCGCTTACAGGTTACAGTTTAATGCCCTCTGCTACTCCAGCTAATCACATTAACAGTTTAAAGGGATTGATGTAGTCATATGAGATGGTGTGAAGATAATGCACAGTAAGCCTGTAGGAGAGTGACTGTAATGTGACCTAAATACTCAGTTTCTTTTATTCTTCTTTGAATTTTTGATTATGAGTAGCCTGTGTTTTGCAGTTTAAATGTGCTCTCATTTTAAAAAAAAATGGAAAACTAATTGTCTCACACAGGGACAAAGTTCAGCATGTCAGTGGTCAGTTCTGCATTTCTGCTGGTGATGTTTATTAAGGTTGGGGTCAAAGGCCTAAAGGTGCCTGAGGGTACGACAGCCGTGCGCTGCTACCCATTTTTGATTGTGTTTGTATGTGTGAGCGCATGTGACAGCTCAGGGAGGAGGGAAGGAGTGTATGGGGGGGAGTATAAGCATATTTTGAGATGCCTGTCCTCTGCCAGCACTCAGGTCAGGCCAAGTGCACGCTGAGGTGCGAGATTATATCAGATGGCTGCACACACAGACACAAACACAACAGTGTCCAGATCTCAGCTCCAACTGTGTTCCCCACCTGTGGATGGGGGCAGAAACACATGATGGGGCTCCAGAGCGTCCCGCGTCTTTCTCTAAACCTTTTTATTTTGTAGAAAATCTAACAATCTGAAAGCTTTTTAGTGTTTCTGACTCGTGTAATTGTCGGTGTTAAGCACATTGTGTGAAGCACAAAGTGAGCGCGTTAACTGGCACGGAAGGAGTGCGCCCTCCTTGGCCCGTTTTAAGGAGAACGAGAATAATTATCCATGTGCTTAACTCTTGAAATCCTTGCCTGACTCACACTTGATCCTCTGAATAATCCATTGAGACAGTAAAAGCTGGAAAGAGACTCAACCCTGTCCCGTGGAAAGCCGTGTTTCTGTATCTCCATTTGCACAAAACCTATAACATTTAAATGCTGAAGCCATTTTCCACAAATTCTACAATCTATACTAGTAAAAAAAATTTGTCATCCCATTTGTCGTCCCCAAACAGCTGTGCCACACAGCTCACATGACAGTCTATGAAGTATTTGTGCGTTTGTGTCACAGTTTTGGTCACGGGTGTGGTCACCAAGCAGATTTGAGATGTGTGGCACACAAGTTCAAAGGGCAGACCAACCCCCTGTCCTCCTGAAATATTCACCAGGGTGAAATATATGTGTGTGTGTGTCTTTGAGTATGCGTTTGAGTCAGATTGTATCAGATAAGCTGGCTGCTCAAAAGGCCAGCCTGACCGCTATGCACTGTATCATCTTCCATCAAAGAGTCTCTGCTCACACGCATACACACACACACACACACACACACACACACACACACACACACTCACTCTTTTCAAAACTGATAGCTGGAAAGGGCAAAGGCAAAGTCCAGTGCAGCACACACCCACACACACTCACTGATGCACTGACACATCTGACCACACGTCAGATCTGTAGCTGGCAGCTGCTGGTCCTGGTCTTCTTTGTAATGAAAATAAAATGAAAACAACCAAGGGGCAGAGCAGACACTTATCATAGTAATGAGCAGGCCTCAGTGTGTGCGTCTATGTGTGTGTGGTGGTGTTGTTGTTGTTGTTGTTGTTGCTGCTGCACTGTGGCTGTGTACACTTGTAGACAACCATCAGCAAGGCACAATTCAATGGCCAGCTGGTGTGTATCATCAAAGAGAGTCGCCGTGATTGGTTTACAATGAATGCTTGGTCGCTTTCGCGCCTCTCTTCCCACTTCAAATCCAACTTGCTAATGAGACACTATAGTATTGTGGGAGGTTATTTCTGCACACTCAGACTGAAGAGTTGGGCCCATATGAATGTGGACGTATGGGCTTTGTATGGGCCTGTATTTTTGAAGCGAGTGTTTTTCATTACACATACTCAGAGGATCATCCAGTTGAATGCCGCTGTACTTTTACCAGGCCGTATTGGACTCTGCAACAACGGTCCTCGGAAAATCAATTCCTCTCAACACCTGATACGTGTTTAAAGGCTGCTGCTGCAGCAAAGGTGACCTCCATCATGTGCGCGAGAGTCACTCACTTGTTAACCCAAAGCCTGTCTCTGGGACAAAGTCTGCTGTGCCTCCTGCTGAAACAAATTCTAAAAAATGAAACGAGATATGACAATAATCAGAAGACCTTTCGGCATTACAATATCTGTAGCTATGTGAAGGCAGGTGTCAATTTGTTAAGTTTGTTGGGTTCACAGAGGACTGTATGTCAGTGAGAATTCACTTTCAAATTATTTTTTAAAATTTTAATTTTGAAAACATAATTGTGAATTGAAAAAACAACAACAACACACACAAAATAAATGCAGTGGCAGACAAAAGAGACGTTCCTAACGACTGATGTGTCTAAACTTAGGACGCATTCACACTGCCGCAATTTGATCCGCTTTAAACGAACCCTGGTCCACTTCCACAGATAGTTCGGTTTGTTTGGAGTGGTGTGAACGCTCGTTCGAACTCTGGTGTGGACCAAACAACGAACCCTGGTCCTCTTGAAAACTGGGGGTCTCGGTTCACTTCATTTATTTCATTTCATTTAGTTATTTGTTCCAACCTGGACAAAGTACAACAACAGTGCAACCCTCAGTTTACACCCTCCTTGGTCAGAAAGGAGCAGGAAGAAGAAAACTTATTATACCTGCCCCCTACTCTAAGCTAATATAATCATATAATGGACGATTTGCCTGTTTCCATTACACATGATTTCTGTAACAAGCTACAACATGAATTAAGACAGCACTGAAACAAATTACAGCAACTTCAAGTTTGAGACACAGCTCTGTGAATGTGAGTGATGACAACAACTCAATGAATATGCATGATGTCATCATCAGTGATGATGTCACCAGTACTGTAACACAGTTAATCATAGAAAATAAAATAGATAATGAAAAGGTGGGAAACCTTTTTAAATGCGTAATTCACCCGACAGCTTCATACTGACTGATTATTCTGTCTTTATACAATTTTTTTAAACTGAAAATATTTAAACAACCCTTTAAATCGTTTGGTAAAGAATTCCGTAATTTAATGCCGATAACTGAGACACACATCTGTTTTAAGGTGGTCCGTGTCAAATGATGTTTAAAATTATATTTTCTTCTGTGATCCTGATCCATAGAGCAAAAAACAAACAACTTTTGCAAGTTTTTTGGCAGCAGATTGTTTTTTGCTTTCAACAAAACTATTACTGTCTGTAATTCGACAAGATCTTTGAATTTGATTAATCCTGATTTGATAAACATTTTATTTGTATGTTCTCTTGAGTGTACGTTATGAATGATCCTAATTGCTCTTTTCTGTAAAATAAACAAAGGTTTTATATTAATCATATATGTGCTGCCCCACACTAACACACCATAATTGAAATAAGGCAAAGGCAAGGCTTTGTTCAAAACAGAAATATTGTTTTAACATACACTGTGTGAGATCTCCATGTCAACTTATCATCCATAATTACACCCAAAAACCTAAATTCATAAACTCTTTCAATACTCACACCATCTATGGACAATACAATATTTTCATCTTTTGTCTGTTAGCAAAAACCATAAACTTAGTTTTTTTCAAATTTAATAATAACTTATTAGCATCAAACCATCTTTTCAGTCTGACCATTTCTTTAGCAGTGCCATCTATCAAACATTTCAAATCATACCCTGAACTAAAACAATTTGTATCGTCAGCAAACAAGACAAATTGAAACAATTTAGATACTTCACATATGTCATTGATGTACAAAATAAAGAGTTTTGGCCCCAAGACTGATCCCTGAGGGACTCCACACTCAATCATCAAACCCTCGGATACATTCCCAGTTTGTTCTCTATTGCCGCTGTGATTTCTTCTATAATGTTCATTAGTGCTAAATCCATACTGACTCTCACTTAGCAAATTATTTTTTTCAAGTGAACCCTGGTGCGGGTTGCTTCCAGTGGGAAATGCAAATGGACTATCCAGCGAGCCAAAGAGAGGAAGTGAACCAAAGAGAGGAGGTTACATAGAGCACAGTGCATTTTGGGTAGAAAAAAAACAAAAGTTAAAGAAAGTTAAAAAAAGTTTGAAATCGTTCATTTTTATTAACCAAATTGTAATTTAATCAGTGCTGAAATGTGTGTAACTTTGCACATTATCCTACAAAACACCTCACTATATAAAACATAATAAATAACATTTGTTGAAAACAGTATTCTTTAGGAAAATAAAACTTTAGGAAACGTGTCTGATTATTAAAATGGCATTTTAATTGAGCGAACACATAGTAAACGGCCTAAAAAAATTAGTCATCAGAAAATGTCTGTGTAATTTACGTGTGTACATTATTTTAATAACAATGATTTTATTAATAAGGTTAACTGACTAGTATTTCTGGTGCCCATCTTGTGAGAGTCGCAGCATTCTATTGACTAGTTGCGCACATCACCAGTGGACACCAATGAAAGCTATTATTTTAATGGTAAATAACACAGACTAGTTGATTTCCTGTTGTACCAAAAGGCCGTGATCCATCTGACAGATCAGCCAAACACGCAAGCAACCTTAAAAATGAGGTCGCACATAAAAGCATGATAGGAGAGAAATGCATTAAGAGCCTATGTCAGAAGTCTTAAAAACAAAAGTGCAAGAGAGATAAATATACAGCTCTCATCTTGTCCTCCCTCAGGATCTGACGTTCGCATCCCTTTCAGAGGTTTAGCAGTAAATAAGACAGAGAGGCGTGCTTTGGTTGACCCCAGCCGTGTCCCCGCTGGACTGTTTTAGCCCCCACCTCAGCACCACACAACCAATGCTGTGTAAGCTGGGACTCAGTGATCCAGACATGGTAAGTGGGGTGAGGTTGTGTGCTACTCCGCTCCGAGCCTGCAACCAGAATCCCAGGTGGAGTGGAGAGATGGGGCAGGGTGGCTGTGGGGTGGTGAGAGAGATGTCACTGACCACATTAGTCACCAGAGAAAGCAGGCCATGAGTCAGGAAAGCTCCCAGTCTCATCCATCACGCCCCTCTTAACCCACTTTCCTTCCAGTCCAGCCACTTCGGCTTTTTATTTTTCTATTTTCTGCTGGGTCTCCATCCCCCTGCTGCTGACAGTAACTTTCCCATCCTCCTTTTGATGGTGATGAAAAGGAGAAGAGGGCGCAAAGAGAATGGCTCAGTGCTGGACCGGTTGTGGCAAGAGATGAGAGGGAGAGGAGATTTAGGGCCAACCTTTGGAGTGCAGCGAGGGAAACAGTCAGGACCCTCTTTTTCCCCAACTACTTTTACATTTGCGGAAAATAGATTTAGGTTTGTGTAATTTTTGTCACTGTAGGCAGACAAAGAAGACGACACAGTGACACAGTGTGTTGCATTTTCACACCAGATACCCCATGCTGGTGTGTGGAGAGAGACCCTGTGAGCTGGTGAGACTGCTGTGGGTGATAAGTGATGATATGAGAGAAGTCCCACTTCTCCAGAAGGCTGCTGGCTCAAATCCTGGATGAGGTTTTTGATTCACTGCTGAGACGAAAACAATGTATTGCTAGCTCAGCTGTGGAGGGATTAGCGTGGAATGTGGGGGAGGCTGTGGATGAGTGATTGAACATTTAAAATGATACTCCAGGGCAGTGATTTGATTGTTATCAATGTGGCTTTATGCCAAAAGTATTTTCATACACAGGTAGCACCTACCTCCCAAGTGAGAGCTGGAGCTTGGCTTGGTTTTTTGTGCAGTATGATGCAGAGAGAGTAGTGTGCACCAGGACTGGTCGCACATGGCTCTGTTACATTTCAGTATATTAAAGGTCCAGTGTCTAAGATTTAGGGACATCTATTGGGAGAAATGTAGTTTATAATTACCTAAAATAAAAATTAAAAGTGTTGTCTTAGAATGAGCTTATATCTACATACAAAGTGGATCCTCTTCGGCAGAGTCTGCCATGTTTCGACAGTAGCCCAGAACGGACAAATCAAACACTGGCTCTAGATAGGGCCATTTGCGTTGTTGTGTTTTCACATTGGCCACTGCAGCTCTGCTTCATGGTCGGCGCATGGTAGAAGTTTGAGTTATATGCAATCTGCAACCTCACTGCTAGATGCTACTAAATCCTACACACTAGACCTTTACAAAACAATTTCAGTTTATTGCAGCTCAAATTTTATTTATCTGTCCCTCATTTCTACATCGTAGCATACGCCGCGAGTTAAAAGCTGAGATCTTGGAATGCAGCAACTTTGCTAAAAAGAGGTCTGATCGGGTTTTTATGTGCTCCATCTCTGCTGAGTGGAAGCAGGTAAACACAACCAGCAGTGGTTACAGTATAGTGTCACATGTAATTCAAGTATGCATTAAAAAATGCTATTATCAATTCTGTTTTAACGACAAGCCTTCTGTAACTTATTTTCTGATAGGAAGTCGTCATGGCTTATTGATCTGTTGTCATAGGTCACTGATATATGCTACACATTTCAAGCATTTCAATAGAGTTGTGCAGGAATGAGTCCAACGCAACATTTTGCACTCTCGGTTTTGTTGGCAACGTGAAGTCATGCGGTTGTGGTGGAGTTTGTCATAATCTAACACTCGCTTTTACCTTCTAGCTAAAGCAAAAGCCAGATTCGGACGAGATTAGTTTGACGTGGAGACGTGGGGTAAAGTAATTATTACCAGGGATTTTAGTCCCGTCCGAATGCGCCATGTCTGTAATCATTACGGATAATATCAGTAAAAATTCTTGCGACTTTGACCTTCTGTAAAACAGTCCGGAGAAAATACCTTGGGTA
Organism: Epinephelus cyanopodus; assembly: GCA_026686955.1. Taxonomy (NCBI): domain Eukaryota; kingdom Metazoa; phylum Chordata; class Actinopteri; order Perciformes; family Serranidae; genus Epinephelus; species Epinephelus cyanopodus. The sequence continues at coordinate 28,822,080 of CM048931.1, forward strand.
ATATTAATCCCGTGCGAACGCGATTCTCTGTAAATGTAATGATGGCATAGCTCTACGTGGGAGACCAATCAAAAAGGTCCAGAAGAAAGCAATTTTCAGAGCTACGGGACGTCTGGTTGTGTTAGGTAGGCCTAATGTAAATCCATATTGCTAATGGTTGTGTACACACAATCCTGATCATGGGCAATTTTTCATATTGGGCTAATCATTAATTATTATTATTATCCTTCAGATGATGCTTACAGGAAGCAACGTAGCATGCACATGCTGATAGGGAGGTGACACCAGGGTGCAAACATAGTTACCACTCCCATCTCTTGAAGAATTACGGAGATTTCTTGTCCCGTGTGAATTGGAGATTTATACTACAGACATCCTGTGGTAAACTGACATTAGTCCACATCCCTGTGTAAAACTAATCCCTTCCGAATAGTACTTAAGTTAGAAAATTATAAATGTGGTGTTAATTTGTGAAGATTATCTTCCTGTAGAAAACGTGCAAGTATCATAAGAATTTGTTTGGCACAGAGCTTGAAATGAAATCATTGTTATTTAATAGGAGAGGTATCCTCGTAATGCAATGTTTTAACTTTTAATTTCTTTCTCTCCTTTATTTTCTATACATGTAATGTAAATAGAATAAACTAAACTTATCCAAACCCTAAGAAAAAAATCGTATTGACTTTTTGACGAGGGGACAAAAAACACATCATCCCTGCCGCACTCGAAACTATATATTTTTTTCTTATTCAAGTTTTTATTGAGGTTATGTAATGAACAAGTACAAGAGACGACAAAATAAATACATAAACATGAACTGAAACATCTCAGACGAAACAAAAGCACGGCATCATCTCTGCAGTGTTCGTGGCATTAATGATTCAGAGGTCCGTCAGCACGGCACCAGTCCGTGAAGGAGTCATCCAGTGACCCATTTTACAGATCAAACGTAGAAACAAAAGAAAAGTCCCAGTGGCGCACCTTGAGTAGAAGAAAGTTGTTCATTCATTAAAAAGGACATATTTAATTAAACATGAGCCACACATCCAAAACGCAGATCCTCAAAAGTTTAATGTCTTACTCCTGTTATAAGACATATTTCAGAGCTACATTTTAAACAACCCGAGACAATTTGAGGCTAATTTGACCCTTTAACTGCAGCTGTGACAGAGAAAATGTAAAGCTTTGCTTCTGTCGTGGCTGATTCACCATGATCCTGGCAATTTGTGTGAAAACATGGTGTGACGGATCAAATTTATGTCTGCTGTCAGACGGTGATGTGGAGGGAGTGACTCAATGACTCACCTCATTAAAGACTTTATTGGATAACAATTTTGATTGGACCAATGGGAGAGGCAACGCGAAAGCTGCTTATGAACTGCTTTTTCTGTTCATTTCATGGCTGTTAGCATTTGATTCAGATTTGTGTGTGTGTGTGTGTCTGTGTGTGTGTGTGTGCGCACCAGGCATAATATTGCTCTGCAAAGTGTGAAATGGGAAATTTGTGAATATCTTATTGCGATGTGACCGTATGTGGTCAGTTTTTTCTCTGACACATTATACTATTTCGGTCAATGTGATAGTGAAGAATTCAAATCTGTGTCAGAGCAGAGTGTTTTACAGAAGACTTGGATGCTAATTCAAGTCCATCAGCCAAGACATCGGAGTCAACGGCCTTTGTCATTCAACATTTGGGCTCTTTTCTTCTTCCACACTCTGGCTCGTACATTCAGTGCAGCATATGTGTGTTTGCACTATGCTGAGTTTCTCTGTGTGGGATTTTGTGTGTGATCCATTTGGCTCTCAGTCGTCTCACAGCCTGGCACTCTTTACTCTGTCTCTGTGTGTGTGTGTAGCTGCAAAACCAGCCTTCTGTCTTCTCGCCTTAAGAGACCCCTTGTGATCAGAGAGATACATGGGCCACACGCACACACACAGGACACTAGGCCCAACACAATGGCAGCAGGCGCTGGTCCGACTCATACACTATCATAACCTGGGACGTTTCCATAGTAGCCTCAACAGGAAGTGCATTACAGCTCCTGCCTGTCCGTGTGCACTGCCACTGTAATTGTTCATCATGAATTCCTTCTTTATTCTAGCTATTTTTCACTCCTGCACTCTTTGCAAGCTGCATGAAAATAGCATGTCAAGGATATAAACTTTTATACACTCACCAGCTAAACCAATACAAATTACCGAGGAGAAAGAAGGACGCACACGTGACCTGTTAGAACACAAACACAATTTACTTCAACATACTGTAATGTTTCAGCCAGGACAACATTTATCAGATTAAGAGTGACACATGGCAACATGAGGCGGCTGTTGTTCACAGGTAGAGCGGGTCGTCCACCAATTGAAAGATCGGCCCCAACAATTTGGAGTTCAGGTGCTCGAGGATACTTATGTCGAAGTATCCTCGAGCACCTGAACCCAAATTGCTTCCAATGGCTGTTCCATTGGTGTGTGAGTGTGTTAAAAAGCTGAGTAGCAGGTGGCACCTTGTGTGGTAGCCTCAGCCTCCAGTGCATAAATGACTGTGTGAATGGGTGAATGTGACTCATAGTGTAAAGAGCGCTTTGAGTGGTCGAATGACTAAAGGCGCTATACAAGTACCATCTATTTACTTAATAGACAAGACCAATGACAGAATATAAAGATGAACAATGCATCTCCACTTCCTGCCAATTAACTCCTCTGGTAATTTTATTAAAAGGCATGGCATATAAGTTCACAGTAACTTATTATTATTATTATTATTGTTGGGTCTTATAAGAGTAGGCTACAATGAGTACCGGGCCATTAAATCACAGCAACCACGGTGAGAGGACGCGGAATTGTGTGCGCTTTTACGCACGCGGGTCTACGCAATCACGGATATTTGATGTGGGAAAGATGTAGCCAGATGTATTACCTGTTTTTAAGCGGCACTGAGATAGGTGCTCATTGTGGCCCACTGGCGAACGACCCCTTTAACGAACACGCTGTTTTAATAGAATGGAGCACGTAGGCTACTGACCTGTTGCCAAACCCGGTCTCACACCATTACAGTTAGTTAACAATTAGTGTTACCCCCCCCCCCCCCCCTAAAAACAACGTTTTTCGTGTACTAATTTTTCATAACTGTTTATGATCTCAAACAAGTGTAAACGTGTACACGGACTCACCCCTATACCAATGTACAAAAATGAAGCCAAAATGTCCCAGATGCGGCTGCCACCATCTTGCACTGGTGATGCCATTTGGAGCCAGAATCTGCACAGTCACAGCTGTTTCAAGTCCCCACCCAAACACTGAACAATTGCGAGCAGTGCCAAGCACACAGCTGTCAATTATGACTTCAGACCCTTTTTATAGCATCGGATAACTAATAATGACTCATAAAAGAACACTTCAGCATACCTCAACTACCTAAAATTACTGAAACCATCTGTGGGAAAATGTGACGTGTACTTTGATTTTTAGTTCGGCCCATCCACTAACAATACTGTAGAATGGGCAGGGTTTATGACCTGTACTGCAGCCAGCCACCAGGGGTTGATCAAGATGTTTTGGCTTCACGTTTCAGGGAGCTGTAATGTCATCCGTCTCTATATACGGTCTATGGCCTACACCAGTGGTCGGCAACCTTAACTATCAAAAGACCAAAAATAATTTTTTTAAAATCTGTCTGGAGCAGCAGAACATATTTTCGCCTCATAATGAAGGTAACACAGCCTATTAAGACTAAATTAACCTATTGATATTACTGATAGGCTACTTTGCCGTGGGCGATTTATAATTATTTGGAACTTTGACTTTGCAGAGTTGGCAGTGAAATCAAATGAATCTGTTTTCACAATATTAGAGTTTTACTTTTTGGATTTGGAGTCCATAGCTAGCCTAACAACGGAGACTCAAGACTGGTCACTGCTACTGAGGTTTAGCAAAATCTAGAGGAAAAGGCGGCAGGCTATAGATGTATGATGCACATTTAAGTAAGTTTAACATTTTTAAAATTTGCTGCATAGGTGCCTAGTTTCTTTAGACCTACAAGAGTGATACATCAAATCTAAAATGTTAAAAAAGAACTGTAATCCATTTTCATATGAGTTTTTTGTCAAAGCCACAGGGAGCTAGAGGTGCTATAGAGTCAGAGTAGATCTAGACTGATCTCTTTCAGTTGAATAAGATGCTGATTATTTGCAGTTTAATGTCTGTTGACATTTGACCAATGACCAATGGCCAGTGCACCGCTGAGACCTATTTTCTCTGTTCATTTAGCTGTGATTCAGCTCAGCTCACTCTCTACTGTCCCACATGGGAAACTCAGCTTGCAGCAGCCAAGAGCACTTGGCAAAGACACATCAAAACACACTCATCCAACAGCAAACACAACAAAATCCTCAATTAGAAAAAAGAATAACATGCAATAGTAAAAGCAATAAATGGAGGCCATGGCAGTAAAAACAAATTAAAAAGAGGTAAAACAAATTTTAAAAAGCCAATTAGACAGATGCTGCTGTTTATCGCTTCACATTTATGTTGATATTGACTCACCTTGGCTTTATATTGATTGGTTTCTGACAAGACACTCAGACCTACAGTATATCTTTACCGTCTACTGTGCAGCTAAGTTGTAGGTTAATTAACAGACCGGCAGCGGCAGTGTGGCCTGCATACGAGAGCAACTTTAAAGAGACCATTAATGGATTGCTCAGCCGTATCTAATTACAAGGTTGTGGCTTTTGTGTTTTGTGGGAGACGCTGAAAAGTGAGGTCACATTTTTACTCTTTGCTTCTCTGCATCAGCTTTCACTGGCTGCAGACAGTCATGCTTGGCTGAATCCAACTGAGGTTCTGTTTTGTGGTCTTCTGCGCTGTTAGTTTGCCAAAAGAGTTTTCTGCTGGATAGTTGGTTTAATATAAGACCAGCGAATACTCCCAACATTCAGGGCATTTTGTCACTTATACAAAGAATGTGTGGCTTTGTTCTTTTTCATTGACATGGGAATGATAAAAATTAACATTGTGAGTATATCTTGTTATTGCATATTGTTGTCCTTGACGGCGTCTTCACGCGGCACCCGGCTAAACGTAACTAGTGTCGCCATGTTTCTTTTGTCAAGCTTGTCCGACCCTGCAACAGTCACTAATGGTGGTGGGACTTAGGATTGGTCAAGTGTTAAAGAGGTGCTTTCACATTTTGGGAAATGGTCACATGAAAAATCCATCGACACTACTCTAATATCTCTCTGTTACATATGAAGCTGCAGGCAGTTAGCTTAGCTTAGCACAAAGACTGGAAACAGGTGGAAACAGCTAGCCTGGCTTGGTACAAAGGTAAAAACAATCCGCCTAACTGCCAGTAAGCTCAGTAACATATTTATCACCTTTTTTGATTATTTAAAGTTTAAATGGCCACAAACCTGAGTAAAGTGCATCTTTGCATGGGTGCATCTGCAGGATTTAGCTGCCGCTCTGCTAACACGCTGCTCACACGACGCCTCCTGTGCAGACACGGTGTAAGACTCATACAAATTAAGAGGCCAGATCTCTTGCAGCAGGGGTCGGTGTTGGGCGGAGACAGGTGGTGTTGAGGTGCGGCTGAGGGGCTGATGGCCACCGGGCTGGGTGGAGGGGGCGCAGTTTGCTGACGGGAGGAGAAATAAATGAGCTCTGAGATGAGACGTTAGAGAGCACAGAGACATATGGCAGGGGAGATGTCTGGCACGGAGATGAAGATAGATGGGCTCCTGGTTGTACCTTTAGGTCCAGCAAAACACAGTGTGGGGACAGGTACATGGTGACATCTTTAAAGATTGAAATGCTCTTAAATGCAGGTGTGGGTATTTTTTTGAAAGCAGCTATTATTCATGTCCAACATAACAACAGAGTTTATACCTACAGGCTGATTTTTCTTTATTTGAATTTAATATTGACAAGAGTACTCCATGCCCCACTTTGAATTAAATATTTTATTGTCCTCTGTGGCTTCATTCATAAGCTACGGTGTTCACACAGCACAAGATAAGAAACTCTTTGAAAACTTAGAAATGTTTTACCTCTATTTACGCTGCCTTTTTTGGCCAAGAATGAATACTTAGTAATTGGAAATATATGGGAAATATTTGAAAATATATTTACATGACGTACTGATTGTCTAACTAAAATCATACTCAATCGAATTTCTCAAAGTCGGACTAACACACCGAGATAATGCGATTGGGAGTTTAATTACACCTGCTTATATACAGTCAGTCGAACCCAAACTGGCCTAGATGGATAGAAGGAAAACACTGAATGGCGATTATTTGGTCTGTGATGTAATCGGTCAGCTAGAAAAAGGTACTAACAAGCTGAAAGGGGGCATATCGCCACCTGTTGTAGTGGAGTCAGACATACTTGGGTTAATAAATTGATTCCCCTCTTGTGCTTGTACACTGGGACAACGACAATAGTCCAATTAAATGGTCGAGTCGAGCTATAACCGTAGCTGGAATTAACTGTAAGTAAACAGCTGACTGGTAAGTCCAAGCAAGTAGACCTCAAGTATGAGTGTACACTGGATCCTTTACAGCCGGTACCTACCACACCAAGTCACAATGCCGATTTCAGTGTCTCATTCCAGTGCCAGATAGTGTGCATAGCAAGTATGAGGCTGAACAAAGAGAAAGTGAGCATGTGTGTGACGTTGACATGTGAAGGTGGGGCTGCGGCGTTTTGAGCAGAGAGAATGAAGTTAAACTTTCCAGGCAATGTTTGTACAGTTGTGGCTATTTGACAGTGAATAAATGCTACAACTCTTCAAGACCCAAGCTGAGTTTGTGTGTCTCGCTCGCCACCTGCTAATTAAAGTGAAGAGGTTTAGCCGCAAAGTAAACAAACAAAGGTAGGCTGGATCCATATGTCCATACTTCGCAGACTCCCAGACTTCGCGGCTGCGTTTAGACTGACTTCATTTGACTCTGACGCCGATTCAACATGTTGAATCGACAGAAAAAAAGCCGACTAGTGCGGATGAGGGTGGCAGATGCTCACCAGGGGCCCAACTTTGACCAGTGTCTTGGTGTGTCAGGGCCTTAAGGGAGACAAATTAATCCCTAACTCAAAATGTATTTGCTGTTATTAATACTGTCAGAATGTTATTTAGTGTACATCATTGCAGTTAGGTCAGGTTTTTTTGGCACTGGTCATCCAAATGATACCCAGCCCCTGTGTTTTCTGATTGGCCACCATCTCTAGCTTCAAAGTGTAAGTCTGCAAATAAGTGTATTTTACAAAATGTTAAACTATGCCTTTAACTTGATAAATATCTGCACGGCAAACTCACAACTAAGCAGTGAAACTTCAGCTCTGTGGCTATGAAACCAACACAGCCACCAGTGTCACTTGTGTGTACATGTCCTCTGGGCAAAACATATATACTGTACAGTACACTTGAGTTCACTCTGTTGCACACACACTCACACACACACACACACACACACAGACCGAGGATCTCATCATTAAGAGGAGAACAGGAATGGATGCATGTCTCAGTTGTTGTCACTATCACGTCTCCCTCTTCTTCTCCTGCTTTCACTCCATTAATTCTCACAGATCAGGCCCCAGCTTCCTGCCATGTTTTTCTCTGTGTCCATTCATTATGAAGCATCCTCTCCTCCCACGTCTATCACCCTGTCCTTCGTCTTCCCCCACTTGTTCTCCTCGGTCCGCGTGGCTCTCTGAAAGCAGAGTTATTCTGTTTGTCCCCTTTCTCTCGCAGCCTTCTCTGTCCCTCCTCCATCCTCATTTTCTCCCGCTCTGCTCGAAGTACAGAGGCCCCCCAGAGAGCCGCAGAGAAGTGAGCATGGGCTGGAATAGAAAAGAGGGTGAGTGGGGAAGAGGGGGAAGGCAAAAAAGAAAGGAGAGGAAAAATAAGGGCATATAGGCTCACCTGACGTTCAGATTCCCTGCCCCTACCTTCCCTCTCTCCCTCTTTCTTTCCCCTCGGTACCCTTTTCCACTCGTAACAAATGTCACGGCAGTAGCTCTTTACAAAGCACGCAGTCCACCACTTGGCTATTATTATGAGTTTCATTACAAAATGCCAAAATTTGCCCTTTGCTACATCAGTTCATCGTCCCTCAATAGCACCCACTTCGGTTATTGTGGTAATGCTAAATGAATCCCCACAAAAAGTGTCGGTCAGCAACATTTTTTGGGCTGTAAGCATCATGGCTGTGTTCGTGTGACAGAGCAGGGCGATGATGATGATTTACAGAGGCATCTTAAGCACAGGGCATTTACGTCTTCAATCTGAAAGTCGCATTAAGGACAAATTCACTGTACTGCGTATGTATTATTTATGACTGAGTGCTTTAAAGAAGTTGTGCAACATTTCCTGCGATTAGAGGCAGAGTATTTAAACCGATGTCCTTTAGTTGCATTGGAGGCACATCTCAAGAGATGGCATCGCCAGTTGGGTGGTCGGTTGGTATTTAAACAACTGTTTCATGGATTGCCATGACATTTACTGACATTCACGGCCCCTGGATGATGGACGTTTTGGTGATCCTTTGACTTCATGCCGTCATGAGGTTTAAATTTGCAGTTTTTTGTTAAGTCTCAACAGCTACTGACGGGCATTTATTGTCATTGTTATTAAGAACATAATGGGCTTGTGTCATCAATGCAGAATTATTCTTCATCTTCTGAAGACAACATCGTAACACAATGAAGTCAATGACCTGAAGTCAACATCCATATGGTAGTCTAAAGACAACACCATATAACCGCGAATAAAGCTACGATGACTCGAGGACGTCTACTAATCAGTTGCTTGATCATTTAAGTCAGTAAGTAACCCCCCACTTCTCATTTAAAAAGGCCATCACACAAAAAGGTGTTCTTGGTTTATCATGTGCTTTAGATTCATTATGCAGTACTTTTTGTCAACGGGCACAGTTTTAGCGTAAAATGCATGCTGGTGTGTTGAAGCATATAAACCACCTGAGCTGGACTTGTGGCACAAACTAAATTTTGCAAGGCGCTTACGTAGGTTCTGAGACAGGAAAAGACTGCATTGCTGTACTTTCTGTGTCAAAAAGAGAAAAAAAAAAAAAACAGGAGAAGAAAGAGGACAAAAAAGTATAGCGGGGGCCATAATGATAAAGCAGGTGGCAAGAGAAGTTATATGGAAGAGGAGTAGTGAAGAACGAGAACTATTAAAAAAGCAGTGTGAAAACACGATGTTGGCCACAGTGCATCTGCATATTTAATGTTCCCTTTGGCTGTCGGTTTAGCCTCAGTATAATCACTCTGAAGTTAGGGGAGAGAAAAGGAAAGGACAGATGGAGGAGAGTAAAGGAGAGAGATAGAGATGCTGAAGGATAATAGTCCTTTTTTCTACAGAAGACATTTTGACATGTCACATTAGTATAAGCACAGGGGCAATAAAATTTAACGATGGCTGCTTCGGTTTCAGATTCTGGCTCACTGTCACACTGTCAAAGCTGAATAGAACAGAGCCATCATTAAGTTATTAGTAACACAGGTGCTTTTCCTACCATGACATGTCAAAATGTCCGCTGTGAAAAAAGGCCTGTTGTGAGAGCTGTACCTTTGCGTGCGTCAGTGAGATTTATTACCAAGTTTATCAAAGTAAAGCAAGAGTGTGCGCACACACACTGTTGTCCTCCCAGGATTCAGCCAACCAGTGATGACTTGAGCTGTAGAGTTTATCATGTGTCACTGTTTAAGGTCAGACACAGAATAAGAATCCAAAAAAACCCACACAAGACAAATACCAGCTGACAGGGTCACCCCTCAACAGCAGGCCAGCCCTGACATTTGTGTGCGTTTGTGTATGTGTGTGTGTGTGTGTGTGTGTGTGTGTGTGTGTGTGTGTGTGTGACTTGAGACATTTCTTAACTCACTTGAACAGTCTGCTGCCATCTGCACTGTCCTCGTCTGCTGACCTTTGTGTTCTTTGTTTCCTCAGTTTGCAAAACTATTTGAGATCAGAAAGGCTTTTCGGAGCTTTTTCGCTTTTTATTTGTCTTTTATGAGGTAGAAAGTCATTTCTGCTGCTTCTGCAATACGCAGCAAATTTAATTGAAAACCAAACTGTGGTTGAAATTCAAACTGGGCGTCCTTCAGCCTCGGGGAGGTGCTGCAGCTGTAAGACAAGCTAGTATTCTTTATTTCATCAGACACACTTCACATCAAGATGTCCTTTTATTTGAGCCGTTACACGCCTCCCACCTTCAACCTCTCCTCTCTATTTACGCCCTCTTTTTTCTCTCCCTTCCTCAGCCCCGCTCCAACTTTCCTCCCCCTCCCCCCCAGCCTATCGGCCCTCCAGTCCAGCGGGACCATGATGCTCAGCAGCTCTGTGGAGGTGCCCAGCCCGGGTGGGCTGAGCGGCCTTAGCGGGCTCAGCGCGGCAGCTCGGAACGTGGTGCGCTCTTCCAGCATCTCGGGGGCCATGTACAGCCTGGAGAAGAGTCCCGGCAGCGGGGGACCGGACTCCGCGTCATTGGCTGGCAACAAGAAGCGGCGCTCCAGTCTCGGTGCCAAGATGGTGGCCATTGTGGGGTTGTCGCAGTGGAGCAAGAGCACACAACAGCTCAACCAGCAAGGTCAGTTAACAGTCTGATTCTGATGGATGTAAACTCCTTGCGTTCAACTTTACTGCCAGTGCAAGTGTCATTCTGACCTTTGAGTCCCGATGAAATACTCCCAAGATATTTTTCTTCCTTGTCCTTTTTGTGCCATTTGTGCGAGGTCATTGTGACATCTGACGCCTTTTGTCCCTTCCTGCTTCCTTTCCTCATCACCCCTCTGTCCGTTCTTCTTATTCTCAGCCTCCACTGTTTCCTCTGACCCTTTTTGCTTTGTCTGTTTACTAAAGTATTGGAACACCAATCTTTTGTTTCAGTTTGGGTTCAGATGAGAAGCTGCAAATCATATTCATATTCATATTCAATTCTTAATTCGCTAAGACATTTAATAACCATTCTGGCTTTGGTTTTACATTTCAAAACACTGATGCTCTTAAAATGATTAAAAGCTTTCCTGCTGCAGTTACATTGTTAAATAGAAGCCAACACTGGTCTGACAGAGCAATGATTGTTTCAGTGTATGCACAATAACATCAGCATAATCCACTCCAAAGGGTATTTGATGCCCTGCCTCTGTTGTACCTGTGATATGTAATTCAACAAGCCCTCAGTGGCTTTACCTTTCGTTGTAATGTAATGAGTTAATTTTAAAAGCCGGTAACACCAGCGAGTGTTGGAGGAAGCAGTGGCAGATAGTATGTATGATGGCAGTGGTGGTGGTGTTATGTGTCCTGTGGGGTATAATTACATATACTGTGCAGCAGCAACAAACATGTTTGTCGCTTTGTGCCTCGGCAGCGAGCACAAACCCCGTCGCTCCTGGTGGGAAATGGGAAAAACATGTCACACACCGAGGCTTGGTACAGGCTGAGAGGCAGGGCCAGGAGGGGGCAGGGGATGCAGCTCATTTCAATACAGTTAATTTCTTTCTTCATTCCTCTGTTGATAAGAAGCACGCCGTTCATTTCCCCACATCCTATTAGCACATTCTGTTTCTCCTTCCAGTACATTGAACTGTAACCTTTTCAGAACGCTGTCTGCATGTGTCTCTCTGCTCGCCTGATCGCTTTGTGGGAGTACAGTGCGTACGTCTAACTCTGTGAGGACACTCAGTCTTATTACAGCATCTGAGGCTTGTTGCTTGTCTTCGTGTGGCAGACTGGGGACCTTTTTAATATTTTCATTAGTTTCTGTACCAATGCTAAAAATATTTCCCTGGTTTTAAGCCTGTATACTGTTAATATGTGTTTATTCATTTATTTTTTACAAACCTTAAATAACTCCGTAATTTCTGTGAAATGAAAGTGAATATATTTGGGTTTGTTGGTCACACCAGCAAGACATTTAAAGCAGTCACCTTGGGAGTTGTGTAACCAGTGGACTCTAGTGTAGTCTGCATTGTGTTGATATGAAGAGGCCCAGACCATGGATATCTTTGGAGGCGATCTTTGTTTATTCCTTACAACAAGAGGTAAAAATAAAATCCTCTGTCAAACACGACAATATAACTCGAGCCCCGACACAAACAAAGTGACACAGGATTATGTTAGCATAAAAAGAACTTATAAACGGCACTTAAACACGGAAATTACCACAAGAGCAGTGTCACTTACCTCTCTCATGGAGCGAAATAGAAAAAGGGAAAAGGTAAGGCAGGAGACACCCCTTTATAGGTGGGGTACCCCCAAAGGTGAGTGTAGGGGTGCAGAAACTGAGTATCAGACATTCCACATATTGACTAGGCCTAAGTGTCAGGTAATGATAACGTAAAAAAAATGTGTGTAATTATGACACTTGATATTACAAATATGCATTTGACTTTGTTACACATGTTACTGCACTATAATTGACCCTGTAACAGTTGGACTCTGGGAAGTTGTGATGACCATTTTTCACGAGGGAAGCACCGATTTATTGGCCAAACATCTGTATCAGGGCGATTCCTGCCTTGTTAGCTGCCATCAGCATATCGGCAAACAAGATGTTCAATCACATCAGTGTTGTGCAGACTAAAAAGCAGGGCTTGATGACTAACTGTGTCCCTCCGTCCTGGGGACAATAGAAAACCTGTTTTGGATGAACAGCTTCAGGATGAAAGGACGCAGTAAGCTCAGCATAGATGCATCAGGGACGCATCATATTATTTCTCTGATAACGCCACATTGTGAACAACAAATCTGTGCTAAAATTGAGGGGATGTTCAAATGTAATCTTGTAAAATATGGTTTTTGGTGGGAAACTTGAATAAATACAGCTGTTTGAAGGAGAAATTTATGTATTTACACAACAATATATATTTGGTATTAGAGAATTATTACATATATAGTAAAAAGGTTTCTGAAGCAGTTTTTTAAAGATGTTTTTCATGTGAAAGAAAGTTATTTTAAAGGTTTGATGATTATTTTAAAGGTTGATTAAATTTGTGCTCATTTAAAGAGTAAAGTGTAATGATGGACTAAATGACTCCAAGCACACAAGGGGGAATAAATAATAACAAAAAAACACTCGTATTTCCACAGTTGGTGCATCCCTAATGTTCAGTTTTTCTTTGACTTTTTATAGATTAAACAATGGATCGGTAAACTAGATAGATATATCTAGCTAGATAGATATATCTTTTATTATCATTGCATGTTATACAACAACACTTTATTGGAGCAATGCAGTTAGCAGCATATAAACGTTACACATGCACCAAAAAACATTGCTCATTGCTCATCGTCTCTTAGAGTTAAAGGCTAAGTTCGGTTTTTTGACACCTGGGCCTTATTTTTAGGAATAAATACGCTCGTAGACTCACCCAGATGATTTTGGTGGAGCTCGGAGCCGTTTTCGAGCAATTTAGATCCATCCGACGGCGTCTTCTCTCATGCCATAGAAGCGGACGGGGCCAAAACATCGAAGCCCCTAAATTAGACATTATCTGCTGCGAAACTCGCTCATTTCACCTACATTTTATAAATGAATGGTCAGTGTTATCACCATGTCAGCTCAACTTCCTTGTTATGGTCATCCGGGGCTTTACAACGATGGGTCACTTTTGGTGACGTCATAGACGTGCGCCGCAGGAGCGCAGTCCAGCCGGCGCTAGGCTAGGCTATACAGCTATACAGCTACTCTTGTGCAACATGACGGAATATTTATCCGATGTAGACGTGTCTGATGACGACTCTGAGTATGATGGATGCCCGTATCGTTTTGAGCCAGAATACACCAACAAGGAGCTATTTGAAAGGAGGATGCAGAGGGAAAGAGCCGAACAGCTGGCCAGAGAACAAGCGACCACTGCACGTCCACGAATGGGGGCTAACTGGTGGTGTTGTTGTGGACACTGCACGCCACAGACAACAGAAGAGGAGAGCTTTTGCTGCTCAGAGTGGGACTTGAGACCAGAGGAAACACGTATTGATGCCCCCCAAAATACGTGTCTCACTACACTGGAAGATTTTTCTGCCATGACAAACCGGGCTGTGGTAGAGACTTTTCTTCATGTCCCGAGAGTCAACTGGCAGACGCAGCCGAAGCCAGCAGGACCGAACGGACAACTTTCGATAGAGTAAGTAGCCCATACAAATGCAAAAAGGGTATATTTTCTATGAGTGTTTGCTTTATAAATAAATAACGGTCGAAACTACTGACAATTAGTTTTGGAGAAAGCATATGACTACTTGTAAGTGTGCGCTAACAATGCAGACCCGCGGTGATTGCAGCTCGAGTCACAATTTATTGCCTGCAGAGAATAACCATATCATATGCATTGCGAGTTAGTTTTTCAAAAACTAGCATGGACTAGAGTAAATTATATTGCGTTACAGTGCAGTATTCTTTTGCAGGAATGTATTTTTAGAAGGCTACTCCTGCTCAGACATAACTAGGTTGTGAAGACAGCTATTCATTTTATACAAGAGCTTTATACGCTGGCCGACGTGCACTGGTTATCGACCAATATTATTACATCTTCAAAAGAAATGCATTACCTCCGCTGCGTCTGTTTTGCCCTCTGAAACAATCGGGATGGCATTCCTCCTGAGGTACTGACGCTCAGCTTCCTGGCCTTTTATCTTTGTCGTCTTCGTAATGAAGTCTTCTGGAGCGAAGTGAGCGCTGCAGACCCGGTGACTGACCCTCCTCAGTTCTTCCATAGCAATATTCGGGTCCATTTTCAGGACAACAAGCAGAGCTTTAGTAACTTCGGGTTTTTCAAAGGAAGCCTGTTGAATGTGAACTTTGTCCACCTAGTCATTTTGTTTGGACAAAGTGGAAAAACGCAATGACGAACCATGTTTGTACCCGTGTAGCCCCTAGCCTAGCCTAGCGCCGGCTGGACTGCGCTCCTGCGGCGCACGTCTATGACGTCACCAAAAGTGACCCATCCTTGTAAAGCCCCGGATGACCATAACAAGGAAGTTGAGCGGACATGGTGATAACACTGGCCATTCATTTATAAAATGTAGGTGAAATGAGCGAGTTTCGCAGCAGATAATGTCTAATTTAGGGGCTTCGATGTCTGGCCCCGTCCGCTTCTATGGCATGAGAGAAGACGCCGTCGGATGGATCTAAATTGCTCGAAAACGGCTCCGAGCTCCACCAAAATCATCTGGGTGAGTCTACGAGCGTATTTATTCCTAAAAATAAGGCTCAGGTGTCAAAAAACCGAACTTAGCCTTTAAATGTCTCCAGTCACCTTGAGGCGTCCTGTTCTACATATCTACCAAGTTTAGTAAAAATCAATATGGTGGTTAGGCTTTGATAAGAAATTAGCTCTATATTGCCCCCATTTTGTTTGATGGGGTCAATAATGGAGGGGTCCCCTCAGATTATGTGTGGTCATATGCCTACAAAGTTGCGTGGTGATGGGTGAAACCCTTGAGATGTTATACACCTTTATGTGATGAGCCATGCCCTCCGCAATATTCATTGCCTTATAGAAGCTCAGTTTTAGTAATTTTTCCAACTTTTGCCAAGAGGGAACTTAAGATATTGGTCCCTAGATTATGATCACCGAGTTTCATGCAGATCGGTCAAGCTTCCTAGGAAGAGATCGATTTTAAGTGTTTTTCAAATAATTAAAAATGGCGGGAAATCTATATAACCGGAAGTTATGGGTTCTTCGGCAAATGTGTTCCTCATGAGGAGAGGCATCTCTGTGCAAAGTTTCATGTCTCTACGACATACGGGTCATGAGATATGCCCATTCAAAGTTTGCAATTTCAGTCAGTTGCTATAGCGCCCCCCTTTGGCCAATTGATGTAACATTGCTTCATTCGCATCCTCCCATGACCCTCTACCACTGTGCCACATTTCACATGGATTGACCAAGTTAGTGAGGAGAAAAACGCGGAACAGACACACAGACAGAGTTTTCGTCATTATATAGTAAGATTGCATACAAGATATAACTGTAATAGTAAAGTTATGCTTCCAAGTTTGACATTAAACCTAATATGAGTCTTTTTAATTGAACACATATTGAAAAAAAATATGTCAAACTAAACACAACAATGCTGAATGATGTCTTTACAGAATCAGCTGCACTATATGACAGATCAAATAAAATGAGTGACAGGTGTCTGTCCTGTCGAAGCAGCTCTGTCCTTTCCAATCTGAACTTCTTGCATAACTTCTGAAAGATTCGTGAGAGGAAAGAGACCATTTTAGAGGAAAGGAATGAGGATGAAAACATTAAAAAAAAATGTGTGTGCTTACTTGAATCATACATGTTATCATGCCAGCTCTGACATGGCCACCATATGGCTGATGGGCAGTGTGCACAGGAACAAAACACACACAGCCGATCACATGCGCACACACACTTACCTAAATCCTGTATCATTATCTTGTGTCATTACCTGTTTTTAGCTCCCATCAGTGTGAGATGGCTGTCGCTCTAGCACTCAACACACACACACACACACACACATACACACACACACACAAACAAACACAAAGAGCTCAGTGCACTGAGGCACAGCTGACACTTGTCTGACGCAGGGAGGGCTGTCGATATTTTCACCACAGGGGCTTTCGTGTCTCTGTGTTCGTGGTGATGAGGAGAGCACAATGGAGGGGAAAGTGTGGATGAGGAGGCTAGGAGGGGCTGAGGATGTAGAGAAGAGGAAGGGGAGACGAGGGGTGTGTCTAAATTTAGATGTTCTCAGCTGCCAGAGGAACACATCGCGCCTGGAACGAAATCACAGTATCATGCACCGCTCCTTCCTATTCCATCCATACCACATCTCTCCTTGTTATAGCCGGATCATCTTCAGCTTCCTCATGACAGGTTTCTTGGGAGAGCATTGGTATTCTTATTGGCAGGCAGCCTGAGTTTCGGTATTGGGGAGAAAAAGTCAGATTGGCTCATCCCTCTTTGGCATTATCTCAGGTAGGCTAAAAAATAATGTTTCAATTGATTTAGGTTAAATTGAACCACATACCTAAATGTTACGTAAATTATTTTGCATCACAACCCAACAACACGGTTATGCCACTGTTGTACTAGGAATTGACCGTATCCTCACAACTTTACAAGGCCGAGCCAGGGAATCTGTTCCCGGAGACAAACAAGGCTGTTTACTCAATGACCCGGAGAGGCCGAATTGGGCTGCTCTAATCTGCTGTTTTCCCTTCCTCATAATTCATACCAGCTAGAGGCAAAAAAAGTGTATAATTAGTTGGCCCACACAACCAGACACACAGACAGAAGGTCACACAGACAGACGAACAGAACGACAAATATTCCTCCTCACCGGGTCGAGTTCGATTAAGATTCTCTTTGTGTTCCTTCCTGGCAGTCGTTAATGGCCCAATCTGGTCAGCTGTCGCTGCTCCATGTTCCGAGTGACATGTGCATCGATTGGCTGATAGGGCGGGTCAGCCCAGGCGCCGTCACCACGCTGCGCTCGGTTGGTCACCTAATAGCCGATAAGCCACAGGTTGAATTGGTCCCCAGAGACGAGGTGTGTGAGGGAAGTAATTTGGACTTTGGATGGGAATAGTAAAAATAAATGGAATGCAAAACAGCAGAGACCGACCTTATGTCTTGTGTCGTTAATTAGTTGATTGGTACCTGATATTACTGAGTAATTTGTTGATGTATGTTATTGTGGTTGCATTGGGAAAAGAGAGACTCAAAGCACTCCACTAAGTCTATTATGCCTTAATTCTGTTTTTTTGTAGTTATTCTAAATGCATTGCACCCGTTTCATGACTCTAAATAAGTTGTCTCTACCCAGTGACTAAAAATCGTATTATTTGTTCTTTCTACATTAAATAATAAGATTTATAGTGAATGACTAAACAGAATGAATGGTGAGGCACAGAGAAAGTGACAGAACACTGAGGCGGCTGATAGAGGCACAAAGATTTAAAAAAGACAAAGTGAACGGAGACAGTGGGCGAATATGTCAGCATCTCACCATTAAAGCGCTATTAGGAGATAATGTGGTTATGGTGTTGTTATTGTGTCAGAGTTCCTGCAGGGCATGTTCTAGCCGTGATCCATTTCTTGAATTGAATCCAGTCAATTTACAACTATCAGCAGAATTTGTCCCAGTAAGCTCTTAGGTAAGCAAAGCAGGGGGGTTTGTAGACATTGTCTCCGAACTGTAAAAAAACAGCAAGTGTCGCATTTATTTGAACTCTTAACAAGGAGAATCGTGTAGTTACATTTTCTCTTCTGAGATATTAAAGTGGAAGTAAAGTGTGTTGCTTTAATTTATCATTATGAGGTAAATGTTGATTGCACTATGTGGTTCCCTAAGCCTCACTGTCACTATGCAAATTTGTCTTCCACCAGGGATGGTCTTACTGAACATGATAGCTCAATTCAAGGCACAAAGGAAGTACGTCAACCATTGCAAACAGAACGAGGACAGCACTTTTGTTTTTCCCAGTAGCTAGCGCAGTCATCCCCAGTTAGCAATGGAAGTTCTTTGCCGTTACTATCTACAGTAGAGGAACACCTGAAGTAACTGTGCAAACTTTTGTAGTTGCTAGGCTCCGAGGAAACCAGAAAGTGATCTTGTTGTCTTTGCGGAAACGATAGAACAACTTGAAAATGCTAAAAGGGCAGACGTTTCCACATTTAGGCCCCTTCCGTTGGAGGCTCTTAGTGGGCTTCAAACGTTTGGCATCTGTGGTTTGATTATCGTCCAGTACTTGTTACAGTAGTCCTTGTTAGGGGTGTAGTGGCTGTTTCCTCATGCCAAAGTTCCGAGGCCACTTAGTTTGTGAGGTGTCTCGGTTTGGACTCATGTTTCTGTTCCTTTTCACAAGATCCACCGTACTCGCATGAGGCCGGGAAAAAGTCGAACGGGGTTTATTGAGAATACAAAAGTAGAAAAACAAAACAACAGGCCAAGTCCTTCAGGCAGGACACGATGTCAAGCTCAGCTCACATCGCAGCTACATCGGCTGATCTCAGACTGCCCAATCAACTGATGGAGCAGCTGACTGATGGAAGAGAGTCAGCTGATAGATCACATGATTCCTTTCTATGCAACTAATTGGCGATTCTCATTCATGGCGCCCTCTGTAAACCGGCAAATATAATACTGCAAACAAAAGTGACAAAAGTGTTCCCGGCTGAAATACATCTGGTCCACTACCAACTCTCCTTTTTGTCATGTTCACTAAACTACCTTACGACAACATACCTGGTGTAAATGTGCCTGTATTCTAATACATAAAAAAGTAAATATAAACATGATTTTAGTGTAGTCCACCACCATACACTATTCAAAATATACAGAAATGGTTGTGTAAACTTACATAATAGCAGATCCTTTATGATTCGTCATATCAACAGACATTTTTACTAAATGTGCTTAAGTGGCTCTCACAAGGGGTGTAACAATATTTTCTATCTATAATGAGCTCCTTCCAAAATGTTATATTCCACTGTAAAAAGTAACACTGCAAAAAAGCATAGAGTGAATGTCTGAACTGATACACAGCATTCTGCATGTGACAATGGGCCACAAACTCCAATTTAAACATCTCCTCATCCACTAACTTCAGACGTCTAAAGTAGGACAAGGACATTTTTTTTTAGACGGCAGCCTTGTCAACTTTTTCAGATAGCAGCTGAGACCTGTGACAGTTGTTAGTGTTAATTGTACCCTCTGGTGTTTCCAAACAAAAATGAGTAACTTTAGAGAGTCATAACTCAGATTCATTCCGTATTATCAGTCCATTTGGCTTCTCAAAATGCTTATTTTAACTTTTTATAGTTCACATGACTCTATGCTTAAGATGTGAATTAAGGTGCTGATGAAAGAATAGAGACACAGGCTAAAGAACGAACCCTACGATGATGAACACGGATAAAATACAGACAACATAGAAGATAAAGTTACGTTTGGTTTTGTTGTATCGACACACTTTCAGTACGCTTTTCACAACAGTGTTGTTGTTACATAAGGTGTGCTTCCATATTTAGATCCTTTGATACAGGCTATTTTAATGCATTCCTACATACATGATGTATGTTCCTCTCCCATGGTGTAACTCCGTACATAGATCCGACTCCCACTGTGTCATTGTCTCATTATTCTGGGTTTTGTAACAGGCGAGCTGTTGAGGATGGCATTTCGGGTCTGTCTGTGTTCTATTTATTACCTGCTATTATTGGTATCGGTGAAGAGAGAGCACACACACACACACACACACACACACACACACACGCGGTTTCCCAGGTTTAATGGGTGAGTCACTCCTCCGCTGAACACTGTCTTATCTCCTGAGCAGGTTTATCCATGACTGTGAAAACAGGGCCAGCAGAGCGTCTCTCAGCACACTGTCAGTCTGCACGGAGGGACGCAGAGAAACAAGCGCCTCTGATGAGATGCAGTGCACCAGGAGAGTTAGATTAAAGGACACCAGACGTGGATGTGTGTCTGTTTGTGAAAGGCTTCAACTTCGAGCTTCCCGTCTCTGGTTTATATATGTGTGTGATTGGCTGGTGCACATTCACACTCAATCACCTCACTCTGTTCTGCTCCATTTAGCTCTCACAACCCACTCAGCAGCCATCCTCTTTATTTTCCCAACCTCGCTTTGTCAATTCCTTTTTTTAAATGTCCTTTATTTAAATCTCTCTGTCTTCTGCGTGTTTATTTCTGAGGTGCTGTAGATACTGTTGGAAATAAACCAGAGACGCGGAAAAGACACAGAGGCAGCGACGGAAAAATGTGACACAGGAAGAGAATACTTGTTAGTTTGCTTATTGAATTGATTCCAACTTTGTTCTCAAGACCCATAGCAGCCACATGTCTGGGTGTACTATTTAGTTGGCTGACGAACTCTAGCTCCAACCTGGGAGTGAAGATATGTGAAGGGCTTTCACCGCTGCCAGTAATGTTATGAAACCCATTTTCCAGGTTTCTGACTGTTTTATTTTGTGTTGCAATGAAATAAAACAGGTGCCTTTGTTTTTATGCCAAATACTATAATTAAATCCTTGTAAGCTTTGTTTCTGTGTGTAAAGCACACAGAGAGGCTTGTCTGCAGGTCCTTAAAGAGCCGTAAAAATAATACCGTCCTTTCACTTTGTACTTGCACGTACCTGTTGGCAAAATGTAGATTAACCTAACTCAGTACTACTTACCTTTATACTTACTGTACATCCATCCATCCATTTTCATCTGCTTATCCGGGGCCGGGTCACGGGGGCAGCAGGCTAAGCACAAAACTTCAGACGTCCCTCTCCTCAGCAACACTTTCCAGCTCCTCCTGGGGGACCCCAAGGTGTTCCCAGGCCAGATGAGACATGTAATCTATCCAGCGTGTTCTACTCCGAGCTCCCTCCTGATGTCCGATCTCCATACCCTGTCTCGAAGACTGAGCCCAGCCACCCCATGGAAGAAACTTATTTCAGCTGCTTGGATCCGCGATCTCATTCTTTCGGTCACTACCCAGAGTTCATGACCATAGGTGAGGGTTAGGACGTAGATTGACCAGTAAATCAAAACCTTTATCTTCCAGCTCAACTCCCTTTTCACCATCATGGTCCAGCGCAGCTCCTGCATCGCTGCATCAAGCCACACCAAACCGCCGATCCATCTCGAGCTCCGTTCTACCCTGATTCATAAACAAGACCCTGAGATACTTCCCTTGCTTGAGGCAGTAACTCACTCCCAACCCGGAGGGGGCAATGATCCACGCAGTGCTGGAAACAGCATTGGAAGCAGGACTTTGTTCATTACTATAAAAGGTGCTTAGTGACGCACAGAGCCAAAAACATTCAACTGCTTCATATAGAATCACCCAGATGAACGGCGCTGCTTCTGCATCATTTAGCCTATAGACAAAGTGCACTGGAGACTTCCGGTTTAGCACTGCGCTAACTTTGATGAGGATAGAAGTATGTTATTGTGTTGGTCTTCTAGACTCTCCAAATGTTATTGGACCTGATGGATCAAAATCTGAAAGTAAAACGACTCATTTCGTATCCAATGATTTACCCATGTCTTTTTCCCAATTCTATGGGAAAGTGTTTTTGCGCGCCATGACATCAAGCGATGGACTTTGAAATTGTAATTCCACCGTTCCACTGACACGCCGATTCACTGAAGCTATGCAGTTTTCACAGCTATAGAAAGTCCTCCTAAACTGCTTTGGAAACCGTATACTAACAACATAAATCATGATAGACTAGCTTTAGTACGCCTTAGCGTCCAGTTGGCATTTCAGGGTTTTCTGTCCTTAGCTCAAGTTAGCCTGCAGTTCTGGTTATTATTACTGATAAGCAAAGCAGTGCTGATACTGTGTGTAACTGTTGATAGGACACTGTTTAGTTATGGCTCTGCTTCGGTCAGTTTGCCTGAACTACAGTGTACATAAAAAAGTCTTTGTAGTTTCCTAAATACTTGCAAAGTGAACATTGTGCTCCCCCACATCGAGATAGCTCCACAGAGCAGGGTGATGTGATGCAGATGGGAGATAGCTGAAGAGTCTGTTTCTATCCCAAATAAGTAAAAAGTGTTGGGCAATCTCTTCTAGATAATGTCCTGTACCATGTGTGTGCAGAGCTTCCCTTTATTCATTGTCACATCATGCTATATACTGTGGCTGAAAGTCTTTGTCCCCTGTAATAGTCAGATTTACAGCTCCAGCTTATTTTCTGCCTCATTACTGAAGAAGTGGTGTATCGTGTATGTCCGACAGGGAAGTTGCCATATCTTGATAATCCTAATCGTAATGACTGAGCAGCTTTGTGATATTTGAGCATGATGAGGGATGATTTGGCAGCAGAAAGAACCCCAACATTAACACAATAAAAGACCACAGATTACAGTAGTATGTCCACGGGTTAAAAGCAGCCTCTACGTGGTCTCCTACAGCAGAGAAGAGACCTGGCATTTTAGTGCTCAGGGTGTTTTCGGGGTGACTCACTCATGCCCTACTTCTAGCTCTGTTTCTGAGTCACAGCTAGGAAACACACTGTAGGAATTTTGGCGGAGATACTTTGGAGAGCTTACGGTGATCAGATCCTTCGAGGGAAAATTCACCCCTAAAGAGAAATTCTTACATATCAAGACGGCTCAGAAAAGGCTTGTGAACAAAATGAGCAACAGTGGGTACAAAGCTGTGAATTCTCAGAATAGGAACAGTGGAAGTTGAATCACTGCAGCATCTGACCTGTGGTAACCGCGCTTTCATAATAACTATTTTACAGGATGACTACACTTGATAGCTATTCATATTCTCTATGACTAATGGAAAAATCCTCCTTGAGTCTATTGAGCTGCTATTTCAGGTGAGACTGCTGCTCTGTTGTCTCCCTCAACCCCCCTCTCGCTCCACCACCTCGTTTTTCTTTTGAAGCATATTGAGTCACTGGCTCTCCTGACACATACAAACTGAAACCTCACTTGTGGCTGTAAAAGCTTTCTCCTCCCCACCGGTGCTTTTAGAGGTTACCAAACACCAGCTAAGCTTACTGGCGATCACTTTCTCCCCCTTCTGTTTCTCATCTCTCGGCTTGCGGCACTCCCTCGTCGTTGTCTTTGTGCTTCCTCCAGCTCACTGACATCTTAATTTTCCCTCTCCTCCTCTATCTCTCCTCCCTTCATCTCCATCTTTTTTGCTCTCACTTTCAGTCACAGCGTCTATCGTGTTTTCCCAATCTCTCCCACAGACTCCTCCATACTCCGTGCTCTATTCTTAGCCAGACAGATTGGTGAACCAATCGGCTGTGAATCTGTCTTTCTTTATGTCTGTATACCTGCTGTAGTGTGCATGGGAATGTGTGTGTCTGTAAATAGCTTGTGCATGTGAAAACACTGCCTCTCAACAAAGTGCTAAATTATCTCAGTTGTAAAACGCTGCACCAGAAATTTAATGCAACATTTATATAAAGGGATAAGTTGCCATTTTGGAAAATATACTTCTGGTTTTCTTGGTGAGAGTCACATGAGAGGATTGATACCAGCAAACATGAAGAAACCGCAGCAGTTAGCTTAACAATGGCTGAACTGAAGCAAGCCTGTGATCAATTGTGGAGGCCACAGTCATTGATCACACATATCAATGCACACCCATGTGCATTAAGCATAATGCACGGACCTCATTCTTATAGTCATTGTTGATTGTTTTTTGTCTCTGGTCTTATTGTATTCTCCTCTTTGACTTAGTCTTTGCCCATATTCTACTATATATGTTGTGTTATGTTGAATGACTCCATGCTCAGTAATCTTACACTACACTAATTCTAAAAGCCTAACCAGAGACAGATTGCAAATTAGCTATAGCTAGACACCTGCGTGCATTGCATCTACTTTGTGTTTTACATGTGAATCAGTGTCTTGTGCATTCGTTCTTGTCAAATAAACAAGTAAATAGATTAATTAATTAGCAAATAGAGTGGAAACAGGGGGGACCAGTTAGCCAGGCTATGTCCAAACATGACAAAATGCACCTACCAGCACGTCCAAAGCTCAAGAGGTGACTTCCTGGAGTCTGGTCGTCACTGTGAGGATGCCAGGCAACCAGCAGACAATTCAGGAAGTAAAGGCCTGGCCACAGCAGCGCTTAAGATAGGAAAAGTTGAAAAAAGTTGCAGGAACTGCCATTTGTACTCCGACTAATTAACAATCAGCAAGCTCGTTAGCTCCGAGAGATTTTGTTCCCATCTTTATTAAAACTCTCAATTAATGAAATTATGTCCTAGCCCTAGCATGTCCCAGAAGGCTAGCGTGTTAGCGGTCAGCTTTCCAGGCATAGTTCCTCACATGTGAGTGGTCTCTGCATCACCAGGATCAAGATCCACATATTTTACGTAGCCTACTTTTCTTCACTTGGCCAAGAAATAGTAAATAATTCCCCACAACAGAACTGTTTTACACTGTGGCTTTTGTATGTAACAAACAAAATATAACATGTTAAACAGTGAGCTTCAGAGATGCTGGTTAGCAGATATTTTTACCTTTGCACAAAGCCACTGTAGCTGTTTCCACCTGCTCCTGGTGTGTGTGCTGAGCTTAACTAACCCACTTCTGACTGTGGCTTTAATTTAAAGATTTTTATCGGCTGATATTCGCCTTGTTGACTTCTGTTGGCCTATTGGTAAATAAGATAGCATTCAATAGGGGTGGGAAGAAAACTCCATACAGTATAGTATCGCGATATTTTTGTGAGGCAATATCGCGTCATCAGTGCCAATGAATTATCAATGTTACAAATACAAATTAAACTTTAGGTAGCCCACTAGAATAACATAATCAATTGCTTTGTCGGTCCACTGCTGCAAAAAACATGGCTGAAGTGAGATAAACAGACTGACTATCTTTTAAATAAAACAGATGTTGACAAAGTTTTCGTTTGGCGACAAAAGTTACAGTTGAAAAAAGGAAATAAATCGCAATATATTGTGATGTATTGTATCGCAATACTCAGCATATCGCAACAAATTCAAAATCGCAACAATATTGTATCGTGACGTCGGTATCATGATTATATGAAATGGTGGATCCTTTGGTGATTCCCACCCCTAGCACTCACGATGCCAGTTACCAATGTTTTTTTGTTGTATCGTATCAGTTTTGCGCAGGCTAAAAAGCAGGGCTCAAAACTAACCGTGGCATCCTGGGGACAATAGAGAGTGTTTAGGATGAACAGAGATCTTACCCAGGATGCCATTGGGACAAAAGAACACAGTAAACTCATTATCGAGAAGTCAGGGTATGCACGTTATTGGCAGGAGAGCAAGTTAACGACGGCTGTCGATACAACGTCGGAGACAAACTGCTGACCGATGTTTCATTGAGTTATATTATGATGCGTTCAAGGTGAGTAGGCTATTAGACAAAGGTAAATTAGAATGTTCTCATGAGATGTTCACACCTTATCTTGAATAAATACAGTTGTTTGAAGGAGAAATTTCATACTGTTTTCACAGCAATATAAAATAGACATTAGAGAGGCAATTATGATATAAATATATTAAAAGGCTTTTGAAGAAGTTATTTAAAGAATGTTTTTTATGTGGAAAAAGTTGTTTAAAGGTTGTATTTTAAACAAAGGTATCGGCCAAGAATTTCACAAACAATTCATCCCTTTTTAAATTACTGTCTGCGAAGAATCAAATAAGCTTTAACAGTAATGCATCTCTCAACTCAAAGTTTGTGCTTCGTCGGAGTTCATGGAATTGCCATTTTTTTCTTATAGTACATCATGTCAGGGTTTTCGCACAGCCGAGCCAGCTGAGGTGTCATTTCTCATACGTTGGGAGCTTTTAGCTGATCTGGCAAACTGCGCTAATAGAGTAAGAGCTCTCGGCTTTAGCAACCCGCGTCGAAAATGACTAAGAGCACTTATTGGCTCCCCTGCAAGGCTTTAACAGGCAATAAGTCGCAGTGTGTGTCACAGAGCTCAAAAGTGTGTGGTGAGTCACCATGTTGTGTGTGTGTATGTATGAATGTCTGGGCTTAAAAGACCTATAATCAGGGTGTCATTACCACTCCTCTCAACATAGAGTGCTGTAAACACACGTATTCAGACCATACATAAGCCTGCTGCCGTCTGCCGTATAGTGCTGTAAAAAATAAGGTGGACTGGAGAGCTGCTTTTGGTGCATAGGAGCAATACACACACACACACACACTTGTAGTTCTTTCTCAACCAATGCAAACATACAGGTTGATTTCTAAATCTGTGTCATGGCACAGGGAGGCTGCTGCTGCACTGCAGGAAGCATCGACTAAAAGATGTTGTTTTGGTTTTTGAGAATTAGAAATGTGATTTGCTCCTAAATCAGAGAGCACAAATCTGCCAAGATGGTCCGATAATTTCCCTTCTGCTCAATACGCGTTGATTTGTCTGGGGGATTCTCTTGACCTAAGTGTAATTTTCTTTTTGCAAAGTGTAATTGGCTTCATTATTCTGCCGACAGTTAACCTGAAAAATAGATAAATTAGATCAGACGGAAATGGAAATGGATTTTGATTTTTGACTTAATAAGACAGAGATTAACTTTTTTTTTTTCGCAGTGTATCAGGTATTATCCTGAGCTGTCTTTGTCTCGCCTGCTGTGTTAGGAGAAAATTATGTTCAGTGCTTAATGGTAGGTTTTGTAAAATATAAAATGTTTTTGTTAGTTTCCATCCATCTGATGTCATCTGCTCCTTCTTATCTGCTTCTTTCATTTGAATCGTTCAGCCATGTTGCATCATTCGCCCATCAGCCGCCGGGTTGAGTAATCAAGAGGAAATTACATCTGAATTAGATTACTTTTTTCCTCATTGTAATTAATTGTCATTAGACAGGAGCCCGTGTGGCATATTAACTCACTGACAGACATCCTGCCGTACATGAAGGTTTTAGATTTCAAGAAATCATTTCCTATGCAACGTGGCGCTGAGAAAGGCTAATCGCCTCGCGATGACCACTCCCTGGCTTCTGTCCCTGCCTGAGCAGTTTATGTGACTTTCACACACACTGACAGCACACACACACAAAGATAACACAGCAGATTAGTTTTGTTTAACTCCCATGCATTATCATTAAAGACTGACAAACACTTTGCATACTAAGCTACACTTAACTCTCCGCCACAGTTATTTGTTTTTGCATGCTCTGTTAGAGTTAAATAACTGTCTTGGAGAAGTATACTGCTGGCAGCGTCCCATAAAGGTTGCATTATAGAGAGCAAGGTTTTAAGAAGAGCACAAACACACACACACAAAGCAGCCGGGGAAGAAAGCGCAGCCACATGATTGCACACATACATAAAGACATAAAAAGGTTTCATGCCATTCCTTAAACTCTTTGCATTGCTTTATATTAGCATATACAGTATAATATGAGTGATTCTCTCTCTCTCAAATTTGGAAGTTAGCGTAGCCCTGGTTTCCCCGACAAAAAGCCAATGAGATTTTCCCATTGGATTTTGGATTATTGCAGAAAATACGCTGTGGCAAACAAACGTTTATGATACTTGTAAATGCAGTCAGTAGACGTAAAAAGCTAATGAACAAACTTCACTGCAGTTGCATGACTTTAACATCACTCACACAACAAGGCTTTAAAGCAGTTTTTACGTCCTGTAGCCTCATTTAGTCACTTGTTTGCGACCAAGTGGGGTATTCATTGATGTATTTTATGTCGCGGAACAAAACATGAAAGTTGCTTAAGCTTGTGTTAACCAGACCTTAATACAGGCATCAAACCAATAACTCATTCAAAAAACATTGAAGGCGTTCCCAGGCCAGTTGAGACATGTAATCCCTCCAGCGTGTTCTGAGTCTGCCCCGGGGCCTCCTACCAGTGGGACATGCCCTGAAACACCTCTAATGGGAGGCGCCTAGGAACATCCTGATCAGATGCCCGAAACACCTCAACTGACTCCTTTCAACTTGAAGGAGCAGCGGCTCTACTCCGAGCTCCCTCCTGATGTCCGAGCTCCTTACCCTGAGCCCAGACACCCCACGGAGGAAACTCATTTCGGCCGCTTGTATCCACAGTCTCATTTTTTCATTTCTTCACCACAAGGAGGAGCTGATAGTTGATATTTTTATCTTTCGGCAGTCAGGCTAACAGTTTCCCTTTGGTTTCAGTCTTTATGCTAAGCTAAAAAACTTAGTTAACCTGTTTCATCAGGACTGTGTGGACGTGGTTTGGCCATATTTGATTTACAGTGCAGAGGATGTCATGGACAAAGAAACATTTTACAGTGGATGACTCAGATATTCAGCGTATTTTTCAAGCCAGTGTACAGCAGAGGAAATGCAGCGGAGAGGCGAAACTGCGTCTGCGTGAGCATACAGTATGGCCGGTGGGGACCATCCAGAACCTGAGCTGCTGAAAGTAAACACCGACTGGTGGTGCCTGTGCTCAAACTGCCCTCCGACGCCAACATAAACTGAATCATTCAGCTGTGATGGATTTCAGCATGGGCAGGTTTTGTTGGATACCGTAGCAGATGCCAGGGGAGTCCGTGTGTGTGTTACTGTGCATTGAAGTTTTAATCCTCACTCCTGATAGCACACACTGAGGAATTTATTGCTTCAGTTGCAATCATCACTGATTGGACATCCACATAAAAGGTGGCAAATTTTCCCTTTATGTATAAAAAGTAGGGATTCAGTGATTTACTGATCACGTGCTGAGGTATTGGCCAGTATTTGCCTTGTTTACTGTCAACGGCAGACAGGATGACATCCACAGATGGCAGGGGTTGATGCTTTCTGTTGTGTCACATCATTTTTGTACAAGGAATAAAGCAGGGCTCAAGATAAATGGCCACAGAGTTAAATTAATGAGCAAGTACAAGAGGAATACAATGAAAGCTCTGTGATTTCACTGTTGTGTGACGAGTTGGCTTGTAGCAGCCGGCGTCACATCACCAGCAACAATAGTGAATGTATTTGGGACAAACAAAGATCTCCCCCGGGACACCTTGGGACAAAGGACGCAGTAAACTCAAGATCATTGCATAGGAAGACTTGTTTCCTTTATAATGCTGCATTGTGAGCAACAAATCTGTGTTAAAACCAGCAGGAGGAGAGCTCGCGCTAGCTCTAAAGCAGGATTTATTTGTTGGCCTCCAATCTGGTAGATGGTGCAGAAGAGCCACTGCTGTGCGGCGCAGCACTTGCTGTAGTAGAGGCAGTCATAGTGGCTAAGGTAAACAGAAGCCAGCATGGCTAACACCATTACAACGTCTCCACAGTTCAAAGCGAACGCGTGGAAACACTTTGGAGTCCAAGTCAAAAAGGGGAGTAAAAGCAACGACCTGGATAAAGACAATGCCGTTTGCAAGCTTTGTCTCACTGCCGTGAAATATTGTGGGAACATGACAAACTTGAGAACTCATCTAACAAGACGCCACGCCGAAAACGTGTTCAGCCAAACCAAACTACGCTGGAAAACTACGGGGTAGGTTACGGCGTAGGCTACGCCTCGACACAGGGCCTACGTCGTTGGTATAAATCCCGCTTAAGCAGCTACTGGCCACGACTAAATGCTGACAGAGGTTGCACTGAGTTGCATTATGATGCTTCAGTACTACTCAGTAAAAATGACAGTTGAGTGAAGAAATATTAGATGATCTCATGATGTGTTTAATGTAATCTTGTAAAATTAAATTTTTGGCAAGAAACTTAAATAAATACAGATGTTAGAAGAAGAAAATTGTTTATGTTTTCACAGCAATATTAAATTGATATTAGAGAGGAAATTATGATATATACAGTAAATTATTTAAAGATATTTTTCATGTGAAAATTTTGTATGATTTGTAAATTTGTATGATTGAATTTGTAATTCAAAGATAATAATGAAGGGCGTAATTACTTTAAACAGTTCAGTTTTTTATAGCGTAGCTGTCTTTGTTTCCCTGGCACAAAAGGGGGAATAAATAACACATATAAAATACACAACAATATAAAAACATCAGTATTAGTAGAGTGTTATTTTAAACATCTGTAGCAGTGTTGGCCCAGAATTTTGAAAGTGGTGCGTCCCTAGTAAAAGGTGATGTCCTTCCAGCTGAACTGGAGGCATTACTCTGTATTTGTACTATAAATGAGTTTCCTCAGGCTGTTGATGAGCAAAGCAGCTGGTCACACTCGTTGGTTAACAGGGTTGTATTGTGTTTTAACCAGGGACGTCTTGGAGGGTTACAATCCATATGCATGAGTTTTAATTTGTCAATATGATGCATGTAATTCCTTGAACCTTCCATATAAAGTGCTATAATCTGTTTAAAGTTACATGATGCTTTGCAGGATTATTGTAGAGAAGTTTAATATCTATTTTTATACTATAATTCTGTAGTTATGCTATACATATAGTTATACTCGACCTGTCTCTATCTGTATACACAGTGAATCACTGAATCACAGGCTATGCTCTTATGTAACTGTATGATACGTGGATATGTCTCTGAATCACTGATTTATAAGCCGTTGTCCTACTTCTTCTACCTTGAATCCTCCTTTTGTCCAAATTTAGCAGGCGTCCAGCGGTAAAGATAACCACAACAGATCTTTCATCTCCAACACTCATGCCTGGTTACTGTTGCTATGCATGGTGGATCGTTGCCGTCACCGGTGCATCCAATAGGCATGTCAGCGCAGCCAGGGAGTCTAAAAACAGCATTCTATATTACAGCATATAATGAGAAAGGCTTCATCAGTGTTCTCTCCAAATGTCAGAGCAGCTTTAATGATCTACTGAGCGCGCACGCACACACACAAAAGCTGTATATCATGTGCAAGTGTGCGTGCACTTGCAGTGTGTGGCTCTTTTCTGCATTGTTGGCGTTTTCAGTAATCCCACCTTTCTATATTCCCCCAACCCCCCCTGCTATTAATTCTCTCCACTGAAGCTATTAATTCTTTCCATCCTGATCACTTCTGTCCTCCTCTCATCCTAATCTTCCTCCCTGTCACTTGATCGTGTCTTATCATGACTATCAAACATGTGGCTCGCATAAGTAGTTTGCCTCAGGTTTTTAGACATGCAAAGAAAGTTTTGTGCATGTGATCGCTCCCCTCACATTGCTGAGAGTCATGAGAGTGTCTTCAGGGACTGAGGTATTGCTCATCATAGTGAAGCCAACAGGAGACACTTTTAATAGCCTTGTAGCGCACAAAGAACAAGAACCCCCCTCCTCTGGCACGGTAAAGCACAACAGCTTATGTAATGTTGTTATTTTAGCTGCTCAAACGGCATATATGTCAAACCACCTCTAATTACTCCTTCCAGGATGTGCGTGCATTTGATGTTAACACTGTATAACAAAGTTAGTTCAGCAGAGGGAGAGGAGGAAATACGCTGAATAATTTAGATGGGATGGACTGGGAGAAGACACAGAAGTTGTGTGACAAAGACGGACGGTGGCCAGAACTATAAGAAAAGAGAGTGATTTGGGAATGCACACAAAGCAAACAAAGGAATCGGTGCATGTCAGCGGGTATGTATGGGACCAGGGGGGAGCAAGGATAACAAAAAAATGACAGCAAGCTAATAAAGAGCTTTAATAAATGAAAGAAACGGTGATTGGAGATTGGATTTGAAGGCAGGGAGAGAGAGAGAAGTGGTGGCTGATTAAGGAGACTCATGGAGAGGACAATACGAGCGAGGAAAGACACAGAGAGAGGGGAAAGGCTTATGAGCGAACACGCCAGCCGGGGCTCTTGGTGCAATGCAGACGGCATTGCCATGGAAACGAATGGAGGGAAAGCGCAGACGAGGAGGAGGGGATTAAATAGGAAGGAAGAGATCACTGCTTCACACCAAGGTGTAGGGGAGGGGGGGGCGGACAAATGAGTAACAAGTGTGGATATAAAGTTAAATGAATAACTACTTGATAGCTCAAAGATGGGTTCACAGTTAGGGGATGACCCACACTCTTAGAGTATTGTGACAGATTCACCATCATTATAAACACATTTAACCATCATGACACTTAGATCACACACGCTTGTAGCCGTAACTCTTTTCCTGAGCAGCGGGCCTGTGTGGTTCAATAACGAGCCAGACGGGTTTCAGGTTACTGTTGCAGTGATGGTGTTAGTTTGTGTTTCAGTCGAAAGTGCAGGAGTTTGGTGACATGTTGCCTCGAGAAATTAAATTTATAAAATACAAAAAAAAAAAAAAAAAGGAGATCGGAGACGAGCCTGTCGCCATGGCGCCATTTGTCTCAGGTGGCATTGTCTGGGTCCAGATCCGAGGGCGGAGGTTGTCATGGCAGCAGGAGAGCATGGAGTTTGTCTGGGTGTGATGCTGCAAACATACACACTCTTTCTCTCACACACACACACATGCACTGTGTGTTAGAAATACTCTTGACTGCAGGGTTATAAATAGAAGGCGGCAGAAGGCAGCACCCCTCGCCTCATTTCTGCACCCGTGGGACCCCATCATTCTCATCTTCCTCTTCACCCGCTTCTCCTCGACGCTTGCATCTATTTGTCCTCTCTCTTCTGTTTCAATCTTGATCCCCCCCCCTCAAAGCCCTCTCTCCTCTTGTGTTAAATCTCCTCCTTTCAGCCCCCCAAAGTCTCATCAAGTGGCTTTGTTTGCTATCTGTTTATCTCTGTAGTGATGGTGATGATGCGGGGTGTCTGCGGTTGTCATAGAGATGAGATGGGCACGGCGAGGATGCTTAATGAGCTTGGAGTTGCTTAGTCTAATGAAGTGGGACGGCTGTACCTGGGTGTGCGCTTAACTGGCAACAATAAGCAAGCGCTTGTTAAAAGTCTCCTTTGGTGACTGCACCATTCATCTATCTGTTCTCCTACAGAGGAGAGATGTGCGAGTTTCTACAGCAACTGCAGGCATAATGAGCTGCACGGGTGCAGCAATAAAAGACAGGAAGTTAGTCTGCTTTTCTTGTTATTGCTTTGTTAACCGGTGATTTATCCCCAAATTAACACATTGAAGGGGAAAAGTTAGAGGCGTCTGTAAAAGCTTTAAAACATTTGCAAGAACTTAAACCCCTACTGCAGGACTTCAAAAAATGTGCCAGCATAGAAAGCCCCTGTCAAAGGGAAGTCCTGGGAAATAAGTCGGAGACTTTGTTAGAGGTGTTTTTAAAGCGAGCTTTGCCGACACGACGACTCTCAGCAGCTTTCTCATCCCCTCGTTTGAGTAAACTGTCACCGTGTTGCCCCGACTGCTCACGTGCAGACACTGTGTGTGTGAGAGTGTAAATGTTGTACAGAGGTGTGAATACACAGACACTCGTGCTATCTAGTGTTGCACTTGTGTGTGAATGTGTGTGTGCGTCTCTGTAGATTATTGTGTGTAACAGTTTGGGGAATTTAAAATTTTTATATTGTTTTATTGTTTACAGTTGTAGATGTCGCGGAAAATGAAAGTGTTTCTTTTTATTTGTCTCTTTTGTTTCACATCTTCCTCCCTCCTATCAGCTTCAGCCTTTTCAGCTGGGGTAGGCTGTTTCATTTAGGCGTCACTGGGCAAAACACACAACAAACTTTGAGCATGTTGTAATTCAAGTGGACTGGAAGAAAACTAGACTTCTGCATCACCTTTAAGCTCTGGGTTGGTTTTTTTTTCGGATTTAGAAAATTTAGCCCATGTCTGGAGACTTTGAACAATCAAAGACCATTTCAGAGAGAGAGGTCGTTCCCGTTGTCTGTTTTACGAATGCAGATACGTTTGCCCGTCCCTTCAGTGAAAGCCTGATTCAGTCAGACAATAAAGGGACAAAGAGAAAATGTTGCCAATACTTTAACCTTCTGCTAACTGGAGCCTAAAGCACACGAATTATAATGTGTTCTTCACCTCACTCCCGGCCAGAACAGACCACAGTGTTTGCCACAGATTAAGAGTGTGTGTGTGGCAGTAGCTGATGACAGGGATGGACAACGGACACCGACAGCAGCCTGTGTGTCCTTTTGTATCATTCTGTGTCCCGTCTCTAAATTCAGAGGTTCTTGTGGGTCCCTGAACGCAGCACAGGCGGAGCTCCATCATTTCTTTTTTTCCTCAGCAGCAGTTTGTGACTTGCGGGGTGGATAATTGCTCTGTCCTTCCAGTTCGAGCTGATCAGATCAGATCAATCGATGAGAGGAGCAGCTGCTGTGAGTGAATGCAAACTTTTAGACCCAGCAGAATGAACAGTGAAGTTCACTTTCAACGCGCCTAGCAGTCTTCTGCTCCGTCTGTGCCTCGAGTGTGCTCTGCTCTTCGACAGTAGTGCATTTAATGAACAGTCCAGCTCCAAAAAAAGAAAATTTCTTTGTGGCGGCAGAAGTTTTAATCATGGCAGGCCACCGAAAAATAAATGAATGTGTGCCTTTTACAGATTTCTGCCGACCCTAATGTTCTAACTCCAAATACCAATTTGCATCCTCCTCCAATGCACATACTCAGTGTGTGTATATATAAATGTAATTCGTGATTCCTTTGATAAATAGTGCTGCAAATGCATGATTATTTTCATACATTTCCTTTAATCTGATCAGTATTTTCTTGAACAATCCAATTTTTTTAATATAAAATGTCAAGAAATATTAATTAACTCGTATAATTTCCCAGAATCCAAGGTGATGTTTTCAGCTCCTCACATTTGGAAAAAAAATTAAGAGAATATTTGACACTTTTCCTTGAAAAATTACTGAGATGATAACTCTAACTTAAAAATATATCCATCCCTCAGTGTGTGTTTGTGTCTGTGTTGCCCTGAGGTGCATCAGTGAGCCTGCAGTGCCTCTTTGGACCCTGGGAACTCTGGGTAATGTTGCAAGAAGAATAGCGGAAACAAAATATAGGAGTGATGGCAGGGATAAGGGAAGGGCTGTCTGCCAAAACTGCACGAGTGTGCAACCTTACATGTCACATCCTGAACCCAAATCACACCGACTGTGCCTTAGTACTTTGAACTCAGCATGTCAAGTCACACAGAGATACAGTGTGTCATTACAGGGGATGATGCCCTGAAAGCTTCTTGTGGGGTTAGCAGCTCGCCAGCTCGCTCCTGTTCTCCTAGCGTCAGCAGAGCTGTAAAGCCTAAATACCTTTGCCTCTCCCCCCTCTCAGCTCAGCCTCCTGACTTTCTCTCTACGCCACCGCTCGCAACATTCCTCAAGCTGCCAATTTGTGTGTGTTTCTACCTTGCAAGTCAGGCTCAGGAGTCCCCCTTTGAAGCTTATTGCCCCCCTTGCTCAACAGCCATTGTGAAATGGGCTTTACGTGTTTAAAATGGGCTGTAGTAATACCTGCGGAGTGGAGAGATTTTCCAATAGCGCAGGGACGTCCCAGTGGAATTTAGGTGAGATTGCCTTCTTGCTTGAGTGAACTTGTTTCAAAATAAATAGTGGAGAGATGGGTGTTCTCAAGGCTACACTGAATTTTCCTTATTTCTGGTGAGACGTTTTTAAAAAAGCAAACGTAGTGGATATTTCCCTGTACAGCTTATCTCGCAGACTTAAAATCTTTGACAGACACATCCATCTTTGCTCTGTTTTAGGTGTGTTTTTAAAAACTCTGTACCAAAGAAAGCATTCAGGGAACAGTATGAGAATTTCTCGCCTGAGGAAACATCTGCTTTTATCTGCAGAACAAAATGTGTAGGGTTCAGATCTTAACGTATTTGCGCCTAAATGTACAGGAAGAACATCCCTCATGCAGGTACTGGTCCTGTGTAATACCTGACTTACTTATCAGACAGCTCTATGACTTCCTCTGATTATTACGATTAGAGGATAATCCTGCTGAAGAAAGGGCACTTAAACCAGGAGCTGTGACCTCTGTTTTTCAGACGGCGGGACGAAGAAGCTTCGCAGCACCATCCGACGGAGCACAGAGACCGGCATCGCCGTGGAAATGAGGAACCGGGTGACACGGCAGGGCAGCAAGGACTCAACTGACGGCAGCACCAACTCAAACAGCTCCGACGGAACGTGAGTATCCGAAGCGCAAGTCATCCACCCATCTGTGCATGTTCACTATCCATCCGTTTTATCGTTATTCTGTTTCTTCTCGCGCAGGTTTGTCTTCCCTACCACACGCCTGGGGCCTGAGAGCCAGTTCAGCGACTTCCTGGATGGACTAGGCCCCGCTCAGATCGTAGGCCGGCAAACACTAGCCACACCCCCCATGGGTAAGTCAAGAGTGAAGTCGACCAACAGCGCCATCTTTTCCTGTTCAGTCCATCTCATTCTCATCTAGATTCCCTTTGTGATTTCATGTGATCCTTTGCACTCGTGCAGAAGATTTAAGTGCATTTAACAATGGCAAAACAGCATCACTTTTAATGTATCATCAACCACACAATCTTAGATAACTAAAGCTGTAATATGTGAGGATCTAATGTTGGACTGCAGGATAACAGAGTGTCAAACCTGCAGCCTTATACTAACACACAAACTGTTTGATGCACAGCAGCATCTAGGAATACTGCACAATACTCGTGTATTCACTCAGCACGGATGAGGTTATTCTTGCATGAGGTATGAATCTTTCATGCAAAGGTCATTGCTTGTGAAAAACAACAGAGCAGGGCTCCACCGTACCTGGTTGTAAAGACAGACTCACAGCACTGTGTCGCCCTCTGCAGGTAGATATTGGCTATTACAGCCTCAGTTGGTTCTGATTATTGGGTTGCTGTAGATTAATTGTTTGTCCTCTACAGGGGATGTCTATGTAGGCATGGTAGACAGAGGAGGGCAGCTGGAGGTGGAGGTCAACCAGGCCAGAGGGTTGATCCCAAAACCAGGCTCCAAGAACATACCAGGTACTCTGAACTGACTTCACCCGCTGCATCAAAATTCAGTTGGCTTTGCCTTTGGCTTTGGAGTTTCACTGTGTTGTATGTTGTCGCTTTGAATGCAGCGACTTACGTGAAGGTGTATTTGCTGGAGAATGGTGTGTGCCTGGCCAAGAAGAAAACCAAAGTCGTGAAGAAGAATCTGGACCCCACCTACCAGCAGGCTCTGTTGTTTGATGAGAGTCCTCAGGGCAAAGTCCTACAGGTATGAGATTTCTCTGCCTTCCTCCCATTTTTTTATTCCTTCTGAACATTTCTATACACAATACACATAACACAATTGAATCCTTCTGTTGTGGCAATTATTATCAGGTGTTGAAATGTGTTTTCGCACCTGTTAAAAGATCTCTAGAAATTTGTGAAACAGTGGCTTTGTCACTCACTTCATAGTAAAATGTCCCATGAGATGGACCTGGCATTTTCATCAGTGAATTTGTGTATTTCTGCCTGAGTGTAGTTTTTAAATGAAAGGACATTTTATATTCATCCCCATGAACGAGGTGCACTCAGCAAGAACATTTTCATACCTACAGGAAGTTAGGTATTTAAGGTTTGTGACAAAATAAGCAACAATCAAAGATAAGAAAACATCCTAATGTATTGTTTATTACAGGAATACTTCACCCCACAAATGACCATTTGTATACCAGTTACTCACACTATGTTACGTTCAATTTAAACGAAGAATACAAAACTAGAGAAAATTCTTAATGAAGTGAAGTCAAAGGGGTCTGCGTTTAACACAAAACCTTTCCATTTAAAGCTGAGGTATACGTGAAAGTGTGCTCACTTCAAAGCCAGACTTCATTGAAAAAAACAGTAATTTTACCCCACTGTACACTGGTGCTTGTCTACCACTGCCTCACAAAGTTAGTGCGCCTGTTTGACTTTGGTGTCTTAAAGGGTTAGTTCATATTCATCAAAGTGACACAATAACACAAACAAGCTAACTGAACAAGGCACTAGTAGACCAGCAGCTCCTGTGTTCAGCTAGGTAAAATTACTGTTTTTGTCAATGGAGTCTGGCTTGAAAGCGCTGTCTGTTTGGGAAGCACTGAGCATACGACTGGATAAATGAGACTTGGATTTACTGCAGGAGTTGTGTGAGAGTTTGTAAACGATTGTTTCAAATTTGTTCCCTATTGAATACTGCAGCAACTCCACCTCGTCGTCCGCCCAGACAGACGTTGCCATTTTGTTTGTTTATACATCACCGCTCTGTAGAAGGAAGTGCAGGTGTGCAGGCGCGTGTTGTTTCATTACAAAGTCACACCGCTGACTACTGGCCTGGCATGTATACTACAGCATTTTTGGGCATTTTTGCGGATCCATTTGCACAGCGATTGTTCTCGCTTTTTTCAAAACGAAAATGAAAAACGATTTGTTTTCTTGTAAACGTGGCCTCAGGTGACAGTTGAAACGTCTTCAAGAAACTCAAGCAAGTCCAGCTGCCTACGATATAGCACTTATGATAATGCAAAAAATAATAATTTTTCATCACAAATTTGACGTAACATTGGTTAATTATTTATCACTAGAAAAGAGACAAATGTTACTAAGTCCTGACTGGTGCCATAAGCATGTGATCAAACTCACTTCAAACCAGTTGACACAAAAAAGAAACCTCTTAGAACCTTTTCTAACATTGACAAACATTAAATAATTAAACAAACCATATCTTAGTGTTATATGTATAATTTATTCTGGGCCTCTCCGTAGGTAATCGTGTGGGGGGATTACGGGCGTATGGACCACAAGTGCTTCATGGGAATGGCCCAGATCCTTCTTGAGGACTTGGACCTGTCTGCCACAGTCAGCGGCTGGTACAAGCTGTTCCCTACCTCCTCTCTGGCAGATCCCAGCATCGGACCCCTCACCAGACGCCTCTCCCAGTCCTCCCTGGAGAGCGCCACCAGCCCCTCGTGCACCTAGACACCCAGTAGACACGCACATGCACGGGCACAGGCAGAGTCATGCAGACACGGACACACGTACTGTATATACACAACGACTGTATTAGAAGTGCAAGACAGGTAGGCATACTCACACACACATACACACAGATAGGTGCAGGTAGACACATTTGACATACAGGTGCAAATACCTGATCTCATCCACATGAATACACACACTGACACTACGTCCATACTCTCACACACTGATCAGTATTTTAGTTGAGAAAACCGCGAGCAAATCCAACTTGAAGTAGACTTACGTTACCAGAACATGTAGCATTTCTCGCCATCCCATTTCGACATCTCCTACCATGACACAGCGATCCGCCGGGTGCCATATTCTGCATTCCAAGGCACCAGATATCCGTGGCACGACTCATCCCAGGGCCATCCCGATGCCAGTTTCTAAACTCTCTATGCCAAACTAAGAAAAAAAACTTTATTTTTTAAAACCAAAGCAATTGTTATTGTTGTTCTTATTGCTATAGGTCGTAGGTGAACTAGTATACAATATTAAGTATGGATATGTAGCAGAGTCAATGACTTAGATGTAATGCAAAAAAAGAAGATACACTCTACACACACGGGCTGAGAACAGCAGGCCGAACACAAACACACCTGGGCAACAGGCTTGGATGTTCACATAATGGCTATTATGTGAGGTAGCAGCACTGCTATTCTATAATTTTCACAGGGCAGAGTTTATATATAGATATACATATATATATAAATAGATAGTTAAATACTTATTTGTGTTTATGTATGTATCGGCTGCATTCTGCATGTTTGCTTGCAACCCTTGTAGAGACATTTTGGAGTGCTTCGATTTTTTTATTTCGCTTGCCTCGACCAATGTAACAGGAGTATAGCACCACTTTATTTTGCAAAACAGCACTGCACTGAGTTAGGGAGAATGATGGGTGACGGGGGGAGCGCTATCATCGCCATCTGCAGAAGAAGAGAACAAATTAGTCAGCCAGCTACCCATTCACTGATGAACAAAGTTTCTGATCCTGCCTTCATGTTTTAGAGTAAAAGACTGTTGCACCACACAGGGCACGCAGCACAAAGGCAGTCTGGGATATGTGTTCGGCTCCAGTCTGGGGCTCTTGTGTTCCACATCCAGGGGGTGCCACAGTCACACTCTGTCTCTCTCTGTATACCAGCACCCAGACTTCCTGTTGATTTCCCTGTTTCGATGTCATTTTATTTCTTCCTGATTTATAAACGGAGGCTGGAAGTTTGCCTCTGTGTCTCACATGCAAACACACACACACACACACAGCTGGTACCAACTTTAACCTTCCTATTTTCTCTTGGGTCGCCCCTCTGCGTCAGACTGACTGTAACTAAACCTGTTGTAAATGTTGTAAACATGTATTCCAGATGAGTTCTCCTTTTTGATATCTGACTATATTACGCCAGTGTTACTTTTCTAGCAGGTCGATTGTGAACCTGCCACGTACGGTAGTTTCAGGTGCAACATGCTCCTCCTCATATATCCTGTCAGGCAGCGTCATTGTGTTTAAGATGGCACTTTACTGTAATATGTGTGTTATGTTTATGAATCACAAACATGCAGAGGTCGACCACCTGTTTATTTATTTTTATTTTAATTGGTCAAACTGCAGTGTGCATCTCTGAGTCTTTTAATCGAGTGCCAGCATGGAAATGTAACTCCAGTGTGAAGGACAGCTGGAACAGGTCAGTTCTGCCACTGATTTTCGACATCTGAGATTATTTGCAAAAAGCTTCAATCTTTTACAACATAGCTCTTAAAAAACACATATTTTTGTGTAAATAGGTACATTTCACTCTTGAAAACACGTCTTGAAGGATAAAGACGTATGTCCATAATTATATATAAAGAAAATTCTTGTGCATTTTATATATTTAAAGTTTCTTCTTTAAATAAAAAACAAAGCGTTTTCATTAAAGGTATTCTATGCAGGATTTTCCCTAGTAATTCCTTTTGATTATCACATATGATGCGCTATATTTCTGCCTCTGTTTCCTTATATTCTTCTAATTTTGCTTTGTCCAGGACATTGTTGGGCACAGCGCACAGGTGAGGTTAAGACTTTATAAAAAAGGTAGCGACCAGGTGCCATACCGTGAGGAGGAAGCTACAAAAATTGCGGACACAGCACAAAAACAAACCACAAATACAGCGAGCTCATTCCAAAACATCAACTGACAATTCCTGCGTAGTATAGCTTTAACGTTTAACTTGCACAGTCACCAATGCCACTTTTTTCTTTGCATTTAAAGCATATTATTTTGCATTTAAAAACACAAAACAAGGTAAAAACTGACCTGTCGGCTATTTGGGTAAAATGTGCAATGGTTGAGTCTTCACTGATGGCAGAGGAGCAGCAGGGCAAACTGATCTACTGGTGTTTACTGTTTTCTTTAAGATGAAAATTTCATCGTTCTCTTCAGTGGTTCAGAGTGTTTTCAAATCTGTCTGTCTTGGGACCAACGTCCAACCTTGTGTACGGATAAACAC
Organism: Epinephelus cyanopodus; assembly: GCA_026686955.1. Taxonomy (NCBI): domain Eukaryota; kingdom Metazoa; phylum Chordata; class Actinopteri; order Perciformes; family Serranidae; genus Epinephelus; species Epinephelus cyanopodus. Next base: position 28,863,870 of record CM048931.1, read on the forward strand.
ACCAGAGTCATGTTTTAGTAGTGTTGTTAGCAGAGTCTCAAGTTATAGGCTATTAAAAGCGTGTGCGTGTTTACGAGCACATTTGGTTTTATCACCGCCATATGTTGTGTCGTCTGCTAAGAACTGTGTAGCTCACGCCTCTCCTCATCTTTCGGCAAAAAGGGAAACTCCGAGGCACTTTGTCTCGTCAGCACCTCAGACCAACAGAATTCACATTTCAGCGCTCTTTGAACTTTGGATAAAGGGATCTCTGGCATTCTTGAATCTTTTTTGGGTTGGGGGGTGAAGGATGATGGTCATTTTTTGACCCTCCCATCGTGTATACGATCCTTTCCCCGAAGAACCATCAAGGTCTGGGTTCCAATTTCTTTTTACCTTTTTGGAGCTATTCCTTGCTGGATCTGTAACTGTATGGTCATGTATATGAAGTGATTTTATGTACCTTGTTAATTTGTATCTATCTATTTTTGTGGACAGCTGGCATGATGTAAAAATAAGGACTTATACTCTTGGTATTTGCACACATTCTCTTCAGTGCACGCCTTTTGTGAGGACAAGAAAACTTGGTTGATGACAGAGAAATGGAAAGAATATAAAGAATATCTAAAAGAACATCCTATGTAATAATGTTTAGTCCTTAGTAAACTCTTTAAAAATGCTGCCACTTTGGAGCTTATGTAAGACCCTATATGTCCCTTTGCTGTACGTTGAGTAGCCCTAAGCATTAAGAGGTCTAATGATTGAAAGCAGAAAAAGAGACAATGCAAAGAGATGTAAAATTATTCTGCAAGGAGTGTTTCTGCAGAGAGCATATGCCAAATTTGTCTAAATCTTTTAATTCCTGCAACCAAAAGGAAAAGTTGAAACATTGCCTTTATTAGAAGTGTAGTGTGGGTGTGTGTCTTTAAATGAGATCCATTTATTGTACTGCGTGATGCATAATAACTATCAGATAGATGTGAGTGAGAGAAAGATTTTAATGTGTAGATATTTATTAAAAAGCCACTCATACACCGATCAGCCAGAACATTAAAACCACTGACAGGTGAGGTGATTAACACTGAGCATTTTGTTCCAGTGCATTGTTCTGCTGGGAAACCTTTGGTTCTGGCATTCATGTGGATACCACTTGACGTGCTCCACCCACCCAAACACAGTTGCAGACCAAGCACAGCCCAGAGCAATGGCACTCCACAATGAGACATTGACCTGGCCTCTGAATTCCGCGGATACCAACTTGCTTGAGTATATGTGGTACACGCTGGTACAGCAGAGACACCACTGAACCATTGTGCGGCCTCCGTGGTTCAGCGCATCAAGTGGTTTCTACATGAATGCCAGGGCCAAAGGTTTGCCAGCAGAACAATGCACTGCAACAAAAACAATCAATGTTATTCACTTCATCTGTCAGTGGTTGTGGCTGATCGGTGTAAACTCAAGTGGTGGACCACAGCGAGGAGCTTTTAAGGATCAGGGTTTTCAGATTTGAACATTAGCACCTCTCGTCATTGCATCGACCTTAGATTAGAACAAATTGACTGTAGTATTACATGATCAACATGCATTGTCTCATCACATTTGATTAATTTCAACACTACTGTTTTAAGGTTGCGTAAGGAGAGGTAGAAGACATTTTGGCAGTTTGGAGCATGTAGAGCTTGATACACAGACGGGTAAATATGGTGTTAGCTTGGGTTAGACAGTATCTGGCTCAACTGAGGTGTGAATGTAAAGGCTGAGGATGCTTTGGAATGTAAACTCATACTCTTGCTTGCTTCCCTGTAAAATCCACCATCCAACTTTTATCGTGTGCAAAACTTTTTATAACGTATCTTCAGTCGACCTGATTCGTCTCTTGAGTGCTACGTTGGAAATGTATTTTATTTTTGTAAGGAGAGCGGTATTATTCAGAGAAGGAGGAGAGAGAGTCAGAGAGGCAAAAACCTGCCTTGAGATTTTCGCGAAAATGAGGGCTTGTTCATTTTACAATGGCCTTATTTTGTGTAGGAGACATTGCTTCACTATTGTAGCACACAACTGAAAGTTTTGACAAATGTATTTTGCTTGAAAATATTGTACCGAAGTTATATATGTGTATATGTATAGTTTTATGAATGTATTTCTTAATCCTTACACCAGGACTGAGTGTAATTTTTTTGTCATCTTGTTTGCTATACCGTCTCTTTGAAGACTTTCCAGGGACCTCGCCCAGGTTGGTTCGGGCAGCCCCGACTTTTACTGTGCTGTATACTGTATGTCTTATTCTTTATGTGTTCATTTTAAAAAGAACAGCTCTGTGGTTGAAACAAAGCATGAATTCTGTCTGGCGAAATGCATTTTTATTTATTGAAATCGCCACGATGACTTTCAGGCTGAAGGATTGCTATTCCCCTCCTGTACCGATTGACTCGATTTTATCTACCAGGCTGATGGAATTGTTTATGATTTTTGTACTTTGAACTCGAAAACGTTCGCCGCATGGTTACTCTGATGATTTTCTTGTATTTAATCTTTACGATGGTATGATTATGATGATGACACGTGATGAGAGAGTCAATTAGACCCAGTACAATGTCATAGGGAACTCACTGAGATGCAAAAAAAACAAGCTGTATCTAAAAGTAGCATGGACTTAGCCTTCCACCTTCTCTTCTGGCAATAACTATTGGCTGTAGCCTGTTGCTGAGGCCTTCACCTTTGGCCTCGGCCTCTTTCTCACTCATTAGGTCGTAGCAACCTCAGGCTGACTCTGCATCAGCCCGCCACCACGACAAATACGATAAAAAGTCAGATCACATTCACAAGCACTAGAAGCAATTTAGACTCGACAGAGCATGAGATGCATTGTGAATAACTGCTATTTGACGATAGCCCCCATGAGCAACACATTTTTATTTTTAAAATTTTTAATTGACTTTCTTTTTCTAATGAAGCATGCATTCCAAATGTTTGCCAATGTAGCAGCTGTCAACGAGAGCAAAACAGACGCTGACTGGAGTTTTTGCTGCTGAATATGCTAGTTCGTCTTCATCCGTGTCTGTAAATGTCGGTAATCACAGCACAAGTCTCCTGAGTAGCCATTCTGTCCTTTTAGCTGTCTGTCAAACTATATTAAGGCCACTGTAGCTCCCCTCCCCACTATCAAGACAACCTTCATCTTATCAAGCCCAGCAAAGCACATTTGTAACGTCCAAAACTGAGGTAAATCTATGACGTGATTTAATGGACCACGGTGATAGTCCCAAGCACACGTAGTAAATGGATGCAGTGGAATCAAATCTGAAGACGGATGGAAGCATCTGGTGAAATAAAACAAAACATTCTGCCCAGTTAAATTGGATTGCTGGTGTTGGTAGATGAGCAGTTGTCTTTTCTTAACCGGCCTTAACCTTTCCACAGTGGAGCGTTCACAGAGTACGTTTTAAAGGGCAAAGCATAGCAGACCGTCTGATGAGAGGATGCTTATAAAGAGGAAAAAGGGAGCTGTAATTTTATACCTGTGCTTTGTAAATGTTTTCTATGTGCAGTATTTGATAATGTAAAACTGGTATTTTTGTGGTTTGTACGCTGCAGAATTGATTACTTAAGGTGCACGTAGTTTTCTAAGAAAATAGAACCAAATGGAGGAAAAAAAAAAGATAAATTTCTGATTCAGAAGCCTGTATTTGCATGCCCTTTGACATCTGGACGAAAAGTCAATAAAGTTTATTTGAATCACAAACATTTGTCAATCCTTATTTTGGTCTGTGTAAGAAGCCAATTTCTGCCAATGTGAAAAAAAGATCCTGTAAGTACGGTAATGAAAAATTCTCGAAATGATGACAATGTAAAATAATTATGTATTAAAATAATGAGAAACCATCTCAAAATAATCACTTATTAATCTCAGAATAAAGTCTTGGTATCTAAAAATAATAAACTTAAAATAATGACTCACCCCAAAAATGGTGACTTATTTATCTTGAAATAATGACTTAGTCTTGCAACATAATGAAAAACATTCACAAAATAAAGAGAAACATTCTCATATTAATGATTTGCTAGTTATTCATTATTTTGAGACAAGTAATTACTTTATTTAATTTTTTTAAAAATAAATTATTTTGAAACATTTCTTATTATTTTCAGATAAGTAAGAATTTATTTACTGTATTTATTTTCATTATTATTGAAAAATGTCATTTTGAGATAAGTAATTAATTATTCATTATTATTTTATTCATTATTTTTGAAAAAAAATATTATTTTGAGATACTAATTCATTATTTTCAGATAACTAATGAATTGTTTATTTTATTCATTATTTTTGAAAAAAGTTTAATTATTTTCAGATAAGTAATGAATAATGTATTTTATTCATTTTTGTTTTTTAAAAAAGTATTTATTATTTTTATTTTAAATATTTTTGAAAAATACTTTAATTATTTTTAGATACTAATTCATTATTTTGAGCTAAGTAATACATTATTATTATTTTATTCATTATTTTTGAAAAAAGTTTCATTATTTTGAGCTAAGTAATTAATTATTTAATATTTTATTCATTATTTTTGAAAAAGTTTCATTATTTATACTGATTCATTATTTCAAGGTAAGGGAGTCATTAGCTCGATTAAGTTTCTCATTATGACTAACAAGATCCTTTTTTTTCCATCACATTGGTACAAGTAATTATTCTAATTGTTTATTATTTCATTTTATTTATTATTATTGAAAAAAGTTTCATTATTTCGAGATAAGTAATTCATTATTTATTGTTATTTTATTCATTATTATTTTTGAAAATGTTATTATTATTTATACTAATTCATTATTTCAAGGTAAGGGAGCCATTAGTTCAATTAAGGTTCTCACTATGACTAAAGAGATCTTTTTTTTCATCACATTGGTAAAAAAACCCACATACTATTCTGTCCAAGGACAAAAAGTGTGGTTTGTATAGCTCTAATTAAGTCATGCATAGGCCTCACTCAAACAGGCGAAAGAAACCACTGATTGTGTAAAAATTTCAAATCACTACAATTTATAGAATTTAATCAAAACAATATTTATTTTTTATGTTTTCACAGAGACAAATATCATATGTTACATATTCTCAAATTGAAGTGACTAATCATGTCGACATGAAATCAAAAGGGGGCGAAGCGTGTGAAAAAAATGCAGAACTAATATACAGTACATGTTCATCCATCTTGTTTAAGAAACACAATATACAGAGATATTCTGATAAAGAATAAAGTACACAATATCTTGATTGACAAGTACATAAAAAGATACATTCCTTTAATTGCTCTTATTTCACAGAAAATATACCAGACAAAAAAAGGAACTGATCACAAGCAAACTAAAGTTAAAAGATGATCACAACGTAAAGAGCTCAGGTGAAGCTTCATCGCCTACAGAGATGGATTTCTACTGCTTCTCCAGAAACATCTCGTCGCCTGCTGACAGATCTGCTGTTACACTGCAGAGATGACACATTGTCTTATGGTGATATTGCTCTCAGCAGAGAAAGTGACTGCTGCTGACACACTGTTGCCTCCATTGCCACCAAATGAGCTAAAATTGAAAGAGATACCTGGAAGGAATGGACGAGTTTCTGAGTTGTGAAAGGCTGTACTGCTTGTTTATTGGCAGCAGTTAGTTTGAATCTTATTATGCCAGAGTATGTTAATTTATTTCTCTTTTAGCTCCTACCCGTCACATTCAGAGTGGCAATTAACACCTAAGTACTCCTACGGAAAAACAGAAAGACAGATTATTTACACAATGGCTTCATGCATTTATAAGAATGAACATCTTTAGAAACGCTCTCAGAGAAATCAGGACACAGAGAGATGGCGTGTGTGGGCGAGGTGTAGAAGGGTTAACTAAAACATCGAGAGGTGACAGATTGTGGTCGTACAATCGCTTTTTGCTTCACAATGTGGTTTGGCCAAATTGTAAACGCCCCCGTTGAGTGACCTGAAAATGCGTCAGCCTGGTCACAGTTTGCTCCTGGTTTGACGGTGAGACAGGTACATTAAAACTTGCAAACAGGACAGGACGCTGTCGACCACAGGACATTCAAAAGACACGAGTGTACACGAGTCGCAGAATATCAAAAACAGACATTCATTCGTTTTGTGTGTATTCAAATGGAGTCCAGTTCAGTCGTGAAACACATTCAGGACGCACATTCGTTGAGACATTTTGTTGGTCTTGGTCAGAGACTGAACGACATGAAGAGAGAAACATTCAGAGAGACACATTCGGATATCTTAATAAACATACAGTACATACAATCAGAGCTAGATAAACATTCTCCTCATGCAATTCAGTGGAAGAATCTGAAACGCGGCTGATCTGTACCTTAAAGTTTGTCTCTTTCCACCTCTCTCTCAATCTTATTTACAGACATTCAACACGATTTGAGGCCTCTATTGTACAAGGTAGATTAACTCGAGGTGCGTGAGCGTTACCTCAACATTTACATGCATGCAAGTGACTTTGTAAGTGTCCCACCCTTGCTGAGGAAATAGCACAGTGAACTGATATGCCCAAACATTCATCGTGTAAGAGCAGGTGTGTACTGTTAAAGGACTGCTTAATTTGATTTCCTACTAATCACTAGTTGTGTGGCTACACAGATGTAACAAAGCATTGGAATACTGTACAACCTTGATAAAGCTAGCTTGATCTTTGGTCTCCCAAAATCCAGGTTAGGACTTTTGACACTTAAAGTCGGGATTAGATATCGAATCTAAAAGAAGCCCTCTGTAAACTGAGTAGAAGACATCATGAGTAAGGGCTGATTAGGTAGGTTTTGCTGCTGCTTTAACTTGTGAGAAACTGAGGCTCTACGAACTTATCAACACCTAAAGGGATTTCTTACATTTTACTATAGATGTACAGGTAGCATAACGTAAATATTTAGGATGGAGATACATTGGTTTTTGGAAGATTTTACTATTTTTTCCTACTTACAGACACAGGCTAATTCATTCCTGCTTTTCCCTACTTGCAGCTTGACGTTGTGTGATGAATTAAGACACTAGCCTAGCCTAGCCTAGCCTGATTCACCTCCGACATGAAGGGTGATATAATTTTAAATGATTGTCGCCGAATGTATCAAACTCTTCACTGCTGTGCGCATGACAGCTGGCTGCAAAAATATTTGTAGTTCCTCCTTCACAAAAATGGTTGCGGCTAAAATTAGGCTAACAGCTAAAAGGTTGATATTCCCGATGACCATATCTTTTTTCTCTCTCTCTCATTTTGTCTTTGCATTTCCTCGTAACCTACTCGCTAGCTTTCTTAGCCTAGGTGACCTCTATAGTTCCATTTAAAGGCAGCAGTTGACATCACGCTGTGTTACAGGGGCGCCATCTTGCGAGGATCATGCTGTGTTACCTGTGGCTGCTACAGTGGTCAAGCAATGGCAGTTGAATAAACTGATCAGGATAAACAACATAGATCCATATGACTTGGCAGCTCAACACTGGATTACGATGCACACACTAACCTAGAGGTAATGGAGCATGTTCCTCACAAGATGGCGCCCTTGACCATTTTCAACATTTTCAATGCTAGGTTAAAAGAATAGTTTGACATTTTGGTTTTACATAAACTGAACGTTCATTTGCTTTCTTGCCAACGGTTACACAAGAGGTTACCACTCTTGTGTCTGCATGGTACGTGAAGGTAACACTAGCGGCAAGTTAGCTTCGCACAAAGACTGGAAGCAGAGGCAAACAGCTAGCCTGGCTCTGTCCAAAGCTAACAAAATCCACCTATCCACATATCTAAAGCTCACGTGTTTTATCCATACAAAGCCTGACAACCTCATGGTGACGGCAAGACTCCAGAAGTTACTGACCAAAAAATAGTTCCCACATGAAACCCCAGTGTGTCATTTTTACACTTTGGTTTTTGTATGGATTAAACGAACAAGATATACCTTAACGTTGCCTTTGGACAGAGTCAAGCTAGTTGTTTCCCCTGTTTCAAGTCTTTACGCTAAGCGAAGCGAAGCTAATTAGCTGCTAATGGTAGCCTCATATTTGGCGTACAGACATAAGAGTGGTATCAATCTTTTCATCTTACTCTCAGCAAAAAGAGCAAATACGCATATTTCCAAAAATGTTAAACTATTTAACAAATTAGAAAACATTAACCTGTTAGCCTTGCAACACAGTATGTTTCCCTCATTTTAAGAGAAATGAGTCTCGATTCAGTTAACGCCTAAATTCAAGCACCTCTACCAATTAGTTAAGCTTGGCTAAGCTGTTTTCTCGGTCCTGTTTCTGATCAAGTAAGAAAAACTGTAAAACTCTCCTAAAATCTACTTTTAAGTCAGCAGTTAGTTGACACCCACATATAGCCGACGTGCGTGCAAACACTCGCACATGGAGGCTAGGTACAAAGAAAGATGTGTCGTCCTAACCAGTGAACCTCTGAACCCTGTTGTCTTGGTCATCATACCAAAGTGTTCTGAAGGCAAGCATGGAAATATGCAAAACATGGCCATGGATGGGTCGAGAAGAGGAAGCATGGGCAGAGAGGAGAGAGAAAGAGAGGTAGTAGTGGTTTCCCAAACCTTCTTCTTCTTCACACCTGTCTCCTCCTCCTTCTCCTCCTCCTCCCTTGCATTAAAAAATGTCTCCCGGAGAGTCTGATCCACAGAATCCTACGACTCAGTTCCCCTCTCTTTTGTGGGTTACTGGCGTTACATCACTTCCTAGATAGATGAGATCATTTCCAAACGTGTGCCGTCATGTGCGCTGAGCTCGGAGTTGTCGAGCCTCCCATTTGTTGACTGCTGTATCCCATCATGCCGTTGGTGTTGTAGAGATTCATTCCTGCCATGTGCTGAGTCATCTGAGAGCCAAGAAAACAAACTTCATTATTAACAGACCTTTAACTACCTTCAAAATTTATATGGTCCCAAACAAACACACACACAGACCTGGGTAAGGTTCCACTGCAGCTGCTGGGCATGTTGCACGCCATACATCTGCTGATGAGGTACACCTGCGACCTGCTGCTGCCCCATCATCCCACTCTGCTGCTGTACCATCATGCCCGTCTGCTGCTGTCCCATCATGCCCTGGGTCATCCCTGTCATGTAGGGTGACGTCATGACGCCACCAGGCTGCGCCATGACACCCTGGGCACCCATTAAGCCATTCTGCTGTCCCATCATGCCGTTCTGTTGAACTCCAATCATGCTGCTCTGTTGCTGGCCCATCATGGCCATCTGCGATGTCATCATGGCGCCGCCCATTCCACCTGCCTGGGCTAAAGAATGGTACGATCCATACGGGTGCGTCGGGTATCCCATTTGGTTCATGTACAAGCCTGCTGAAGAGAATCACAGACAGAGGGCGTCCATTTTGCCAATTGTTAAGCAATAAATACTAATTCTCGCGTCTCTTTGATGAAACTAACCCATGAAATCAAGACTTAAGGACACACGGAGAAACATCCTCACCATGAGTCGCCATGCTGCTAGCATGTACTGACGGGGCAGAGGCGTACAGGGAGAGTATAGAGTCCTTGGACAGTTTCTTGACAGTGCCCTCTTCTGCTTTGGGCGTCGGACCCAGGAACAAACTGAGGTTTTCAGGCACCGAGGCAGTCACTCTGCTCTGAGGCATGGAGCTGGAAACAGGCTGGAGAGGGAGGGTGTGGCACGGACAGAGAGATAGAAAGAAGGTAGGAGATGGTTATCAGCAGTGGAACGATTGACAGAACGGCATCCAAAAAGGCAGATTTGAACAAGACTAAAGGCCTTTGCACACTGAGTCAGTTTTTATTATCTGAAATTGTTGCATGTCTAAAAATAAGTATGACCTTGCGTCATGTCAGTCATGTTTGCCCACTGAGTCTAACACTTTCGTCTGTCATTCAAGTTTTTGGAACTGCGTCGATATTCTGCGTCTTTTGCATCTGTCAAAAGCCTTTAGAGGCGTTTGACCAAGAATCAGTGACGAAAATGTGGCGGGCTGCACTGTATCCTTTCATAACTCAGATAGCTCACTTTAAACAGGTCAGGTAGAAGATGATGACAAAAAGGAGGGTTTGGACCACACACGGACAGAGAGAAAGTGAAACCGTGGAGACAGAGAGGGAGGAGAGCTCCGCCCATTCATGAAGCTGCAGTGCCAAACGCAAGTCACAGGGACAGAGTGGTGACGGCTAGAAAGGTAACTCCAGTGGGGAGAAGCAAGGGAGGAAATGTGTATTTTCATTTTGTCTCGTATCGTAACAATTAGAGCGATAAAATTGTATTGCATTGGACTCAGTGTGCAAGGTTTCTCTGGGTACCTTTTTTTCTTTACTTAGAAAGAGTAGTGCTTTGAGCCAAATGCTAACTTGCACACAATAAAAATGCTAACATGCTTATGTTTAACATGGATGTATGAAGAGAACTGGATACAGCAAAGGAGCCAGGACCTGTTTCATTCCTATGAAAGTTGCTCAATGGTGCATGAAGCCAAAATTAATATCCAGGTAATTTCACACCCACTTTCCCCGGTATAAATTTATCTGGGTCCCTTGGAGCAAGCGCACTAGAGACTAACTTCCACTGGCTAAGCGGCTAGCTATCTACTACTATTTACAGACAGCTCTTTCACAAGTAAGTCTATGGCAAAAATTCTTTTTGGGCCCAATGGCAAGACACGACTGACCCAGAGGTTGTACTTCCATGGTTTGGCCACTACGTCAAATTATCTTCAAAGCCTGGGGGCTTGATATTTAGCAGGAAAACATCTTAGTTAAACAAATTAACATGCTAACACTTGCTATTAAGTACTAACCAAAGTACAGCTGAGGTTGATGGGCATGTTGGCAACGGATGAAAAGTCAGGGGATCAGTAAAGTTACTACAGTTCATCCTGAGGGCTAAATAACTCTATTTATTGTTCATCTAATAATCTTGTTGCAAGCAAGTGCATCAGTAGTATGCATCAGTAGAATTCATCCTCCTGGGACCATGAATTTAATTTCAAGATTTTATGGAAATCCACCCAAGAGTTGTTGAGATATTTCAGCCTGGAGGTGCTGGACCAACTGACAGATCGACATTACCATCCCTAGAGCTGCGCTGCTAGCATGGCTACAAACATAAGGGTTCGGTCGAGAGCAGACAGTGCCCAGCATGTGCAGAGTATTACCGTGGTTTTAGTGGAGGAAGCAGAGGAGGGTGCTGGCAGGGAGCTGAAGAGATCCAGCGCAGAGTGCGCCAGAGCTGGATTGGACGCCGCTGGGCTCTCATTACTGTCTGGAACACATCCTCCGCCATTAGACACTGCAGGACTAGGAGCAGGGGCATCTAATAGAGATGGGAGATAGACGCATGGTTCTGATTATTCAAAATTATTCAGGATTCAAATATAACCCGTCTATTTCGATGTCTTTCTCTTCTCTCTTGACTGTCAGTGTGTTCATGTGTGTGCGGTGCAATACCTAATCCAAGCAGGTCTGTGACAGACTGGGAATCTGTCTTGGGGCTGATGTCTTTTTTCTGTCACAACAGAGAAAGTTGATATGAGTAATGCAATATGTCCGCATTGATTAATGAGCTTGAGTCCAGAATCCTATTTTTCTGCAGACTCCCTGGTGGTGAAATGATCTTGCAGAGTTACTCCCAATTTTCCCCCGCTGGCTGAAAACCCCTCTCCTCAAGGTGTAATTCCTCTCCTGTCACCTTCTCCTCACTGATTGACACGCTGTCTCCGCTTTCTTTCCTTCATGTCTTCCTCTCTTAGCGCTCTCCAGCTCAATCTAATTCTGCACTTTGCATCACCTCATATTAAAAATCTAACAAATTAAGGGCAAGATACAACCAGAACTCACCAATTTCATCTTCTCAAACACAACTGGTTCCTTGGGAATATTGTCACAGCTCTTTTCTTTCTGTACAGAGACAACAAGTGTTTTTTTGTTGAGCAAGCAGACGCTTCAGGTGCTGTGGCCTTGGTTAAGGGTATCGTGACAGTGGTGGATAAAAAGAGACCAGACAAAAGCTATTTGAGACCAAGCACAAAGCCTCGTCTTCTGTGCGTGTGTGTGGACTCACCCTGAGCATCTGGATGTCAATGACCTTATCCATGTACTTCTTTTTGTCATATTTGTCCCTGATAAAGATTTCTGCAGACTGGTCCGTCTCTGGGCGCTGGAAGCACTCAGGTAAGAAAGCCTCGTAGAGACGTTTGGCTTTGGCATTTCCCATCTCCTGCACACACTGGTGACACCGAAACACAACAAGCCATGTTACATTGTTCAGCAGTCTGATAAAAGACAGATACAATATCCAGGTACTGCTAATAAAATAGTGTGAATTCTTACTGTGGATGTCGAGAAAGGAGAAAAATAAAGGTGCTGACTGCAGGAAAATGATCACAGTGGGAAGTATAATGCTGACTGTCTTGCTTATCAGACCCAGACAAGATGAGCTGCATACTGATGAGAGAGTGTCTACTTCCCCTTCTGTTTGTGAACCCGCAAGTAAAATCCCAGACGGACACGGTTGCAGCAACCAGGAAGGTTGTCATTTTTAAACCAAAAATGACATGAATCAGTTTTACAGAGGAAGGAGTCATACTAACCATTTCTACAATTTATGCTTAGCTAAGATAAACAAAGCTAAGCTATGCAACAATGAAGTATTCTTTCTCAACATGCCGAATAGATAATGGGTTTGTTGCTATACCTTTTGATGGTTCAGAGCTATTATTATTTTCAGCGTTTAAATGTGATGTTCTGTTTCCTGTTTTTATTTTTTGGAAGTCTGTTGTTTGTCTCCCCATGTCCTGTCAAGTTTCCTGACTGTCTGATTGCCTTCACCTGCGTCTCATTATTTCCCCTGTCAGAGTGTCTTCTCTTTGTTCTCTGCTAGATTGTCTTGTCATTCGTGTGAGGTTCCCGGTGTTCTTCCTAGTGTACATTCCTCGTGAGATTGACCTTTTTTCGTATTTAGACCAGTGAGTTTCTGCCTGTTGATTTGGCTACCTCTGCTCGTGCTGACCCAGACTGTATTAAAAACCCTGAACTTTGGATTTCGTCTCAGTCTGCATTTGTGAGTCTAACACTGTGTCTGATAATTATATGCAAACCCAATCAGTATCTTGTGGAAACCTTGTACTGTGTGTCACACATTAACACATAATGTCCCTCTGACCTGAACCTGCTCCTGTGTCCACTGGTCCAGATTGACAGACTTGACCTTGGAGATGTGGACCCCCAGGTTTCGATGGATACCGGCACAGCGGATACAGATGAAGATGCCCAGATTCCAGGATGCCCATCTTGGACCTGGCAGAGAAGAAGGTAGAGTTTAAAGTTCTACTCTGGGCATCGATTAAACTGCTACAAAGTTGTCTCTGTTCATCGAGATTACGGGCCAATCCTAATTCTCTTCCCTTTACCTTGCCCTTTGGTTTCAAGTGCACTCGCCAGATAGATTCCCCTCAACAACCAAGGGGTAGTGTTGAGGGGTAGGGACGCCACTTCATGCAAATTAGCATAACAGACATGTTCACCTACTTCACGTGAATCGTCGACGAAGGCTTCTTGCACAGAGAACTCTGTAGATATTCATGTCGGCTACATCGTGAATTAGCAGTTTTCAAACGTTCATATTCTAACTCAACGCTTACAGATAATAATGCATATGCAGAAACATAACACATTCCAACATATTTTGGAATTTTTGCATGCTTATTTGGGAAAATAGTAGTTAAATTGCGCGATGGCTTTGTCATGGAGGCTGCCATCTTCCTGGAAGACTCGCCTGGCTGGATAGCTTCGCAATGCATCCTGGGAAATTCAATCTTCCCTTCAGTTGAGATGGGTTCTGTGCATCGCACAGCTCTTCAAATTAAGTAGGGTTTTTAAGGGCTGGAAAGCACTTTGCTAAAGTTTGGGACACCCTGCTCCTTCACAGGAACGTGCAACAACAAGGCTAGGGCCAATTTTGAGGGGAATTGTGAGTATTGGGACGGACCTTACATTTCAGAAGTTTTTTCCATAATAGACATAACAGATGCACACATCCACAAACCATTTAAGGCAGAGGCTGGACAAAAATAAAAGCCACAAACAACAAAAAACTGTCCAAAAACTGTGGCTCCCTTAAGTGTTATTTAATGGCACATCCACAAGTGACCTTGCAAGCTAGGAACTTTTTGTCAAACTAGTCTGGCAAACTAGTTTCTTCCATGCCATAAAATGTCCTGGATATGACACTACATTCACCTCATTTTGTATATATGGCTATATGAATATGCAACTTAAGCCCCACCTATATCCCAACCCACACCTGAGCTGCTTGCCTGCAGCTTGAGCGTACCTGATGACCTTTGACTGTGCTCACTGCTCTCTACAATGTTAGAAACGTAATCATAATTGATAACATGAGCCTTGGCCTTGACAATGTTAAACAGCTACGTGCTAAACAGAGAGTAATGTGTTGTTAATGTCGGATAAACCTTGTTCCTGATCACCAGCTGTTGAAGTCAAAAGTAGCTTGCAAAACACCAATATGTAGTTTTGCCATAGCATATGCTAATGATATAGGAAGCCCCACCCCCTGAGTTGATTGGATTGGTTTCTTAGGTTTGTGACATATGAACTCTGGCTGTCTAAATCCGTGTATGTGAGACTGTCATTGGTACACTGCAGCTCCAAGGCTGGAACGTCATGCTTATTTCGATCATAGTATGTCTACAGCCAATAAGAACACCATATGGACATGTAACAAGGTTAAAAACTTGATTTCAACTGGAGGGAATCTTTAATACTTAGAACAGATGGTCTTTTCAAGCAGTTGGGCGACATAACAAAAACTAAGGAAAGAGATGGAGAGTGAGTCAAGAAGTATAACAGACAGGTAGAGTGAACAGGCGAGAGGACTGGGTGAAGAACAGTGGTAAAAAACTGATTAATTTTTGTCCAATTATAGAAAGACAAGCCTGAAATTCAATTATGAGTTTGAATTCAGCTGGGAACTCATCTAATCCAGTGTAAGTCATGCGGTGTCCTGACACATAATAGGATCCAATAGAAGAGTTAGCCTACATAACTGAGATTGAGAGGAGAGAGGGGGAGTAGAAAGTAACACACACACACACACAGACGATCACACACACACTCTGGATACCTGCAGGGATGATTACTCATTTGGTCATGAGCCTGTGTGTGTGGGTGCGCGGTTATCTGAGTGGGCCATTTTGTCCATCTTGCTGCCATCTCTATCTTAATGGTTACATGTGACTGTTGCGTGCCCCATATTCACCCCCATGCTTCGTCAGCTTAAGCTCTCTATCATGTTGTGTGTGCCTCGCTGTCAGGGATCCTTGCGCAAACGGACAACTCTGAGAGGGGAGAAATAAAAACAACACCGTCAGGCTATTTTTCTGCTGAAATTATGCAACCGTCCTCTTCTGAGAATACAGTCAGCTTCAAAGAGAATACTGGTGCTCCTCTTCCCCATCTCTCCTCACATCTCCCTCTCCTCTTGCCCCTCCTCCATCTCTTCCTGCTCCCCCCTCCCTTGCTTGCTCTAGTTGGCAGAACCACCCTCCCCGCTCATCTCCGTTATGAGCCCTGGCTTGCAACCTTGCTACAAGTTGATGCACCGTGGCCTTTGCGCCACTAGATGGAAGAGCAGCTTTCGATTTGGATTTTTCATTGGCCTCTTCTGTCCTGGCAAAGTTGCTGCGCTGAGTTAAAGGAAGGCCATTCTATGCAAATGAAAGAGGAAGTTGAGTTTCGGAAGAGAAAACACTAAACCTTCCTCTTTGCCGCAGCTGCGGAAACACTGTCTGGGTGCAGAGTCAAAAAACAGCCTTGTGTCTTGGTTGCATCCTGAGCTATAGATGCTAAATCTGTTTGCACCATTAACAGGAAATCATCAGACTGGCTCTGTGTTTATTTCTAATCTGAATAGTTTGCAGTTTACATTTTCAAAATAGCAAAAGAAAACGCATCAATGGGCAAAAAATGCAAAGAGGGCAAACAACAAGAGGGTCACTAGACAGACCGACAGAGTATGTCCATCACCTTGACTGTCTGGCTGCAGTATTAGCTGTCATGCCGGCTAATAGTAGCATTACTCCGCAAAGCCTGCTTAACTGCTGTAAACACCGCACGGCACCAGCCAAGAGCAAGAGAGACACTGTCAATTGTGTTGAACTCCCCATACGATGGAATTAGTTTGTCCCTCTCATCCTTATTCTAACGCTCCCCTGTGTCCTGGTCGCCATTTCTTATCTCTCTCATTCACCACCGCTGCCTCCCTCCTGCTCTCCCCTGTCCACCCATATCTCTCTCCCCCAGCTCTAATTCTCCTTTTCTATTACATTCTCCACCCTCGCTTTCTGGGGTTTCGCCCAGTTGCTGTCACTGTTTCTTTTTTTTTGGCATGTCGTACTGAGTTTTTATCTCTCTTTAGCCAGGCTAGTGGAGAGGCTCTTGGGGTGGCCGTTATTGGTCTGTTGGTCCATTGCTTTGGACCAGACTCAAATATCTCAACAGCTACTGGATTTGGTACCCCGAAGGTTGAATCCTACTGACTCGGACAATCCCCCGCGTTTTCCCCTAGCACCAGCATGAGTTTGACATTTTGGGTTTTTAGTGAGACTAGTGCAAAACATGCCTGATCGGAGCGGGCCAAGTGGTACTGCTGCTTGCAACAACTGAACACTCAAAACTGTGCTTCATTAGGTCCTGAGCAATACACCTGGACCCTGAACAGCTAGATTTATTAAGTTAATGGTTTTACTTCAGAAAAAAATAAAGTGAGTACTTCTTCTAGCAGCCGACCAACATTCCCAGTTAGAGAAAGGGTGAAAGTGAAGCAAGATGGTGTTTGCCCGGAGCCCCCAAATCACTAAATCCACCCCTGAAAAACACTGAAGTCACAGCTGCTTGCAGTCAGAAACACTGATGAAATGCATTTACCGGTGGTATTAATTTACAAAGAAATATATTAGTCACTTGCTTTGGCATTACAACTGCAGTTAATAAGTAGAGCATGGATTTAATTAGCAGAGGCATTTTGCAGACAGTAACATTATTAGTGTTTTAAGTCAGTAAGGCAAAGACAAACACACCGAAATTGCAGCTAGTTGCAGTCAGGAACACCGGTGAAATACACTGACATTTTCTTTCCAAACCGTGTGTGTTCATGTATCCAGTGGTGTAAGCACAAGTGTATTTCTAATCTGCTTACAACAGAGTCAGGTGCTCAGCTGTGCGCTTGAGTGTGCTGACCAGGTGAGCCAAGAAAGAGGGAGCAGGTCAGAGTTGAAGGGTAGTTATCTAAAAGAGACTCACACCTGCACACTGCACCACAGTACCCACTTTGGTGCTAATCAATGCAGTGCCTGAGTAAGAGTCCATACACAGCTTGTCTGTCCAGCAACAACAATGCACACCTCCAGGTACTTTGAACAGATATAGTAGAGAGTAGGAGGGATAGACTTCTAAAAAAGGAAGGAAGGACTGAAGAAACAATCTCTGCAAATCAGATTCTCCGTGTTACAGGGATGGATTGCAGCGTACATTTCTCCGCAGTTGAGTAAGAGCGATGAGCAGACTTCCTCCTTTCTTTTCGTCATCAAAGAACAAACACCGTCTTTAGAGGTATAATTAAATGTTCCGGGTTTGACTGATGAATCCAGTTTTATAGGGCTAACTACCCAAAAGTAGAATGTTTGCAAAGGAGACTGATGAATCATCCTGGCGAAAAAAAAAAAGAAGTGTGGTTGTGGTTGTCAAACATGCAGCTTGAGGCACATCAGGGGATGATGAGAAGGCAGCGCCGGGGCGAGAGCCAAAAACAGAGACAAACAAGAGGGGATTTTTATAGTCATTAAATGGTGGACTTTAGCTGTTTGATGGCCTGCTGGGATGTACAGGGGGTATGACGAGCAGCGAGCGAGTGCAAACAGAGATCTATAATGAACCTCTCTGTCACTCACCCACACACACATTTATGTGAATCACAACACTTGTGAGGACCTTTACTGGCTGTGCTCATTTTGTAACCCCTCACCTTCAGTGTTTCTCCCTCAAGCACCCTTCATCTTTAATCCTTCCCTTCAAGAAAATGTTACATTCAAAGGGCAATGTCAGCGTAATTGAAATTTTTAGGTTAGTAATTTGCATTTGTATAGACACTTTTAGTGATATTGCATTTTTAAACGCATTTTATATGGTTTCAGATTTTGTATGTATTCTATCCACCTTCAAGGGTGGATTCTTATTCATTTTCATATACGTATGGAATTAGCAAACTAAAGACTCTTAATATGCTAATAAGTTTGATGAGTTCAGGGTTACCTTCTAGGCAGCCATTGACTTCAATTTATTTCTGTATGGTATGGAAATCTGTTAGCAGGCTCTTAAGAAATACAGTCTGTATCATTTTTGGACAAAGTAGAATTTTTGAATGCATGTTATCCACCTGCTAGGGTGTCATTGATTCCCATTCATTTCCATATAGTATGGAATTAGCAAACTTTTGATTATATAAATAAAGTAGACTTGGCTTGTGTAATCCACCGCAGAAAAGGTCAAGTTTGCATAATTTTAGTCAAGTCCCCACAAAACTTTCGTTATTTAATAATGTAACCCTCTGTGTTGCAAACCTGCAGCACTCTTGCGCACCCAGTATGTGAAGCTATCGTGCGTCACAGCTTGTCATTCAGTGGCCGTTGTCATTGTACAGTCTGCATACATCAAACTAATCACACCCAAGTTTATCAGATCCGTGTCGCATGATGTAGCTTGCACTTAAAGTTATGCAAACTTGACATTTACAGTAGTGGATCACGCAGCTAAAGTCAAATGTACTTTTATAAACCAAGAGTTTGCCAATTCCATGACGAACTTGTAAGTGGAAAAAATGCATACAAAATCTGAAACTGTATCGCATCCATTCCAAATGCAATGTTAACACCTTATAATGGCAATGCAACTTTAAGGCTGCGAACAGATTTTCATTCCATACAGAAATAAATGGAAATCAATGGCTGCCTTGTAGGTAACCCTGAACTGGGAAGAATTTCCCAGACTTAAGAGTCTTAAAAATATAAAGAGAGCAATACAAAGCACTGTGATGCATTAACAACCACGCTCACAGCAGTATTTCCTTCAATTGATGAGATTAGATTGTTCTATTGCTTAGATTTGTTTCTGCAAAGATCTTTGTTAGTTTGTGGTCAGTAATCTGGATTAGGAGAGCACGGCATTATAGACCCGGGGGAGAGTGAACAACAGAACCAGGTCTTTGATCAGAAAAGCTCATTTAATTGATAAAAGGAATCAAGACTCTTGAGTGGTTCTCCTGCTAATGAATTGCTTTTACTACTCGATCTGAGACATAGAGGCGTGCTGTAAAGGTCTGAGTGAAGAAGCAATTCCAACTGGTATATTATATTTTAACGGCAGAGCACCGAAGTATCGCAAACACCAACATGGGTACCTGTTCATTTACGTCCTGTGGCTCCAGCAATTGGATATTGTGTTGGTTTACTTGGTTGTATGATGTTATCTGGTCGCCTGGACTCCGACCGGCATCATTGCTATCAAGCACCCCACAGGCACAGACATTTCTGTAGTTGTATGTGATGTCTTCCTTCTCATAATGTCAATAGATTCATACATTCACAAACATATTATTAACGTCTTCCTTCCCAGGGGTGGTTTTCTAGCACACACCTGTAGTGACACCTATAAGCGCACGTCATACCCAAACATATGTATTCTCACACCCGCTGACTTGCACACACACACACAAAAGCAGGTGCATATGGCTCATTAGCCTATATCCCACAAGGATAAACGATGCTCTCTGCACGCATCCAGTTAATCCCACAGAGCCTCAGTCATCGGTGGATCCTACGCCCTCCTACACCACCGCACAAACACACACTCGTGTACAAACACACTCATCCCGTTCTCTAGCCCTTCAGCATCTGAAGCACTCCAGAAACCCCGAGGCCTCCCCGTGACCCAGTCCCAGTCTGAGCTAAACAGATGGACCCCTATTGATAATTTACTAATACACTCCCACCATCTGTGTTACAGCGCGACTGTCACGACTGTGATCCTGCAGGTGAGTCACTGAAGTTAAATGGGTTACACATCAAAAGATGAGCAAGACACACCGTCACTGTAAGATTTAGATTCTTCTCAGAAATATACTTGATTTTGTACTTATCCTGATTTCATGTCTATACTTTCTGCAGTTAAATAATTATTTCTGTAATGTATATGCATTTGTACATTAGTACAGCTGTTTGAGAACTTTGCGATCTTTTGGAGATTATTATTATTAATCTTATTATTTGCTGTAATCTACAAACACAGAAATAGATCGATGCCATGCCAACCTACAGCAAAAACACTGCCTACAATACTCCAAATAAACTCATCCTCACACTCCGATTTTTACTTGAAAGCTACAGAGGGTGGCACAAAATGGGTGAACGACATAACGGCACCAATATAATAGCCCTGCAGTACCTGCTACCTTTGTGAATGTGCCCTGATGTTGTTCCTGTCACATTTCATTGTCACTTTCCAGGTAACAGGAATAGTGGATGGATGTTGGACCTTAACGGACCTTTGTGATAAGATCCACTCGCCCAAAAAAACCTTTGTTTGAAGTATGCAGCTATACACCGATCAGCCAAAACATTAAAACCACTGACAGGTGACGTGAATAACACTGATCATCTTGTTACAGTGCAATGTTCTGTTGGGAAACCTTTGGTTCTGACATTCATTTGGTTGCGACCAGACATGCTCCACCCGCTTAAACACCAGTGCAGACCCAGTAGCTGTGGCCCCCCAGCAGGACAATGTGCCATGCCACACCACAAAAACTGCTCAGGAATGGCCAGAGGAACATGACAGAGACCTCAAGGTATTGACCTGGCCTCCAAATTCCCCAAATCCCAGTCTGATCCATCATCTGTGGGACATGCTGTCACTCCACCTCACAACCTACAGGACCCAAAAGATCTGAAGCCAACGTGTTGGTGCCAGACACTATAGGACACCCTCCAGAGGTCCTGTGTCCATGCCTTGACAGGTCAGAGCCAAGTCTGGTCCACGACGCACCCACTGTGGATCAGGTCAGGTCGACACCTTGAGCTCTTAGTTCTGATCCTCGGGTCATTCCTGAGCAGTTTTTGTGGTGTGGCATGGTGCATTGGACGAAAGGTTTCCCAATAAAATATTGCACTGTAACAAGATGATCAATGTTATTCACTTCACTGAAAGCCCCACTTGAAGTGTGCAGGGGGTATTTTTCTGCAGAGACTCTGCCCTTTGACTGCATTTTCTTATTTTCTGCTTGGGATGTTTATGGATGTGTATCGGGGTTTTACACAAACGTAGTGACCAGGTGCCAGACTGTAAGCAGCATCCTGAAGATACAGCACAGAAAAAATGCAAATACAGCGAGGTGAGATGCCAAACAAGAGTGGTGAATCTGGGGTCGGCTTTTATTTCCACTTTCACTGGCAAGCGTGTTTACAGACAGTAACTGACAAATCTGCGTGGTATACCTCGAAGGGAGCCTTATTTACTACCTTATCTTCAGTCCATGTCTTACAGACGGGCCCTGTGTCCTTTGACTCAGTCCTTTCGTTGATACTGTTCTTACGTGTCTTGATATCTAATCAAAAAACCACACGGCAAATCTGTGACCATGTTATATTCCAGGAATAGTGTGCACACTGCACACATACTGGAGGGATCAGGGGAGTTTACAGGGACCCAGAATGTTATGTTTGCCCAAGAGCCCCTTGCAGGTTCATCTAGCAATGGCAGTATATACACATACAGTGATACACTATAGACTGAGCCACCCTCACCTTGGTACTGTGAGACTCCGAACTCCAGCCAGGGGACACAAACAGCCAATCACCTCCTTCTTTCAAGGGAAATCCCTGCTGCCCTCTGATTGGATGAGATTAAAGGGTGTGAGGTGGTGGTGGAGGGGTAAGGCACGATATCACCAGGTGATATCTCCACGGCAACTGTGGCCGGGTGTGCACGTAAACACAAGTACAATGGAGACAATAAAAGAGGGAGGCTTTTATGCAAACACACACACACACACACACACACACACACACAGCAGCCCCTTGAGATTGAAGCCAGAGGTAGAAGTGTTGACTACATCATGCACCCGCCTCACCCTCTCTCCCCCATCTCTTCATTATTTCCTGGCACTGCTGAGGATTTACAGTAGAAAGAAGTGTCACACCGTGAGGAAGTGATAAACAAATAATACAGTACGTCACGTGGTACAGAGGAGGAGAGAGACAGGAAGTTGGGCAGCGCAGGCAATAAAATAGAGATTTCACTTCGATAGGGATGACCTAATGGCGTTGTTAATGTGTTTTCGTGTGTTTTAACGTGCCAGTGTGAGCATGCACTTGGCTCCACATGTCTCTCCACTTCCTCCTCAGTCACCCAGAGGGAGGAAGGTGATAAACGCACAGTAATCTATGTCAAAGCAAACAAGATTAGGCCAAACCCCATCACGAGCCATATGGCCAAAAGCCTGACTTGAGAAAGGGAAGGGGAGGGGCCAAATGCTTTTAAGGTGTGCACATGTGTGCGCACGTGTGTGGTCGTGAGAGAGCATGTGCTTGTGAGCTAATGCACAGAAGAGAAAGACTTGCAGATTCAAGAGAAAGTGCGAATCAGGGTGGAGGTAAAATACCTCTTTTCAAGGACCAAGCTAGTTTATGGTGTCACCTTATTAGCACAGTTTCATGAGTGAGTGGTGTGTGACCTTTCAGTCGGTGTGGAGCCGTATGTTATTGCATGGTTAAATAATAAATGCGAGACATACTCATTTGCATAATTGACAGAAAACACGCTTTAGATCGTCGCAAAAGGCCTCTAATGATCAGAGGGAAAGTCACTTTCCTTTGGATGAAAGCTAGAGCTTGGTGTATATTTGTATGTGTGTGGCTGCTATTTTCTCCGCTAACCCCTAATCTCATCTGCAGTCTAATTAGACCAGTCTGTTGTACAGTGAAGGCACACCAATCAAACAAAGAAGCAAAGCACAGGTTTGCTTCATGACCTCGTGTTTGAGTGTGTAAGGAAAAGAAGGACAACAATCAAACCTAAATGACTATTTCCACATGTCCCAGATTTTGTCCACCGCTTCACAAATACGATGCTGTGTCCTTTATTTTCCTCTGCTTTTGTCGACTGTCTTAGAAAGAACAGGCACAAATTTAGATGGGCTGCGAGAGTCTGATCACAGTTTGCTTTTTTAAATTGACTTCTGAACAGTCACAAGTGCGTTCGCCTGAAGTCTAACACCGTCTGCAGTCCTATTTATATCTTATTAAAAAGACCACCCAAAGGCCATGTGCGCTGGAACAAAACCTTGTTTTGTAAAATGAAGCATTCACGTTGATGTGCTGACGTCTGGTTTGAATCTAACTAAGACCTTGACATCACATGTCATCTTAACAAAGTACTCCGCTAATCTTGCAGTTGTCTACGTGCTGTGCAAGGTTTGACGAAACCTTATTTCACCTCTGATGGGGAAGTTGGATTTTTGTGTTTTAACAGGAAAATTAAGCAAGAAGACAGAAAGCAGAGAAATGAAGAATCCATTTTAAAAGGACATACTAAAGACTGGGCAGGTGATGGATTTGCTTTTACAGCTATTCTTTGTGGGGAATGGGTTTCAGAATTTTCTGTAGTTAAAAATTATTTCACTTCTGGAAAGATGATCTTTTCATAAACCTCGGCTGTCTATGCTGTGTACAGATACAAATACGTTCGAAATTGGTGTGACATGGAAGTAGTATTGCACCCACTTCCTGTTTACACATTCTCATATTACAGCCAAACACTGCACTAAAATATTATTCTAAAGACATTTTAGGCAAGAAATAGTGCAGTAACAATCTTGGTTTATAGCCTATTTTATTCACACTGCCAAGTTTTACCGAGTTTGGTCTGCATTTGAGTGAATTGATCCGCTTCTATGTTCATAGTGTCTGTGGTGCGTTCATAGTCCAATCTGTAGTTTAAGCAAGAGCCCAAAAGCCAGCAAAAGCCCAAGCTGGGGGATTTGGCTGCCTGTAAGATAGAGGGAAGTTTACCGTAGTTCATTTATACATACTACTCACATTATTATGATAAAACTGGGTGAAAATCTGCAGATTATCCCTTTAACTTTTTATCTAAGTTTAACTGTAGGCTATGGTCGTGAATCTGTGTCAGTAGAATTATGTTCTTTTGTGTTACGTAAGGTTTTATATCAAAAGAGAAATCATTCTCTCTACATCCGTATTTGATGGTTGTTTTTGTTTTCATCAACCACCTGACCAGCTGAGTCCCTCTTATGAAATATTTGTGATGCCAAATTCAGCACCTCAGATCATTTTTACCAGCATTTGGCAGCTACCTGAAAGAGATACAAAGACGCAGACTATTGAGAATGAACAGAGACCAGACAGATTGAGAAATACAGAGAGAGACAGAGAACAAACGCCCAGACTTACCTCCACTTACTGGAGGTTAAAAAAAAAACAAAACAAGCGTCTGTTTGCACTTTTCTGAGTGTCCCTGTCTACATCAGAAATGTTTCCCCCTGTCATGACACAGCCTGGTACTCAAATCCAAAGTAAAGATAACTTATTGATTTTGTCTCTGACTGTGCTTTGTACACATCAGGTTTCTCTGCTGTTGTTTGCCTGTCCATTTGTCTGTTTGTCTGTTTCTGCGTCTGGTAGGAAGCAAACACATCTGAGCCACGAATGCAAAACCACAGAATACATCTTAATCCCTGTTAAATATGGGGAGCTGCTTACACATATCATTCATGAAGTTTTCATGAGGTATCCCAAGGATGTCTCCTGCGTGACAGCCTGCAGGGATTTACGTACATTCGGGGCCCTCACTTGAGAATTTATGAGTGAGGTGGGAGCGGTGGCAGTCATGTGGAAGTGGAAACGTGACATGCAGCTTCCCCACTGAATCATTTCGGACATGGTATGTGGAGAGGCCAATCTCATCAATCTCAGCAGCAGCAGTGGCGCTGGGTTACATCAGAGCCAGTGTGGAATCTAGCATATAGGTATGAAATGGACTACGACTAAAACATGGCATCAGCATGTCATATATTTTTTTTAGAAGTTCCATAAAACCTGACATAACTTGCAAGAAACAAGTCGTTTTGTCAAAAAGGGATGTAACAACTTTATCATTAGTAGCCACCTGAGGTTTATCTTTAGGAGCTAACGCTGTTTGTGAAGTGATTTTGTGTGCATGACACTGTATCTGTGTGGACCCAGAGAGCCACACATGGATGGATTACTGGACAAGCCAACTGAGCAAAGGCCCAGGAGGCCAAAGTATCAGGGGCCCCCTGGCCTTCACCGGCAAAATGTCAGTCGAAGAGAAACGCACCAACCATGAAAAGGCTCAAAATGACCACAAAGACACATAAAACAACTACAAAGAGACACAAAGAGATGCAAAACAGCTGAAAAGAGATGCAAAGAGACTCGCAACTACAAAAAAGGGGCAAAACAACTACAAAGAGACATGAAACAACTGTAAGGAGATGCTAAGCAAATAAAGAGATACAACACAACTACGAAAAGGTGCAAAATGACAACAAAAAAGGGGCAAAACAATCGCAGACACATAAAGACTACAAAGAAACACAAAACGACAATAAGAGACATAAAATGACTACAAAGAGACGCAAAGCAACTACAAAGAAACACAAAGCAACCATGAAGAGACACAAAACAACTACAAAGAGACACAAAATGACTACAAAAAGGGGCAAAATAACCACAAAGAGACATGAAATGACTATAAAGAGACAAAAAGCAACTACAAAGAGACAGAACATGACTACAAAAGGGGCAAAACAACCACAGACACATAAAGACTACAAAGAGACTCAAAGCAACCATAAAGAGACACAACACAACTACAAAGAGACACAACATGACAATAAAGAGACATGAAATGACTACAAAGAGACACAAAGCAACCATAAAGAGACACAAAACAACTACAAAGAGACCTAATATGACTACAAAAAGGGGCAAAATAACCACGGACACATAACGACTACAAAGAGACACAAAACAACTACGAAGATATGTAGTATGACTACAAAAAAAGGGGCAAAACAATCACAGACACATAACGACTACAAAGAAACACAAAACAACTACGAAGAGACACAAAATGAAAATAAAAAGACATGAAATGATGACAAAGAGATACAAATCATCCATAAAGAGACACAGCACAACTACAAAGAGGCGTAATATGACTACAAAAAGGGGCAAAACAATCACAGACACATTACGACTACAAAGAGACACAAAATGGCCACAAAGAGACATGAAATGACTACAAAGAGACACATAGATCAACCATAAAGAGACACAGCACAACTACAAAGAGACGTAATATGACTACAAAAGGGGGCAAAACAATCACAGACACATTACGACTACAAAGAGACACAAAATGGCCACAAAGAGACATGAAATGACTACAAAGAGACACATAGATCAACCATAAAGAGGCACAACACAACTACAAAGAGACACAAAGCCAAAGAAGCTAAACAACTACAAAGTCCATGTCTCTTCCTCCTATGTGTGAGAGGTGGAGGGGCCCTCTGCACGTCTGTGCCCGGGGCTCCACTGTCTCATAATCCGCCCGTGGTGGCACATGTTTGTATGTGTGCACTGTACAGCAGCAGATATCATCAACTTATTGACAGTTTATCCTAAAACAAAATGAAGATACAAATGCTGGAGAATCAGTTTGTTGACTCAGTGTCACACTCAGTGTATTTGTGACCAAAACAGCAGTGTTTACCCACCAGCATGGCAAAACAGGTTCAGCAAATAGCTGACGGCATGGTTCAAGGCCTCAGTGAGGCTACAGACGGACTGAAGGGTCAGTGGACACACACAAACACATACAAGTGAGTGTCTGGTTGTCGGGATTCTTACAATACATATGAAATAAGCCTGTAATACACGTTAGAATGATTGCAGAGGGCGACTACACCAACATCCCCCCCAAAAAAAAAACCTCTCTACAAGCAATTACTTAACTCACTGTAACTACAACACTATAAGTGAACTGCTGAGGATGACAGACTGACAATGGCCGTGGTTAATTCCATTATAATGTGAGAATACTGTTGTTCCCTTTTGCGAAGAGTTGCCCCATCTGCACTCAGACTGCAGGAACAGTCTGTTCAGGGTGACTCAAAGTCAGTGTGTCTCTGTGTGTCTGCTGTGTCTCCATACCGGGGTCGAGGGAGCCTCAGGTGTCTGCGATGCTCCCAACAGCTGGAGTCATTTCACTCATGATCTCATTTGCTTATTTCATCCTGACACATAGTTTCCAGCTCTTATAATAAACAACAGCCTGCTTAGATGAAAGGTATTCCTCATCATGTCTTTATCTATTGTGCTGCCTGCTGTTATGGACACCTAATGACTTGGTGATGTAGCAGCGTGCCATGCTCCAGCCTTGTGAGGATGGAGCCCCGTGTCTTGCACCATAGTACAATGTAATTGGTCGAGGGATGATGAATGCAACGCCGCATTTTCCAGCGTAGTAAATGAGCAAGAGGGTCGATTCATGCCCTGGCCATTAGCAGGCATGCTGAAACAAGACATCTGTAGTCACCTACCTTTTGATTCGCAGTCAGCGCAGTATTTATTCTCCTCCAGCGCCAGTAAAGAGTTGAGGACAGTCTGGTATCTGTCAACGTCTTTTACAGATTTGCCCGTCATCATCGCACCGGTCCACCTCCTCCACAGCCCCTGCAGTCCGTGACCGGCTTTGTCAAACAGCCGCTTATTAAGAAAAATTAAAGCAGTGTGTGTGAGTGTGTGTGTAGAGACGATGCGATTGGTTCCTCCTCCTCCTCCTCGATGTAGAGCAGGGCGAGTTTGTTTCACCAAGATGGGATGACTGCCTCTCAGCCAACCAGCATGCGGGTTATTCGAGGTGCAAATACTAATACTAATCAAGACGCAACGTGGAGGAAACACACCATGCGGCTGCCAAGCTTCAAAATGTGAGATCGGCTTCAAAGCGCATCTGTAACCTATCACTGCTTGGTGCTGAATCTTCCAGCCCTCTCTCTCTCTCTCTCTGTCTGTCTCTCTCCTACACACACACACACACACACCTGCGCGCGCGCACACACTCTCTATAATACATTGTCATCCAAATACAGCTGCAAAAGTCCCAACATGTGCATGATCTCTCCACTTTTATGTATATATATTGCTATAATATATTTTTAAAGTTGCATTTCCCTGCTTTATATATAAATGTTAGGCCGTTTGGTTTATTCTGCTGTCAGTAAATTCCGTATACCGCCATCCTGTGGTCAGTTATAAGAAGTTTTTGGGAAGTAGTTGTCAGTGTGGGCCTCAGTTCTCCTCCAGGACGCTGTGCGGCGATATAACAACTGCAAAGAGTCAGTGAGACAGCTGAATGAATCAAGCCGCTAGCAAAGTGACGCAAATAATACCGGAAATAGAATTATCGTGTCGTCAAAATAAAGCGCGTAATGCGTTTCTAACCTAAAAAGGGAAACCTCTGCGCAAGAACGTGGTAACAACAATAGTTTGTGTTTATTCACAGTTTATTTTCTCAAATACGCTGCTTCTTTTAACATATTTTTTTTGTATTACTCGACATTTCCTCTCAATGATTATTTTATTCCGAAGCACAACCGGAAGTGCACGTCTAAATCCAGCTGGCTCGACGTGAGTGGAAGTGCGTGACTGAAGGGGTGATTACGGAAATAACTGCTTAGCCAGAATCAAATAAATAAAGGATTAATATCGAGTCGCCACCTGTGTCAGCCTGTAATACTGTCCACAATGTCCAGGCAATCCAACCGAACAACAGACAGCAAGAAGATGGTAGGCGAATCCCGCAGGATTAACATCAGTCAAAACCTAGCTAGCGAGAATGCTAACCGTAGGCTAGTAGCGAGCATAACATCTGTACATTATATTTCTTCGAGCTTAGCTACATGACAGTCGTGTATCTTTGTTTGACAAGTGCGGCTGTAACATGAAGAGCATTTAAACTAGTTGAAGCAGTGTTTCATTCATTGTGTAACACGACTGGCTTTGACAGGAAGTGGAGTTCGTCGTAGCACAGAAGCTAAACAGTTAGCCTCCGCAGCTGTGCAAACATTTAAGATAACTCTCCAAATGCAATACTTAAAATGCAGCTATATCAAGCATGCATATGCAACGCTACAGCTCTGTTATCATGTTTAACTATGAGACAGTTTTATTAACATTGTTGACGAAGTTGCATCACAGTTTGACAGCTGCAGTGAAGACATAAGCCTTTGGTTTGATCACTTAATATCATTATACATTAAGTTGATTAAAGTTTATATAATGTGCATTTTATTAATAATTTAAAAGTAAATTTTTAATTACTGCTGTCAGACATTTCAGCACCAGGAGCTGTCCTTAGCATGAGGTAATAACAGGAGACCTCCTGCTGCAGATAGTAGCCCTGTATGTTTTCACAGCTCTCTCCACATTGAATATATTGATTATTAAATGGTAAATTAATGGGGTTTATTAAACACACACTTTGTCCAAATTTAAGGTTTTTCACAAACTGAAGTGGGGCAGTGAAGTTATAAAATATATGGACCTTGTTATCATTTTTACTACTGGGCTACTGGCAACTATTTAAATGTTTGTTTGTTTTTTTAACTAATTTTCCTAGGATGCTTTCTGCTTTATTCATCTTATCCTTCAGGTTAACTTTGTAATATGTGTAAGAAGAATTGAAACATTTTTCTCCTGATCTGCTGTACATATGTTTTTGTTTACGATAATTTAAGGATCTTTATTTTTATGCTAATTAATATTCATTGCAACAAAACTTTGCCACATTCTAGTGGTTAAATGTTTGACACCCTTATTCCAGTGTGATTCATTTCATTTTATCAGCACAAATAATGTGAGAGTTCTGTTGTTTTCTCTGTTGTAGAACTCTGAGCTGTTCACTCTGACCTACGGGGCCCTGGTCACCCAGCTCTGTAAAGACTATGAGAATGACGAGGAAGTCAATAAACAACTGGACAAGATGTAAGTATCCCCGCTGACTGTCATTAACTGTGTTCACACTCAACTGTAGTTGACAAATAGTGTAGATACGAAGCAAGTGCACCAGACTTGCTGGTGCAAACAAACATGTCCGTTCATGATTTATTTTATTTCATCATAATGTAATTTCTTTTGTTTTATTAATTGTGTGGCTCTTTTATTTACCAGTAAACATCTGTTTTCACCCACTTTTATAATTTAATGCATCATTATCAGCAAAAGGTTTAATGTAAAACTAGATGTAGGCGAGTCTAATAGCAGATACTTGTGCTCATCAGTTCAAATCACTTTAATAACTAAGCTAGTGGAACTTCTTATGGGCATGTAGCAGCAAGGCTTCACTGTCACAATATATATCACATACCACCTTCAGATGTCCAGCAAAATACCACTACCAGACCATACCAAAGCAACCTACAGTCCTCCTGAATATATTGTACTTGAACTATCACAGGAGGCAACCCAGCTGTGCAAGTCCATGTTGGGTACATAAAAGGAGATACTTGCTTCCACATGTTTAAATTGATATTTTTCCCATTAATGAACAGAAGGGAATTGTCTCCCTGTAACTCACACTTTCACACTGCTGCCCTGTTCATTATGTAGACACAGAGAGATGGCATAATCAGGTTTCTTCTCTCACACTCGTGTGTCAGAGGTTACCCTCAGCTCTTGTATTTTTTTAGCACATATGGGTGTAGTAAGGAGAGAACACTGATGCTTTTATGAGAGAAAAAAAATGTCTGGAACGCGATGCTGGATCCCGTTCTCCCACAAAATAAGATTAAGAGAAATCGATGGGTTTATAACTCAAAAATTCAAGTCATCCCGTCACGTTGACAGGACTTTGGACTGGATGTGCTTTGCTTTCCTGGTTGTGCAGCAACCTTAAGCTCTCTCCAAGCCAAGTCATGA
This sequence comes from Epinephelus cyanopodus, assembly GCA_026686955.1. NCBI lineage: Eukaryota > Metazoa > Chordata > Actinopteri > Perciformes > Serranidae > Epinephelus > Epinephelus cyanopodus. The sequence continues at coordinate 28,894,970 of CM048931.1, forward strand.
TGAGACTTGTCTTACCTGGCCTTAGAAGGCAGTGAGTCTACACTGCCCACTCCGCTTGCTGGCCGCCAACTGGTCAGAGGCAGACCATGTTAGGAACGGGACGCATCAGTTGGCTTTAGATTCTGTAGTTAGGATAAATTGACTTGACCGTCTAATCATAATTATCATCATTTGCCAAGTCTGTGACCCAAAAATGTTGGGAGCATTTGGACCTGTCCTCTGTCTCATTACTGTAATTTTTCCTCTGTACTTTTCTTCAGCTGTGAAGGGAGAGAATGACTTTATCTCTGCTTCTCTCGCCTCTCTTTCTCTCTTTCATAGGGGTTATAACATTGGAGTGCGTCTGATCGAGGACTTCCTGGCACGCTCCAGCATCGGCAGGTGTCAGGATTTCCGAGAAACAGCCGATGTCATTGCTAAGGTAATTGGACTTTTCCAAGCCAATCAGAGCGTGACGATGGACTTCTCCCAAAGATGGGAGGGAGAGGGAGAAGGAGGGATGACAGAAAAAGAGAGATTAGCGAGAGATGTTGATAAAACATCCCAACAATTGATAATGGAAAGAAGGGGAGGGTGTTGGGGAGAAATGCTGATTGTGACTGAGTAGATCAGACAGAGTCCCAGTCTGCGGCCTTCTAAACTTGAAGCCAAGATCGCGGTCTACGTCGCTTGGCGTGATTAGTTACCTTGATAGTCAGAAGGCGAGGATTCACTTACACGTGGAATGAAATGTAATCTCATCGGTCAGCAAGGTGATACACATTCAGTGATACCCCTTCTCTGTTTCACTGTCCAGGTGCTCGTAGTTAAGCCTTAAAACAACCATAGCAGACATATTAATGTCTCTCTTGTTATTTACTGAATCACCTGGCCGATCATGTTACTGTAAGGGTATGTTGTACTTCCATTTTTCTCTCTGTATTTATCCCCAGCCTGTGAATTTGTAACATATCCTTGTCTGGTTTTGCAAAAGTCCGACTCCCCTCATGATTGATGGACATAAAGATGCATGCGGACAGTGAAAGCTGCTCTCAGGCCTGAGTGCGTGTTCAGCACTCCAGCTGTTTTCAAGGTGTTACTGCTGCCTGCTCGGGGAGTCATTCCACAGATGTAACCCCACACTAGCTCAGGGAACTGGCTCTCGGTCATGAGGAGAAGGGTCGTGTCTGTAAATGGAGGACCACTGTGGGACGGCGGTTTGGAGGGTGCCTTGATAGCCTCGCCTGAGGATATCATGTGACCTGTAGTTAAACTCTGAAACCACCTCAGTCATTGGTCAATAAAAAATATAGTATATTAGGGAGGTCATAAACAGAATTTTAAGATCATGACTTTGTTTTTCTTGGATTTATTCACACCTCTTAAGCTGTGGAGTTATTAACTAATATTCTGTTTTCAGTGTTTCTAAAAATACTGGCAAAGTCAAACCATTTTACATATTTAAAAAAAAACACCCAGTGTCACTGAACATTTTCATTGCTGTGACTTCAATTTCACAAGCCTGGGTGAGCTTTGATTTGTGCATGCGTGAGAAAGTATGCCGACATCACAGGGACAAAGTGCTGCGGGCGAACAGAAGCAACAGACATCAGGTGTGTGTGTGTAAACAGTATCAGGCTATTCAGCTAAATCCAACTGAGAAATCCTGCACGGTTTCCTTTTTTTCTAATTCACTCCTCGCTGTATTGTGGTTGCTGTAGGTCGCATTTAAGATGTACCTGGGCATCACCCCCAGTGTGACCAACTGGAGCCCGGCAGGAGATGAGTTCTCCCTCATCCTCGAGAACAACCCACTGGTGGACTTTGTGGAGCTGCCGGATAACCACAGCACGCTGATCTACTCCAACCTGCTGTGTGGGGTCCTCAGAGGAGCCCTGGAGATGGTAAGGTCAACATTCATCACTATACATTTAAGTTGAACTTGTTTTTTGTGTAACTCTGCAGCAATTTCACCAAGAGTGCAAAGAAATGTAAGTGATTTTGTGTCTGATTCAGGTCCAGATGGCCGTGGATGTGAGATTCGCTCAAGACACTCTCAGAGGGGACAATGTGACAGAAATCCGCATGAAGTTTATCAAGAGGATTGAGGAAAATCTCCCAGCAGGAGACGAGTGATGGAGACAGAAAGATCCAACTTCTCGTGTCTCATTTCGGGAGGACGAGGAACACCTTCACGTACAGACTGAGAAGACGAATGAACTGTAGGCAAAACTTCAACACTCTTCAGTTTCTAGTATCTTTGTCGTTGGGAGAAAAACGCTAGGAATTAGAAGAGAATATTGAGATTACCTGAGGAAAGAAACATTGTACACTATCCAAACACGACACAACATCATAACATGGCCCTGCTATCTGGAACATCTCATGAGTTAAAAAAAAAAGCTCCTTGGCACTGATCTGTGGTCCAGTTTGAGGGAAAGTTTTTGTAGTTCTGTGCCTGAATGGCAGCTGTTGCTGTTGATGAGAAGAGAATGCCTTGGACCATTTATCCGTCACCATGAAAGTCACTTTTTTTTTTTCATTTATTATAAAAAAATAATTGTTGCGTTTCTTTGAAGAATGATGTCTTTTCATTTTGCCATGTGTTGACTGTTTTTTTGTAGCGAGGCTGGAAACCCTTACATCATCATGTTTTAATGTTTGTCTTGTTTAAACTTTTTGTTTTTTAAGAAATCACACTCTATATTGCTGCCAATTATATGGCATGTTAATTTATGTTGGTGGATGTGTCAAATAAAAGTGACATATTTGATATGATGCTTTTCGCATGTGTTTGTGACTCGCGGTTTGCCTGTTGGGCAACCTGGAACAGTTTTACCTAGTCACACACATATATACACACTGAGTCCTCTGTACCACCTTGTCAGTTCTGCTTTAGTGTACTGTGTGAGCGTTACTCCTTTGGAGCACCGCAGTCGCCCAGCAAAGGCAAACAATAACAGACCTAATGCCTCTCTTATGTTTGTTCAGGGTACATGGAAGCAATCTGTGTGTGGGTGTGCGTGTGTGTGCAGAGAAACGACAGGCTGCCTTACTAAAACTCACCAGTTCTTGGTTCTGGTTGTCACACCTGTGAATGGCTTTACATCACCCCGAAGTAACGAACAGAACTTCTCATTTAGACCGGCTGCACACCTCGTCAATAACTGAAAACACAGGCGCCCATTCACACACACACACACACGAACACACTAATCATCCCTGGTCTTTCTTTAGAAGCGAAAATCTGGTCTGGATACCACGAAAACATTAGCCATGTTTTTCTTATTCTTCGCCTTTTTTTTTGTTTTATTGTGTAACAGAACAAAACATTAGTACCAAACTCACGAGTCTGCTGAAAGCACTTAAGAGGATGAGATTGTCAGATAAGGATTTCCTTTTGGAGAAATCTGTCAGCTATTAGCTGCTGGAAACCTTCAGGCTCTACACATTTCTATTTTACAGCTGCTATTACATGAGCCCATTTCTGCTTTTACAGCTTTAGAATTCAGGCACTTGAAGTAAAGTTCCCTACAGAGCCACCAGAGGTTGCTATGTACATGACGTTCCACAGCTGCAGGCAGCATCGTTCCCAGTGCATGGCTTAAGTGGGTATTGTGGGAGCAAAACATTCCCTTATTTGTGGGAGTGAAAGCTGGAGCTGCCAGAAAACATAAATACAAGGTTCATTTTCAGATTATGAATATGGGAAGAGCGGACAATTCGCAGTAGTTGAGCGGAGTGTCCGGTGCCAATTTATGGACTCTAGCTTTGATTTGGCTGGAGATTAGACAAACGATGACAACATGCAGTCTTTGTACTTTGTAATGCCGGGGAAGATGTATTAGGATGGGATTTCTCAGTGTTATTTACTGTCTTAAGCCTCTGCCCACTTCTGTCTGGGGTATGCTCATTTAAAGGGATAAAGAATGGAAAGTGGAAGCACCCCGACGACAGCCGTCGGCTTGCAATAAGCCCGCTGGGCCATTAGGCGAGCTCTCAGCACATTACGTGCACATATCTATGCACCCTGTAGGCCCGTGATGTGGATGTTGGATGGAGAGCGGGCAGGAAATAGTTTTTGTGCAGAAGCTCGATGTAAATGACTTGGCAGAATTAGAGCCGTGTACCTGGGGGACGGACGGACAGCTGGCTTTGTGTACTTGTGAAAACCTGTATCACTCTGCCATATGCTCACAGGAATTTGACTCGACAAACACACACATGCACGCACACTGTACATGGGGGCCAAAGTGAGGGTGAATTTATTACAACCACTGTACTCACAGATAGGTGTTAATACACACTAGAAGGACCTTGTCCAAACACGCCAACAGGCTATTTTGTGTCTCCCACCACTTAAAGGTCCACAAATATGTCTAGTGAGAGTTTTGTGTTGATTGTTTTCACTGTTTTACCCATTAAACAAGAAGGTATTAAGACTACAAACTAACTAACGCTCTGTTATGACTTCACTCCTCATAACCTGTCCATCTGTGATTCCTATTTGCTAGCCTGCAGATGTTGTGGCAGAATGAAAACACAAGGAGGAAAAAAAAGATGTTGTTGTGGAGGCACTTAAGACTCTCTCTCTCTCCGAGCCATGAGGAATTGCTTCGAAGATGCTATTTTTATCTGTTGCCTAGGAGAGTGAAATTTCCCATCACTTATATCTCACTTGGAAACAGTTTGGCATCTCGCGTCAGCACACGCATCGTGTTTTATTTTGCTTCATTTTAGTTTATGTTATCATCATTAATGTTATTTATTGCAGCTGCCTATATTTTTCAGAAAACTTTATTAGGACAGACCTAGAAAACAAGTAGCAAATGTTACGGGCCCGAGACAACGTGCGCCGATCTGCTTTAAGCCAGCTAAACGTTTCCATGTGGCCTTTATGGGAAACAAATGGTGAAAGGCACGCTGTGACAGTAAAGCCCAGCGCACAGCCTGGTATTGACCTGCACTTATTGAATACCGCATCCCTTTCTTCTACCTCCACTCCATCCATTTCCATCCACCGCTTCTCTTAGTTTTCCCACTTTGTTTTGATCATCCCTGCTTTCTTTCCATTTTCTTAGCCTTGTTAATGTTTTGCTGATGTGCTGAAGGAAAAAGCCAGCAGTCTCTAAATCAAACAAAAGGATGTGTGATAGTCTTTTGGAAATGTCCCGTGCCTGATGGGAAATGTGGTGTCTCTCAGGTGAGGTAAGGACCGGCTGACGATGCAGTCACCCGGGATTTCCAGAGGTTTCCGGAGTGTGTTTTGTGTCTGCTCAGTGGAAAGAGTGGAGATGACAGCAGGATGGACAGCACTCTTTGACAAGAGAATGCAGAGAGTCAGCAAACAAGTGTGCTCATGGTAAAAATCCCAGACGGACTGAATAATGTTCCCGGGCAGTGAAGCGGTGGGAAGAGGTGGTTGATTTAATGAGCGTGTCTCTGGTGTGCACCTGAAAAGATGCTCACATGAACACGAGAGTTGTTACATAATTCACAGGCTCTACACTTGTCTGCTCAAACACATCCTGTTGTCTGGGGTGAAAGTGAGAGTTTAGCGGTTTGAGGGGATGTTCGTTTGGGATCTATGTGCATAAACACCAGTAAATAAACGTGGATGTGGTTTTGAGGGGTAATTATGAGTTGATTTGGTATTCAGTCACATTATGTACCCACTGAAATCTGCTACAGCATCTGCAAGCCATTTGGAATATGAATCATCACCCACTTCCAGACAAACTGTTGAGCACTTCCTATAAATCTAATAACTCATGCATTGCTCAACCGTTTAGCACGGACCACACATCCAATAGAAAGTGAGAAGTTTTTAGGCCTCCTGAAGTTATGTTTGGGTCATCAGGATTGTTGGCAGGAAGGGTGAAATGAGAAACAAAACGAGTGAAACACACCTCTCTGAGCTCAAAAATAAAAGCATGGATCGGATCCAGCTAACCCGTTCAATGAAATCCTGGATCACCAGTGTCACAAGGGATTCGTGTTAACAAAGAAAACATCTTTTCAACAGGAAGACATGTCAGGTTGAAGTTGGTCCAAAGCTGGGTCTCTTTTCTGTCTCGGCAGTGACCTGGCCTGTTCCACGAGGGTTTCAGCCGGAGCCCTGGACGACGCCGAGCCATTTAATGCCTTGTTTTTAGTTTTTCCTCCTTCCCTTTCTTCCAGGCTTTTTGGATGGGAGCTGCTAAGCTGCCTTCACTCTGCTTCCAATTTCCTCTTGCTCTTTTGTTCTTCCTCTTTTCTCCAGGATCTGATGAAGAGGAGTTTTTAGACGTTCCTGATGATACAGGTTTTACCCGTTCCAGATCCTCTTTATCTTTCAGCCTCATTTTCCCACAATACGCTCAACTTTTGTCTTGTTTTTCTCCCTCTTTTCTTCCCCTTTTTCCTGACCCCGCAGCCGTTCGAACTGGAGTTTATGTAACAGCGGCAGAACTTTCCAGCTTGGAACGGCCTCACTTGAAGATGGAGCAAGGAGAATGAGTGGGAGAGAAAGAAAGAGAAAAAAAAGTGTCATGTAATATTACACTGGCGAGCGCTGAGGGCAAACGGCACCTCACCTTTGACTTCATTATTCCAGGGCCTTTTCCTCTGCATGCACATATGTAAGCATATATTTATATCACTCTCCCAGGCAGTTACAAATACGTTAATTCCAATTGAAAAGCAGGAATGTGAAAGTCCTGGTTTGCCCTGGACTAAAATCAAACCAGGCTTCCCTCCCAGAGCACAGGACTGCCTGGAGGCTGCACACCAGCTGCACTGGACGGGATATCACCGCTCACCACTGCCAAGCATGAACCGCGTGTGTGTGTCACATTAAAATTTTGGAGTGACAAAACACACACCATATATTGATTAGAGCGAAGCACTTCTGGTGACGCATGTCTGCCCAGCAGGTCATCTATCTAACTCTTAAAGCGTGACATCCGAGCTGATATCACTGCATAAATCCAGACACCAGCCCAAGGCTTTATGTCTTCAGCAAGTCATTTATTATCCGCCCACTTCAAGCACCTTCACCGCTAGTCAAAGTGATTGTAAGGGGTCTGGATGTCCTATTATGCAGGCTGGACATTTCAGTCTGTGAGTATGACTTTCCATATAAAACACCTCAAGCTGTCACAGTGGAGAAGACTGACTGGAATCTGACGTGTGGAGGTTCATGAAAAATTCCCAGTGTGGGAGATGCGTGATGGGGCATTATTAACGATATTTCCTTTCAACTTTTGTATGAATTTTATCTTTGAAATGTTTCCAAAGAAAATGAAATGTACGTGTTCAATAAAGCTTACATGTTGACCCGTATCACTGTCAATTAAACACATTCAACTCAAGGCTTTGAAGAAATCAGGCAAGTGTAAAGATGAAAAAGAAATGCACTGAAAATTACTGCACAGCTATTGGGTTCCCACATTAGCATTAGAGCTGTTACTTTCCCAGAAATTTTGAAAGAAAAAGTAACCTATAATTTCCTCAGATTAAGCCCAGTCCAAAACTAGGTTGTATAATAGACTTTGCTCCATCCATTCAATTCAGAGGTTGGTGTTGTTCATTCAGCATTCCTTACTAGCTCCCCACATTTTGCGTTAGTGAAGAGACTAACAATTGGGAACATGAGCCATTTGTTCCCAACATTAAAACAATACTTGGAATTTTGAATAAAACGTGATTCCTGAAACTACCATAACAATAGATAGGACATTTGTGGGACATTGTAGTGGTCATATGAACTGCAAACAACAGTCAAGGAAATGCTTAGCTGTTGAATAATTTGTAGCCAGACCAGACATACCGAACCTGTCACCATTTATTCACCAAGTTCATTTTCTTTCATTGTGTCATTTACATCCTGACAAAGATTTCTTTACTCCTCACAGTGGAAACAGGACTGACGTTAGCTGTCTGCAGCCTGACAGCAGCTCTGTGAGGCTGTAAAAACGTACAGTGGTGCTTTGAGCACCAGGACGGTAACATCCTCACAGTGACAGTATTAACATGCTGATGTGTAGCAGGTGATATTTACCATGGTCACTATCTGAGTTTAGCATGCTAACAATTGCTAATTAGCATTGAACACAAAGTACAGCAAAGGAATAATGGCAATGATATTAGTTTTGGTTTAAAAAAAAGTGCTGGAGGAAATTAAGCTTTGACCGGCTGTGGTGTTAAAACCAGCCTCCAGTGTATTTTAGCATTTTATAATATTTCATATTCTAAGTCATGTCCAGACAGTGCTGCTTAGCCACACTGGTCAGCAAATATTTTCTGACACATAGTTTTGTGCTCAAAGTGAAAAATAGATATAATATTGTTGCTAAAAAGTCATGAGTCATCCTCCAAGCTTATAAACATAATACACATCGTTGTAAGCTAGCCAGCAAATTAATCTTGTATAGTTGTAGCATTATTCATACGTCTCTGTGTAGTTGTGTCCAACTTAGTTTAGTGTGTTGGTTATGAAGTGAGTGTCTTTCTCATTCCCTCTCTTCTTTACCGTCTCGTGGCTACATGGCACCGCAGGATTGATCGGCACATTACCAAGGTTTTGGCACATGTTGAAAGTTTGCACTGTCCACCAGAAAGTTAGATCCTCACCCTCTTTAAATATATTCAAAGCCCGGCTAAAACCCATGTCTTCATCATGAGAACATATTGTTTGATATACATCTTTTTCAATGAATTTGCTCAAGACAAACTCTGCTGTCTTGGTTGATTATCTTTCTTGTTGTGCATAATTGTATCCACTGTAAAGCACTTTGATCAGCGATTGTTGTTTTTAAATGTGCTCTATAAATAAAGTCGACTTGACTTGACTTGACCAGCACTGCGGCCTCCAGCAGAACCTGGGAAGTGCACAACTTTTCAGTCAGAAAGTTGAAAAAAGTCCCATTAGAGTAACAAAAAAATAATATGAAAAAGTATCACACTGCTGCCTGGGGCGGTGTTGTTACTGCGCTGAGGCAAGAGCAGCCCATGCCCTTCCAAAATGTCCCATAACTACGTTTCATACAGCAGACCTCTGCAACAAGTCTGCCCTTCCTGCAGTGTGCTGTGTCGCTGTGCAGTGGTGTGACTCCTTGTGCAGCAGCAGCCAAATGGCGCCTCATCAATACACAACCAGCAGCTGCAGCAGGAGGAGATGGTAAAAATGAGAGCAAGTGAAAGAGAGAGAGTCGGTGTGTTTTGCTAATTATTGTCTCATTTCCGTTCTGATAAACAGTAGATTAATCAAATTAACTGTGTTATTGCTGTTTTCCAAACTACTGTAGCCACAAACTCTTTGGTATAGTAATGGATTAATGTTATGAATGACTATTAACCACATCCCCATTCAGAGAGAACGTTAATTCAGTCAGGAATACTCCGTCATTGATTTAACCTTTTATTGCAACAAGTGGAAATACAGTTGTGTTTGGTGCTGAGGGCTCTGCTCTTTAGGTGCTCCCTGGATTAGACAAGCAGCATGCTATGCCAAAATAGGGAGCGCAATGTTAGGACTCTGAATTAGTGAGGAGGTAAAGCTTTGCCAGCAGCAGTGTGTGGCAGCGTTAGTGTAGCAGGGATCAGTGAGTGGGAAGCCATATTTAAATGGACCACCTTGTGTGGGAATGGGCTGTGATTGGTGTGTGACTGAAAAGAAACAATGATCTATTTAGCCGACTGTCATCTGCGAAACAGGAATCAAAACAGGCTGAAGGGGGGCTTTTCATACAAAGTTAGGGCGTCACCAAAGTTATTAAGATTCATCCTGTGGGAAACACATTTCTGTACAGAAAATCATGACAGTCTGTCAAACACTTGTTCACTCAAATGTCAACCTGCTGATGTATGAACCATGAATGTCTGCACAAAATGTTGGGCCAATCCATTCAGGAGATGTTGGGATATTTTACTGGATATGTGTAAAATCTGGCGCAAGAGAAACAGTCAGGGGATTACCAGAGTCAGCAGGATTTATCCTCTGGGGACCATGCATGAATGTCATGAGTGTCCACCCAGTAGCCTGACTGTTCAGATATTTGAGCGTGGACCAAAGTGGCAGAGCGACTGGCATCATCGTCTCCAGAGCTCTGCTGCTAGTGTGGCAGATAAGAGCAGTGCATTTGTCCTTGTGACTCTGATTCTCTGCTTTCTAACCTTTGTCATTAATGATGACGCCAGACAAGTGTTCACACCGTGACTGTAGATATTACTTTCATCAGGTGTTTTTACATCCTAATTTGGCTGGAGTCTCTGGTGGCGTGTCTGCCACACTGCGAAGCCTTCAAAGTCTTTCTCTTGTTGCCGAGTTCAAAAGCTCCTGTTCACCTGCTGGGCAGTGACACAAAGGCCTCAGGGTGATGAGAAATTGTATGTTTTGGGCCGTGTTCATTGGACAGACCAATATGCACAGAGCAAGCCTGTTTACTGATCCACGTGAAAGATGTAGTGCTCACACATCGCACAGCAGGAGTAATTTTCTCAGCCATTATATGACCTGTCATGAACGTCCTGTGCTTCCAGGTCTATGATGTTGCAAAATATATGGTTTTACCTAAATGTAGCTACAGTATGATTTATGCTAACAATGTGGGTTTGTGAGCCGCCATTAGAGGGGATGTTGTCGATACAGGAAAGGAGTTGTACTTCGCTTTGTATGTGTCAGAGAGAGTGCAAGAGGACATGTATGTCCTTCAACTACAACTCATGCATACATATATTGCTGATGCATAATGGGAGTGTATTCCCAAATGGCAAGGTCCGTGCCAAACATGTGTAGCTGAAGGTTCAACTTTTGCCTTTCCCATTTCCTCGCTCATGTCATTCAATAATGTGAACACCGCGCCAAAAGTTCTTTTTAATTTTTATGGCGTTGAAATCATGATGTTTGTGTCGGCGTACGTGCATACATATTGTGGAGGATTTCTCCCTACACACGTGTACATGTGTGCATCTGCTTCACCTATGCGCCTCCCTGTGTGATTTCCTTACTCATTCAATGCGGAGGTGCTGAAAGCGCTCTCGGCGGGCCTCATAACGCACAAACCTTTTTTCAATTACCGGCCAGGTTGGGCTCAGTGGTGCTTAGATCTACTGTAAATCTGACCCAGACAAAACACCCACTGGGTCCTGCTCCAAGGGGACAGATAGAGAGAGGAAGAGGGAGGAAGCTGTCAAGAGCGGTGTAGCATTTTGTCGGATGGTTTCCGGGCCTCTCCTGCTGTAGGTCAGCGTCTGGCCCTCCGACTGTCAGCATCCACGTCAGTTCGCCAGTTAAAGGACAGTCATATGGTTTCATGAAGGGAGAGATTAAAAAGCCAGACAGTTTCTGATCTGTGTGGCCGTGTTACAGCCACACACATGTAGGCACGACGCCACAAACAGTCCCACACGCAAATATCACGTCTCTCTTTGTACTGACTGGACAAGAAGCAAGCCTCGTGTCAGCAGGAAAGTGTCTTGTTTTTAGTAAACAGCGCTACAGCCGACCGTCACCCAGTGAGATTCTCTTTGTGTTTGTTAGTCTTTCCAGCCCGCTGTCATCTGAGCATGCTGTGGTTTGTGTTTCACAGTAACTATGAACCGATTTCGTTGTTAATATATTGAGAAACCATGCAATTATTTCCCATTTCCCCTTCTTTAATTCTATGAAAGCGTTTCTTTGATTCAGAAATTCAACCATAACCGGTTAAACCAAAATTGCATTCTGAAGAAAACAAAAGAAAGTGAACTGTAATCACTGAAAACAATCTGTTTTCAGCATACCGCATTAGGTTTCTTTTGTACTCGGTATGCAGCATGCACCATGGAGACATTTCTAGTGGACATAAAAGCCAGTGGAGCTGATTGAATGAGACCTGGATGTCCTCTGAGATGTACTTTGGAAGGCAAAAGCATGACTCCAACTGCATGGGAGCATCCAACATTCACATTTTTCTCTCAGCTTTTATCTCTCCTTTGTCCTTCTCTGTTTTATCTAATTCTTGGCAGGTGTGAATGATTTCAGATAGATGATGCTGTGAGAAAAATATAGACATGCTGTAGCCAAGATCAAAGTGATGACACTTTCCTTTGAGCGGTATGTTTATCTGGCACGAGCATGGACTGTATAAGAGAAGTGGACGTAGCCTCCAGGTCTGAAAAGTGAAGCCAAGGTGGAAGTGCCTTAAACCTGCATTCTTTCTATCAGCCAGCAGGTTGTGACTCCACTGGTTGCTGAAAGAAGTCTGACTGTATAGAAGTCTCTGAGAGAATGATCCTACTTCTTGATTTATGACCTCAGTAAACATTTTTCTCAGGAGTTTATGGTCTCAATTTTGCCTGTGTCCAGACCTTGAATCTGCCCACTCCACTGAGTTCGAATTGACTGATTCTGGTTTGGCATTGTGACGTGAATCAGCGGTTTCTCGTGTGAAATAAATAACCAGTTAGAGCTACAGGGGGACGAACAATGAACCAATCAGTGCCATGGGCAGGCCTAATGCAGTTGTCAATCTGTTTTCAAACGTAGGCTGTAGTCTGTGTGCAAGTGTAGGCTGATCCACACACAGCTAAAGGTTTGTTGTTATTTTACAGTGAGTGTTTTTCCATCACTCAGCAGGGCAGGTAGAAGAAGTTTACCTGTTGGAGGTGAGCTGTTTGCAGAGGTGCAGTAAGAGCCTGTCGTATGCAGCTCTTCTCCAACATCTCACCATGGTTGTTTCTGCTTTTAATCTTCCTCTCTGTGATATTAGTAGATTCTTTTTTATACAGAAAAGTCACTAATTTGACAATAAACACATTTAATATTCTTAAAATTCTTCACAATAAAAGTCTGCTGTTATTTTGCAATGTAAAAGCTTTTATTGTGAAGCAGCAAAATAAGAAAACGTTGAGTTTTCATTGACAAAGTGAACATGAAACAGTAAAATAAAGCACATATCTAAAGTAAAAACAGGACGAAGGAGAGAAACTACACTCCAAACCGCAGAGATTCAGTTAGAAGCTACAAAAGTACTGAGATCTGATACACAGAGAGACTTTAAAAAAACATCTTCTCACTGGGCTCCTGCACAAACAGGAGTTGAGTACGGCAATCCACACTTGTTTGAGGGGGAGACAGAGGACATGTCCTCTCAATATCGCCCGACATTATAGTTTGTGTCATTGCTCAGCTCCACGCTGAAAACCCAGGTATGTTGTCATGGCTACACATCAGCGTAGACTTAAAATGAGGTTAGATTCAGGTGGATACATTGGTTTCTTGTGATTGGTTAGGGAAAACTGAATTACCCTCCCGCACAGAAAGTAATAAGAGTGGACGCAATGTCAGACTGAAAATGGAAACGTAGTGGAACGAGTTGACAGTCCTCTCTTATATCAGCAAAGTCTCACTTGCTAGTCTTCTCCAATACTGCATGATGTTCATTCATTAAATTTTGGTCCTATTCAGAATGAAATAGATGATAAAGCAGGGTAGAGCTTGCCTACCATGTGAACGTCAGGAATCCAGTTGTGCTACTGAAGTATAGAGGCTATTTGAAGACTATGTCAATATGGAGAGTTAAGAAAGTCGCATATTGATTAACTTTGGTTTACCACTAATTATCTGATGTGCATAGGTTTATACCGGTACAGTTACCATTTTGAGTTCCACAACAATCCTGTTCTAATGTGTTATGTGTCTGTATATACATGTGTAAGGTGAATCACTGTTCTTCAAATAGGCTTGATGTCCTTTTCTTTAAAAAGACAAATTTACAGCTTTAATTTCAAGGAGTACATTGATTGTAAGGAACAAAACATTTACTGGGAACAACCCTAGTTTGGGGGTGACTCGTGGGTACCCTTCATTCAGATATCTCTAGGTGAGAGTTTAAAGGAGCCTTTTAAAACTGTTTTTTCCCTAGACAAAATTAAGCCTAAGTTTGGAGCATGATTGAACCCGCTGTTTGACAAGCTATACCAACACGTGTGGTACCAATGGATGGCTTGGGCTGTGTATCCCTCACTTCACTAGTTTAAAAAATGAGTGCGCAACAGCCTCTTAAAAACAGTAATGTTAGTCTTCGATTATTTTTGTATCAGGGGTCCATGGCATATAATCCCAAGCTCTACCCTCCCATCCAAATATGATCCCCTCTGGCTTCAAAATACCATGACGATGACAAAATGCCAAACATGAGGCTTTAAAACGTTAGTCCACAAAGCAATAGGTCAGGACGTCCACTTCTTTTGTACAGTCTATGGGCATGTGCAGCCAGTTTATGTTTTTGTCCACATGGCAGTGATTCCAAATTTTCTTCTACGGCTACTTTTCTAACCACAATTCAGAGCCTTTAACATGATTACTCTCTAACTATGTCTATAAAAGCTTTTTCATGATTTATTTCTCGTAAAATCTGAGAATGAATCATTACTGTGTGGCTTTTAGGATGGCATTGCTGGTCAACCAGTCGTTCCGCCACTGTGATCCAGAGTGAAATATCTCTAACACAACTGGATGGTTTGCCATGAACTTTTGCACAGACATTTGTAGGATGTTACCCTTTTCCTTTTCTGGGTACAAACTGTCAAGTCCCCACTGAATGAAGTGTAATCACTTTAATGATCAATTAACCTTCGTTCAGCACCATCGTCATGGTCAAATTTAAAAATGTCCATTGTGTTAAGTGCTAATCAGCAAATGTAAACATGCTGACATTAGCTTTTAGCTCAAGGCACAAGAATAGCCTCACAGAGCTGCGAGCATCATTGAGGCATCTGTTCAGTGTAAAATGTGATCAGTATCTACCTGCAGAACTAAATCAGGCAACTTGGGATGTGCTCATGCTGCAATTCAGTTAAAACACTCGCTACTCTAACACCTGAGGCCAGAGGCAGCAACCATCCTGATGGCGACACCTCGACCATGAATGCTTGATCCGCTAGGGTGGACCTGGTAATGGAAGCTCAAAGAATGGACTGTTCAGAGACACAACCCCCCATTCACACCCAGCTCCGGTGCTGCATGGTCTGGTTCAACTTTACAACATGAAGGGGGGTCTTAAAAACATGCCCTGTCACTACTCAACCTCCCAAAAATGTCACACACACACACACACACAAACCTGCCCATGGCTCACCAATCTTTGACACGTGCCGGGAGAAAGGTGGAGCTGTAGTTTGAGCAAGGTATTTATGATATCATGACATCATCAGGCCAGGTGATGGAGTGCTGTGTCATGCTTTGTTTGGTTTTCCAGCGCTAACCGTATTAGCAATAACACCAGCTCTGGGAAAACATGTCAGTGGAGGATATAACTGAGATTGGCCCACAACGGCGAGGAGAGGAAAAGAACATAATAACCCGGGGGGTGAATGTGTTTGGAAAAAATTTGTATTCGAATGTAAGTGCGTAATTATAACAAGGTGCCGTCAATCACAGTTTCACCTCCCTCCACCAGTGCCTTCACACTCCAGTGACCCCTGGTCCCCTTGCACACACCACAACACTAACACAGTGCTGCTTGTGACACATGACATACCTCTCAGCACCTTCATATTCAACAGACTGTATAATGGTCACACACATGTACTGTGGAGTCAAATACAAACCTGAAGTTCATTCGCTTTAAAGGACTGTGCAAGTTGTTTGAAATGTTTCAGCTCATTTTAACTACAATATAAACAGAAATCACATTTACGGCCTCATTTTGACAAAGAATTTAATTTCTTTTAATTTGTGTTTTCTGCTGTTGGTTTCAGTTTATTAGTGAAAGCTACAGTAATGGCTTGAAAGGGCGATCTGTCACAGCAAATAATGTATTTTTAAATCAACTTGTTTCTTTATTTTGACAAAGTTATGTGACAAAATAATGCCACTGCAAGCAGAGCCTGCTCACGGTAAATGTTAATTATTCCAACATTTTGATTTAAAAACAAAAACACCTTTGACCAAGTTTGCTTATTGTTTGTCCTCTTCAATTCAAAGAAGGATTTCACTGCTGGAAAGACGGCTTTAATAAAACAAGGATGTGTTTGCAGTGCAGAGACACAAATACTTTTGAAATTGGTGCTACAGACGGAGAAAACCTACATCTACCAGAATGCTGGTGTCACCCTGCTGGTGGGTGACAAAATGCAAACTCGTCCATTTGAAACAATGGTGGCTGGCTAGCAAGAAACAATTTCATTTTTCAGTTAAACAATCAAGACGAAAATGACTATGCACTTGATTTACAACAGGTCCTGAAAGCCTCTGCTCACAGATGCATCACTTTGTGAAAATAGGGACTTCAATATCATTAATGAAATAAAAAAAATACTGTGATTGAATATATTAAGCAAGTTAAATATGAGTAAGGTATTTTGGTAGTGTCGAACAAGCAAAAACCTTTGCAGAACATGAAGTACGGGGGGTCAGAGGGAGCTTGACTCCCCTTAATAAGACAGGACTGGAGTTCACCTGCAAACATGGTTTATGAGATTTTGGTGGGTGAGGGATGAGCTGGGGTCTCTAAAATATTGACAATATGCATTTTTTGCCATGCATTTACATTTTTCTGTATCTTGTCATTATGGATTATGCACACAATTAGGCTGTTATTGATGTATGATTCATGCAAGAGGGTGATTCATCACTTTTTCACTTTGATAAAGATACCAGCATGCTAAGCTTGCCTTGAATATCAAAGTGACCGCACAATATCATGTAACTTAACTCACTTTAACTCAAAGATCAGAAAAAAATCAAACTTTCTTAGTCACTAGGTCTGTGCATTTTTTTGTCGTCAGCGCATCAGATATGTCAAAAGAAAACAAGGAAACCTAAAGATTTAATGCTCATGAATGTGTGTGATTATAGGTTGTTTAACTGTTTACACCTATCCTTGTCTAATATGTGCAAATAACTATAGAAAAGAGTAGCTACCCCCCTAAAAGAGAATGGGCTCCCATGAAAGCCATGGTATAGTCCATACACTGCCTAAAAGGTAGTTTTATGCAGCTTATATGCTATGACCAGAATGGCTCCTTATGTCCATGAACAGGAATCATTAAAGAGTGGAACAAGCTGGAGTGAAAGGCTATTGGATTTAGTAATTAATAAATAAATAAATGGATGGATGAATGGGTTGTCAAAGTGTAACCCAGTGATCTTTTTTATCCATGATTTAATCCCTTCTCTGCACAATAAAAACAAGTTTGAAATTGAGAGAGCGAGCATGACCGCCAATATTTATAAAAATAACAGAATGACTGTGGTCGGCGGTGTAAGGTGTGGATGCTTGAATCAGCAAGGAAAGAATGACAAGCATAGTGGAGGGTTCCACGAAATAAATGTGAGTCATTCATTAGCACCTCTTTATAGGGTTGTGTACCTCATTTAAAAAAGGTACACTGTGCCTAAAAATAGGAGCGAGTAACATGTTTGGAAAACTGCATCTTAGTTTTCCATTTTCACATTTTAGGCACTTGTGTAAAGTGTGTGACGGGGTTAAAACCAAAATGATGGTGGTGTGATGTGTCTTTGACCACATCACACCACCTGTAGACCCGCCCTCACTACTGGTGTTCTAAAGGCCAAGTAGGCCTGTAGCACCAACCAGCACCTCCAAGGAAATGCATCATTATTTCCATCTCCTGAAAGGGTTTGAATCCATATACGTCCTATTGTGTGTGTGTGTGTGTACAGTGTGTCCTTATTTGTCGGTAATATGGAATCATTTAAGATCAAATACAATCAGTGAACTTTCTGTAAGTCGACAGAGACAGCCACACGTTGGAAGGACAGTACGATGGTGACAATGTTTCCTGTCGAATGTTTCCATTTCAGGCGCCCAAAGAGGAGGAGTGTGCTGTGGCTGCCTCGGCTGACAGATGCGGTCACTGTAGGAAAAGGAAGAGGGAAGCACTTGTTTGACCTGTCAACTGGGCGTAGGAAATGTGAATCGTCATCTGGGGCCGTGTCAGGTCAGGTCAGTCAGTCTGTGCTGTTACACCTTACAACAGACCCTGATCTCTCTCAGTTTGTCTCACTCCCAACTCGCCAAATCCCAACGATTGGTCAGTGGCCCTCCGCATCTGATACGGACACACTGAGGCACCCTTTAGCAACTGTATGAGCTGCACTGGGCAGTGGCATTGTTTGATGCTCCGAGAAATTACTGTAGTGTAAAGAGCAAGAATGTCAGCATAGGGTGGGTGTGAGGGAGGCGGATGGATGGGTCAAAGAAACACAGGACTTTCACCTGCGAGACCGCTGTTCATCTCTTGAACAGCGGAGGGGTATTTAGAGCATCATAGTTTGACATGTAGGGTCACTGACCAAGCGTCAGTATTGGACGAGTTGGGAATGAGAATGTTTTTTTTTGTATGAAAGTTAGCTTTCATCAAAACTAAAAAATGTACAGTCAGAAATAGTGGTGCTTGACCAGGTACAACTTGTTATGTACATATAGTTAGCGATGAGAAGGACGGCTTTGTCACAGGGGGTAGGATCAAATCTGACTGCTAAAGTGTTAATAGCAATTCCAAACAGCCACAGGCTACAGACGGTGGTATGAAAAGTCTACTGTCTCAGAGGCAAGACTTTGATAACCCCTCAAATGGGTTAAGGCTACAGTATGAACGCGCTGCCTTGAAGGTGTTCACGGTGTTGCACTCCAGGTACTGTGGCTTTCCAGTTTTGCCTTCAGGAGGTGTTGCAAACCAAATTCAGCCAAAAATCTGCCATAACAAATCGTCTGTCTTCTGCATAGGTGGAAAAATTGGCTTTAATGCAGCGTCTGTTGCCGGGTTTATCGGTCTAATCTAATTGAGGCTACTGATTGGTTTCTCTTGACAAACTTTGGTGGGAACGGATCTGTCACAGAGATCCCCAAAGGTAATTATGAAATCAGTGGTGCGAGATAATTGGCTTCTATTATCCTCGTCTGGATGAGTGAGGACAAACAAAGCTGTCCTGCAGAGGAGGGGAACAACGGTCATCCCACCGCCCATATTACCTTCGCCACTTTTGAGGTGAAACTGGAGAAGACATCCCATGCTGTGGAAGATTGTTGGCTCGCAGAGGGGATCAGAGATGGGAGAGGAGATTAGAAGAGAAATAATTTGGCAAAATTGTTTAATAGAGGCGTGACACACTCTGGATAGAGGGTGGATTAAAAAATTGAATTGGATGAGGTCTGGCCTCTGTACATGTAGAGAAACCACAGCAAATCTTATATCCATTAAGTCATTCCTGAGCAGTTTTTGGCAAAATCCACTGATTCATTTTCCTCTTTACAATATCCCGCTCCGTCCACATCTCCTACTCGCTCAGCTTCCCTTCTGCATCATTTTCTCTCCATGGTATTATGGTTTCAAAGTGATAATTCCAATTTACCTTCATGGTTTTGACACAGCATAAATCTCTTCCGCTGGTCTTCAACATGGACTTAACGCAGCATAGCAGGCCCAGCCCAAACGCACTTTCTTTCATAAACCTCTCGATCCTATTTCCCAGACTATTATGCTTGCATATTTCAATCGGCGTGGAGCGCAAGTGAGGGGTGGAGGAGGAAGGGGCGAAGGGGAGGGGGACGAGAGAGGCGAGGAATGAAAAACACAAGGAGGTCAGCAAGAGAGACATTTCTTTCTTTCACACCATGTGTTACTGTAAGATATTCATTTCCTCTGCGATTCCTCTCCCTCCCTCCAGCCTTTTGTTTTTCTTCTCCATCACTGTCAGTGTGCACTGGCTGAGGTAGTCCAGGTCGCATCAAGTCCACTGGATCACGTCTCTATCTTGGATCCATCCCTCCAAATCGGTTTCCCAAATTGTGAACCGTGCAGAGTGCAGCTGTGGTAACCTGAGAGCTTTCTGTTGTAGTTCTGAGCCGCCAAAGCCCATTAAGAATGAGCATGTTTGACTTCAGAGCCTGGTTTTGCGATTTAGCTAAAGGGACAATCTTATTTATCAAATCGAATCTAGATAGAGATCTGTTGACTTCATGTGAGATTTCTAGTCAGGCTTGGATTGACTGTAAGGTAACATGGCAGCAACATGGTCTGCTAACAGCGCTCTTATTTGTAAGCCAATGAAATGTTATTAATCTATGTCAGGCAGTAATTAACAGATTCTTTAACAATCAAGTCAAATAGGGAAAGAATTGAGATTTCCCCTCGTTCCCTCATTTCTGTTCCATTATTTTCTTTTTCTCTTGGTCCATTTCTAACCCTCGGCCTGTCCCGCCTCTCCAGTAAGCCCAAAGTTATTATTTAACAGCGCAATATGTCTCCGACTTAAGACATTCTCATCATAAAATCATAAATACACGACTGTGGTTGTATTTCAAAATGCAAAGCATTCTGGCAGTCCAACAGTGGATGTAAGTCATTCCATGTGGAGGCGAGGGTTGCTGAGGCTCAAAGTGTCACATGCTGCTGTTGCAGCTCTTTGGTTCCCATGCACAGTAGCCAAGGATCCTCATTAAATCTTGTGTTTTCATTTAAGTCTTAATGCGCTGTCACTTATTGGTTACATCATCGAAACCAAGCAAAATAAGGAACAGGATGTTTTTGACATCCAGCCTGATGCAAATGTAAACCATCTTTGTACCAGAGGTACCGTGTTAAGCAGATCAAAGGTCATAGACGCAGGTCTTCACAAACACTTTAATAGTGGTTTGATCTGCTGACAGGAAGCTGATGTGTCACGTCTGTGCCCCATGTATTTCAGGTTTAAAGATGACAAAGGGGGGAAATAGGGAAACTGTGTGATCCTGACACTCATAAATAAGTTATAGTTGCTAATTTGTCCAGACAAACTGTAGAAGTTGAAGCTACCTAAACAGGGAAAATGTGTTTTAGCAAGCTACAGGTATTTTGTTAGCATTTTAGCCTTTGGTTACATATCCTGGCACTGACTGTTTTCACCAGTGGTGGCCGTGGTTTTCAGAGTATGACCCATTGTGCTCTGTCTCTATTCCAGAGCAGTGTGTGCTGATCTATAGTACGAGCAATTGTCAACATTTAAGGAGTTTGGAGATGCATCTTGTTTAGACACAAGCACAATTGCAAGGAATACATTAAAAAGTGTGTTTATCTGCTGTATAAGCAGCAATCGTTAGCATGTCTGGCTCACCAACTTCCTTCTTTCAGTCGTAACCAAGCTTTACTTCCAAGACTAAGGAAGCCGGTGCTTTGCTATCACGGTTTAGGCTAATGTTAAGCCCCTTTTACACTGCCAGATTTTCCGCGAATGTTAGGCTGTTTTGCCAGCAAGCTGCGAGCGTTTAGATGGTGAAGAACGGGCCGACTTACAAGTGACTTTCCGAAAGGATTGACCAGCCGCAGCTTCCCTCCCACGTCACTGTTTACGTCACACGCTGAGCTACATGTTTTGTTACTTGCTCACGCTGCCCATTGCCTCCAAAAAGGTGCATTCCGTATAAACAAAAGAAGGTAGGCGGCATTTTGTCGCACTCCCTGATTTTTTTTATACTGCCAATGCTGAAAGAAGACTGATTGGGCTTTCCTGCAAATTTGCACAACTCCTGTTTAAAAAGGGCTTTAGCCTCTCTGTCCCACTCTTAATTGAATTTGGGACAGTCAGCTTCAGCTTCAGTTTTTTAGCATGATATCATGTGTGTATTTATCAAGTACGTACTTAAAATTCCTTATTTATGGTTCACATTAAAAAAAAAAAGTCAGCTGGAGAGTTTTCAACCAGCTCATGAAGCGAATGTTAGCTTAATTAGTCCCGATAAGCTGAAAGGAATTTCAAGTAGTAAATCTGCCACTGTTATCGCTGTAAACTGCATATAGTATGTGATGTTTGGAAAAGCGCATCGTTAATCACAACAGAGAATTTGTCATCAGACGATACCGTCGTGTTTTCTGAGGACGTCACCAAAGTATCGCTGGGATAATATTTAGCCAGGTGCTGAATGTGGATTGGGAGACGTTTATAGAGCTGAGTGCTTTATGGAATCCATATCCCTCCTCAGCGGGGCCCTCTTTGGGATCAGAGCCGCAACGCAGAGGTCTGCCTGCGCAGTGTCCCCCAGAGAGGGACAGAAAGAAAGGAGAAGATGGAGTGAAGAGGAAAGAGCAGGACACAATGATGGAGAGAGCGGAAAGAAAGTGAATACCAGATATAGACGGAGACAAATACCTCTGTGTCTGACAGTGACAGTTAAATCCAATACCTTGCGATGTTGTAAATCAGGCCCGTTACTCCTGCTATTTTTGAACAATTTGTAAGGCAGATAATCACATTTTGGATCGAGAGAGCTCCCCGGCACGCTGAAGTAAAACTAAAGAGCTCTGCTAAATTCCTGCCTTTGGAATTTGGATTCCTGTGTTTGGAGACATATGCTTTATATACGAGCCTGGACTGGGCCCACGCACTGCTTTATTTTCTTAACCAGACACCCACTGGCATGTAACGTAACTGTGGTCAAAAACAGGGAGAGATTTCAGCAGTGTCCAGACCCCACCCCATCTGCCGACGTCCATGCACGGCGCCTCGCCCCACGTGCTCTGCTCGTGCGTATGTGTCCGTGAAAGGGAGAGACGCCGAGAGATTCAGGAAAGAGAATAGTAGGATTTGGGCCCTACCAGAGGGCCACCTCGGTGGCTAGGGTTACCTCCACTCATTCTTCCCTCCCCTGTTCCCTCCTTTTTTCCACATGAACAGGAAAACTCTGGCTCTCCCTCCCTCTGAGTAGTGGTGTGTAACTCTATGTGTCTATGAGAGAGAGGTGGGTCGAGCTGGATCTGCTTGGCCTTGGGAAAACCACATACTCGAGCGTACCTAGCCTCCAACATGCTTCCCACAGAGAAACGCACATCAGGGACATCCACGGCCCCCTCATAAAATCCGCACCCCACTTTCATCTCCTCTATGTCTTTCTTTGTTTCTTTGTGCCTCTCTAGCATTCTCCCCTTCTTGTTTTTCTTAGGTTTCACCAAGTTTAGCATTCTTCCTTCCCTTCTTTCTTTTTCAAACGTGCAAACATGTCAGTGGTAATTCATGTTGATAGCGGCCTTTTGTCCAAATATTTCCACTGTAACTTTAACCAAGAAATCAATGGTAAATCCTTTTAATCGAGCTGTTTGCTGAGGTGGCCACAAAGTCCTGCTTTCCTTGGCTAGTTGGAGACGACCTGTTTAAACATACGCCCATCTCTCTGTTTAGAGTGGAGTTTTGGATTTAACCCCTCAGTCCTCCAGTCATCACACCTGATGGGAACAGATAGGCTGAATCTGCTTAAGCTGTCAGTCAGAGTTGGTCTTGGCTGCGAGTGCAGTGTGTGTGGGAGGTGTGTATGTGCAATGGATCTACAGTGTGTCAGTGTGTGTTTGTGTTGTGCATATGGTTTTGGGGTACAGAACGTAGGCAGGGATTGTGGGGGTCATCTGGATGTACTGTGATTATGTGGAGTGTGATGTACAGTGTTTGGAGCGCGAAGGGCTGTCGGCTTGCTGATAAGTTTGTTTAGGTTTGGGTTACAAAAATTACTTTGATAAGGTCAGAAATTGATTGTGGTCACATTTAAGAAAAACTGTCTCCAAGTTAAAAAGACTGAGGTCCGACCTCCTTCCTAAGACACTGTGCTGCTCTATAATATCACGCCTTTTATGCCTTCACTACTTAGAAAAGACAGTTGTTATTTGCATGACTACAAGAAGTCATTTGTCGCATGAACACTGGCTGCTTTTAGCGTTTGAACAAACAACCTGTGTTGTTGTTTCTATAGTGTGTGCTGCAGCGTGTTTAGCTGTGAGCTGAATGCTGAGCTATTAATGGCAAGAACTGCAGCCTTGTATCACGTTTAAGTACAGTGGCATGAATGAATGGAAATCTGTTAAAGGTCACAAGAACAGGTTAAAAAAGGATTAAAGAGGAAGCATAGAGCTTTACAGTGCCAGGACGCGTAAGGTCTTTACAGGTTACTCCCACTCAAGGGCCCGAAACTCAACCTGGGACTCGTATGGATTTGGATCCATGTTTTATTATGGTCAAACGGGTCTGGGTCCCATTCTATAATCGAAAATGCATAAGCGCTGTGCGTTTAACTTGCATAATAATTAGGCTGACTTAGGATCAGATAACAAGATTTAAAGTAAGGCACAAGAAACATGAAGCAGCAGTGCCAGCAAGTTGGAAACAGAGTGGAGGAAAGAAAGTGAGCACTGTTAAGTGTATTGCATGTGGCGGACTGTTGTGTTTTGTGTGTGTGTGTGTGGGGGGGGGGGGGGATCAGAGGAAGATAAATTTTGGTACTGTTTTGACCCCAGAGCCCTAACCAGTTTGGACCAACAAACGGTTAGTATGGCTTGTTTGGGCTGTCAATCAAATCCTAGTTTGGACCAAACAACTGAACCAAGACCGCTCGAAATGGTGGGTCTCGGTAAGGGATAGGCATTTTAAGTAACTTCCATATTCGAGTAGTCACACAAAGTTATTATAGAGTACTTGAGTACTCAAAAAACAAAATCAAATGTTAGCGTAAGAATGTAAATTAGCTTTGAATGGAAAAGAAGTGCAATTTGAAATTCACTTATTGAACAACTAGGCTTCAGTTTCTCTATTAAACCAACTGAAAGTTAACATGAAAAATTAGTCACCTTTCCGTCACTGCCCTTGACGTTATATAGGTTAGACGCAGCACTGAAGGTCACCGACTGTTCCCTGGTGCGGAGGTCACACTCCTGCAGCACTAGTCTTAAGATTAGGGTGCATTCACACCAGGATTGTCCGATTGGGCGGGGATTGCCGAAAAATTTCACACCTTCATTTGGTTCGGTTCACTTTCACACTGCGCTTTTTAAAGCGGACCAAACCGCCTGGACAACATCACGCAGTTACAACAGCTGCTTGTTTGGGGGCAGTATTGCCTGAAACAAACACTGACCCGGAAGAAAAGAAGCATCAGGAAGAAGAAAACCCGGCTCATAGACTGGCCAGGACCGAAAACGGAAATCCATCCCCTTCAGCCGGCTTGGTCACCACAAAAACACCAAACACCAAAATGCACTGCGCTCTACTTCTGTTTGGTATGCTTGACTGTCCGTTTGCATTTCCTACTGTAATCGCACCGCACCAGGGTTCACTTGCAAGTGCACCGAGACCCCCAGTTCCGGTCTCGGCTTGTGTGTTTTCGAGATTATTGGGTTCAAGAGCTGTAGTTGTTGTGTCAGTGCATTTTCTTTCAGTCGTATTTATATGTCTCTTTTTATACGGTCTCGTGTTTCATTTATATCTTCTCTTATTGCCTGCATGTTTCATGTAAAGCATTTTGAATTGCCTTGTAAACCTTCCTCGCCATACTGATTAACTGGCTGCGGTGATGATGTTCCGAAAAACGTGGATAAACAATGAAGGACACACACTCCTCTATTCTCGCACATGATCCCAATTACAGAATTATATACCCTGTGAACAGCTGCACTTTCCCCACTGACTGATGACTGTGGGATTTTAGGGAATCAGAACTGTAACACTTGATGGCACACACACTCACACAAAGGACGACACACACTAGTACGTGCTAATACTTGTAATTAGGTGTCCGCAGAAGGACCCATGCGTGTTACACACACATGAACTGAAATGCAGTTTGACATAAATCATAACCTTCCCACCTATTCATTCAACCACACTCAACCACAATCTCCCTTTCACACACACGCACACACACACACACACACACACACAGCGCAGTCTGTTCTCATCTGCAGGCCGTCCCAGCCCACAGATGTTCCCTCTCAGGGTGATCTCCAGGATTTGGGGAGTGTTTTGAAGCGTTGGGCCAATGACGCGCTCCAAAGCCCCGGAGATTTCAGTGGCGGGTCCTTAAAGAGTATTTGCCCTACCTGTTGAACTCCACGGAGATGCCAAGCTGCTGCTGACCGTGATATCCGAAGCGACAAAAATGAACGTGTGTGAATTTGTGTGATTGATTGGAAAGACACTTGAATTTTTCAACTTTATTTTTGGGAAACATAATAAGTTTAGGTCAGCAGTACTGCGAGCTTTCACTCTTGAAGCCTGCAGACCTTTTTTTAAGTACAGATTACATGTTGGCAACCTGCCTCTGATACATATGTTTTCTGTTCCTTAATTGGAGAGACTCTACTTTGACCCTATTTACATCTTTGATCCCCTGATAGCTGATATATTTTGTAGACTCGGCCTCTCAAATGTTAGAGCCAATGCAGAATGGTACCAATAAAAACCTGAAAAAACATTAGTATACAAATCTGTGTTTGTTTTGGTCTGCTGCACACTTTGAACTTTTTTTTCATATTTAAATGTTTTTATGATAGTTTCCTGACCAGTGAACATGACATACGGCAGACTTGTCCTTTTATTATACACTGGAATAGTAACAGGCAGTCTCGGTGAGGGCAGTGGATGAAAACATTTAACCCGGCTAAATTTGCACCATATTTATTTTTTCCTGACATCATGCGACATTAATGTGTTTGCTTTCAATAGACACACACATAAAAAGAAAAAATAATAAGAAAACCATAAAACAATTCAGATGTAACACATTGTCATAAACATTTCACTGAAATTAGGTTCTGAAATAAAAATCTGTGAATGCTTTTCTAATTCATTGCAAGACAGATCCTTTTGAATTTGTGCTTTCAATAAAGTTTTTTACAGGCATTGCACAACAGATGGACGGTCTGCAGCCATGCAAGCAGCTCTGTGAAGCTGAATATAAACACAGTGATGCCTTTAGCTAAATGTTAATGTCAGCACACAATGATATTGCTAACATGTTGGCAGGCAGAATGTTTAGCATTCTTGTCATTTTAGTTTAGCTGGTCAGCACACTAACAATTGCTAATCAGCATGAAATGCTAGTAATTTAGTAAGTAAAGCTAAAGCTAATTTGGTCGTAAATCAAAGTACTAAACAACATGAAATTTTCAACTCATGACAGCGCTATAGGACAGGTTAATGGATCCTAAAATTTTAACAACTAGTCCATACCCATTGGTAGCTTTGTCACCTGCTACCTATGCCAATCCTCAATGCCTGTGTGCAGTTTCACATAGATTGACAACGTCAGTGAGTAGAAAAACGTGGGACAGACACACACACACACACACACACAGACAGAGTTTTCGTCATTATATAGTAAGATTCATCCGGAGTGGAACATGAATGTCTGCACCAAAGTTCATGGCAAACCATCCATTAGTTGTTGAGGTACTTCAGTTTAAACCGTAAATCGTGGGCCAGCTGACAAACTGACATTACCATCCCTAGAGCCATGTCACTGACGTGGCTAAAAATAACCAAACCACGGGACGACACTGGTAACAAGAATTATCCTGGCCCTCAGTCAGTGCTATCAAATGTGTCTTGGTTATAGAGAAGTGAAGTCCCTCCCCTCCCTCTTTCTCCCATGGGACCTTATTTCAGAAAACATATTTATGGTACAGAACAGCGAGGGACAAATCAGTTTTTGATCCTGCTTGATTTACACCTGCAATGTTTGTCAGTTAAAAAGATATTTTTGCAAGTCAAGAAAATACCAGTTTTTCGTAGGCTTGTCATAGTACCTTTTAGTTCTGTGTGAAACTGCAAAGTGAACTACAATATATGTCTCGTCTCGCACAATATATGTCTCCAACACCAGCTAGCTAGGTAGGTAGGTATCGTCGGGTGCTTTCACACCCCGTTCAGTTCAATTGAACTCAAGTTTGTTTGCCCCCTAAGTGGGCCCTAAAATCAACCTGCGTAGTTGTCCCTCCATTGTGACGTTAGAAAGTGTTGCATTCATCTTGCAAGTGTACTCTTCTTCAATGTTTTGTTTACTTCCTGGATTTTTCCCTCATGGAAATTCTGACCAATCACAAGCACCTTTCTCA
Source organism: Epinephelus cyanopodus (assembly GCA_026686955.1). Taxonomy (NCBI): domain Eukaryota; kingdom Metazoa; phylum Chordata; class Actinopteri; order Perciformes; family Serranidae; genus Epinephelus; species Epinephelus cyanopodus. The sequence continues at coordinate 28,922,786 of CM048931.1, forward strand.
CACAAGGCATTTGATCTGGTCCACGTCTAAATGCTGCCAAGAGAACATGAACCAACTCGAGGCAATTATACAACTTTGTGACAGAATTTGTCTCTGATTCAGACCAAAGCAAGACAACTGTAGGTCTGAAAGCCCCCTTGGTTATGTTCCACACACAAATGTAACATTATCTTACATGATGTGTTTTATCCAGTGACTCCTGGTCTTCTTATCAGCCGGGAAGGGACAAAAACAAGCAAGACTCATTGCTCATGTGAGTACATCCTGATACAGAACACACAGGCATAATAGCTTCAGTCATGATGTCACATATGCGACTTGTTTAGTTGACTTGACTTGTACAGTTACACATTTTTGGAGTCCTATGCTTTTCTTGCCATTCAATTTTTCCTGAAATAGAGAGCCTTGGTGGTCCACCGGAAGGGGAGGGATTTCACCTTTCTGTACACATTCCCTGGTTTTTCCACTGAGTGCAGTACAGACTCCCATGATGGATGATGGTATGAAAATTGAGACATGTTTAGTGTCATTGTGATCTTGCTGTATGGTAAAATCATTTCTGCTCTGACTGTGTGGTTTGATTTTAATCAGAGGCAAGCAGAGTATGCTTGTATTCACTCCCATTTCGGGGTAGCACAGTCTGCGGTCATTCTGGCCTCCTTCCCTTTGGAATTGAATTTTGAATACAGAGGACATTAATGGTTTGATCAGTCCTACCATTACCATGGGAAGGCAACAAGAACTGGTTGTTGTCCAACTCTGGCTGTGGTTCCGCAGAGCCAAACTGGCGGCCCAGGGCCTTTTCCAGACCTTGATTATACACTGCAAACTCTCTGAAAGGAGCAGAATATTAAGGCAGATAATTGTACTCCAAGCTCTCTGAAATGGAGAGCTCCAGAAATATGTTTTCTCACAGCTGAAAGGAATAGAATATCTGTGCGCTCTCATTCGGATTGAAGATCGAGGCCGTCAGACAACTGAGACGACCAAGGGCATTTTGTTGCCCTGAGCCTCTTGGTTTCGCAACTTTTGTTATGTAACTCTTTCTGATTCAGCAGTGCTCACTGCCGATGAAGAATGTACACAACTAAAAGAGAGCTGGATTTGCACCAAGGCTTCAATATGTTTCCATTTTGATCCTCAGAACCCACACTGGAAACACAAGGCTTCGGCCAAGACCATTTTTGAAACAAGCGCATATGAGTGAATGTTACAACTTACAAACACGTTTTCCTTTTTGTAACATACAGAATGGAAAAGGAAAGAGCAGAGCACTTTAGGACTTACTATTAATGACTGTCTTTAAATAGATCAACGTAAAGGAGTGTGTGTGACTTTGCTGTCATGAGATCAACAATATTGGCTGTCAGACTGTGACACCAGTGTCTGTGGGACTTTGTTTGTCTATGATGTTCACAAAAGTCCCTTCTGGCAGTTGTCCATATTAACATAAAAACATTAATGAGGCCATTTTGCTTTGGATCTCTGACATTAGTGTTTGAGGGGACGAATTCTAACACTTCAAAATAAAAAACAGTCAGTTGTCGTTGGTGTAATACGAGAAAATCAGTCCAGGAGATGATGGTTTTTTTTAAAGATTTTGCACAAAGTGTGAAACTGATTTCCAAATAGTTTGTTTGCAATCACGTGACTATTATGACACGTGAAATTCAGATGGAGGGCAGGAAGTTGTACATCTGTATACTGCTAGAATGGTAAATACAGGAATTCGACTGTATCAAAAGGTTGGATGAACCTGTAAGTAGCGGGTATTGTCAGAAAATTTAAATTCATGTTGGAAGTGATCCATACAAAACAAAGACAAGTGATAGGAAGGGTTACGATCGTCATTATAAATGACCTTGTCCTTCAGACCTCCTGATGTTACTAAACTATAGCTATTTTTTGTGCGGTTGGATCCACGACTAAAATGACGATCTTGTTTTGGCTGGGTGAGTAAATGTGTTACTGGTCTTTGTAGTTCAACTCTGTACATGGATACACCTCTGTCAGGCTAACATTACTAGCTAACATACTATTTTCTACCTCCTCGTTCAACCATTCCCAAAGGTCTGATGAAACACGGGTCTTGGCTAAAAACACGGAGGAGTTGTCACAGCACATTGTAACTGCATCCAACTTGAGACATGTTTAACTCAACGCTTTGACGCTAACGTTTGACATTAGTTTACTCCGCTCCTCCAAACTTAGGATGGAAGTTTTTGATCCACATCTGCTGCTGTTTCTCAATGAGTTATTTTTTTTTTCTAAATTCTCCCCTTTGCATCCTGCTGTTTTCGGAGCTCAAAGTAGCCCTTGTTTTTTCCCAATTTGATCGATTGGGACAGCTGTAAGCAGTGCAAATCATAGTCCTTTGTTCAGTGTTTGTAGTCTTTGCCTCCAGTTGCTTGCCCTCCATCTGGACAGCGCACCGATGTATGACATCATATGCACTTTGCAGAGGATATTGTCACGTTGGTATATGAGTTTGTGAACCAAAATTACATAAAAAAAGCAAAGTACATACTTCCTAAATGTTTGAAAACAGGCATATGCCTGTTTTAAGTTTATGAAACCTGTACATCAATGATTGTTTAAGGACCAATCACTTGATATGTATATATATATATGTATGTGAGTTCTGTTCCCCAATTCTACCAAATGCCTTTGTTTCTGTGGTTCTGAAATTTTCCACTGAGTCGACATAGAGTGTAACCATCTCTCCAGGCCATGGTGTGTGTGTGTGTGTGCCTGTGCACTTTTAAAGGATGAGGATGGGATTCATTGAGGTTTGAAATGGGAAACAGACTAGCAGAGACTCTTCCAGGGGTGATTATATCTGTGGGATAGTGGGGTCCATCCAAATGTGTGTGGCGTCTTTGTCTCTGCCTGGCTCCCTAATGCCCCTCAGGGGGTGCAGAGCAGCTTGAGGCCGAAGGGTGCTGCTTCATACCTGCGTCTCTTGATATTCGGTCGTTATCGTCCTCTGCGACGCTGGCCTGTTTCCTGCTAAGGAATGATTTTGTGTTTGGTGATGTCCATGATCAGACCTAATATTTACAAGAACAGATTATTTGTATCTTGCTACGCCAAGAAAAACTTATAAAATACCAAGAAGCACTCCAACAGAAACCATGAAATTATGACTTTAGGATAGAGTTTATCTTGATAAAATATGAGAAAAGAGATGATAAGTATGTTGACTGGGAATACGATACTTGTGTATCCTGTCATAATTGCGTTACTAATAGTGTGGGTTTCTGGGCATGTCCTTTATTCGGACACACAGTAATAACTTCCTGTCTGTTTGCCCACATGGTGCTGGTGGTCCTCGTCTGGGCGCTGTTGCCTCCTCTCTGCTTGGAGCTCTGTGGAAATTTTTTGTTTTGTTTTCTTGCAGATCAGAAACAGGCCCTGCATACACCCTGGCCCCTATTAGGAACAAATTCAGAGACTATTTTGCTTTGATTACTTCAAGATGAGAATTTGTGCCTAATCTCTGTTACCTGTTTGTCGGCGGTGCGTTGAGACCGCAGAAACAAAAACATGGAGCATTTGCTCAGGAAGAGGTGCGCCTAAGCCGTTATTCTCTTTCAAGTTACAAAAACCATGAAAGCAACCTTTCCGTTGCCTAATTGACGTGACTTGATTACACATGATTAGACACTGAAACAATGAATAATTTCACGTTGTTTTGTGTATACTGTTTGCAGATGACAGCTGGCTTTTCCAAACAGTTTATTTAAAGTCAGATGCATATTGATCTTGTGCAATGCAATGGGGGAAGAAATAGCCGATGGCGGAGTAAACAGGTTTTGTTTGAGCGTGTAAATGTTGTTTGTGCACGGTGCTTCCCTGCAGGAAGCAAATGTCCGTCAGTTTAAGGTGCTGGATTGAGGCAACCTGGTGACGCTTTGTTTACTGAATGAACCTGTGTGCTGTTTGCCGACCGCTGTGTCACACTGCCAGTGGTGCTGAATGCTTATGCCCCTTTAAATACCTTCAGCCACACATTGCCAGTTTTCTTGGATCCACACACGGCTTCTCCCATTAGGATGTTCATGGCATCGAGTCATAATCTGAACCGCATGTCGGAGTCTTGGTTCCATTCGCTACTACCCTCATTCCTTTTGTCTTTCATTCCAACTTCCTCTTACTCTCTCTTCCTGACCCTGCAGCTGTTTTTTGAGGAATATTTCCTTTGTTTCTTTCATTCCCTATTTGATCACAGCGTCTTAATATATTACCTGGTTGGAGAGGGTATGTGAAGCTTATCTCTCACCCTCCGAACCTTTACCTTGTCTAAAACCTCCTTCCCGCTGCCAAGCAAAGGTGTGTATGTGAATATGTGCACGTGTGTATGTTGTGTACCAGTTCCATCCACTCTTTTCGGCACATCTGCGCCGCAGCTGAACGCTCCTTCGGGCAACGTCTGCACTGTTTGGTTTTCAACATCTTGTATGTGTGTGTGTGTGTAGGGATGTGTGTGTTTATATACACTCTATAAGATAAGACGACCCTGAACAGGATAAGCGATTTAGAAAAAGGATGGATGGATGTCTTTTATGTCTAGGCATGCATGCTAGTGCTTTTTTCCAACTTTACACAATCATAATTACAGTGTGTTTGTCTGTGTGCATCTTGCATATGTAGAAGACAGGTGGATGTGACACTCCTTTATGAACCCAGTCACCCCTTCCTCTATGCAGCTTCCATACCGCCCCAGGGCCCTGCAGAGCTAATATTTTATTAGGTAACCAAACTCGGCCAATATGAAGGAACTGTGCACTGCAGTCTCTTTTATTTTTAGCTCCAGGATCAGATTAAGGTCCACAGGCAGCGGTGATGGCTTTTAGAGAACAACTCATACACGCCTCAGCCTTAAGACTCTCGTGCAAGCTTTGAGTCTCTGGCAGGCATCGAGGCCCGTGTGAGCCGAGCCAGGTGATTGTCTTTTTGCCTGTGTATTTTCTCTGTGATCAGGTATAAATATTTATTATATGGAGAAACAGAACAGAAGAGGCTGTTTGTGTTCATTACCTCAGCCCCCAGATGATTTGCTTTATTCATGTGTTATGGCTTTTGCTCAATAATTCCGATTTGTTAGCATAATTTTAAAATCATAGTAGCAGTACAGAACATAGGGTTTCGCTTTGTGTTTTTCCCCCATATGAAATTTTGAAAAACGTAGTAACTCTTGGGCTGATTTGGGATTCAGTTTCTAAAATTTGGCTGGTCCGCACAAACACACGAGTGCCTTGTTTGCTATGGTCATTGTGGTATGTTCAAACTTCCTGGCTGAACTACTGCAGTGTTTTGAACATCAATGCAATGCGTGATATTCTGTGATTTGTCTCAATTTTCACACTTTCTGTTTCCCTGTGAGCAAATGTCTCAATTTCCTGTCTTTATTTCACTGCTTACAGTGCAAGTGGACAAACAAAACAAAGCTGTAGAAAGTATACACGTTTGTATGTGGCAACGCTTTTAAGTGCGGGTTAGTTTAGTATACCAGCACTTTCCGTGTAATCCATGTGGTTCACTGGTCTGGTTGTTGTTTTGCCTCCAGCCTGGCGCCAGCCGTGGCTGAAGGCATTATGATTTTGAGATGTCCGTCTGTCCTATACTCTCGTGAACGCGATAGAAGAAGAATGCCTTGAGGGAATTTTTCCCAAATTTGTTATAATCCACCACTTGGGCTCAACAATGAACTGATTAAATTTTTGTGGTCAAAGGTCAAAGGTCAAGGTCACTGTGATCACACAAAACACATTTTTGGTCATAACTCAAGAATTCATATGGTAATCACGACACAATTTTACACAAACGTCTAATAGAATAAAACCATGAAGTGACAACTGACAAATGACATTTTATGTCCAAAAGGTCAAAGGTCTGCTTCACCGTGACATCATAATGTTCTGCAAAATCACTTTTCTGGCCACTACTCAAACCCATAACTCAAGAACAGAAGGGGAGACATTTGGTCAGATACTGAACTGGTGACATTATTCTTGGGTGTCTGTGTTGAAACAGTGGATCTTCTGTGCTGCTGGGTCAAAGATGTGTGTGAAACATCCATGTTTGGACAAAAAATATAATTAATACATTTTATCTAGGTCTTCACTGCATACATAATATGAGTCTGGACAGACAAGGATGTAAACTGCAACTACAAATTCTAGCTTGGTTTTAAAGGCCACGCAGGCAGTTTATCAGCAGGAGGAACAGCATCATTAGCTTTTATTTAGCCCCGTATCTGATTTGAGCATTCAGTGTGTTAATCTGTGTCGTGAGTCAAACCTCCCCGGGGGTGTCCAAACTTTTTTGAGTGAGGGCCAGATAAGGTAATGTGATAACAGCTGGGGGCCAGCTGCATCTCACATCATATGGGTTGTTAAAAAACAAAAATATCCCAAGCAAATGAGACAAACGCAAGTCTTTCAGTGAAAAAGTATCCCACCGCTCCTGAAAGCGGCAGCACATGCTGTCAACTTTACACTTCTTTGCTGTGGCCATTTCTGCTACCTGGAAGGAAATAGCTGCTGTAACGTAGCCGTTGGTTAGCCTTTGTTTACCACCTGTTTATGATGTTGGTGCATGTCAACAAACTTTATGACAGTTCTGCCATCATGAAGTGAAAGGAAAATGTTCCCACAGCTGGACTTTGGACATGCCTGAGTGTGTAACATACGAAGTACTGAGGCTAAAGAACTTGTTGCCAACGTATAATGTGTGATGGACACAACACTGAGTGTGTGGGAGCTGCCAATGACTCAGCAGGTGTTGAAGAAATGTACATGAAAAGTTATGTTGGAATTGCAGCTAACTAACTAACTCTCTCCACTCTGAGACTGGAAGCTAGTTAGCTTAGCTTGTTCGCCTCTACTTTACCAATGGAATACAAATGTAATAGCCTGATGAGTCCAACCACATGTTGAATGTTGCACAGCACGCACATCTTAAATTGCTATGAGTACAGAACCAAAACTGTTGAACAAGTTGGACTTGTAAGAAAAAAGAAAACGATGCCTTACTTTCACAGTATGACTCCAGTCAGCTGCACATCACAGAAGTTAAACTCGCACGTTTTGGTCATGCACTGTTCTGCACACATTTTGTTGCTCATTTTTGAATCCCTGAGTGAAGCCTATAACATATTCCCTGAACCAGATCCTCTGACTGCCTTTTTTAGAGTAAAATCAGCTACCTGCTCAATACGTATTTATGATATAGTCACCTTCACTTCTTGCAAGCTCGCCATCTTATCCTGTTTTACTGGAAAGATCCGAACCCCCTTTTTAAGCCAGATGGCTGAAAGACATCATGTTTCATCTACAACTAGAAAAGATTAAATTAACCCCAAGAGGGGGGAGGCTGAGTTCAGTAAAACACAGACCCCATATATATCTTATTTCACTGCTGTTACTGGAATAACAATTTGGAATGACTCATTGTGCTCTCCATATGACGACATAGAAGGACATGTGGATCAATATGTGAAGCCGCACAGTATGTATGTATTGTTTTTCCTTTGTCTTTGCACCTTTGTGTAATTACTCTTATTATTCCCGTTGTTACTATTATTCTCATTAGGTGTCTACAGTTGTAGCCTGCTAGGGTGGGGTGAGGGTTGGGAAAGGGTTTATATTGTGTATATAAAATGGTGATTTTGTCTTATCTATACCATCAAGAGATATTTAAAATAAGAGGAGAAGAGGAGGAAGTTGACAGTGCTGGTTCTGATGTAAGTCAATCACTACCATGGGAAATGCCCACCCGAGGCCTGAAGCCCAGATGCTGTGTCCACAAATATGTCCAAAAAATGTTGTTGTTTTTATAAATCCGCAATAGCTGCAGTGTCATGGTTTATATTTCTTTACAAAGACAGTGAAGATAATTCAAATTTCATCTCAACTTTAAAAACTAAACTATCCCAGATTAGTGTTAATGGCTAAAGACCTTTAACAGCTGCAGAACAAAGACTGTCCCCTGGAGCGAGACGCCAAACTGAGTTAGAAAGAAGTTAATAACTCAATAATGGAGAGGAGGCTTTGTACTGCACATTGCAGGGGCATTTACCACCAAGTATACACTGGGCAAATGTTTTCGATTTGCCGTGCTGTGTGACTTGTCTTGTTTCTTACCATGTCATGTCGGCTGTTATTCCACAATCTAACATTTCTTGCTCCCGTGGCCAAACAAACCGTGGAGCGACAGATGTGAATGAAATGGAGATAGAGGGACTAGAGACAGAGCTGAGGGGGGAAAAACTTAGTGAATTTCCTGAAATGATCCCTCACGCTTTCTGCACATGATTCCTGTGATTAATGGGCAGGGAGCACATGTGATTTGGTGTAATGGAGGTGGCAGGGAACGGTGCTTTATACATCCAAATTGAGATTAATGTGTAGGACTGTATGTACATTGCTGTAAAGGTGCCCTGCACTACCTCATAGGGTGAGTGAGCTGCTTGCCAAGATTCAAGTCGTGAATGTTGTGTTTCAAGATATATTTTGGGCTCCACTCAGTAATTGCTGAATTGTTTTAAGTCTGCTCTCTTATTTCCACATTAATTGTTAGATATATATTGTGTTTTAACTGAATGGAATATTTATTTGTGCAAGTTGTGCTTGTGTAAGTCGAATTCCTGTCCCCCCCCCTTTGGTTTATATGTGTATTCTCAGCTTTAACCTAAACATGCACAGTGTTTTTTAATGGTCCATTTCACAGATAGATTTCCCTACATTTTTCTCTTATCAACCATGTATTTGTTTAATCTTTCAAAAAGTGTGGGAAGCTGAAGATGGATGAGTGAAATTATTGACCTCTGACCGCCAGGGGAAGCTGCTGTATGAGGGAGGGAGGCAGACACACACACAAACACTGACATTCTTACTTATCACTGCCTGGTTTTGTGACGTTAGCATGCTGCCGAGGTCACGAAACACATCACTATCAGACCCAAATTTATGACACAGTGGGTTTACTTTGGTCATATCAGTCAGCCCCAGGTGTCAGGCATTCATCACAATGAATGTCACACAAAACTTTCAACGCAGCGAGTGGTCGTGACAGGGGAATGCTAAACCAAACGAAAACGTGGAATTCTGGAACAAAGCAGTAAACTGTAAATCAGGAGTGTGTTCTGACCACTGGATGATGGATGCTGGCTGCAGTGTTTGTGTTTACTATGGTATCGAATGCTGTTTATGAGCGAGATGAGATCAGAGCACGGGGGTTACCATGGGAGCAGACAGACCATCCGGGGGTCGTGTGACGGAGGCCTGGGGCACTCTGTCATCACCGAGTGGAGCTTTCTGCCTTGAGTTCCTTTATTAGCTCCCTTATGTTTGCCTCCGTGTCTGTGTGCATCTGCGCATGTGTTGATCTGGGTCGATTCACTTCACGGACGCTTGCGTCCTCGATGATTAATTCAACAGTGGAATGTTATCCATAAAAAATGACATGACATGTTAGAGCATTGTTAAATTTTTTAAACGCAGCCCTCTGGTTTGCTGCGCAGGCTTCAGGCTTTAATCACACATATAGTGTGTGACAGAGTACAGAGCAGGCCACTCATGACACACACTGCAGACACACAGTGTGTTGCACGCTGTGGTTAGTGCAGTACACAGGCCAAAGTCTTAACAAGCTCAATATTAATGTTTTGAAGTTGGTGCCTTTGTGTTGCCTGGTGCTAACAGCCGGATATTAATTCATTTGAATGGAATTGCAGTAGAAATATGGCTGTTTTTCTGTAGAGTTTAACTTTGGTGAATTTTGACATGCAAATTTGCGCTGCAGACCGATTGTAAACCCTTACGACAATTCTGACCTTAAGAGAAACAGAGAAAACTAGAAAGAGGAAGCAAGTGGAACAAATGTGTTTTAAATTAACCCACAAAATGAGCAGCGTTGGAGAAGCTACTTTGAAAGTGAAGCTTAGCACCAATTACTTCACAGCAGGAGTTGAGCTACAGCAAAGCTACCCAAGGAAGAAATATAGTTTATTTAAACAAAACTGGAAAGAGTAGTTCAAACTACTGGGTTAAACAAATTAAAGTGATAATGTACATGAGATGGATCAGTGGCTTTGTCGTGGTGAAGAAGGAGCTGAGCTGGAAGGCGAAGCTTTTGATTTACTGGTCCATCTACGTCCCAACCCTAACCTACGGTCATGAGCTCTGGGTAGTGACCCAAAGAATGAGATCGTGGATACAAGCAGCCGAAATGAGTTTCCTTCGTGGGGTGGCTGGGTTCAGCCTTAGAGATAGGATAAGGAGCTCGGACATCTGGAGGGAGCTCGGAGTAAAGCCGCTGCTCTTCCTTGTCGAAAGGGGTCAGTCGACGTGGTCCTGGCATCTGATCAGGATGCTTCCTGGGCGCCTCCCACTGGTAGGAGGCCCCGGGGCAGACCCAGAACACGCTGGAGGGATTACATATCTCATGTGGCCTGGGAACGCCTTTGGGTCCCCCAGGAGGAGCTGGAAAGTGTTGCTAGGGAGAGGGACGTCGTGAATGTACCTATAGTTAAAGTACCAGCAATCTACTGCAAAATGTAGGTAAACTACAAGTTTAATAACATGTAGCTCACTACTCCCCAACACTGAAAATGAGATGCAAGCAACACCAACAGAGCTTTCTCGTTTGTGTCCATTTCCACTGGACAAAACTAGCCACACAACTGTAATTACTGTAGACTCGAAGTAGTCACTACACCACAAAGCTTTCAGTTCACCACCTTCTTCTCAGTGTGACTGTGCACTAAGACTGAGGCTCACCAGTGGTCATCCTGTGAAATGTATCCCTTCAAAGTATTGTGGTGAAAAGTCTTTCCAGGGTTAACCATCAATTTATTAAAGCATACTGTGATACAGATGCTTCTAATAGGAATTATAAGGAAGCTTGCAGCTCAAAGCGATGTCACAGTCAGCACAAGATTTTAACGACAGTGGCAATCAGACCCTCAGTTTCCAAATGTTTTCACAGTCAACATTCACGGCCTTCACCATGAAATATGTCAGTTACATCATTCAGATATGCACATTCTTCCGTCATTGGCTGTGGCCTCGGCTACCTGCCAACTGGGTGGACAACAAAAATGAGATTTCTCATCAGACTAAGACAGGGAAGGCGTCCAGACCACAGAGTCATTTTAATTTAGACTTTAACTGAATGCAGCTATCTACTGTATCTGTCAAACACCAGACACTGCCAGATGAGTTTGGGAAAAACCGAAGACTGGAGCTCCGAGGAGGTGTTAGCAAATACGAAGAAGTCTAAAAATGTTGCTGTTACAGTAAAAATATGACCACGGTTATGTAGTTTACTTATTAAGTTTAGGCGAGGCTAGCCGCACGAGCGAGGCTGTTTCCAAGATTATGAATTATATGGTGATAAACGAAAGCAGAACATTTTTTCCATTTATTTACTTTCTTCTTTTTCTGTTTTCTTGGATATATTTTTATTTTCTACTTCTCCTGTTGGATTTTCCAGTTAGCACGTTTGCATCGAACAGCTAAGACACTTTGCCACCACCTGTTGAGTTATATCCCAACTAATGAGCTCACTTTTGCCTCCAGAGCGGTTTCGCCTCTGAGATGTTTGTATAACTAAACGTCCAATCTGCTGTTTGCGCCTGAGTGCAGACAGGATATTATGATAGGCCCACTTTCACAAACAGGAAGCATTTTAACCCAAGCGACAGCGCAGTTTATTTTGATTATGATTTGTTTAGACCTCCACAACATTTCCCCCAACGGTATTGTATGCAAATGCATGATTTGTTTTGATACGCTTGCTTGCTACTCCAAGTGATGAAACATGGATGCATGGATCCATTTAATGTGGTGAAAGCTCTTCTTTTTCATTTTCTTTATCAGACCATGTTTGGGTTTTTCTGAAAATTGTTTTGCCATGTCAATCAAGCCGAGCAAGAGTGTAAATGAGGACTGTTGGCTGTGGTCTAATCTCGTAAAGACATGTCTTTAAAATGTGATATTGTGATGGTATTTTTTATATCAAATTGTCAGCTGTGATGCAGTAAAGTTTGCTGCTGAAAAACAATCCTTTAACAGAATTTGCTCCCATAAAATACGAAAATTCACATGCATAAAAGTGACTTTTTTTTTAATGGGATTCCCTAATTACTTCAATTCATGCTATTAAACTCAAGCATTTTGTGCATGTGCATGTTTGTGTTTCTGCTCTGCTTTGTGGCAAAATTGATTTCCTCAGATTGTCTCATTACACGGCGAGAGCAGGAAGCAGGAAGTGCTTGTTGCCATGGTGTAGCGTGAACGCTATGTTCTGACAAACACTGCCCAGTGACACTTGGCAGAGAGAGTTGTTGCTGTCTGGACCGCCCGGCGAATGCGCAGACGCGTGTGCGTGTGTCCGTGTCTGTGCGAGTTTTCCTGCTCCCTTAATGCGTCCCTTCCTCCATCTATTTGTCTTCTCACAGACGGGTGGCTGACTTTGCACAGGGGGCTAATGGGAGATAAGCTTCAGAGGTCGCAGAGTGCTCGTAAAACACTCTCCTTGTTGACCAGTTCATCCAGCTCAGATGTTTTCAAAGCCTCTCTGGACCTCTACATCACCAAATATCATTCCAGCTAGTGAAAAAAATGTAAATGGATATGAGATAAATGTCATGAATAACTAAAGTTTAACACATCTCTGGCTCGGAGAAGCATCAGAAATGGTGCCTAAAGAGCAGCTGTATAGCATTAAAGGAATAATCCACCGACAAAATGATCATCTGTACGAATCCAATAGCAGAAAAATAGCAGCAGCAGTTAGATGGTTGCAACAAACTCACACCGATGGTGAAGCAGCTTGACTCTGCTCATGTTAGTCATGTGATGCTAACAGTTCATGCTAATAGGACTCTCACAATGAACAGAGAGACAGAGAGGGCGAGGAGCGGCAGCTAAATGAGATCTATGTAATTTTATGTAAAGGCTGTAAGTTTGCCAAAAGCGAGACAAACGCCCCGACAGTTAAAAACGACAACACGCTTTGTCTTTGCCAATGGAAATTATTCAGATGTTTAGTGAGATCTGGTCACAAGTGGTCTGTCGAGACGCATGTGGAGACATATTCTAATGTGTGTTACATAGGCAGTACAAGCGAATGCTAAGGGCGCTGTCATGAATAGGGGGCGCCACAAATCAGGGAAGGAAAAAATCACAATGTTCGTGTTTTACTATTTTTTCTAATACTATTACGACTATTATTTTGAAATATGACATAAGGCTACATCAACATAACTACATAGCAAAGCCAACTAAATAATAGAGAGGCCTTTTTTCCTGGGTCCCTGCCGCCCCCCAAGCTCCCTCCCCAGCTCCCGGCACTTTACCTGCTCTGTGGGGGAAATGTGCGAGTTATCAGACATCACTTGAACCCCAAAACACGCTGTATCATTATCGTGTCAAAATAACAAAAGCTCTCTGTGCTCACTCAGCTACCACTATACCACTTAGTCGAGTGTGTGTGGAGAGACAGAACATGAAATCGACAAGAGGAGAGCTAGTTATCATTCCCTCTAAGCACGTGCTGGCTGCAAGGAAGAGCTCACACAGGTTGAACTGATTTACATTGTGAGGCGTTCAAGCTCTATTCAGTAAAAAATTAGTATTGGGGGACAGTAAATTGTAACGTTTTCATGATGTGTTCAGTGTAATCTTGTAAAATGTAGCTTTTCGCAAGAAACTTGAATAAATCCAGCTGTTTGAAGGAGAAATGTGTTGATGTTTTCACAGTACTATAAAATAGATATTTGAGAGGAATTTAAGATGTGTCACATATAGTAAAAAGGCTTGTTGCCTGTGTTTTTCATGTGAAAGAAGGTTATGTTTCCTCGCCTCAGGCCCAACTTGTGCTACGGCCACTGTTCGAATGCCAGGTGTGAACAAACAGGCATAAAGCTTTCCACTTGTGATCCAATCACCCAAAACGCACGTTAACATCATGTGTAAACAGGCTCCACCTCTCATTTATTCAGACGTATACTCAGTACTTTCCATTTTCTCTAACACCTTACTGGAAGCATGTGAGACAAACAAAGTTTTCTTTATAAATTCAGTGTAACACATGGTGAGCGATTGGTATACAAGTCATTTTGTAGGTGAAGTATTCCTTTACACATTTGACTGGAGTGGAGTTTAGGAGGCTGCTGTGGAGGTTATGGCATCCCAGGGAAGATGGATAAGGTGTGGGCCCTGACATCCGCCCCCCCTTCCTTCCCAGCAGCGCCTCCTTATCCCTGGAAGTCACCCCTGACAGAAGCCCTATTTGTCCAATTCACATTTGCTCTTTGTCAGAAATGAAAGGAATGATGGAATAAGGGACGGGACAGAGGCTGTGAACGTGAGTGTGAGACAGCACTTTGATATCTGCACCCATGAGCCTAACACAAAATAGTAGGCACGCTCAAGAACACACGCAGCCGACTGTCAAAAAGTGCCTTTGATTGCAGCGAGGCTGGCCAGTGTCATGTACCCCAGTGTGGGTCCAATGTGAGGTCGACAGTCTAAACTACCCGCAGGGGAACAGAGACTTTATAACCAACCTGTAATCACCTGTCACCCCACAATCCTCTAACTACCTCAGAGGTCACGCGAGCATGTGTGTGGTTTTTAGTCAGAGCCAGACAGACACATGAGAGGAAAGAAAAACTGAGACTAATTAATCACTTAAATTGCAAGACACGCATAGAGAGAATTAGTATTAGCTTATAATTTCTTGCTAGACAGCAGAGTGCAAAGTAAGTGAGTCTCTAAGAGCATTTGGAATGTATAACAAATGTTTCGGGCGCCGTTTTTCAGTGTTTTTACATTCCAGACATACAGTGATGAGGGTCATTTGTCTTATGTGGTCATTTGTGTGTGTGCCTGTGTGTGCAAACGAGCGTGGGCGGAGCACATAGGATGGGAACCCAAGCGCTTCTGACCAAGGGATTAGGTATAAATGGGTGTACTGCGAGAGACAGGAAAAACAAAGTGAAGATAGATAAAGTGAGAGGGTGGAGTGAGGCGGAAAAAATTAAAGGAAAATAAATGGGAGGGTAGAGAGGCAAGAAGAAGTGGAGGAGCGGAATAGGGTGGAAAATAGTGGAAAAAATAAGGAAGGCAGGAGGGAGGGCTGAGGGCCTGAGGGAGTGGCAGCGAGGGTCGTTTGAGTTGGAGCGAGAGGAGAAGGGGCTTTGGGAGGGGAGAGGGAGAGAGGGACACTGTGAAATGTTGAAAAACCTCACAATTGATGGTGTTTGATTTCCACAGTAATTACCATTCCTCTGGCTCCGTGCATTCCCAATCTGGGCCTATCTTATATCCACGCCACATTCCGCAAATGATTAGCTGGCCCACTGCTTCTCCCTGCTGCCCACGGACCGAGCCTGCGAGAAAGACAGCGAGAGTCTGAGTTTAAATGTTGCTCTTTAAAACAAAACAGGAGAAAAAGTTGCAAGAGTGCCTCCAAAAACTCAGCAGTCGAGTCTCAAGTTTACACAGAAACCAAACACACAGAGAAATGTCTTTTAAATTCTCACCGCTACCTTTAAATAGTCATGGAAAGTGCTCAACACGAAGGTGCCCAGGCTGTCCCTGACAGTGTTGCCACAGGGTACGTAAGATCCTTGCTCTTATGTTGGGAAAGCAGTGCAACGTAAGAGAGGAAAAAGACAGGCAGAGAACACGAGAGCTGCTGTGCCAAGCTTATTTGCACACAGCTCCAACAGCAGCCATGCTTAGCTGTGTGAAAAGAACTGGCTCCAGTCGTTTAGAAAACGTCCACTTCACTTTTCTCTGTTGACAATTCTTCACCAAAGGAGAGTTGGAGCGCCGGGCCAAAGTACATGCAGCCCATCAGAATGAAGTGCCGCTGGATTACCGACTTAGGCCTCTGCTGGTGCCGCGGCCTGGTGCATGTGGGAGCGTGTGTTTGTGTCTGCAGCATATATCTTCTCACATCTGCTTGCGGTGTTTGTGTGCTTGTGTTTATGTGTTTGTGTGTGTGGCTGCGCAATATAAAGTTAGGGTGTGAGAGATTTAATGCCGCCACATGCAGTGGAGCAGACTGTAGATCAGCTGGCCCCCAGACTCCGGAGCACCTGGAGGTCTCCGTGGTCCAGCCGCTATCCCATCAGCCCCGCAATCAATCACTGTCCAGTTACACCGCAGGAGGCCTCACTGTATGTCCCCGAAGCCTGCAGAGCAATAAAGTCAGCCTCATATTTTCCAATATAGCACAGGGCAGCATGTGAATGGTCACATACTGTAAGTGTTAAAGCTTAGTGAGGCCATTAAACAGACTGATGCTGTATATGTAGACACAAACAATAACTAACATCCCACATATATATCAACCAAACAGGATGACCTTCTTGGATAGCAATGTGCTGCACCCAGGGGTGACTCTGCATCGCTGCGGTGTTGAAGGGTGTTTATTTATTTATTTATTGTCAACTCCAGTGGTTCCCAGCGGGCGGGTCTTAGACTACATGGGGTCATGTGTGAGTGTGTGCCGAGCATGCGGGCCAAGTTTCTGTTGCTGTTGTCATGTGATCTTTGCCTCGCACGTCCCCTTTCGAGGTCCCTCTGAGTTTCCACTGCTCGTAGCTGACAGAGAAGAAGCTAGCTCAGCCCACAGGGTTAGCCGTTCTTGTCCTACACTCAGTTTTACTGACAGTGGGAAAAAGCAGTGTGAAGTAACGTACTGGCCTGGCTTGAAAGCTACATTAAAAAACAAAGCAGCTGATTCAATACCCTGATTATCTGGTGCTAAGTAGGAGGTTAGCTGTAAAAACACTGTTAGAAGCTTTATCAACCCTTAATTAGTTTTAACCTTTCTTGACCCTCCACTAATCCCCACCCTAGAAGGACCACTGTCCATTCCTGCGTTAGCAACCGTAGGGAGGCTTGTCAACATTTCAGAACTGGGAAAACAACATTGTTTTTCCTGTGTATCTTTGTCCTTGATGTGAATTCTCAAGACGTGGGGTGCCTGACGCTCGATGGTTGGCCGCTGGTCAAAGTTGGGCCAGTGATGAGCATCTCCGTCGATGCCGTGTGTCCAGCTCCGTTGGCCCTCATCGGCGCTAGTCAGCTTTTTTTCTGCTTTACTCAGCATGTTCAATGACATCAATGACAATGGAGCCCACTGGCGAATGAAATCACTTTGATTTGCAATACAGCTCAGCACATGAGAAGAGAAGCGGAAGTGAGGAATGTAAACAAAAAGCTAAAGTGAAGAAGGATTGAGGTCGAAACAAACTTCTTATATGAGGTATGATTATTTTTCTTTAGCCACTGAGCTCCTCAGCAGAAATGTTTCCTGATAGTTCGTGTTATTGTTCACTGGCAAACTGTTCTTTCAATATTCTGTTGCGTTGTTAATATGCTAACTTGCTAACTAGCATAGAGACGGTCTACTGGTTTCCCTTTTTGAATGACAATTACAGATGACCACTGTCTGTTGGTGTGGAGGGACTTGTCCTCTCATGCAGGCACATCTTCTTGACTGTCGGTTTGGTGTGTTCATGTGCAACTTTTTGGCCGAGACATGGCTGCATGCGACAGAGCAGCAGGGGGCTCTTTACGCCGCTAATTCTCTGCTGTTAGTTCAGTGTGTCTGGGCCTTTACACTTGATTTTAACGTCATCTTCATTTGCAATACTCCACCAAGAAATCATGCTGTAAATGTAGCTTTCAAATGCATATTGTAGTTCTTTCTGTGAACTAATATTCCAGAAATTACTATTGTGGATACTTTGGATTAGCTATCACTGACATCACTATATGTTGGGTGAAAAAGCTTGACAGGCTTGCCTTAGCAAAGATTAATTGTATGCTGTAGTGCTTCTTATTTTAATAGAGCCCCTATAACACTTATTTTTGTTTACATCTTGTGAAATAAAATTAAAGAGTAAGCACAGTCTCCTCACAGCAATAGGGTTTTGAGTTTGAATCCACCAACTTGCCAAAATGATGGATGAAATTTAACGAAATACATGTTCTGACAAAATTAGACTCTTTTTTAAACATCATTTTATACTAACACCTCACAAGGAGTTTGACAGTATAGTTGCTACAGTCTCTATTGTACTTTATCTTAGAGTTTAACAGTATTATTCAGTATGTCCTTTTGCTAAAACCATTGGGGTAGGAAAATATTGGGCTTTGTTTGTCCTTGAAAGAAACGCCATGTGAGTTTCTGCATTAAATAACAATGGAAACATATTTCATGAATAAGTAATCACACACCATTTATAGCAAAGTGTTTCCTGATGCAGCTAGGTCCTTTATATCGTTGCTATTTTCTTTGCCAGTCAAAGCACACCTAACTCACATTACATTGTTTTGTTACATGTTTATGTAAGGTTGCCGACACAGCTGGATGGAAACGCGATTATAGATTACCTCTACACAGCCTCTTTAAACATTTCTGCAGTGGCCTTTTTGTTGTTGATAATTTCTGATTGAAAAAGTGACCAAATGTGTTTATTTTACTTAAAGGAATTGCACAATAGAACTTTCCCCAATGTGTTTGAACAGGCCCTGTTAAACCCCTAGCTGTGGATTCCTGTATAAATGGGAAATGACGGATGAAAGAGACGGGGTTGCTGCTGTTGGAGAACTCTTGGGCAGATCATCAACATTTCTTCTCCCTGAGACATTGAATATTTGGAGAAGTGACAGTTGTGTATTTGGGTAAGGATGAGAAAATTCGTTTAAGCCAAAATAGAGGAGGGAAAATGAAAGTGAGAAAACAAACAGTGAATTCAGTTGCACACTTCAGTTGTGCAATGATTGCAAATATGAAATAAATGTTCCCTCTCCTTCTGTCGTTCAAGGACAAGCTCACGTTTTCCCTCTGCCTCCATTGCTCTTTCTCTTATACCTCCTTAATAATCTTTTCTTCTACCTCACAAAGCAAGTTTTTTCCACCTCCTCTCTGGGGAGCTTGGATAAATATTTAGTATTTCCCTGTTCCAAGTTGATGTCCCACTGTATCACATGCTTTTTTCCCCAAGTGGTCACAGGTGTGTAGCAGCGCTTTGGAAACGTTTTTCCTCTACGAGGTTTGATCGATATATCCGGAAGAAGCTCGGAGCGATGCCACGGTCTGGGATTGCACAGGATTTTGGAATTATCCGTTGATGGGTTGCAAAGGGTCTGGTGAAACGCTCCTCAGCAAGGCTTTGATCAGGCCTGCTGGGAGAGGACAGGAGCGGGGCTGACCGTATATGTTTTGACTGGCCCAAGTGAAAAAAGGTTGGCATGGAGTGTTAGAACTGGCACGGCAAAGGAGAAAGTGTAAAACTGAATTTGTCTGAGAAAGGTGTGACGGCCTGAAAGGGACATTTGGGTTTCATACAGACTGGAGTTTATTTTCCAGGTTTTGTCCTCATTTCTGTCCATGTTAATAGCATTAAACTCAACAAGTTGATTGCTGGGTTCTAGAAACAAATTGGGGCAAAGTAAAAAAAAATCTGATGAAGTAAGAAATTCAAGCTGTCAGACGATCAGCCAGGTTTCTCCACAGTAAATAGACTGACTTGACATTGTTGTTCGGCCATAGTTTTTCTCTGCAATGATGGTTTATTCAAACATTTACAGTGTGCTTAGTGTTGGTACCAGTGTTCTCTTGTTTTCACAGTACTACAGTTACAGTACATATATGAGGTCAGTATTTTCATAACCGATAGAAACAATGACTAAAACTACAGCAGTAAGACTCAGGTCATAATCAACCACAATGTTTCTTTGAAGCGTCAATTCACCCAAATCACATATAAGGATATATTATCTCTTTTACCCTTTGTGTTGAGATAGAATTGGTCTTATGCATCAAGGTTTTGAGCTGTTCAACACCAACTGGACATTTACAATTGTTTTCCCTTGGATTTTATCCAGCAGCAGTGTATTTTGCACTGCCAGAAGATATTTGGCATGTCTGCTGACACGAGAAGGGCTTTAGACACATATTTGTTGTAGATGTCAAATTACAATTATCAAAATGCTTTCCATACTGTTACATTCGCTCCTGCACCTGGGGGCAGATATAACATTTGGCACCTAGTGTTTCAGTCAATATTGTGACACCAACATTGCTTGTAAAAACAATTTTTGACTGTTAACAAGTGGAGTACAGATACGTAGGATAAGTTACCTACATAAAACCTGCCTACCTACCACCTGCCCCCAAACCATCCGATCATGACCTCTGGTCGGCCTTCAAACTGTTTAGAAGAGCCAATAACAATTGGTGGACAATCAACTGGAGCACCCTTATCTGGGGGTGTCTGATTTGTAGTGCTTTTAATCTGTGTCGCCGTCAGCCATTAGGTGTGCAGTTGTGCTGCTACCCACATCTCCCTCGGATTTACGTAAGTGTTGTGAAGACTCTAAAACTTCACCAGAGCCTCCCTCTGTATATGGGTGAGTAGGTATTGGCTGAATTTTCATTTTTGGGTGCACTATCCCTTTAAGATGGTGGCGGAATTTGCAGAGGCAGGCGACTCAAAACCTGGGCATGCAAAACTGAAACTACTGTAAAACTTCAATTAAAAGCCCAGTCTCTATTACTAGCCTTGTGTGGCTACATGTTTTCACAAATAAAGGCCTGTCTCAATTAGAAGCCTGGTCTTGTTGCCAAGCAGTTCATTTTTATATAAGTTTTTTGGATTGTTGACTAACCACTTGAGCTAATGTTAAGTTAGCTGTTTAGATCGCACATACAAATATAAATGTTTGAACTTTCCTCAATATGGAGAACACCAGAGAAGACCGTAATTCATTCAGATTTACCGTTGTGATTAAAAAACAAGTAGAGACTCCCTACCTCATAAAGTCAGAATATGTGTCCGTTTCTTGATTACCTGGTAAGTTATTTATATTCCTTTAGTCTGTAAGGATCAACCAATCAAAAGAGTCAAATTAACCCAAGTTATGCGTATTGTTTTAACTGGATAAAGTAGTGCTGTTTGGTATGCTGGGTGTGATGAAACAAGCGTCATAATGTAACACATAATTAATATGTTATGTTAAGTAATATGCATACTGGTTCAAATAAACAATTTGAACTTATTTCCCAGATTTACAGTTTTTGTGGAAAAGGAATTAAAGACCTGTCCCATATGTAAGCATGTTGAGTTCATTGAGTTAAGCAAATAATATCCCAAGCTACTAATTGAAGTTTTACGGTATCTGCATAAACTGGACACCACAAGAGGTAAATAGGACAAGACGCCTTATTGTAATTTGGGTGACGTAACCCTTTAACTGATTCTTAAAGCATAAATAAACTATACTCTTAAAGCTGTTGCACTCACTGAGATTGACTGTATGTTCATTCTCACAAACGTGGAAATGTATTCTCCGTCTTACCGCCTCACTCCCAGCATGCAGCAGTAGTTTCATTAAGGAAACTGAAATTACATTACTGCAGTGATAAGCTGTGTATTGCTCTCTGAGGACAGCTCCATCATGGAACGAGACATCAGTGAAGCACAACCCCTCTCCCCTCTGGTCATAGACTACTTGACAGCAGCCAAATGAGGGCTGATGAATATGTTTATTTCATCAGACAAACACTGCATTCTTCTGTCTCGTCTGTTCACGAGCCATCGCACATCCACCTCATAATCCTATCTTTTACAAAAACTATCCATCAAAGTCTTTCAGGTTTCTTTCCTCCATTCTGAGCTATGGCAAAAATGCATCTGTGTGTTCCCTTTTTAGGAACTGGAAGGAATGCTCCCGTCATTCTCTCTTTTTTTCCACCAGCGTTCATTTACAAAAGAATCAGCAGTGAATGTCTAGACTTTTGAGATAGTAGTCAAAATAAATCCAGGGGAGATGCACCGGACTAGACGAAGTGGAAAGGTACACTGCTGATTGACTATGAATTGCTCTGTTGTGAAAGGAATGGGCAGAGGGTGAATTGTTGGCATTGCTGGGAGAGCATGGCTAGACCTCATGGGATTCTGGGACGATAAAATAAATCCCTCAGTCATTCATCTGTTTGCTTTTTTCTCCAGCACATAATGTCGTCATCCAAACTGGACCTGTCATTCCCCATGACTAGACTTGTTAAACAATGGTGTCTGATAGATTCCTTTGTTTTCCCTCTGTCTCATCAAGCCAATGGAAAAGAGTGACCTTAGCTGCTTTAAGTGGAAATAGACACTTTTTGCTTTAACTTATCATTATGAAGTACATGTAGATTGCACAATGTAATGGCTACAGAATAATGACACCATGGGCATTTAAGCCCTGTTTCCTCCAAGCAGTGCGGGACACATTTTATTCTAGTCTAGCCATGTCTGAAGGGTTACTTTTGGTTCCAAAGGTATACTGAAAGTGTTTGGTGGAAACAGGCTTTAGATTGCTTCCCTAATAGCCTCGCTTTCATAATGCAACTCTGTCTGCCACTGGGTACGATCTCCCAGGAAAATGAAGGTTCGATTTAAGGCGCAAAGGAAGTGCGTCAACCATTGTTGAACCTAAACAGGAAGAGGATAGCCTGTCTGTTTTCCGCGGTAGCTATCGGCAGCTATTCCCAGTTACCAAAGAGTTCTGACAGCCCCCGTACTACATACACTGCAAACCTGAAATTGTCATTATCATCCATAGAAGCTGTTTGTGAAAGCGCAAATGTCCAAATCACTTGGATCGGACATTTAATGGACTTTACCCTGCCAGCTCCTTAGTACACAGTCCGTGTAGTGTTCGATTGAGCCCATGTTCGAATAAAGCACACAATTGTTCAGACAATTCACAGCAAGCCAGTCGGCTTGTTGATGACGTTTCTATCATGGGGCCAGTGCGAAACCAGAAGAGAAGAGGAAGGTCAGTACAGGCCGAAGTTGAAATCGTCAGAAAAACTGTAGGAACCGCAAGAGACTTGGTTGTTTATGACCAAAACACAAACCAGCTACGTGACAACAGTTTAATCCACGTCGTGTCCTGCCCTCTCCACGCTTTACCCAGGCGCCACCTCTACTTTAAACCAAACAGAATGTTTCCATTAGGTGACAACGCTTCTGACACAAACACTCTCCTGTTGTGCGCTACATGTGTGGAAGAGAAACTTTGGGCATTGTCAGGAATTCATATGAGAAAAATGCTGATGTAAGTTCTTTGCAGTTACCATCCCCAGTACTGGACGGTACAACTGAAGTGGTCACTGGAAAACAAAATGTAGTGTGTCCCGTGTTATTGTGTTATGATCCAGTCAAAGTACTGCTTGGAAACACCAGGGGCAAACATTGAAAATACATCTGTTTCCATCTTAAAAGAGAGAATAAGATTAGGGCATCCCGGTAGCTCACCTGGTAGAGTTTGTGCCCCATGTTCTAAGGCTTAGGCCTGGTCAGCGACGGGGTTCAGTTCTGACTCGTGGTCCTTTGTTGCATGTCGTCCTCTTTCTCTCTCTCCGTCTTCCCTATCTATATTTGACTATGCTATCCAATAAAGGCAAAGAGCCCAAAAACATAATCTTTAAAAAAAGAGATCAAGGTTAGAAATGCAGAAAATGAAACAAGGAAAGAGTCCAGGAGGGGACATAAAGATGAAGAGGATTCTCGTGTATGCTATCTCATTCATTTAGCTCAGGCAGAGGAGACGGCGAGGAAGAAAGGGAAAGCTGTCCAGGGAGCAATGTGTGTATTTGTTTTAACTGCCAGGTCAAATACAGGGCAAGGGTCAGATGTATTTGTGTAGCCTCAGGCTGTTCTCACTAAAGTGAGAGAAGAAGAGAAAGTTTGAGCAGGGTGTAACAGCACCCTCAGTGATCTTTCATCGCTGGATCCTTGGCCAAAATGTTTGACCTGCAGCCATCAATCCGGGACTCATAGGCAGTCCAGAGGACACGCAGATGGTGACAGGAGGGGGAGACGGAGAGGGTGAGTTAGACTGCTCAACTGTGAAAGCGAAAAAGAAAAATCCAGTTCTACAGTTGAACAAATAAAGATGCCAAGTTCACCCTTTTGCTGACATACTGTACGTACTGTAGATGTCCTCCCTATCTGTGTTACATTAAGTGTAATCCTCCACTGTGCTTCGAGCAAGATGCTATCAATGGCAACAAATTCCAGCCTCACCCCCTGCACTCTCCGATCCAATCTTAGCAATTCCTCCACATTTTCAGCATTCTTTGCCCACATTGGCATACCTCATGAAACTTGTCCCTTTGACACAGACAGCGAGGGGAAAAGCCAAAGAGCAGTCACCCAAAGTCGGGAAGAACAGCATGATATTCAACAGGAGCAGGGCGTCTGAATATTACAACATATTGGCATGTTTAAATGCAACTTATACGAGACCCTTGATACACGAGCTCAGACGTATAGGCCACAGACCTCAAATAAAAAGCACGAAAATATGGACATTGTTTTGAAATGATCTAATGCCGAGCATGTAATTTTCTGCCTCTGAGCAGGCAGGTATTTGCCATAGAAAGGTTCACAGCTTATATTAGCTACAAGGGCCTATAAAATGTGGCCTGAGGTGTATTATACCTCCTGAGTGGATACACCTGGCTGACCATTTGCATGTGTGCATGCCAGTGTGCATGTCTGCATAGCGCAGTCAATGTACTTTTTGAATTTCTTCATTTTGGTTGTGTTTGAGCTGCTGGTTGTGTGTCTAAATCAAGATGTGATGTCAGTTTAGTCTCAGGTTTGACATTTTGGCATTAAAACTAATCACCTCTTACTGAGACCAGGCTCGTGGCCACGCTTCATTAAAAGAGCATTATGGCAATAGCTAGTCAAAACGCCGCTGAAGTTCACAGGACACTGTAGGTTAAACTCAACCTTTCCGATGGAGCAATGTTAAAAGCTTCAAACGGATAAAATGTCAGATCTCTTCCAAACATTTCCAAACATTTCGCTTAAAGCCACAAAAATGTTCTAAGTTAATTTTTCCTGTCACGGCCATAGACAAAACAACTGCAACACTGACAGAGGTACATTACACAATATCTAAAAAATGGGAAACGGGGCAGCCTGGTGGCCGAAGGGTTGTATTTTGGGTTATTGTATTGTAATCAGATAGTGCTTGACCACATGACAGGACAGTAAATGCACCCAAAACACACTGAGGGCAAACTGTGATCCAATTGGCCAAACCGCCTCTGCAGGTGTTTAGGGACGCTTGTGATGCATGAAAAACACATGTAAATGAAACTTAATTTGAAATCTGCATACAACAACTACGTGGGTGGAAATATGTAATTCCACATGACAGTTCCAAACCACCAAGGTAGTGGCCATTGGCCAGTTAGCAAGCTAAGCTACAAGCAAGAAAGTCTAAGGATATTCAAAACAATCCCAGATGGTTGAGTCAAGGAAAAAGTATAAAGCATAAAACTTCAGTTAACAGCTGAGTCCCAATTAAACACCAGGTTCCTTTAACTAGCCGGGTGTGGCTACGCGTTTGACAGTTGAACTCATTTTTGTCGAAGTTCTCTGGATTTAAAGCAATTAAAGCCTACCTGGTTGTTGGCTGCCCACTTCAGCTAACGTTGGTTAGCGGCCGATTGAGCATACAAATATAAGTGCTTAAACTTTTGTCAATATGGAGATGCTACACATTGATAGCACAATTAGATTCTCCACTTTTCAATCACTCAGTTAATTTTACTGAGACCGTAAGCACCAAAGAACAGACATAAAAAAGGTGGCGACTACTTACTTCTTAAGCGATCATGAAGTCTGAATATGTGTCCATTCCTAGATTAACTCCAATGATCAAGAGAATCATAGGGCTTTTTCCTAAAAATTAATTCAAGTTGTGAATGTTGTTTTAACAGGATTTAGAGGTGTTGTGTCAGTATGCCTTGTCTTGTAATCCTCAGGTACTGTAGAAGATCCGTCGTCCGTCTCTGTCTTGTCTGTCTCTGTATG
Source organism: Epinephelus cyanopodus (assembly GCA_026686955.1). Lineage (NCBI taxonomy): Eukaryota > Metazoa > Chordata > Actinopteri > Perciformes > Serranidae > Epinephelus > Epinephelus cyanopodus. The sequence goes on from CM048931.1 coordinate 28,948,704, forward strand.
ATGCGCCGTCTGTCAGAGTTATGTCATTAGATACCCTAACTTTCATACAAGTAATATAGTTTAATAAACCATTCGACAGTAGTCTATATCCCATCTTTGCTGAGCAAGAGTTTTGTCAAAGAAATTAAAGGCCTGTCCCGAATATATGCCGATTGAGTTCAGTGATTGAAGCAAATGATAGGCAGGCTGTTAATGGAAGTTTTATGTTTTGTGAAACTTGACAAATAATCACAGTCACACCATTAATGAGACAATCACTAAGCAAATGGTGGAGAATGGCTAGAAGTGGTGCTGGCTGCAATGTCAACGAAAAGTTAAACACATGAAACTGGCATACAGAAAAGCCAAGGATAGCGACAATAAAAGAGGCAGGGGCAGGGTAACGGTCTCTTTTTATAATGACCTAAATACAGTGCTGAGTGATTGACTCAGCCAACATTTGCTTGGACTCACTCAGTGGAAGCAGAAGTGACGATGATTAGATGGTATGTTGTGATGGGATCTCAATATGATACCGGAGACACATATAAATACCAGACGTAAATGTAATCAGCTTAAACCATATCTAGATACCCATAATCTCACTAGGAAAATGTTTACTGAGGTAATAAATCAAGTGAGAAGTAGGGTCAGTTTCTCATAGGTTTTTATACAAATGCACTTCTTTTTTCAACCGGTGGAGTCGCCCCCTGCTGGCCATTAGAAGTAATGCAGGTTTAAGGCACTTCAACATTGGCTTCACTTTTCAGACACGTAGGTTACACCCACTTCTTTTATGCAGTCTATGCTTGCAGTCCACTTTAAACAGCCCTCTAAATGACCTACTAACTTTTGACTCCCAAAGCTATCAGGTCGATCCAAAACGGTTTCCTATCTCCGACAGAGATTACCTGTTTCTGAGGTCGAGGTGGTGAAATGTGTGTCAGTAAAATCTGACATGCTTGGAAATGTTTTCTCTCCCTTTCCCAGGAGCTGCAGCTTGATAAGCTTCCAGCTCCTTCTCATGTTCTGAGACAATGATACACTGCAATGGTGAATGTTTTTATTCAGCGCTGGCCTTTTGCAGCGACCTGACAAGCATGAAAATGAGGATAAGGATTGGAAGTTTTACTCTGGGACTCTGATTTTTAAATGCAATTTGAAGATATTTTGTTGTTCCACTTTTGTAATGAAAGACATGTTCGGAAATAGTAAGGAGGATGTATGATGAGGGTCCCATTTTCCTTCATTGGGACTTGGCTTCCAAAAGATCAACAAAGCTGCTTTTAGAGTCTTGTGCATTTTTATCAAGTTCAAGTCGGCTGCTAGCTGATCACGACAAGCCCAACTGTCAGTCATGGAAGTCGCACATATGACTTTTATTTTCGTCTGAGAACGGGAACTCGCCCAGCATGCAGAATAACACCTTAACCAGTGCGTCTTTGGCACTCAGACTGTTTCCTGTTACATTTCAAATCAATGATAAGGCTTTTTCTCACGTCGCAGAGCCTGAGAGTGGGAAGTGCTTTGCAGTTTGTCACAAATAAATGGTGGTGTTTTATCCCTTAAAGCCCACGCCACAACAAAGAACCAAACCCAGAACTGTTGGTTTCCAACTCAAATTATGATGTCAAGTGTCCTCTTTTTGGCTTTTGATCAGGGGCATAAGGTTATACTTTCAGCTCCTCTTATTGCAAATTCCACTTGTGTGACTCTGCCCACGGTGTCTCCTTTAATATTGCCACGCACACATGCATACACACACTTTCTGTGGAACACACACAGGCAATTAAAGAAACACCGGCATGTATTTGGACATGTTTGGCTTTGTATTTTCATCAGTTTAGTGCTTCTTTTGTTCGTTTTACTGCAAATCAGAACTGATGCATAAATCGCACAGAGAGGAAAGTCTTGCCACTTTGGTGTAAAATGATGCGCCACTCCCACAGCTCGTGCAGCTTTGGTCGCCACATCGCACAAACCCAAATCAGATTTTCATCATGAACACTTGACATCTTCTTTGTGATTCCACCTGGAAGATGCCTTTAGAAACTACGTATACACAGAAGACATATAAGGGAAGAGGTAACAGTTGAGGCCGCAGCTACATGCTGTTTCTCCTGCTGAGATACTGCGCAGTTCCTCGTGTTCCACCCACCTTGTCTTTCCACATGTAACCATACACCAATCCCACTAATGAGCTGGCTGAAGACAGCATGATGGGATGGAAGCAGCTGGAGAAAAATCACTTGTGAATCCGCACAAACTTGACTGGGGCATTCCCCATTTTGATTCACATGATATAAAGTATATGTACTTGCACTTTTGGCTGTGCGTATGTGTGTGATTCATTCATCTTTTTTGGCTGTCTGTTATGTACTCTATGGGTTCTTTTGCGTGTGGCTTAGCACTAATTTATGCATGTCTCGGTGTTCTTGTGTGGTCTACCCAAAGCACAACATGTGGCCGTGGTTAAAAGTGGATTATTTCAATTGTTTAAAAAAAAAAAAAATCAGAAAATGTCTTCATCCTCCAACCCTCCCTCTCCTTGTCACCTCAGCAGAAAACAAATGGAGTCTAATGGCATTCTTTGAATTCTTGGTGCGCGGAGCTGCTGTTTCCGTATTTCACGGATCTGAATGGTGTGGCCCAGGCAGTCTGGAATTCCTGGCTAGGAGATCAGAGGCCTTGATTTATCAGGATGTTCTCTCTGTAAGGTGTGTGCATGGTAGGGGAAACTCAGATAACAGTGCACGCACACCTGCACACACACAACCAAGTGAAGCTATTTTACACAAGTGTGAATCAATAGAGCAAAGTCACTGATTTCAGGAAGTGTCAGAAACAGGGATTTCTGGCACCAGTGTGGTCACTATTTGTATGTGCACAACTCCAGCATGCGGTACACAGATATAATGAGGAGAGACCTCTGCTGTAAGCAAGCAATAGACTCAGATCACCCTCCATGGCTTTCGTGGTTAAGATGCTGGACATGAAAGGCATCATAGGGTTAGGTAATAAAAGTTGTTTTGCTACTACTAAGTAAAATAATTGCTGCCTTGATAACTTCACAGAGATGTCAAATTCCTCCTTTGAGGGCTATATATCAGTGTGCAGTGTTTTGGCATCTAATAAGTCTTCTTACTTATGGATCTATTAGTCAAACTGGACATTCTAGATCCATGTCTCGATCCTACCTAAAAAAAAACACACTCCCACAGATGTACTGTGGCCCTTTGCATTTTCTTAACACAGGCCTAAACAAACCTCCTGCATGGTGATGGAGAGATGTGATATATTGTAGGAAAGTCAACAATTAACCAAGTATTTCTGACCGATTATGTGTGTCGCTCTACAGGTTAACTTTGCTACTCTTCAGTTTTTGGTCCGGTGGGAGCTAGTTAACGGCACCACTCATTTGGTGATTAATCCTAGTGACAGTTCAGTTCGGTACGCTTTGTTTCCACTGCAAAAAGTTGTGGATGGTACCAATGGAACCGTTCTGTACCATCCCATTTTTGGTCCCCCCTTTGTTGGGGGACCTAGCACACAGATGTGGTACTAAAAGGCGGAGCTGTGACTGTAACTATAAAATGAAAGGATGTTTTGCTGCCTCTTACAGCAGCTGGAGTCGGAGAAAAAACAAATTAATTCACTGGGCTGACTGCCGGCAACTTTTAAGGTGGAACGTTAACTTGTATTGTTACTCAGTGCATGAGCTGAAGATGTGAATCCATCAACACACCTTAAATTTCACTGTGACCATCACTTTGGTTTTTATTGTCTCTCTTGGATGACATACACTTTAAGTAATGAGTGGATCTTCAAGCGTTTCACATATATACCAAGTTCGCCCGGATTATGTGAACTGCGTATTTCCCAATCCTGCTTTAGAGAAAGAAAAAGCATTGCAGATCGCCGTTCCTGTGGGCTCCGACCAGCTGTGCTTGCCTGAGAAGGACTAAATGCACAAACTCGTTTTTTCAATTGTTTTTTTAAACATCCCGTGGAGAGACTCTCACTGTAGCCTGTTCTATTTTGTTCTGAAAATGACGGCGTGCAGCCTCGTTCTGTAGATGATAAATGAGGTGCAGACTGATAAAGGAGGAAATACATTGAGTGCTGGATGGAGCAGTGAGTGACAACAATCCCGCCCACATTCAAGGGTACTGTTTGCGGTGGAGACACAAGGTGGACCAAGGGTCTAGGTACCATGTCTGACTTTTGGTTCTAAAGGTATTTTACCAAAAGTGTTTGGTGTAAACAGGGCTTATGTTTCCGCATATTAATGGGTGTCAGGCTATCAAAAGCAAAATAACACCAGGTGTGTTCAGAGGTATCTGTGCATTAGATATAATCTGCCATGAGTGTCAACCATAACTGTCTTAGTCTCCACTGTTTAACACATAAGTTCATGGTCCATCCCTTCACTCCTGCAATGACGCAGCTCCCTATAGGAAGTCTTCCTGCCTTGTTTCCCGACAACCTTGCAGTGTTTTTATTCATGTGACACTTTACAGTAAGATTTTGTTCAGGCCTACGCACTGGTCCACCCCAAAAAAGAGTACATAAGCCAGTCATTTTGGTTAAAATCTGCATGAGGGTAAATGTGTTAGAAAATACTGATAAAACGTAACCATGACTGAAGACCTTTGACTGGCCATATTACCCTCTACTATAGACTGATACATAAACATACTGTATATTCAGGGTAATGAAATGTGATTTTAGCTGATTATTTCTTTAGATTAGTTTTGCCAGATGCAGTTAATTTGAGTTAAGTGCTTCCAGAAGCATGCTTGCTTTGAGACGTATGTTTAAAGGCTCGATCCAGAGTTAGGGAATAGCGGCACGTTTGGTGCCAAGATCGCCCAACTAATGATGTTGTTCACGGGGCAGTTTCAAACTGAAAGACTGACCATGTGAAGATTAGTTTAAATGGTATCGTGTGTTATTCTGTTTTATATCAGAGGACTATGCATCATTTGAAAACATGAAAGAGTGTTTGGGAAATTAAGCTCTGACCGAGAGAGATGTCATGGATAGAATTTAGAGGTTGTGAATTGGAGATTTAAGTTGAAGCTCTTGCAACCAAAGGATACAGGAACCCTCAACTTAGCACGTGGCCCGAGTACAGCGCCAAGCCTCTCCCGAGTCAAAACCATTTAATTGAGAAGAAACGCTTTCAGTATTGTCTTGGCAATTTGCTGAGGAGGGCATGTCGATTTTCAGAGAGCTGTCTTTGCCGTGGGAATGTCAAACTATTCATTTAGACCTGGACCAGCTTGAATATGTGTCCCTGCAGGGTGAATACAATCAACACAGTTATGATGCTGGGGGCAAAATTAATCACCGAGTTTTCCGTACAGGAAGCCTTTTCATTCATACACGTCATGAGGTAAATGTCGAAAAGGTTCTGGCCGGGTATTTTGGGAAAGAGCAAGCTCTTAACCTTTGAGGATTGACGCAGAAGAAAATGATGAGGGTAGCAACTGTGCGCTTTGCCGAGCTGTTATTTTGAAAAACAGTAACATTAGGGAGAAGTGGCTGGAGCACAGAGTCAGGAGTGGTGCTCTGCCAAATTTGCTTGTGTTTGCTCTTAATGTCAATGACAGTTTTGACTTGTTGAGCAAATGCCCTATTCAGCGGTTTCATCATGGTTGGTGTTGTTTTTCTGCCTCCAGAGTGAAAGCCATGTAGGAGTAGGAGTGCTGAGTCATGGCTTCAAGGTGGCTGAATCTGTAAAAATCACTCACTCACCTGTGGTACCCAGGTCCCAAACCTAGCACTTTTACTCAATCACAACCACATGTCTGAAAGCACACACTAAGCCACAAAAGTTTGTTAAAATAAAGAGTGAACCTGCTTTAAAAGCCCCAGATGTATAGCTGCCTGCTGATTTTGCTGAGTACTGGAGCCAGTCCTGAAACACCTGCGGCTTTCTCTCGAGAGAGTGTTCCTCTGAGGCCTTTTAGTGCTCAGTCAGATGGTGCTTTTTGCACCTTTAAGTGGCTGTAAAATAAAACTAAAGTATTGCTTTGAATTTTATTATTTATGTGTTTAATATATAAAAAATATGTAAAAACAGCAAGGTCTTGTGTTGAAATGTCAAGATGTATCAATCCACTAGCTTTTTTAGGTCATGCTGATTAAATTGGCACGTTTGAGAACATTGCTTTGTGTTTGAGGAAAAACATCCAAATTCATTAACTTCTCTTGAAGTTGTCCTCAAACAAAACAGCTTTGGTCCTATTCAGCCCAAACACTTACGTGTCTCTCTTTAACTTAGCTTGTGTTCCTAGCAACCATTAAGGCGAGCACCAACAACACAACACATTCTCACTCCGACCTCGTCACATTTTGACGTTTGGTCATAGACTTTCCGCGTCAAGATACAACGTGCAAGGTACCCTGGGTGTGTTGGTTGTTGATGCTCTGGGGCACTGTGTCAAGTTCTGCCTGTTACATGCATTGTCTTCTTCCAACACCCGTCCTACATGGATGCACAAACAAGATCACCCTACAGTAGACTGAGGACTGAAGAAATAAAAAAGCAGCAATGGCCATTTTACACTAAACAGTTTCTAAGCTACAGTATACCCACTAAACCTATTTCAGGATTTAAGCTGCAGTCAGAAGCACTGATGTGTCCTGACGCTGGGAAGACCATTGCTGTAGTTTGGCATCAACCAAGGATGCAAAGATGCTCATTTAATCATCTCATATAATATATATACTTGGAATTAGTATCAATAACCGGCAGCAGAACCACTTCGGCCCTGCGCAATGGACAGTATAGTTGCCAAAGCACTGGCAACACTAGTACCCAGCAGGGGTTGGGGACATAATCAACTCTTCGATACATTGCAATTTTCCTCTTGAAAGATCATGTCTTGATGCAGAAAAATCAATAATTAAGCTTGAACCAGCTGTTTTCCTGAGGTCGTATTCATACACTAGTCATATGCATAAATCCTGAACAGTATTTGAATATAGCCACTCACAAGCCACACTCATGCTTGTGCACACGAGAAAAGAAGACAGAGAGTGTCAGAGCAATCATGCGGTCAGGCAGCCACTCATTCAAGTCATCACAAGTACACACATATGTACACACACACACACACACACACACACACACACACACACACACACAGTATTCCCTAAGTTAAACTCACTAGCTAACTCAATAATGACCTTTAAAAAGTATTCCCATTATCCCTAAAGCAAACGGCCGTCGCTGCAAAAAACGTTCAGTGAGATTCAGTGAAGTCAAATATACATGTATTTTACGGTCTGCTATTGGATCCACATGCCAGGGGTAATTTAGGAGAGAGCACACTTCTACATGTGTACCCCTATGACTTTTTGATTGTTATAATTACATGTGCATGGCTCTTGTTAAAGCTCCTGACTGTTTATGGTTTCCGGCTGAGTACACAGGTTCAAATATTTTTTCTCCTCATTTAAGGGGGAACATTAAAGGCCGCCTTGGAGGCCTTGCCGCAGATGGTCCGATGATCTATACATGGAGGACCCCACACTGGAATATTTGTACCCTTTGCCTTTTTCCTCCCTCTTCCCTCTCTCGCTCCTTCTCTGTATTTTGTCATTTCTCCTGCCAACCAGCAAAGCTTCGCTCCCTGAAAGCCATAAAACGAGTGTTTTAACAAAAAACACTGGCATGCCTTTGCGCTCCTTCAAAGGGGACTTTTCAGGCGCTGGAGACAGTACAGAGACTGTGCTCATGTCTTATTGGATATTCTCAGACACACTCTCAATCGACAAACATAGAGGGGCGGGATATTCGCATGGCAATTCCAAGCAACGCCACAAACTTAAGACACATGGAGCCCGGAGACAAAAGACGAGAGTGGCAAGCCATTACGGGGGGAAAAATAAAACACTCAAATCTCCAATCTCCATGGCTTTATACCTGAGATGGCCTTGAGAGTGAGCATTCCCAGGGCTCTGATGAGTGCTGCGATCTGGCGCTGCGGTTCCCAGGAGGTTGCGCGCTCCAATCTCTCTAATGAGAGAACCTTCCAGGCTAGACATTGTGGGCTCTGGCTCAAGCCTCCAGCCCATGCTGTTCTCACCACAAAGAAACAAGCCAAGTTATTCACTGATTCCTCTCTGACATCCCCGGCCAAAATGTCTCCAATCCCATCCTCCTTCTGCCACCGCTCTTGACTTTCTCCCTACCACTCATCTTTCTCTTTCTGTTCTTTCTCTCTACATTTTTCTTATTCTTTTCCTCTGCTTAAATGTGGTTGAAGTTGTTGTTATGACTCAGAGAATGCATACTCTTCCATTAACAAGGGCATGAGACACACCAATGGAGAATGTAAGGGCACGAATCATACATGGGCAACACTTAGGCAAACTGGCTCACACTTTCAAACTTGTACAGGAGCACTGCTGTGCTTGGCATGTTCAGCGAGCGTCAGTGTTTACACAGCATGTGATAGCTCAGGCTAACGGGAGGGAGGAAATAGCATTGACAAAAAGGGTGGCCAGTTCTGAAGGAGGAGGTCCATCTGTGCAAACAGCACCTAGTTTAGGGAGTTATTAATTACCCCGGGTCATCGGCCAAACTTCTGGGCCTGCACAGGAGCCCAGAAAGGGGGAGAGGTGACGTTAGATAACAAAGGGATAGAGGAAAGAAGCAGGGGTGAGGAAAAGAAATAGCAGCTGCAAAGATTTGTCTTTAAAATGTATGAAAAGTGGAATTACTAGAACTTGGTCAGTTATTTTACTCATACAAGAAAGTAAGTTGTAAACTTAAATGGGGCATTTGGAGCACCTTATCTTATTTGACAACAACACACACCCAAGCAAGTCTTTTCACTCCCTCCTTCTTCACTTTCTACTCCTCTTAAAAGTTGAGAGAGAGGGGTCAATGGCAGTTTTTTTTACCCCCTCTTTTCTGCTTTCAAGAATGTCTGCAATGCTTCCCAGGAATCCTGCCTTGTTGACTTTGGTTTGGGATAAAAGGTACAGCCTCCTCTGTTCTCCATGCTGATCCGAAAGGTGATTAGGCTGGCCTCAACATGAGCCCACGCATAGCCCAGCACACTGGCCCAGTCAGATTACCCCACGTTCCTGCGTGCTCCTGTTATTGAGGGGACTGAGGTGAAGAGATAGATGAGAGGGGGAGAAATTACGGGGAAGAATGTTGGTAGCTTGCAGGTGGTGGAGAGACAGAGTGAAAGTTCAGATGCTTATTGTGTTGAAGTGGTTTGTCTGAAGATGATGATGCTGTGCTTTTCTCTTTCTAGTGCAGGTGATTCTGCTGACTCCAAAATTTCTGTTGCACTGGAGCTGATTCATGGTCTGACTATGTCTCAACTGAGACATAAAATTATGAATCACTTCGCTGATTCAAATGATTTCATTTCACTTCAGGACAGAGATATAAGCTGTTCAGAATGCAGTTATATATATATATATATATATATATATATATACAGTTATTGCATCATTAACTGTTGCATTCATTGTTTATTTGCAAGTTTTACGGCCCTTTCACAGCTACCTCGTCTGTTCCGGACTTTCTGACCTTTTAGTTTGTTCCAAACCAAAATTACACTTAATTTTAGTTTTGTCTCTGGAAAAGAGATGGTCTCAGTCCAGATCAAATTGAACCAAGGTCCGGTTCATTTCCAGTGTGAAAACAGCCGTAGTGGCACATGGGGAGAAGAGAAGACCACATGTCTGATGACTTTATCAAGAGTCAGTTTGAAAAATCTCAGAAAAGATTTCTGACAGGATGAGAGAGAGGATACGAGAGCATGAGAGAGCCTGTATACTGACCAATCAAAGTCAAGTATCGGGAGACACAGCTCACGTAGATGATGATGACATACAGTAGGGGTTTTATGTGTCGTCGAAACACTCTCACTTCCAGCCCATCAAACATGGCACCTTGTCAGTGGACCTACACTTCAAGACGTTCTAGGTACCCCTCTAGCATCAGTTTTGGATATGTCAGCTTCCTTGTCAGGTTTCACTGGTTCAAAATAAACTTTTAACATTTTGTGGCAACTACTTTAGGCTTGGGCAACAAACCTACGTTGCGTAATTTAATTTATGTCCGTAAGTCAACTCCTGTACTACTGTGTCACGCCACGTGTGTCACATTACATTAACTAACATTGTTAAAAAATCTCAATGTCGACTTTTGGTTTCACATGGGGAGCCCACTCTCACTCTGATGTCGAAATCCGACGCTTGGGCAGTGATTTGTGGCGTCAGAAACCAACAAAAAAGGCATCCTTTAATGTTGGCATGATATGCGGCTGGTTGCTGTAAGGGACAAGAACAGATGTTAAGGTAGCAAAAGTCCCAGTAGGGTGGGCAGGAGCGGGCTGAAAGAGTGGTGTTCGAGTCCCATAAGATTCTAACGCCAAACCCTGTTTTTTTTTTCTAAACCCAACCATGTGTGTTTGTTGTTGAAAGAAAAAAACGCCAGTTTGCAGTGTTGTATGACGTAGTGCGTTCATTTTGAAAGAGACTGTATGTAAACAGTAAATTTCCTGTGAAAACAGAAGTGTATCTTGAAAGAAGAGAACTTGACACGTCCCAGAATGTCAACAACCAACACACCCTCTGTACCTTGCACATCGTATGTGGACGTGGAAAGTCCACACCCAAACCTCCGTGTGTGACAAAGTCGGAGTGGGAATGTGTTGACATGAGGACATGAATAGCCATCTCTTTTGGGAAAGTCCTGTGTTTGTTTGACCCGCCTACCACATCAACCTCCTACCAACGTAGAGTTTCTGGCATTTTATAGAACATCAAGTCAAGTTTATGTTGTAGTTGATTAAAAAGCATGGTGAGTCTCATACAGACGCTAAAGGGTGCCTTGTGCATTGGTATCCGATGCTGAGGGCCACCGACCAAGCTGCTATAATTGTATTGTGGGAATGAGAACAGGTTGGTATAGTTTTTCCGTTCGCTCGTATAACTGCAATGTGAAACTAGAACCAACAGGATCAAATGCAACAAAAACATAAATCTTGGTTTGGAAATACATAAATCACATACTGCATGTCACTGCTGACATGAGCTGGCAGTGGTTTGACTATGGGTGCTCAAATGCTAATAGCTACTGATTTGGTCTTTGACACTTAGATTTCAGAAAAACTAGTTCAGATTGAGATTTGTTTCTTCACGTGCTGATTACCTGCAGCTCATCAACATTGTCCAATGTCTGACTGGATTCAAATGAACTTAAATGAACAGTTCAACATTTTGCTTATCCACTTTCTTGCCAACAGTTAGAAGAGACGCTGTATTTCCTGAGCTATTTATTTAGCCACAAACTGTGCCCCTGTCATCAAAAACTCTTGGCTTTTTATTTCCCTCTGCAGAGCAACAGTTGATTTTGGACATGTCTTTTTTTTTTGTTCCCTCACAGCTTCAGTATTCCTCCCTACACTGTGGTTACCCTCTCCCTCCTCCCCACCCTTCTCCCGAAGACTACCATCAGGAAGCTGTAAGTAAAACTGGTGTTTTTGAAATAAGGACTATTTCCACATGCACCATACTCTGATGCATGGGTGAGAGAAAATCGTGATTGGCCTGCATGGGCCAACAATAATATTATGTTTAATCTAGATATCATTACATGCAAAATGAGCAGGAGAAATTCAAGGGCACCATTGTTTCTCCTCGGCCGGTTTTTCAGGGGTTCCAATGATGGAGTGTTTCCTTTAGAAACCCAAACCACGAGAGATGTGGAGGTGCCACTTACAGTGTTTCAGCAAAATGAAGAAAGAGACCTAGAATCAGAAAGACAGGAGGGAGAGGGTGAGACAGGAAAGGTGAACACTTTGAAATTAAAACAATTATCAGCTGCCTTCGACATACCTCCTCCATACAAGCGTTGACGGCGTGTGTGTTCTGTATGACGGCATGGATGTACCAAGTCTTTCTGTGCAAGTTAACAAGTTAATCTTTGCTGTTTTTGCACCCTTCTGTGCAAAACCAATGTCAGAAACACTCTGAGCCTAAATTACAGCCCTGCATTTTGGGAAATCCCCTTGTTTGCTGTCTTGCTGCAAATTAGATGAGAAGGTCAATAGGCTAATTAATCAATGGAGAATAATGGGATCTCGAATATGCTACTTCCACAGACTCTCACGAAAGCTTACGTAATTAATGTTAATTACCATCATGTCAGCCAGAGAAGAATGAGCCCGGGCCAGATTTTTCTCTATCATAGGATTTCAGCTACCAAAGGTCAGGAGAGGGAACATTAAGTGGAAAACACACTGCTTCTACTTGGCGCTGGTTTGTCCTCACAGATGAGGCACTGGGACAGAGGCAATCCTCTGCTGCCCCGTTTCTCATCGCCTCTATCCAAGAGGACGAATCGGGGCCAAGTGCAGCGGTGGAGAAACAGGAGGAGGAAACAGAGGCAGGAACATCTGTAGGTTCTCCAAACTGAGGCCACAAAGATGGAGATGAGACAGGGGAAAAGGCTGTAGAGGAGAGCATGGCAAGGGCCAACCACCCATTCACCTTTTGGGAAAGTAATATTGACAGATTTTTAAAACTGTTTTTCAAACTGTTTTCTAGGAGGTTGTTCATTTGTATGAAGCTGTATAACAGCATCTAAAGCTGCAGCTGTTACCTCTGATTACGTGCATGTATGATTCCTTATTAACACAACCCATTAAGAGACAAATCCCTGCATAACTGTCACATAGTTTTTCCTTTGTTGCTATTGTGTGTAGAATCGGAAAATGTCGTGACTTTGGTGACTTACAGTGGTAGTATCCAAAAAAATACCTCAGCAAACAGCCTTGCACAAAGCTCACCAAACTCCCTACAACACATATTGCAAACTGCACATATTTTTGCGGGGGGAAAACTCTAGCCATAGATGCCATAATCAATTGGACTAAAAGATGACGCTCTGTCATTGCCTTAGCCACTGCATGCTCTCTTCGTCGTCTCTGGATGGCTTTTAAATACGCTAATGTATGCACACAGGGCAGTTACCAGAACTCTTCCAAGGGCACATAGCTCTAACATTATTCATTCATTTTTCCCGTTAGGGGTCACGGGGGGCTGGAGCCTATCCCAGCTGACATTGGGCGAGAGGCGGGGCAGGGCAGACACATAGAGACAGACAAGCATTCACACTTAATATTAGTGGATCAAAACTCTCTTTCCATTGACCAGTGGTCTCTTCGTTAACACACGCCCATTCCTTTCCTTCCTTTGAGGTTTGACTGGTGCTCTTTTAATTCTGTCGTCTCATTTTGCCCTCTTTTTCTGCACTTGAGAATTGGCGCCCCCTGCTGCTCATTTTGATAAACCAACTTCAAATACATTGATTTGATTTGATTTTTACTTGGATGTGTTTTAACCCATTGGCTAATCTTCCAAGAGTCCACATTCACATTTACGTAACAGTACTGGATGTGTTTTCTTTTGCTGATTTTCTAAGATTTCAGTCTTAATTTGGATGGAGACCCAACATATGTCACTGACCATACCCTAGTTTTGCTTATCATTAAATGGTAAATGGACTTGCATTTGTGTAGCACCTTTCTAATCTTCTGAATAATCAAAGCACTTAAACATATGACATGTCACATCCATTCACACACTGGTGACCGAGGCTACCGTACAAGATGCCACCTGCTACTCAGTAAAACATTCATATACACTCACAAACTATTGCAGTTTGGGGTTTAGTATCTTGCCCTAGGATATGTGGGACTGAATGAGGACTGGAGGAGCCTGGGATTGAACCGCCAATCTTCTGATTAGTGGACAACCCAACTCCTGAGCCACAGCCGCCACAGTCTAGGAGGCGCCTCCAATCTCGGCTCCTAGCTAAATATCTTCCCTTCAAAGCAGCATTAATTGATTTTTGGCCACTTGGGGGCAATAAAACAAGCCGTAAACCGAACACTGACATGTCATCAATGTCGTTATGGTTAATATGTTGCTGACAATTGCCCATTTACACGTCCAATAGGCAGTAATGACATTATCATTCATATGGGCATGTGTTTCTGGCCACCCCACTAATGTAAGTCCAATAGTCATCATTGCAGCTCCGCCTCTTTGGCTGCTAAATGCTTCACTGTGCTCATCAGCCGGTCGTTAACTTTATCTGTAGGTTACAGCTGGGCAGGTGGTTTATCAAAAATGTTTTGCTGAAAAACAGCTGCCACTTAAACAAGGTTTAGAGTAAACCAAACAGTAAAGTTGCGGGCTATAAACCAAAACAAAGAGCTGACAGAAGCTAAAATGCTCAATAAAGCTGAGAAACTGCAGAGTCAGGTGATAATTACCTGCTCGTTCATCACCACAAGCGCCTGCTCTCATGTTACACTATGTCATTTGAACCACTGGTAATATAAAAAAAAATCAATAGTGCAGCTTTAAATTAATTAATTTAAAAACAAACAAACACTCACAGGGACAAAAGTGATTTTTCTAACACCTGACTCGTGTTAGAAATATCACATATGCACTTGTTTTAAAGGATGGTGTGTTTTCATTTTATGTAGTACTTGTGGATTTTTCTGTTCAGTGCGTTTACAGCGCAGGAACAGCTTTCTCTGCCATATGTAATGCATTGCAGACAGTCGGCCAACTCTGATTAATCAAACTTTAACCATAGCCTGTTGAACATGGCATCGCAACCGCGTTGTTGAGAGAAATTTAGGGCGTGTGTTATAGCAACTGCAAAACAAAACAACACAACAGCCCTTCTGTGCACCAAATCCATAACGTTTTATGTCGTTATTTATTTATGGAAATATAAAACACGTCTTCTCAGGGTTTGGATTCAGCGGATCAGATAAGCAGGAATATTTGCCAACCACCAGAACCTGATCCGCTCGATTTCCACAAGTGATTTACACCCTTATATTACACAGGAAAGGAAAAGATAGGATCAGCTAATGCTCTCGGTCTCCCTTTCCCCTTCTTAATAGCTCCTCAGAGAGGACGAGAGGAAGAGGAAGGAGGAAGAGGGAGCTCAGAGAGGGTGAGAGTGCCACGGGATGTGATTAGGCTGGACCTCCCGTTTATGATTTCTGTATTACAGCCGCTTGGTGCCAGACATTCCCTCCATGGAAGGAATGTCTTCCTAACCAGTTCCATGTGAATGGTTTAGGAGGGAACCACAGCCCGCTGGTTGGGTTGAGGGCTCAGCCTTTTAAAACACACACCAAGGGAGAAATATGAGGATGGAGGGCAGGAGCCTGGAGAGGAGGGAGAACAAGAGGGACAAAGATGATGAACAAAAGGTCAGAAAAGTGTATACCATACATGTACATATGTCCAGAGTTCAGTCCAATTTGTTCCTGGCTTTTTCTCCCAAACTTCTATCCACTTCAGCTGCCATGAACATAAATTAACGTGGAACGTAGAGTTACACGATATTAAGTGGCGGTGGGGATTCAAATAAAGTTAGTGATGTGGCTTTAGGTTTCATACAAAACACAGGCTAATATCTTTTCCAGGATTGCATGACTTCAGCTTTATAAGGCAAAAAGCGGAGGAAAAAGGGAGATTAGCCCCAAGCAAAGAAAGAAAGCGTATTTATATAAAATGTGTTGGCTTTTTATTGATGAAATCATCGGATATTCCGCAGCATCTATATAAATCAGATCCAGAGGTCACACAGTGCAGACGCAGTTATTTTGTTTGATCATGCATCATTATGGCCCTCTATCACATCGACATCTAGACACTGAAACATACTCAGACATTAAACAACATCATAAAAAGCCCAGCGCACTGCCTTGTGTTTCAATCTGAGACTCCATAAATTCCACCGGCTGCATCTGTGACAATTTTACACAATTGGACTGTAATTGCAACACTAACAAATCATTAATATGCTTCTCAAAAGCGCTCTGCAACTCACATTCTGCCTCTCTTCCCACGAGAAATTGGCCTGGACGAGAACACAAGCCCCGACTCCAGTCTCTCCGCTTGTTATTTGCATTTTATGGCCCAAGAGTAGCGCAATGTTGGATGCAAAGTGCGAACGTTTGTTTGTCCTGAAATTTAAACTGGACTGGATGAGTCTCCTGGTGATTTTGGCCACGTGTAACAAAATGATAACAGTGGTTTTTGTTTGGATCGGCTGTAGTCTCGGAGCATGCTGTGCGAGGAAAGGCGGCGGTTAGCAACAGGGGAAAAAACGGTTGTAAAAAACATTTATAAGGCAACTTTAATGAACACTTATTTGCTATAAAAAACAAATGCACAGCCTCACGCGTAACTTTAGAGGCACTGGTAATGTCTAATGTTTTTAACGTGTCTCTTAAATTCCCTCCTGCTTATTTTCTCTTTTTTGTTATTCCATGCATTTTGACAGCCTACCCTCTTGTGTCTTTCCTGAACACACACACACACACACACACACAGATGCACAACTGACAGAAGTCACGACCTTGTCCTATACAAGCCACTGGCCGTAGCTCCAACAATAATGTTTATCCGTCTGTCTCAGGAAAGAAAAGACACGCCTTCCGCCAGCAGCTAGTCAAAGCAGGAAATCTATGAGAGAAAATGTCCATGTCCTGCACATGTCCAAGCTTACATCTCTCGCGCATAAACACCCATAGGTGTGCAAACAGGCAGACACGGACGTGCAGAGGGACAGGCCGTTGCCTCGGGCCTGCAGCGGGAGCGAGATGTAATTGAGGAAGGTGCTAATTGGTTAAGTGTTGGTGAGTTGCAGAGGACAGCAGAGGATGAAGACTGTTTTTTTTCAGGTCTCAGCTTCAGTGTGCAACCCTATCACCAGACACAAATGTTGAGGTTGGACAATTCTGCAAAACCCGGGATTACGTTCAAGGTTTTTGGCGTCCAGTGCCAAAGTCTTTCTTTCTGCAGTGTCCTCACATGGCAGCTGCGGTATGGCTGAGGTTAGGCAGAGGTTGCGGGTATGGTCAATAAATTATCATTATGGTATTGGTTTAGGTTAGTCAACTAAAACAGTTGGTGAGGGTTAGGTTAGGTCGTGGTCATGGTACAATAACAGTAATTGCAGGTCTCTGACAGGACACAAAGTCCGGTCTTCGGCAAGAAGCTTGGATGCACTACACGTCCATCCTAAAATAGAGTGTATGTAGTGGTTCCCAACTGGTGGAGTGCGGTCCAAAAGTAGGTTGTGGGTCGTGTGTCGATTGTGAATGGACCGCAAGTGACTCACAAACGTGTCAAGTTGTAAAAAAACACCCTTTATTTTGGAATACAGTGAGTTTTTGGCACATAGCTTCTATTTTGAAGTGCCGTTTCCTGCTCTGCAGTGAATGTATAATGGACAGCTACATGACAGACAGCAAACTAACTCAATGACATGGCAAGACGAAAGTATTATGCTAAATATTTAAATCTCTGTCAACCTTGAGCTAAAAAAAACATCTGGTGAAAAAAAGAAAACAAAATTAGCAAATTTTGCACAACTTTATTATTATTGTTTGTTAACTAAGTTGTTGTCTTGTTCTTGTTCATAAAAAAGTACAATAATAATAATAATTGAGGGGGTTGTGGGGGAACCAAAAGAAGCTAGCCCAGGGTGTCAAATGCGCTAGGTCCAGCACTGCATGCACATATACATCCTACCTTTGCAACATAAAGAGCACACTTCTACCGTCACTCTCAACATTAGTATTGGAAGTAGGTGAACATAAGACATGGCCCCATCTCTGCTCACTCCCTTTTCTGTCCTCTTCGTTCCTCATACATAACTGTTTATGCTGCACATCTGTCTCCAACTCTTTACCCATCCATGCATGTTGTGCTCTTTATCTGGTAGCACCCTGATCCAAGAAGCTGGTTTCGGTCTTGGTTGCTCGCTTGCACACCTCCATGGGTGGTCCTCGCTGCAGCTCTTCTGCTGTGGTGTTTGTACAGTTCAGAGGTCTTTGTTTTTCTGGCATGTCTCTCCATGCTAACCAAAGCCGGAGGCCTGCTGCCTGTTTTCTTTCGCATAGCTACACATCTGCAGGCTTTCGAGGAGAAAACTGGGAAAAAAGCAGAAAAATAGAAGGAGGGTGGAGGAGCAGGAAGAAACACGAACGCTCTGCCTTCACGTTGCCACTTTCTCCCCCGTAGGTGTGTGTGAGAGTGAGTGTTAGCCCCGGCTCCTCTGACATAAACTGTGGTTTGTTGGCAAAGGCCTGGCACACATGTTGACAGCCTCATTATTTATACTCCATTTTGACAGCTTGTTTTGTGTAATATACACACACGTATTTCCATCCTCACGCCGCCCTGTCTTCTCAGTTTCACAGGAATAAGTCAACTTAATGAATTTTGTATGAAAAAACAGTGTTTCCCCAAAGGGTGTGTTACGGATCAAACAGTCACTCAGTCACCAGCACTTTATGGCTAATTCCCCCCACTCTGAACAAGGTCATATTGTTCCCTATTTATACTCCCAGACTGATCAAAGGCGAAAAATGATCCCTTCCGACAGTTAATATTTCTAAACGTCTCGCTGAGAACCAATTTTATGTTATTCAAACTCTTTTCCCAGATGCATTTTTCGGGACCCATTACCCATTCAGAATTTGAAATTCATGATGTGATATCCACAGATTGTGTGTGAGCTGAGCTCTGAGACGGTGACTACAGCTCAATTTCTCTGTTTCCTTGTCTTTGGAGGAGGGTGGGTGGCGGGACACATGGAAACAGCTGTTTAGGGAGGAGGTTCCTGTGAGCATCAAGGTCAGGACACATTCACAGAGCTAGACAGGAAGCCAGGTGGGACAGGGCACCAATATACTGTATGTGAGTGTGAGTGCATGCAGCATCAGCCGGATGCGTGTGTGTAAGCGCACGTGTCTTTTTTTACAGACAGCACTCGCAGAGAAAAGCTTCGCAGTGGGGATGTTTGGCTGTAAAACAAAACAAACAATACTAGAAGGTTCTCTGAGGTCAGCAAGGGGTCAAGTGAGTAAACGAGTTTGTTATAACGGGACTAAACTTACAACGGCAGGTTTGAGAGGAGCGCAGTGAGGCATTTTCAGTGCGAACACAGAAGCTGCTTAGTGTGAACACAGAGGGTAAAGGTCAGTGAGAGGATTGCTGCCACTCAAGAGGTCACAACCCGGGTTGTTGGAGTGCCTCAGAGAGCGAGACCTGCAAACATAATATCGCTGGGAAGCTTGTAGGTTTTAACATCTTGTAATCTATTTACAAGGAGTTATAAATTCAGTTAAAATCTTTTTGTTTAGCTGAGACAAGCCAGTCAGTTCTCATTCCTAGCACTGATGCACAACTGAAACACATTGCAACACATGTTGTGAAACAAGTGCGGTTATGTTTAGGCAATAAAACTACTTAGAAAAATGATCATGTCTTGGGTTAAAATAAATAAGTTTGTTACGTAATTTAACATAGCGTGACGTGAATATGCAACTTGATTGATTTCAGAACGTCGCCAAGGTCTGTAACTTGTGTAACGTGACAGTAAAACAACATTGACTTTTGATTACATTTGAGGTTCACAAGCTGTTGTTACGACCTGTAAATAAGATCAGCAGCATAAGATAAGAAATGCTGAATAAATATAGTAAACACAATGAAATCACAAGTAATTTCCTGCTCTATAAAGTTAAATTGAGCATAGCTTTAGTTCAGGCAGGACACGATGTCAAGCTCAGCTCACATCCAGCTGCATCAGCTGATCTCAAACAGCCCAATCAACTGATGGAGCAGCTGATTGATGGACGGGAGTCAGCTGATACATCACATGATTCCTTTCTATGCAACTATTGGCAAATCTCATTCAGGGCGCCCTATTTAAACTGCTCTGTCCTGCCTCCTGTTGCTGCTTCCTCTGCAAGCTGCTTTGCAACCTGCCTCCACCCCAGCTCCTCCTTTTCATGCTGTGTCTGACTTATCAGTGTCATTTCTGTTTGTCATTGATGCTGCTCTGTTCCCGAGGGTCTTTCCTGCTGCTCTCCCTGCCTTAGGCTTTCCATGTGGGCGCATGGAAGGACAGGGAGGTTTGCTCTCTCTGTCTCAGGCTTTCCCTGTTTGCACGTGGAAGGGCAGACAGGTGTGCCCTTTCTGCTTTAAGCTTTCTACAAAGTCCTAGGAAAGGCAGAGAGGCCCTAGAACAGCCATACTGCCAAATATAATACTGCAATGGAAATCAAGTTTTCTTTGACTGAAGTAGTCCTGACTTACAGTAACTTAAATAACTGATAAGATATGGATGAAAGAAGAACTGAAGCAGTTTGTTTTAGCAATCAGCTATTAGACAGAAAGTGAACTCGAGATGGTAAAATCAGCTCATATACATATAATCTGATCTTGGTCACTTTAGAAATGTTTATATGATACACATGACATTTACAGAGTAACATATCCACGGTTTGCAGAAATGTACAATACAAACATTTTCTCCTGATGACTGGGCTGGTTGAGAACCCTCCCCCTGCATGAACTTAAAACTCAGTCTGTTGTAACATTTTCTCACTTAACCCTGAGCCCTAACACACAATCTGAAACAGAAAATATGTTTTTAGGGAAATATAATGATGAGTGAATTATGTTTTTCTATTTATGTAATGAGGACATGTTCCTAATAATCGTACGCAAAAATGTTAATACTGAATAATTTTCTTTGTTTTCCACCAACACGGGCAATCTTGCAATCAGCTCTCTCTCTTGCAAAGTGCTTTTTTTGCCTAAACCCAACCACAGACAGGAGTCTGGATGTGAACAAGTTCAAGTTCTGGTGCCACAGTCCGTCATCTACTGTGACCACCAGCGCTGTACGTAAATTAAGTGTGTAATTTAACTCAAAGAAACTTTATCTCCGAAAATAATCATGGCAGCGATTATGTTTTCAGCCCAGCATAACTATGAAAATAATTTTGTAATATACAAACATAATATCTAGACGACAGGGTTGTCACACTGTTCTTACCCTAGTTTTGTTTTCAGTCAGCCATAGTTGCTCAGTATATTTTGTTTTGCCCGTTATCTAAAAATCACAACTGAATTATCTCATGATCTCAATAGAAAAGGCAACAGCTAATTATTTCATTATCCAGGGACAACAAAATGTATTTAATGCTGCCAGTTATTCTGAGAAAACACTTTATATTGTCATTCAGATGTATTAAACATTGTTTATGTTCGTATTTCTCAAGATCTTACTTGCCTTCATGAAGTCAAGCCATCAGACCGACAGACTCTCACAGGGAGAGGCCATGACTGATGTTTCATTTCAGATCTTAACTGAGATCTTACATAAGTAGAAATGTTCTGTCAAATATCTGTTAAGAGCAAAATGCAATAAATTCATTTTTTCAAGGTGATAAAACACTGAAGTCACAGTCAATTATGTAAGTCTTCATGAGAAAACATTGCAACATGTTTCACATCTCATTATTAACAATATGATTAAAATCTTATCCCGTATGAACTGTTGGCACCACAACATTGCTATGTCTTATATCAAGATATTGAGACAAATGAGCAATGACCATGAGAAAACTGTTGCAGTGTTGAGGATGAATGAGATAATTAAGATGTGATCTTGAGATAAAGGTCCTAAACCCATTGAGAACCTCTGGACGTCAACGCATACGATGTTAAATACTGAACCTGAACCAGTGCTGACAAGGTTCAGAAGTTTCAGTACTTAATTCTTAAGGGTTAAGACACCCATGAATGAACTCTGCCCATCCTTGGACCACAGTGCCAGCCCCTCATATCTAACTGGGGTGGAGTTTTTGGATGTGCCGCTGAGATCTCTAAGCTCCGGCAGTTGGCTTTATTTATTCTAACCTGATTGTTTGGGTTTGGGGATTCTGTTGCTCCCGCTGTGAAGGAAATTGCTCTCTTGCCTGCTGGTTCTGAAACGGAAAATGGTTTTTAAAACTGTAACAAAACAAACCTAAATGTTTCTCTGTGTTTGCTGAAGATCGGCGTTCTCGTCGCCCAGTCAGGGCCGGCTAACCGAGACGAGTCCGCCAACGAGAAGGAGAAACAAAACAGAGTGTGAATCGAGGACGGGCTGGTAGAGTGATGAGCTTATCAGTGCAGTGCAGTCGTTTTTACTGTTTATGGACAGAAGATTGCAGGATATCGGTTATAAGCTAGTGGCCAGAAATTACAGTTGCAAAGTGTGTTTGTCTTTGCACCTCGAACATCATAAATGAAAGACAAAGAGGAAGTTGTTACTGGCAATCAGCACTCGCATTAGCGTCATAACCTGGATGCTTGGCTTTAGCTCAACGCTCCTTTTGTATTCCCACCCCTGCACGTATCCTTCAACCTTGACTTGTGGTACAGTAAAAGATGTGTATTCGTGTACACACACACACTACAGTGAAAGTTCTCGTGTTTGAGATATAGCAGCACTCTGGAAACAATTACCAGGCAATAATCTTCACATTCTTTCATCCCACCACCAGCTCAGCTGATTAGGATATCCACTGGTACGCAAGGCTAACCTCAAACACGCTCAAACACACTTGTGCATACACACTGTACAGTACAGTAGGTGCCCTCGCTCCCTCTTTGGTTACTGACCAACCCTCTTTTCTCTCTCACACACACACGCACACACACACCTGACATCTGATTCCCGACTGATGATTAATGACCCTCGGAGTCTTTCAGCAGGGACCACCCAGGGTCAAAATAACCTGCCACAAATACAGAAGCAGTAAAATACCATTCAGTCGCCACTCTTCTATTTACACATGCTGTGGTGTGTGTACGTGCACGAAGGTGTGTGTGTGTATGTGCCAGAGCAAGAAAAGGTGGACGAGTTACTGTGGAAACACTTAAAAAATGTGCGCACCCCCCCTCCTCCTGTCTTCAATCATTTGTGCGTGTGTGTGTGAAGAAAGCGGAGGGAATTACTGTGCTAACACCTTTTAAAAATGTACAACCGCCCTCCTGTTATTCTTTCCTGCAGCTCTTCTTCATTTTCTTCCTTTCTCTTTTCCCCAATCTTCTCCTGCCCCGGTCCAACAGACGGAAGAATTACCCCGGCTGTCCTCTAATCTCTCCGGAGAGCTTTTTTCCCAGGGTGGAAACACTGCCATCCTTTTTCTCTCCACTGTCCCCCCACCCCCACCCCCTTCCCCCTTTTATCAGTGTCAAATGATTACCCGAGGGGAAACTGAGCTCGGCAACAATATGCGTCAGGTTAGCCAGGGGGAGTCCGGCCAAAAACATCTCCTCCTCTACCTGCTCCATCCATCCATCCGTCCATCTAGCTCCCCTCCCCTCTCATGCCCTCGCATCACCCCACCCACACTCTCCACCCCAGTGCCAGCCGAGGGCGGTGGCACAGCCCCAAGACCATCTCGGAGGAATTTCCCTGTTGAAATTTATATCAATTTCAGAGGCCTGAAGTTTTATCCGCAGCGTGTGAAAACTCTGAAACTCCCCTCTCCCTCTAGAGTTCACTTTCCATTCCTTCCTCTTCTTCTTTAAATGCTTCTTTCTTCCCCTCTCTCCGACTGTCCTCTCCACAACCTTCCCCTCTATTATTTATCTCTTTAAATTCACTTTCCTTTTTGCCGCGTCCCCTCTCCTTCACCTTCTTCCCTCACCACCTTTTTTTCGCTCTCCTTAACGGCCTCGTGTAGGCACAGCCTGGTGAATGCCAGGCATTCCTTTGTAAGGTTAGAACACACAAAGGTGGACCACATCACCTGAAGAGAAAACGGCCCTTTTGAATCGTCGCCCGAGGGAAAGAGAGGCTGATAGTGAAGAAAAGAGGGAGCATAAAAGCGGAGGAGATGGAAGAGAGGAACACCTGTCCCTCGCTGTCCTCGCGTGAACCTTCAACTCTGACCTTTGTTACTTGATAGGGATGCCTTGTTTGAATAAAAGGGGCTTAGCTGAGGGAAAGTGCATTAGGCGTTGGTGCAAACCTGAAGAGTGTGAGCTTTTAAAGGGTTTTTGTACCTCAGAGTAATGAGATTAAACACTGTCAAAACCATATTAGCTCCTGCTATCGACTCAATTACCACCATACAATACGTGACTCAGAGAGCGACCACTGACTGGAATAAACAAGGTCATATTGCGGCCCAAAAGTTAATTCCAATCAAGCTCACAAACACAAACAACTCCACCCTTTCGACACACTCCGACCATTCACACGACCCACTCAAGAAACACACATGCTCAATGAACTCACCCCACCCCAAACACACCACCTTTGACGAGAACAGACCCCCATACGTTTAACACATAGTGGGTTTATGTTTGGCGATGCTGGGTGTGGTGTAGGGTGGAGTGTATCGGTGACGCCAACCTGCCCTTCATGGCTTATTTTTGGGGCTTTTGACGAACGTCAAGGGCAAAGTGGGTCTGTGTGATGCAATGCAACGGTTTTCCAGTCACTTAACGGCCGCTGTTTGTTTTTACTCTTACTAATGGAACGGAGCGAAGGGGAAAAGTGGAGCGGAAAAAAGAGAAACTTATGACGACCAGGTGTTTTTTCCCTCTTCTTGGGAATGTTTCACCTTGTAAAAGCAAGCGAGTGGGAGGGGACTTGTGTACCGCGGCTGAAGTGAATGGTTTTGGGGATTTTTCAAGGGGTGTGTGCTGACCAAAGCGTACGAGTGAGAATGAATGTGTGTTGTGTGAGAGTATCAGAGGGTGAGCTGAGATTTTCTGGGGAGCTGGAGGCAGAATTCTTCAGTGGAACTGTAGCATAGCCATGACTGGAAGAGGCGGGGGCTCTCCTGTGTTTGAGTGTGAGCATCCACCGAGCAATTTTTTGCCTCATTGAGCTACAGAAAGCTGTAGCTTTTGTGGCGGGGTGTGATCAACAACAACAACACACACACACACACACACAAACAGGCATGCTCACGCTGAACACACACCTGGGTGATGAATGAATGGCAGGCCCTGACTACCACACAGGGCTCCTATTGATGACATCATTGCTGGGCATCTGGTCACTCCACCCTCTCCATGTTTCAGAGAGCCATTCAGACGGCTTCAACTGCACCATGGCTCTTTCACAGACATGACGCCTATTGCTTATTTTCTAGTGATTATTCAATTTAACCGGCTCCAGTCATGAGCAAAATACTTTTCTGATGGCTCAATCAACAATTGGCCGGTTTATGCCCCTCAATCAGCGCAGCGCAGACGTCTCTGAATAGAAAGAATTTATATCAAATCCTCCAATGCATGTTTAATCATGATATTGGTGGAATATGCCAAAAGAGGGCGAAAGAAACACATAAAACTCCATCTGCATCGTAAATTTTTGCCGTAATAACACTCTTTAAATGGCGGGCCCAATTTAATGTAATAGACTTTATCCAAATATGCCCTTGTTGAGACGTTGCCTATAGTTCTCATGCTAGGAAAGGCTGCCTCTGGTTCTAATGGCTGGGAGATTACACAGTCTGGGGACGTTTATTACTCTTCATGAGCAAAACATGAATGAGAAAAGTGCAGCTGGACTGCTAGCCTTTGGTAAATAGATGGAATTTAAACACTGATTGAAGTAATGAATGAGGGGATGCTGCTGAAATGACAGGCCTTTTAATAAATCAGTCCCAACTGGCACAACATGATGATGAAGTAAGCCACCAAAAAAAAAAAAAAAAAAAAGAAGCTTGGACAAATGTTGGAAACAGCCTTCTCTCTACCTCTCCACCTCTCTACCTCTCTCGCTGCAGCGTTTCAAGATCGACTTGGAATCGTGGCCTCTATCTGATCTCTAACTCAGCCAATGGCTTAGTCCCAGTAGGTCTTTCAGGAAAAGGCTAGGCCAGCTTTCCTCTGGCTCGTCCAATCACAGGCACGGAGCAGCTCCTTCTCTTCAAGGTCCGCTACCAAAGCACAGGGCCAGCAAACACAGTGCCAATTAAACACTGAATGCTAAGCCTGTACTGGCCTTACTAAACCCCTGTTGGAAGTCACCTGGTGAACGATAAGGAACCACTGTAGTTCATCCAGGTTGTTAGCTAACATCCAAAAGCATGATTTCCAATTACCCATGTTGATGAGAATTTATGCCTGCAGATGCTTGGCACGTCTTAAATGTAAGGGTCTATTTGATACTTGTAATACTTCTTGTAGCGATGAATAGCCGGGGCTGTAGTCCCGAAATGTGAACCGATGTCATTTACTGCTGTGCTTTGGTGATTAACCCCAAGAGAGTGCTATCATGTAACGATTGTACATGAACGGCAGCAGGTTTTAGGTGACGGCACAATGCCCCTTTATGTATTATCCAGCGTTATGTCTTGCGTGGAGATTATTAATCGGACGCTGGAGCTACAAGGTATGTAAAGAGAGATGTTTTTGTGGGGGGAATTCAGGATAAAAATCTCTGGGGTGTTTAATGCCAATATCTACATGTTGAGAGTGATTTGGTTTAATAGCAGAAGGATAAAGGGCAGGGTGATTTCTTGGAAGGTAAGTTTGGGAGGAGAGTGGAGGGAGGCAGAACATGAGCAAGAGACGCCTCCGAATTCCCCCTCTTCTCGTCTCCTTTTCGTTCCCTTCCCTCCTCTTCATCCTACCCCACCCCTCTCGACTGTGGCCGCCACCCCACCCCATCCTGCTCACTCCCCTCCTTCCTCAGTGCAGCCAGCCACAGACACTTGCTTTTTGTATGAAGGGGTTTAACCCAATGAACAATCCTGTCTGTCTTTCCCAAAATAAGCCAGTGGGAGAGGGATCGCAGAATAAGCCAGGGAGATTGGAGCAGCGAGGTGCACTGCCCCTGGTTATAAGTCCTGGGAGTGCTGCTTGGACCCACAGCCTTTAGCTCAATATACCCTGCCTGGCTGCCTGGCCTGCCTGCCTGACTGACTTGACTGACTGACTGGAGTCTCACTCCACTGTTACTCACTCTCTCTCCCTCTCCTGTCCTGCTCCCTCGCTCATTCCCTCCTACTTTCCACCCTGGAGAGCGAGAGCGCACAGATTGGGGAAGGTGCTCCTCAGACCTGCGTCTGGACAGCTTGAAGACGGCACAGAGAGGATTTTTCACTCTTCTCTCACTTGCTCTTTCATCCTCGATTTCACCATTGCTGCCAAAAAGCACATGGATGGACTTTTTTGTTTCATGCCGGAGGCAGAAAAATAAAAGTTAAACAATTTGTTCCACCTGCAGCTGAAAATATCCAACTTCTAACTTTTTTTGGTTGTTTTTTTTTTACCCTGCACTTGTGAGCAGCACTGGACCAATTCAGGGTGCAAGCTCTTTGCCCAGGAGGACACCATTCCTCTTCTTTGGCTTCATTGAAAATCTGATGCCATCACATCCCATGGGAGACACGCGTGGCTGAGGCAAAGGAGGGAGGTAGAAGAGAGACCCACCTGAAGCTGACACCTACCACTGCCCTTACCCAGTGCTCCCCCCCCCCCCCTGCTCCTCAACGCTCTGAGGAGAGAAAGGTAAGCCCTACCTGTCCTCACGTTTCTGTGCGGGCTCCGTAAGCATCCTGGTGTTCTGCTGTCTTTTGCCTTTTCACTTTTATTACATGTGGCTGCACTGGCCGAGGCCAAAAGAAACAGGAGGAGAGAACAGGAAAGGGGAAAAAATAAAAATAAAAAACAGACGGTGCAATATCTTAGTCATGGGACTTACATAATTCTTCTCAGTCCTAAGCTAGTGCGCAGAGTAACAGCTTTCAGATTAAAGAGAGTGCAGTTTGTTCACCAAGCTGCAGACATACAAGTGAATGGGCACTGATTGTGACATTAAAATCACTCTACTTTGAACATCCTGACCTTTTCTTTAGTCACTGTGTTAATTTACTGTGTGTTTTTGCCCTGATTAGTGACGGTGATGACTGATTCAGATGTAGGGCTAAGACATTGTTGATGCACCCATACCTACATACATCTTCTGCTGATGATGTTGGAGTGGGCGTGGTGTGTATTCGGAGTGTGTGTAGGGGTGGGGCAGTGTGGTAGTGGGATATGTACAGTGGGTTTGGCTCAATAACAGACATTCTGATTATCGTCTTAAGAGGAGTGTCCTCCATGTGGACAGATCTTGTGTATGGGAACGCAACTGCTACTCATATCCCACATTCTGTTGGCATGGACTGCAGCTTGTTTGATGGTTTTGGGACAGATTTGTTGATCTGAGAGTTTATTAAAGTTCATATTGTGAGTGGAATGTATTAAGGTGAAGGAGTGGTGCAAATGGACACATGGTCCTATCATTTTTCCTCCTCTCTTCTCCTCGTCCCCCTGTTGCTTCACTCTGTCCATCCACTGTGACGCCTCTGGCAGGCCACGCTGCATTCCAGTGTAACGACATCCCTCCGTTGCAAACAGAAAGAGGACAGATAGCCGTGACTCTAAGTCCCCAGAGACAGAGAGAGAGGAGAGAGGTGAAGAGGGAAACACACTGAAACACTGGTGAACATGAGCAGAAATAAAGTGAAGGTTCCAAAACGCATGCTTTCCCGAGGAGATACATTTTTCGATCACATGTGTTTCAGTGCACCAACAGCAGACTTTCTTAGCAAAGGAAGGAGGGAGACACAGAGAGAGAGAGAGAGAGAGAGAGAGAGAGAGAAGGGTATAGAGAGTGAGAGTAAGAGAAAGAGGAGGGGGGGAGCAAGTCTGGAAAAGACAGCTCTGAAATCCAAAAACATTTGGCAGCATCCGTCTATTTCGCTGGCTTACGGCAAGAAAAATCAACTGGATATGTACCTGCGTGTGTGTTGGTGCACGTGCAGCCACATATGCGTGCTCCTAGGTGACCGAATCTGTGTGAGTATCAAAGTGCGTTACACAATCCCTCAAGGAGGAGCGGGTGAATGGATACACACTAAAGCGTGAACTCTCCCCGCTGGCAGCGAGGTACAACAGGTCTGCAAAGCTGCTGGTGCACAGCAGCAGCAGCAGCAGCAGCAGCTTCTGCTTTACTGTTCAAAGTCGTATTTGCTCATAAAGTTCAGGGCCTCTCATGGAGATTTAGTGGTTTCCAGTCAGCTTTCCTCCCCTCTCCTCGTTTCTATTAAAGTACCCATAGGTCAGGAGATTTATGCCCCTCTCTGCATCACTTGCCTTTTTTTTGGCATGTATTTCCATGCCTGGCACATGCACGATGGCAACACTGTGCCGTAACCACAACAACCCCATGCCACTGACTGGGACTCTCTTGTTCTCCAGTGGGTGGCAACTGGTCACTTACTTTGTCACCGGTGGTTAGAAGTGTGTTTTTGTGTGTGCGGTACATTATTTAACCACAACTAACAGCATCCAACCTGCTGCCCATTCAGGTTTTTGCTGCAAAGTGCCGAAGCGCGATTGAGCGTACACAAACAACAGTCACGCTGAATGCACAGCGGCACACACAGCACACTTTATGCCCTGTGCAAGACAAACACCTACACGGATTTAACACACACACATTCTGAACAGATGAACACGCTCACATCATCCTGTGCCAAACCGCCTGCTCATATAGCACTGAGACTCTCGCGCCCCACTGCAGTTGCTTTATAGGCCAGAACATGTTGAAGTTGGGACTTTTAAGACTCTAAACTCAACATCAGCTCCTTCCTTTTCTGAAACTCCTCGGGGATGACTTGTGTTCTGATGTAAGCTGGAAAAAACAAGGTCTTCTTTGTGGATCTGTGAAGCTCTTTTGGTGAGATTTCATCCTCACTGGAGAAGCACAACAGAGAGACAGAGTGAAATCTGATTCTCAGATCAGTCTCTGCTTAAAATCTCTCACTCTGGCTTCATCAAAGAGACACAGGTAGAGTGGATTCATCATCTCACCAGAGATTTGGGTGAGTTTTTTCTAAGGAGAGAGATTTAAAGAAGTGAATGGAATTTAACTGAAGTTATAGGAGCTGCTTCCTCTGTTTCTCACCCCTCTTTGGCTTGTAAAACAGTCGACACTTTGCTGCCACAAGGGGGCGGAATACCAGGCAGTTCACTGTCGCACACACACACACAAAAACACATGGCATCTTGTAGTGAAGAGAAAACCTGTTCCTGTATTTCTGACTGCTTCAGTAAATCATTTTGAGTCTTGTTACATCGCACAAATCTTAACTCTATGGCAAAGTATCTAATAACACAGATTATATTCAAGGTAGTCCCTGATTTCTCTTTTACTCCTCAATCATGGTTCAGAGATTCAGTATCTGTAAACTTCGCCAAAGATCTGAGTCTGTAGTCTTCTTTAATAAATCAAAAATACTTTCTCTCAAAACATTCATCCCTCACTCGCGTGTGTCATACTTCCCTCAATTGTGCTCCCTAATAGTCTTTTAGTGTCTGTTTGTTCATGCCTTTGCATGTGTGTGTGTGTGTGTGTGTGTGTGTGTGTGTGGTGTGTGGTGTGTGTGTGTATTAGAGTGCACATGTGCTTCTATTACTCTCAGTCTTATGCCCGTGCGAGCAGGAAATGAAGGAAAATGCCACTCATTCTCAAGGAAAGTAAACGCCCACTTATTCCTTTACTTCCCTGGAACCCAAACACCTTCAGAACACACACACAGACACAGACACACACACACACACAAAACTCTACCCTTTTGTTTCATAGGTACTTTCGTATTAAAAGGAAACCCTGTAAAAAACAGGGCACCACTTGAATGACTTCACCAACAAAGAGTGTGTTTTCGTTTCAGCCGGAAGCCTGTGTCTGTATTTCCAGCCACACACACACACACACACACACATACTGTACGTGCACACACACTCTTCAGCCTGCATTATAAGGCATGCTAACGGGTGCCACTGATATACTGAATGAAGAATTGCAGTGAAGGGCGGTGGAAACAGAATACAGGCCCTGGTCTTAATCAGAGCCTGGACTATAACATTCAAGATGAATAGGCTGGATTTGTTTTTCAGCTAAAAGGGGGATAAGAGACAGAGACAGTAAAAAACAGGAATATATTGCTGTGTGCAGATGCATGGAGATTTGCATCTTGTCTCCCTTTACTTCCTCTTTGTCTCGTGTGTGTGTATATACTCTCTGAGCTTGTCTGCACATCACCAGTAGCCATCTTGCCTGGACGTGCAGCAGATATATGTGGAGGCCAGTCAGCTATATGGCAGACAGTGAATCTGCACAAACGTACAGCCCTTCAGAGTGGATGGAGCAGCACGTTATTAATCAGGCTCTTGTGCTGAAGGACATTGTTTTGGCTCTCTGCTGTGTATGAGCAGATCAGAGGACAGAAGGGGGAGGAGGAAAACAACACACAGTAGAAAGCGGTCAATTATTCTAATTCTGTTTTCACATTTTGGCAACCAAATGTATTTATTATGTTCTCTTTGTCAGCCTAATTCATTTGTCTGTCTCCCACTTGCTTTGTCATTGTCTGAAAACTGTGTCTGGACCAGAGGGAGTTTTTCCACTGGGCTGGCAGCGACAGGGGGGACAGAGAAAGGGAGACATGGGGGAGCAGGCAGTGGGGAGGCTTGGCAGACGACCCTTGTTATTTTTCCTCCGCCTCCCATTGACTCTGTCAGCAGTGGCTCAGTCTTAGCAGGGCCTCTGAGCCCAGGGGGCTTGACAGCATGCCCTCCTCAGCTATCAGAGGGAACTTATCACAGGCACGCTTTGGAGACAGGAGCACTTTCATCATTGCCACTTTTTCCCCTTTTAACATGCCACTTTCTTCTTGACTGTGTTCCAGTCGTCCCAGTTTGTCCCCTTCCATCCATCATTTATTTAATACTGTTACAGACTACAAGTCCTCTTGAACCATACCCTAACTCACTGGGCTCACCAGTGGTGGAAGATCCTTGACTAAAGTATGGCATCTGCATTGTAGTATTGGCATTTGCAAGAATCACAGGAAGAACTAATCAGAGTTGATGAATCCGTATCACCAACACATTCTCACTGTGACCTCGTCACATATTGACGTTTTGGTCATGGACTTTCCACGTCTACATACAACGTGCAGGGTACCCTGAGTATGTCAGCTGTTGACGTTCTGGGAAAAGTTCAAGTCAAGTTCTCTTCTTTCAGGATACAGTGAAATTTAAGGTTTACATGCAGTCTCTTTCAAAATAAACGCACTACGTCA
Source organism: Epinephelus cyanopodus (assembly GCA_026686955.1). Taxonomy (NCBI): domain Eukaryota; kingdom Metazoa; phylum Chordata; class Actinopteri; order Perciformes; family Serranidae; genus Epinephelus; species Epinephelus cyanopodus. Next base: position 28,980,713 of record CM048931.1, read on the forward strand.
GTACAACACCACAAATTGAAGTTTCTTTCCCTTCAACAACAGACGCACATGGTTGGGTTCAAGCAACAAAAGCATGTAATTAGGTTTAGGAAAAAAGAACAGGGTTTGGCTTTAGAATCTTACGAGATGTGAACACTGCTCTCTCAGGTGAAAGTCCTGCCTGGCACACTCGCACTTTCGCCATCTTAATTTTTGTCCTTGTCCTACCGCGTTTCCCTTTGACGCCACCGGGTGCCGTTAAACTATAACGGCAACTGGCCACTCATCAAGGGTGCCTTTTTTCGTTGGTTTCTGACGCCGCAAGTCAGTGCCCAAACACAGGATTTCGATGACTTTGGAGTGAGACCGTGCTCTTATCAAAGCTGTCAATCATGGCAGTCACTGCTTGTGAACTGCAGTCAAAACAGGCAGCGCTGATCAAATATGAATACAGATTTTGGTACTGCATTGCCTTTTTCTTGCCTTTAATGTTTTCAGAAACTTCAGTCTACTGTTTAGCTGTAAAATGAAAAAGTTCGCTGTGATCGGTGGGTGGTGCTTTGTTTTGTCGCGGCTATTTTCAACATGGCTACCAGATCACAAATGTTCTCTTTATACAGCTAAACAGTACACTAAAATAAGTTTAAGACTGCTGAACCCCGCCCCCCACAAAGTTGAAACGAAACCTACGCCCTTGCCTGTGAGAACCACCAACTTTTCGTGGTGTCAGAAAAACAGCACTGTTTTCCACTTTGCAAGGGTACATTTTCCAGCTGATCCAAGAGGGGTTTTAAAGAGTCTATTTGGCTTAAGAAGTAGGAGAATTTTCCCAACACATAAAGAAACACTTCATCCTTCAGTTTATCAGAAAAAACCCCAACATCTTCTAATTTTGAGATACATAGTTTTCACTGGACGGGAAGAGAAGGAATCTGAAAAGTAACTAACTAAAGCAGTCAGACAAATGTGGTGGAGTAAAAAGTACAATATTTCTCGGGGTCTGCCCATTGGTCCGACATCCCATTGTTCCAACCAAATTAAACCCATTTTACCAAAGTCGCGTTGTTCCATATTATCATGATGCCCTGTGGTTAAGGTCTGGTTAGGTTTAGGCACAAAAACCACTTGGTTAGGGTCAGGAAAAGATCATGGTGTGGGTTAAAATGAAAAATAAAGTGGCAAACACATAAGCCGTGAGCCTGCTTCGCCTCGAGCCTTTCCCAGCTGACCCAGAGCCGTCGCGCCGCACCATCAAGGTAGAAATACGCCCGCCGGGAGCCATTCAGCACCGCGGAAAGCTCCCCACACAACCCAGACCCAAGAGTTAATAACAGGAGGTTATGGTGTTTCATTCTCTCCTCTCTATGACACTTGTATCTCGACCAGTAGCCTACTTTTGTCGCGTTGCTGATCCTCTATGGTACACAAATAGGGCCTACAGTATAGCCTAGTATAATCACATATCGAAACAACGGGACGTCGGACTAATTTGAGGTCGGAACAATGCTAGGGCACCATATTTCTCTCTGAGATGTAATGGAGTAGAAGAATAAGGCTGTGTAAAATGGCAATACTTAAGTAAAATAGAGTACTCGAGTAAATGTACTTGGTTACATTTAATCACTGTGGTAAAGCAACCAATCCATCATCAGCCATTGCTCTCAGTTTTTCAGCCAGTGAGGCCTGAGCAAGGCCCAGTGACCAAGCCACAGACAAAACACGTATTGAGCAATGCTTCCTGGAGTCAAGTCTATATTTTTCCAATGCTGTGCCGGAGCTTGTGTTTTCAAGGAGAATCCAACAGGAACAAACAGGAACGAGAGCCTCAGTGCTCATCCAGCAACAGTGTTGTTCCCAGTTAATGGGATGTGACATCTCGTTCTCTGCCACTGAGGTTGAGTTTTCCCTGGATACGAGGAAGCGAGAGTTTCCCCTGTCTCCTGAGGATGTGTGTGACCTCAGTTTTGGGAAGAAAAAAAAGTTGAATCCAAAACATTGAGCAAAGCCAAATAAAGATTGTTTGATGTTTGGTTGGTTCAGGTAGCTGTACAAATGAGCGTGAGAGTACAGTACATGTGGGTTTATTTGCCTTTTGGGTTTTTTCTCTGCTTCCTCTCACTCATTGCCCCTCAGTTCACCGTCTGGCAAGACTTTTGTTTGGGGCTTCCAAAAGCAGGACATTTGGGCCAACTCCTAACAAGGGTCAACTCCTCAGTATAAAACTCACATTATCCCTCTTTTCATCTAGTTACAGACATGCTTCCTGAGCCAACTGTTTATTTTTTATTATTTCACTTCAGATGCAGGATGGATATATCTTTCTCTGATGGGTCAATATTGAGTAAGAGATTGGAAACAGCTCTTCTGAGACCGTTTGAAAAGCTCCAGACTTTGTTATTGTTCAGTCTGAGCTTGATTTAGACGTGTGCGTAGGTGTTCGTGAAAAGAGAAAAGAGACTGGGGTTATTGTGGCGTTATGGTTCCCTCGGAGCAGGATAATAAAAAGCATTTTATTTCACGGGGCCAGATTTTCTGGAGTAGGAAATGGATGCTTACTAAGTGACACATGTATTGTGCTGTATGCTCGCACACACAGTTCCCCCCCCAGTCTTCAGTAGCAGACAGCAGCCTGATATCTACCATCTCAACAAGTATTGCTCCACCAGTTACCTCATAGTTAAAGGAACAGTTCAACCCAGAATCAAATACATATTTTTCCTCTTACGTGTAGTGTTATTTATCAGTCTAGAATCTTTTGGTGTGAGTTGTGGAGTGTTGGAAATATTGGCTGAGGAGATGTCTGACTTCTCTCCAGTGTAATGGAACTAGATGGCAATCGGTCAACAGCAATGTCTCCTTCCAGGAATCACGACCTGGTTACTCAAGATAATCCACAGACCTTGTTGTGAGCAGTGTCATGTAGAAACTATTTTCTTTCAGCTGAACTCCATCCCATACCACTGCGCAGAACAAAGTGTGGATCCATTGCAAGATCAACTAGCACCACTGAGCTCAGTCGAGGAAGACGTCATTAATGTTTACATCTTGCGCTGTCACAAGCATGAGCCTCTTGTCAATGATTTTTGATGCTAATAATATTATTGCAGGAAACAAAAGTCGGTCATTATAAAGAGTTAATTTCAACCATATTTGATTTATAGCACATTAGCCTTAGCTGATGTGGCACACATGTACAGTTGCTTATTTACACATCCTGTAAACACATAACAACGTGCATTTATTTGTTTGTGTCTCTGTCCACCTTTTGAATGTTAGCCCAATATTCTCCTTTTAGCTCTGTTTTGGTCCCCACCAACTCCTGGGGAATTTTGAGGCTCCTTAGCTGCAAATGATGGTGGTGCATTTACAAGAACCTAATGTCAAACCGGGCAACCAGGCTGTTCTCGTGCACTGTTTGTGTGTATACCTACAAAAGGTAATGGACCAAACTTCATGTATAACACACATAATCATAAGCTAGTAATTCAGATATAACCCATGTACTCATGAAGGCTGCGATCATGCCCTGAATGCAAATACCGGAGCAAAGGAGGAAGTCGTAAAGAGCGAAAGTCTGCAGAAGGAAGCAGGTTGGGGTGGTGATTGGTCGAGCAAACAGATGACTTTCCCCCAGGAAACTAGTGTTTGTGTCCTGTATGAAACCAAGTAAACTTTGAGTTATTTTAAGGTACATCATCACTTCTTCACATTACATTAAGTACGTAACTTAACGTTAAGTACGTAATGTGACAACACCCAACCATGTTTCTTTTCCAAAACCTAACCTGCATAACTTTATGGTTAATCCGTAACTTTGTTAGGTAGGTAACGTTATGATGCCCAACAATTAATGTTCCCCTAAACCTAACCTACGTAACTTTAGATTCTTAAATCTAATCTTAGTGACTTTATGGTAAATAGGTAACCTTATGTTAGGTACGTAACGTGACGATGCCCAACCATTTTTTCCCCTTAAACCTAACCTATGTTACTTTACGCTAAGTATGTAACATGACAAAGGGTTGCTAATGTGTAAGATGTCATACAAATCCTTGCATGTTCATTTTTGTGAGATACAAGCTGTTGTATGAGGATACGTCGATTCGACAGAAGGTTATGAAACAGCTCAAAAAATGATAGTTATTTTCATACCACCAGAGAGTTTTGCCATTTAAGGACATGATAATGTAAATGTTGCTGAGCATCATATGAAATGTTATCTCACAGCTGTTTCTGCTTTCCTTTCATATATAAATCACTGTGCAGTCTGTCTTTAGCTGGTGACCACTAGTGACCACTGGTTCCCACCATGTGGCCACAAACATGAATCCTCTTTCTTCCAGCCTTAAACCAGCTGGCACAGGTTGCCTCTTTCTGCCCAGATAAACACCTCAAATTTAGCTCGGCTCTCAGTGTTCCTCAAAGAGATGGATTTAAGAGGACTTATCCCCTGCAGTGGACCAAAATGTTTCTATGTCACACCGTATTGTGCATCTCAACAGCACAAATTATGCCTCCAGTGGTTCACACAATGTTTGTGTACACTGATGCCTCCATTTCCATGTAAAGACAACAAATAAATAAACCTAATCAGACAAAACACATTTTGCTTGAGCCGTGACAGTATCCCATGATTGTTCGAAGCCGGGTGCTGGTTCTCTCAGACTTTACGTTTAAATGGCCTTGGCTTACAGACTTAATCCTTTCTGTACAGACTTTGAGCCCATTGAGCAACATGTGTTTCATAATGCAACACTCAGAGGCATTAGGCAGCGTACAACACAACCAGCCCTTCAAAGCTTTTCATTTTCGTAATCAGCAGCAAAGCAGTGAAACGATAAAAAGAAAAAGCGACTTTGTGCTCATTCCAGCTCGTTTGAGGTGAACGCCGTGCAAGGGTTGCCTTACCAAGTGCGTTCTACATTCAGTGTGTGTGTGTGTGTGTGTGTGTGTGTGTGTGTGTGTGTGTGTGTGTGTACAAGGTCTTAACTACAGTTCTCTTGTTTCTGTTTATCCGTACAATATATGTAATACTTCCTGGAGTTAGACAGGAGAGGCAATGCAGTTTGGCAGCATTCCTAAGTGCTTAAAGAAGCTGTTGAAGAAGAATTATTTCATGCTCACAAGACAGGAAGGGTTGCTTTGCCGAACTATTTAGGAGGGATACAAGCAGAGTTGAGTTTCATGGAGAACATTTGAGATGCTGTATAGTGAAGACTAAGATAAACAAACACAAGACTAATTGGATGACAGCCGCGCTGTTTGCCTCTTCATCACGCATTTGCTCGGTTTTGTCTGTCAACATGAATTTAAGTGGGTAACATAAGTAAGCATGCAAGCGAGTACGGAAAGATTTTCATTATAAAATCTGGCGTTTCAGTTAGTGTGCCCCATCATGAGACATTTTCTGTACAGTGGTGATTTAAATCATATTTCTGCAGCTCAAACACAATACATGGGTGCGATGTTGTCACCTTTTCCCACGTATGAGAACAAGATCAGAGAGATTAGGAAGCTGCTGCTGGCTGCAGGAACACAGCTGTAGCTGCATAAAGCAACACAGTAGTGAACTGTCTTGCTAAGAGGTCTGAAGACTTACATGACCTGAGTTAAAACCTGGATAGATGATAGATTGCAGAATGAGCTGACGGAAATAAAACATCTTCTACCTGACGCTAACCATGCGAGTCTGTGATTGTTTGGACAGCGAAAGCTACAGGAGTACAAACCATTTCTGGGAGGATGTTCTTTGGCCAACTAACAAAATACTTAATTAGGCAGGGCTTTGAATCAATTACCACTCACTTTCATGTGGTTTGCAGATGGCTACACGCTCTCTCTCTCCCCACTTTTCCTGCTCTTTCTTCTGCGAGCCGCCAGCAAAAAAGGCCTGCTGCGTTGCCTCATTGCTAATTTGAACCAGAGAAGTGGTCATTTCCTAACAGTGGGCCCCGGCCTGCTCCGCAAGCCGAACCGACAACCAGCCCAATGGAGCCTGAGCTGGACTGTTCCCAAAGCAGGGCAGAAACCACACAAACCCAAGTCTTCCTGACATGTGGTGAAAGTGTGATAGGGATATGGGAAACATCGGGGAGGGTTAGGAAAGAGGGATGGCGACGGCTCTGTTTCGAAGGGAAAGAAAGATCGAAGTGGGACATGATGAAAATGGGGATAGGAGAAAGTGGAGGGGGCGGTATTTGCGGGAAAGAGGCAAGGAGAGGTGAAAGCACAGGAAAAGATTTGAAGGTAGAAGAAGCAGAAAAGAGAAAATAAGCTTGGTCTGAGGAGCACTCAGTTTGTAGCAACCATGTGGCGTCTTTGATCTGGCCGAGGACTTGAACCAGTGTCAACAGAAACATGCAGGGGCCGTCTGTTTGCTCCCAGACACAGATCATTCCTCCATGAATTACTCTGCCTCAGTTCGCCGCAACCTCTTTACTACTCCAATGTTTGTTTACCCTGTCGGGAACACCCGGCCCATTCCTCAAGTTGAGCAACAAGCTCAGTAATACCCCAGAACTCCTGCAATCAGCTAAACTTTCTATGCCGTTAATCTCTAGAGGGAAGCAGAAATCTGGGTAGTTTTGAAGATTTAAACGATACATTTGAGTCAAACAGTGCTGCCTTTATATTCCGCAGTTTATTCAGTAACAGAGTCATTTCTCATTTAGTCCTATAATCCATTCATTCTACTCCAGTCGCTGTCTGCCACCACAGGGCCGAGGCATGTTCTGTATCCCTCGTAGTCTGGAAGGAAGAGGGAGGGATAACAAGGAGGCGGAGGAGGAAGACGAGGATGCAGACATGTCCGCCAGATCGTTACAGTGAGAGGATGTGTCCTGAATGCTGTGGCCCTGCCATATGACAGCTTGCTTATTCAAACCTCATGTTAGGAGTAGAGAGACAGTAAAAAGACAGTGGAGTTAGAGGCTCGTTCATGGTTAGACTGGAAAAAACGTCCATCCTCAAAAGAGCTTCAGTAGCATCACGAAATCTTGTTAATCTTGAAGAAGTATTTCGCAGCTAGAAAGATGGTCTTTTAATAAAATTGGGCTGTGGCATTTGCGTTTGCTCAGGAGGTGGGAAACTACAACTACCAGAATGCACTGCGCCACACCGGTCCAATTAACACTCCTGCTGGTGGGTGACTTAATGCAAGTTAGTCTGTTTTGACACAGGAAACAATGCGATGGCTAAAACATATTTCTGAAGACATTTTAGGCAAGAATTTGGCACAGTAACAGAATTTTGGCTCATATTTTATCAGCAGTGCCTAGTTTTACGGTTTGATCAGAGTTTGGTCTGGGTTTGAAAGAAAGAGAGAAGGAGGCTGGTTTTTCTCTTGATCTGCTTTATACTCTTTGCATCTGTGGTGGCAGTCATACCAAAATGGAAGTACAATCTGTAGTTCGAGAAACAGCCTTTCAGCCGGCATTGGAAGCCTGGTCTCACTCAGAAGTCAGCACTTGGGCAGTGACTTTAGGTGTCTGAAACCAATTAAAAAAGGTGTCCTTTAACATTGGCATGATGCGTAGCTGGTTGCCGTTGTAGTTTAACGGCGCCTGGCAGCGTCAAGCGAGCACGAGGGGTGGTGGATGGGTCCAACAAATACGGACTTTCATCCGAGAGAGCGTTGTTTGCGTCCTGTAAGATTCTTTTTTCCTGAACCCAACCACATCAATTTGTGTTGTTGTACCGATGTAGCGCATTTATTTGGAAAGAGACTGTATGTAAACGGTAAATTTCCTGTGAAAATGGAACATTTTTTTTAAATAACACAGGCGTAACTTGGCATGGCGTCCAAGAACAGCAACAACCAATGCTTCCAGGGTACATTCACATCGTACATGGACGTTGAAAGTTACGACCAAACGTCAATATGTGGCAAGGTCCGAGAGAGAATGTGTTGGCATTTGTAGGAGGGGGGGAAGTTTGCAATAGTTCATTTACCCATACTACCCACATTGTTGTGATACAAAGGTAGATGAAAATCCGCAAAGTATCCACTTAAGGCTCCACTTACCGATATTTTAACATGAACGATGGGTCACATGACTCCGACTAATGAGAAAGGGGTCACTCATTGAGTTATCACCAAGCCATTCCTTTTTTTAAAGCTTGAGCCAGAAACTAAAGGCCAGCTTTCACCATAGACTGTTTAATAATAGACGTAGCTACCACGATGTTACTCACTGGTCTGTGGACTGCCACTCTGAAGCCTCTAGTTTAGCATTTCAGTTGTCACCATCTTGGTTTTTTGGAGCCAGAAGTGACCATATTTGGACAAGTGGTTAGAGCTGACCCACAGGTCATAGTGACACGTCACAGACATCCTGTCACTCAAGCAACCACGACCTTATATATGCGTAACTTTAAACCACGATAAAATGTAAAAGGGTGACTTGTATTAAAAATTCACCCCCCTTACAGTTGATTTTTTTTGTACCAGGCTGTAAACATATTTATTTCTACAGTTATGTTGTGCGTTTCAACATAGATGTTCATGGGGATTGGCTCGCACCTGAGGCCAGCCTCAAGTGGCCATTTGATTAACTGCTGTTTTTGGCACTTCTACACTGGCTTTATTTTTCAGCCCTGGAGGATGCTGCTTTGTCTTTATTCTGCTGTACTGATTTTGACTTTTCTTTTTTTCGCTGGACTTTTGCAAATCCCCAAACTTGAAGACCTCTTTAATACTGCAGCCATGCAGAAAATTCAAGCCTGGTCTTCATTTGCAGTATAAAAATAGACATCTGCGCTGTATAGAAATGGTCCAAATATCAGAAACATAAGGAGAATCATAGATCTGTATACTTAATCCCTCTCTGGGAGTGGATCAGCCAGGACATTTCGTCTTGAAGGATGATGGGGAAGGCCGGCTCAGACAAGCCAGGCGTAACGCAGCAGGGAAACACGCAAGCAGCCATCCACTCTCACGTGGAGACAATGACAAATCCAGACCCCATCAACACTTGTGGGGAATTTGCGGAGACCCCCTCCAAGCCAGCACAGTACACACTAACAGCGCCCTAATGAATTGAGGGCCTATCCCTGGTGGGCTGTATACGTGTGTGATCCGAAAACCAGGTTCGCTGACATTTCTCTCTGTCTTATGTCTCTTTCTGTTCCCATGCATAATTCTGTTGATCACAAATGTCTTGCTGTTTCCTCTTGAGTTTTGCTTGTCGAAAGGTATCTCCCAGCAAGCTGAGAGTGATGATAGTCAGATCGCCTCAATGCAGAGCTCTTCCAAAAGACAGATAATGCTCCTGTTGCACAACACGGTACTACTGTGATCCAGATGCTCCTTATAGTAAGGGAGAAAAGTCACTGACCTGATTTTTACCATTCAAATAGCAGTAGCATCTAAAGTATCTCAAGATCAGGACCACAGAAACAATCTAAAGTCTGAATGCCTGCAGAGATTTTTAAACCCCAACAGAAGGTGGTCCATAGTAAAGAGTCTAAAATGAGAGAAATGCATTATATTTTTCATTGCCAAACATCAGACCTGCCATTTTAGATTCGTATCGTCATTTGCCAGAATGGTTTTTAAAGGTTCTCGTAGGATCACAGCAACAATGTTGAGAAAGGAACGGCCCAATATCCCCAGGAATTACGTCCATATTGGACGATGTCATACCTCACAATTTACATCCATTGCCAACATATAGTGCCAAAGTAGGAGGCAGTGTGCTCTTTATGTAGTGATGTCGCGGGTGCATGGTTTGTGCTGAATCATCCAATATCGGGAGGTATCTTCATACAATGGTTCGTATGATATCTTATGAATTAGCGCCACATATTGGCTGGGTTAGGCTTAGGAAAGAATCATAGTGACGTGCCTTAAAATAACTTTGTTTGCATTGTCTTGGTTTCACATGGGAGACACCCTGACCTCCTCCATTAGCGGACTTTGTCGCTCTTTATACAACGTGACCTGATCTCTGCTTTGATCCCGTCATGTGATAGACAGCACCCTGCAGCGTGCTATTATGGATCCACTGCTTTTCCTGGCAAATCCCATCCTAATGTGCTGTGATTGGCTGGTAGTCTTCATGTCCATGTGTCAAAATTAAAGACAGTTCAGGTTAGGGAGAGAGATCATGGTTAGGGCTGGTACTGGGCAGTTTCTGCTCATTAGATGTGTACAGTCTTTCTTAAAATAAACTTATAACATTAGTAAAACACATTGTATTTATGTTTATTTACTTCTGCAACAAAAGCATGTGGTTAGTTTTAGAAAAAAAAACATCATGGTTTGGCTCAACATTCATACAGGAAGCAAACGGTGGGCTCCATGGTGAAAGTCCAGGGTTTGTTGGACCCATCCACTTCCCCTCCCACCCGCCCTATAGGGACCCCTCAGCCCCTTATATTACATTGATTCCGGCAGTGTTACAAGCTGACGCAGCCTGGTAGATGTGACATTGACGTTGTTACCGTCATTTCTAACTGGCACTGTCCCGTGGCTTTATACACTGACGCCGCCTGTTGGTGCCTTTTTGCATTGGTGCCTGACGCCAGAATCACTGACAAAACCATGTTATTTGACAACTTGGGAACGAGAATAGGCTGGGGATCCATAATTATGCCTGCAGCACATAGGTCACATGATCACAGCCTTCTGGCTCGTGATTACATGGGTCATATATGAATTATAAAGCACTACTATTCATTGGTATGAGTACAAGCAGTGAACAGAAACAGCCTGAATATTGATGATCTTGTCTGGTGATAGGGTTGGAAAGAAAAAGGGAATTATGCTGAAAAAATCTGAGTGGCAGATTTGTTAGAACACACACACACACCTACATACAAGTGTATACACGTGTTAAAGAATTATGGGGACCTAAACTCTTGACCGTCTTGATCAGTGATACAAATTCAAACAAATGCGAGAGCAACATTAAGAAGGCCCTGCATGGACTGTGCATCGATTAATCTGCAAATCTCCTCCATGTGACGCTCCTCCTGCCTCCTCCCTGCCTATTACACTGCTCTCAATACGATTATACAGAGACGACGGGGGAAAAGAAAAGCATTAGTTGTAATGCTGCCAGAGTCCAAAATTGTCCAAATAGTTCTCAGCCCTGCCAGACACAACAGCACATTCACAGTCTCGGCCTGTCTGTGGATTCAATTCATTTTGATCCCGTCTTCTGTTGTGTCCTTTAGCAGCTCTGGCATTTTGCTAAGATACTGCCTACATGTCTTTTCTGTCTATTGTTGATACAGTGACGGCATGACAGCGCTGTTGTCCTCGTCCGTCATCTGCAGAACACATAGAAGCGCTGCTCTCTGTGTGCAGGAGCTGAAATGCTGCGTCTCCTCTCTCCTCTGCATATCCCAAGCTCCAGGGAGCAAGGAGTGTTGTAATGCCTCATCTGTAACCTCAGATGCACTTCATCCTATGTCCTCCCTGCATATCCTCTCTACGTTTCACCAGTGGTCCATCATTCGCTCCATAGAGGGCGTCTGGAATGTGTCTGTAATCACTTTCACTGCATTTTTCTGCAACAAGAGCGGAGCTCAGACAGTAAGTGTCTGCAGTGGGTGGGAGCATATGCAGAGATGCAGACAGGCAGACAAAGTAATGGATGGTGATGTTTGTTGGCTGAGAAAATCATCTGATCTACAGATAGAGAAATCAAGACTGGCCAGGACTGGCCCGCTTTCTCAAAAGTGTCTTAGAACAAAAAACATCTTTGTTCTGTTGATGTGCGATGCTTTGGGAAAGCCACATTTAAACCCAGATGGAAGGGTTTTGTCTCCACTGTCAGTCTAGACTCCATTTATTTTCACATCTGTGCTTGTGCGATAAGCAAATTGTAGCTATTACCTTATGAGTGTGAGAGGGCAATTGTGTTTTTTTCCCCACAGTGTGGATGAAGGAGGCGGGGAGGGGGTGGTGGGGGGGGACGCACACAAGCAAAAATGAGTGTGACCACTGTGGGAGATGTGGTGAACATCAAGAAGTGGGGGTGGAGATGGAGGGCTGGGAAAGGAGGGGTTGGTTGGGTGGGTGAAAGAAATTTGGCATCGCTGATGGAAACGGGGTCTGGAGCCGGCACACACTTTGCGCATAAACACATACATACACACACGCAGAGGACAGACACCAGCACCCATCATTCAAACGGCATTTTAAGAGCCATTTAAGTCATTCCAATAAAAACTGCAGCCGTTATAATATGCTGTCCAGGGGTAGACGGAGGGGAAAGAAAGTTATGGCATGGGTAGGCTCGGGGTAAGGGGTAGCAGAAAGAAAGTGAAGGGAAAGTAAAGCAGACAATGTTTGTTTTTAAGTCTGCAATCTTTTTCATGTCATTCTCCCTCTTTGCTTTTCTGTGTGAGAGGGAGGCCAGTTCTCCAGTCTGGGAAAATGATTTAATGACAGCAGAAGGGTGCAAAGGGTTTACAGTCCTGCCAGTCTGATCAATAATCAGCTCATCCCTGCAGCTGAACGTGTGATATTTCCCACCCTCCCTCTGCAGGCTTGAGGGCAGTGATTGTGACTGATATTGACCATATGTTTGACCCCTGTTATGCACCATGCCACCTTTTCCTAGCACTGGTACCGACCTCATGTGTCACCCATGCTCTATATGCCACTGTTGTTTGACCCCCGACCCTTCCCACCAGACCCTCAGACAACAACCTCCTCTGAAAACGTGACAGGCTAGACCGACATCTAACAGGAAAGGGGGGGGGGGAGTTTATCTGTCTGCCTCGCGACCTTAAATCTCCATCCAAGGCCAACAACCGCATATGCAGCATTGCATTCCGACGACTGTTATTTCGGCATTATGTCTATTTGCTCTGTTCTCAACTGAAGGGCTGTGAAAAGCCGTCTAAACACAGCTCTCTCATACCACGCGATCCTGGCCAGTGTTAGCAAAGCCGAGCGAGTGCAAATATGGAGCAGGACGATGGAGATGTCGGATAATCGCCGCTCCTTCCCTCCATGGCATGTGTACCTCTTCTTCTTTTTTTTTTAAGTGTCTAAGTCAGCCTCTGAAGCACGCAAATCCTCATACCTCTTCACCCAAATTACATTTTCTTACTTACCTCTGGTGGTATCAAACCATGCAGAGAGTTTTGGTTTTGCTTGTCCAAGTTTTGAGACGTCCAACTCTGACATTTTTTCCTCCTCTCTATTACAGTGCTGGTGAGTTGAATTTTATTTGTGGTGTTCACAATCCACCGCACAAAAGTATCTACATAGCTAAAATCCACAGGTGAACTAACCCTTCAAACAGCCATGTCCTATTGATACTGTACTTTTTAACAATCAACGACCCAACCAACCATGTCTCACTCCCAACCCAGCAAATACCGACACTTGGCCAGTGGCCCTTAGCGTCGAATATTGACACCCTTTAGCTGCAGTATGAGACGCAACAGACAGCGGCATTTTTTGATGCTCAGGGCAACTGCCTTAGTATAAGAAGCAAGATAGTCCACACAGGGCTGGGTGGGAGAGAGATACTTATTTTTGACCAAACCATGATGTTTTATTCTAAAGCTAGTCACGTACTTTTGTTGCCTAAACCTGAAGAACCCATGTTCTTGGTATATCTTAAAAACAGACTATGCATTTAACAAGCAGACACTTGCAGACACAAGTTTATTTTGAAAAGACACAGTGCATGTAATAAGCCTAAATTGACATGCTGTCCCTGAGCGTCCAAAACTTTCACAGGAGGGGTAGCTAGAGCTCCATATTTTGTCGTGTAGGACCGGAGCAAGCTTCAGTATTTGCCGAGTTGGGAGTGAGAACGTGTTGGACTTCCCTTTGCTCTATGCACCCTGGAGCAACAATTGTGCACATTACCTAGATTTATTCTCATAGATAACTGCGCATCTCACAGACCAATCGCCAGAATAACTGTTAGATTGTACGTTTATGCAAACCATAGATATGTAACATTTGTACATTATTATGTCACACATATGTTGAGACATTAGGTTTCCTTACAATTTAACAATGCTGTGGTCAATGTGTGGTTATGTTAAGGCACCAAAAACTCTTAGTTATGATCGGTGAAAGATACCATTTTGGCTCAAAATACCATTTGCTATTGGAAATGCCGCCAATCTATTGAGAAAAAACCTGTTTTGTTTTTTGTTGGTCTTGAAAAGTGGCCCGCAGTTTGGCAGCTGTCTCGCCTAGGTGTCATGACACCCACCATCCCCTCCACCTTCAGATGACAAATTCAGCTTATGCGCATGTAAGCAGAGCTACGTTACTTTGAAAATGATATGATATGCATGAAGTGTACAAATGTAGCATATTTGTGGTTTGCAGAAACACATACCCACCCACACACACACGTGCGCACACATTTGCCTACATGCCCGTATGCACACCCACCCTCACCCTCCCACCGCAGCTCAGACCTCAGAACATTTTTACAGACCATTCAAAAGCCATTACCTCTGATTTACAGGACACGTTTAGCTTGTTCTCCTTTATACCCGCCTACCACAAACCCCACTCTCAACACGCACCACCTCCACCTCCAGCACACGTGAAGCTTTTATAAACCCATGGTTTGAGCATGAGTTGATGTCTCCTGTCCCCATCTCGTTTTGTTTTGCATAGAAAAAAAGAAGTGTTGGGGTTTTCACTCCTACCTCTCAAAACCTAAGTCAACACGACGGCTTCCAAACCATACAGCGTCGCGCTGAAGAGACGCGTCAGACGGGGCCAGGGGTTATGCTTTCTCAGCAGCAGATGAGTGATTTGAAAGGAAGGAGAGGTTTTGTTGGCAATTTACGTACGCTGGACTTTGTGTCGTTTGGGGTCGTTTTTGGGCTGTGGGCGGCCGTGCCTTCTGCTCTAGGCTGACCATCATATCTCTGTTTGATGACCTTCGTTCGCACATGTTCTTTTGGTAATTTTCGAGCATATTTTCACACTTCAAGAGGGTAAATGAGAGAAAGGTGTTTGCATTTCCAGTGGGAGAGAAAAGGAGATTCAAAGAGAGATGGAAAGGCTGGACGAACAATCCTTTTCCATGATGCACTGCATGCCCTCTGAGCACAGATTTCAGATTTGGTCGATGATGCCCTCACCCACCTCCCTCCTCCTTTGTGTTGCCCGCTAGCATGGTGTTGCTCAACTGGAAAACAATGGCAGAAGTCCTCCATCTGGTTGCAGTTTGTATCCCGTGCCAGTTTGAGTGGGAGTTACACAGAGACCTCCAAGGGGCTTAAAACAACAACAGCTCGCAGTCGAGAAGGCTGGTTGCATATTTCCAGCTACTGTAGCAATAAACACACTCACACACACGTTCATATGCAGAGAAACCCAAGTGAGTAACTATTAAATTGATATAATTCTGAAAAGCGGTGACTGATTACATTCAGGGGAACGTCAGAACGGACAGGTACTGGAAAGACGTTAAAATTATGAAGTGTATGATGAGACGGAGGGGGAGAAAGTATGACATGTATCGGGCCCATGGCAAGTGCAGTGGTGGAATGTCCCGGGGTGTTTTAATGGAGTTTGTCTCTCCACACCTGTGGAACTAATAGCGAGCCACTGAAGTCAGATGTCCTATGAAAATATTTGGTGGAATGAGAGAAGGGGGAGAAGGGGGCGTGGATCAGTTGGAAGGCTCATACCTAAAGGCAGGCGTGTAGTTTGGCTTTCGCCTAGGATTTCCATTAAACGGCAGGTTTGAGGAACAAGATAATTGCTCTAGCAGAGTCTCCAGCCTGAACTCCATCGCCTTCTCTATCCCTGTTTCTCATAGACACTCTCTGGCCCATGTGCTGCAGAATATCTTAGAGAAAAACACAGTGTGTATGCACGCTGTTGATGCTCTGAAAATGCAAAATCTTCGGATATTGTCCTGCTACAATATATGCGTGTTTGTGGAAACCATGCCACTAGTTGTTTAGATGTCAGTGTTGGACAATATTGTCAATATTCCAATGAACATTTGCATATTTGAAGTTCAAAGCACTTGATTGAGCAACATTTGACCCCGGGGTGCGTGGACGCTTTTTATAGCCAGTTAAATTTCTTATAAAAATGCATGCCTCTCAAGCTAAAAACACTTTTTTTTTTCTTCTTTTTGTTTTCACCCGACAACTGTGATGTGCTTGCAAAGGTTTTATGAGGTCAGTGAGGATAGGAAGCCAGAATGCGGTATGGAAATGGTCCTGGTAGCATTAGAGGATTGGTTGAGGGTTTCCACTGATGCATACACTCCCTCTGTTGCTGCCTTGTTCTTTCTTTGAAGTCAGCGATGGCAGTAGTTATCACAAGTGATGATGTTCCCAAGTCTCTTTTGCAAGTGGGGAACAAGTTTTAGTGGTTACCCCGGGGCTGGGTCTTTCACAGTGCAAAGTATGTGTTCTATTATTGATTTTTTCCAAGTATTTGCCAAAGGGATGAGATATTGTTTCATGTGCAGTTCCTCTTGTTTTGAAGAAAATTCTTTGATCACATGTCGTTTTATTGAAGCCAGTGGAGTTGGATAATCTGCTTTTTAAGCCATGCTGGTGACACTGGCTCGAGGACGACAGTGTCTGCTGGTGCGTCAGTCCACAACTTTGGTCCAGACTGTAATAAATCAACAACTATTAGATACAGATATCCACGTTATCTAGACGATGTATCCAAATGACTTTGGTGATCTGCTGACCTTTTGCTCTGGCACCATAATGGGATTCAGTATGGGGGTTGTGACATTTGTGAAATGTCTTGACACACATTCAAGTCCCCCTCAGGATAAATTGTAGGGATCTGTCGACCATCATCTGGCTGTGGATGCTTACAGTCCTTTTCAAGTGAAGCCAGTGGTGTTATAAATTCTGTCTTTTTTCCAATGTATCCTCAGACAACGGTTCGTATGATATCTAACGAATTAGCGCCTTACTTATTGAACGTAAAGTTACATACTGAATGTAGGTTAAGTTTTGGCATGTAAAGTTACTTTGGTCAGGTTTAGGTGAAGAAACATTGTGACGTACCTTTAAATAACTCAGAGTTCACTTGGTTTCACACGTTTCTGAACACCGTCTCCTTCGGGAAAGTCCTGTGTTATTTGACCCATCCATCACCCTTAATCTGCTTTCTTCAGCCTTGTTTCCACCTTTCGGTATGGTACCTTTGGAGCCAAAAGTAACCCTTCAGACATGGTACCTAGACCCTAGCGTTTCCACAGCAAACAGTCCTCTTAAATGTGGGCGGGGTTGTTGTCCAGCACTCACTGTATTTCCGCATTACTGGTGACACAGATGGAAGTCTGCAACTTGTTTATTGTCCACAGAATGGGCAGTCGGCCCAGTGAATTAAGTTATTAAGTTACTACTTCCATCTTTAATCCCATTAGCGTATTGGTCACGTGATTGCAGCCCTCCCGTATACATGGGTTATTCACATATTACTGACACAATTACTTGGGTCATATATGAATTCTGGTGCATTACTTTTCTTGTGTATATGTATGAACATTTCATGCTTTTCTCACCAAATCATGAAGCTGCATTCAGTAGAATCATCACACCAACTTGTGATTTTTATTACATGTGGAAAATTAGCCTCCATAGTTATGCATGAGAATATAAAGGCTGAAAATTTGTTGCAGTTCTGGAGCTTTTCTCAGTTTAAATGGATCTTCTGGAACTTCTTTTGCATCCTGTCCCTGGAAAGTGAAGAATTTGCTTACTGTGTGAAGAAATAAAACATTAACAGATTGCCTACCATAATGACCAGCCCTGAGGGTTTGTCAGTGTACTCTCTAGTTGTCAGCTTTAAGGAGTGGTGGTATGTTAGTTAAAATGCCTCCAAATTCTTGTCCCCAATTAGGGTAAGACCACTGAAAACATACCGTACATGGAAATGGGAATGGTGTGTCAGTTTTTCGTGACAGAAATCCTTAAAACCACATGGCAAAGAAACAGCTGCATCACTCACCAAACATGCAACCTTCAGTCCAAAAACAAAAGCGTGATGTTTCGATCTGGCAATCTTGTGACCTGAAGAGACTCAACAAAGATGATGATGATTTATTCATTGTTACTTCACTTGTATTTTGAAATACACTTAAAAGCTTAGACATGAAAGCGCCACAGCCTCCTTCATAGTCACACAAAACTGAATATGTAGTAGCCGACAGATCTTAATGCACACTGCTCTCTTTGCATGTGGTGAAGACCCTGCATAGACCGAGTGACAAAGATAACAAACATGTTTCTAAAAGTGACTGACATGGAGTTTGACCTCTGACCTCTCCAACTGCTTCATAATTGGTGACATTTCCTAGGTCATGGGGGGGTCACAGTGCGTGCTCAGGAGGAGGCGAGAAGGTGCTGATGTATCTGGTGGGATTTGACGTACAGGTGCTTAGCTGCTGGGCTGATGCTGGTTGATAAATGTAAAACTGGAGAGCAGACTGGAGGCTCAAAGGGAAGCTTAGCCTTTGCATTCCTTCTACAGTGCTATAAAGTCACATTCCTCCCAGACACAGACTTCTAAATCCTTCTGGAGATGTTAGAGCGCGAGGTGTGACTGGATAACGGAGTATGTCGCGTAGGTGTCGAGTATGTCAGCTCGGATGAGAGCAAACAAAAGCCCTCCTTCATTTCCCAGCCATCTTCGGTCACTGGAACAGAGCTGACGGTGGGCAGACAGAGGGCGAATAACTCCGTGGATCAAGCCCCGTCTAAAGCTGTGGCAAAGTGCCGAGCTGCCCCATACCACGCAACTCTTCCCCTCACCCAGACTTTAATCTTCATCCCACTTTGATATCAAAGACAGAATCGCTAATGTGGGAGGAATGGAAGGGAGGAGGGTAGAGAGGTAGGGAGAGGGGGGTGTGGGGTAACGGGGGAATAATTGGGGAATATGGTTTCCAAAGCTGTGTTATTTTTTTTATGAAGCTGAGAGACGTATTCAAGTCTGGAGATCAAACAGTGTGGTGCTTTTTATGTTCTCAGACCACAGTGAATGAAGGAGCTGAGCTTTCCCGCAGCGGCCTGCTCTGTGTCACCCGAGGAACTCGAACAGCTTTCCCTCTCTCTGTCTGCCTCTGTTTGCCTCTTTCTCTCGACTCTCTCTCCCGTTCTTGCCATCAAGCCGCTGCGTACGTTGATGGAAGTCGGTCTGGACTTCACTTTGGTTCAGTGGAAACCGTTCAAGTCCCTTAATCAGTCTGCAGATGATATCTGGTGCTGTGACAGTTGAAACGGCAGACTGTTAAACCTCTCTGCCGTGTAGGTCTGTACCTTATATTTCAGAGTAAAATAAATAGAGTGCCAGGAGGAGGCTTCACATAAACCACTGAAGGACTGAGTTGTATTCTGTGGCTGTTAAAGCATCAGGTGTTTAACAGAACATAAAGTCTGCTGTGTGTAAAATTTGACAGATCATTAACAAGGGTGTATCCCAGAGGAAATGACACATTTTCTCATCGATGATCTCACTCGCACATTTGCACTTAGATCGGAGGCATCTGCCTGGGCCGGGCAACATTACACGGTCAACCTGATCTGAGTCAGCGTTCCCGGACTGGTGGTGTCCTGACCGCACTTGGCCTGATGCCCCCTCGCTTCACTTTGGGCTCATTTGCCAGCTGACAACTTGTAAACAAACTCGCTGAAAGAGGTCGTTCAACACCCACTTCTCCCTCAAATCCCCTCTTCATCCCTGTCATTCCTTATTTTGGCGTGTCGGTCATTTAGGCTTGTTTGGAGTAATAACACAGCAGAGACTCCCACCCTGGAGAGGTTTAGTTCACTGGAAGGACTGAATATGACTTCATGGAGGTATACCTTTCACTCTTTATTAATGTCCCGTATTGGACCCTTTATGTGTCACACTACACAGAAGTTTTCTTGTGCTGGAATGAATGTATGGTAATTAAGCTTTAAGGAATGTCTTGAGCCTGTGACGGATTTTTTTGGCCACTTGGGGGCAGCGGAAAAAAGCTGTTAACACAAGACTGACATATTACTTTACATTGAAAGTGGCAATATTGAAGATTTTTTGCTCAGGTTGATTTGATGACACCTGACGCTACTGGTGGTAAAAGCGAATGCAGGTTAATACTAAAGATCAAGAGTTCTGGGGCAACAAAACAAAATGTTGTTTTAATAAAGAAGTAAGGCAGTAATGGAGTAGTGCAGGAAGACTTTTTTTGCAGCTCCATTTCCCTGATTCAAAGTCAGTGGCTTTTTTCAATGAGGTTTCGTTTAGGGGCCTGAAATAAAGTCTGTGGTTAACAAATGCTTTTGTTTAATGACATAAAATATGCAAGTAAATAACCCACTCATGAATTCTGAAGCTTTTAAGTGTCGGTTGCTAACAAGTGGCTAAATCAGACTAAACAGCCTCATTACGCCAGATATCATTGTGGTTATCCAACTGTGGTGTGGTTCGTTTATAGCCTAACATTTTTTTTTTTTTTTTTTTTACTTCTGGTTATTTCATTTGCACTTAAAAAATCATAAAAGTGGTGTTCATTTGTAAAGATGATCATGCTGGGCAAAATTTGTAAGTCTCAGAAACCTCAGCCACAGAGCTTATTTTCTGCGGTACTCCAAAATCCAATGGAGAATTCCCTTTTGGTTTTTGTCAAGAGAACCAGGGTGATGCTAACTTCTGGCACCACTCTATTAGTCGCTGTCTATCATTCTGTGAGCTGCACATGGCATGTTGTTATCCTTTTAGCTTTGTATTTGGTCTCCACCAACTGCCAAGGGACATCTCTGTCTCCTAAGCTGCTAAATGTTCTGTTATGATCACCAGCAAGTTGCTAACTGTGTGTGTCTGCTGTTTGCTGCTGAGCATGTAGTGTACAGGTGGTGTTTTTAACCCAAACAATTAGCTGAAAGACATTACAAACTCCAGTATTGGGTGATGATTCTCTTTGGGTGCATCACTATGAACAACCCCTTTCAAGTGATGTGATCTATCATTGATACAAAAATATTTTCGAGTTAGAACAACAGCTGCGTCATCCACATGTTTCTGAGGTCCTCGCTGTTTTCGAAGAACTCGTGCACCTAGCGCCAGTAAAGACAACAGCACCAGTCTCTGCGTCTGCTATGATTTATTTGCTCTGAATAGGTCTCTAGCTAAAGGAGCCTGGCCTCTGCCGCCTCTCAGCGCTGCTCCAATCCTCCCCCGCAGCTCCTCCACTGTCCAAGGATGTGTCTTATTCTCATGTCTGTGGTGTAAGTTTTATTCCTCTCTAACTCTCATATTCCTCCCACCGATCCTCCCGTCCCCTGCAGCTGCCAAGCGGAGACAAAGAAGCTGCTTCAGCCCTCCTTTGGTCTGGTGATTATCTAAGCGAGGGCCCATCAATCTAAACTAACTCCAGACTCTCAAGAATGTCCTCTTCTTCTGGCTGCCAGGTTGGAGATAAACACATATCAGATCTTGAGAATCAGCCCTTAATGAACCATTAGATGCTTGCAGACTGATGTAGCCTCCGTCAGCCTTATCATAACCTCCCAAACTGCCGCTCCGTCATGCTAGATAGACCGATATGATATGGGTAAAGCGCCGAGCACAGATCCCACCATTCAAAAACAGGAAAAAAAGCTTTTTTTTATTTCCATTTAATTTCAACCATTCGCCACATAATGCATAATGAGGAGGTTATTATTGCGTCTAGCCTCGCAAAGGCTGAATGTGCTGTTTTATTGGCTCTTGGCAGCGCTGCAAGAATTCCATGAGGCAGGTGAACAAGGAAATGGAGTTCATTCAACACTACACAATTATCTGAATGTTTGTTGTCATTAAAAGCTCCCTCGCTTTTTTTCCCTTCTTCCTGATGAACAGCGCTCAAACCCAACATTCTGGGGAGCAGACCAGACACTTTTACAGCCCATTAACCATAAATTTGTCCTGATTTTTTGGTGTTTACAGCAGCAGCAGATGTGCAAATAACTCCTTTTCACTAAATTGAATCATACGTGGGATATACAGTCGCTCGTATAGCATGCAGGCATTTCGGAGAACTTTAAAAGTCATATCCAGATTATATAAGTGTGCTGTTATCGTCATGCAGCCAGCTTTTGGTCCCCCTAAACTGTCCCAGACTGACAATATCAACTCTCGCCGCCTTTTATCATTGCCGTTATATCTTGTCTCGTAGCAACTGGAACATTCCATCGTGTGTCTCTGATCACCTCCTGATGACTGCGCTATGGAGATAAGAGGCAGGGAACGAGGAGATCTGGTTTTAATATGAAAAGGAGCCCCGATGAAATCAATCACACACAAGGGAACTGAACAGGGAGTCACCCCGAGCGCGATTAGTGTCAAGAGAGTGGAGGGGTTGTTGACAGGACGGGAGGGAAGGTCAGAGGGAGATACGGTGTCAGAGAGGGAGCGCGCGAGAGATAAGTTTTTAGGGAGGAAATATAGAGTTAATCGCTGTATCTGTGAGGCACGCTTCCCCTGTCCTGCTCCAAGCCCCGACTGATTTATTCCTCCTCTCTTTCTCCGTCTCAACTCCCACAATTCACTGTCTCATTCACCTGGGTTTGGTTTAACAAACCAGATAGTGCACGAGACATGACAGGTTAGAGGGACGGCCAAGACAGTTGCTGCAGTTAGTTACTTAACGCCATTGTGCGATTGATATAACATATATTCTGTGGTAAAAAACGAGCAGGCAATTTTTATTATTACATCCTGTGTTTGATGTGAATTGTATCGCTGCCTTTATTTCCAAAACAGTGAGTTCATTATATTGGCGACGGCCTTCCAGTCGTCTTGGCCCGGCTGCAGATCTGCAGCGTCTCATTCAGCCACTTTTTTTGTTTCCTCCTCTTCCGTGTACAAAGTGTGATTATTGAAACAAGACGCGGTGCTTCTGGCAAACCAACATGTTTCTGTCTCCTCTTTCCTTCCTTGATATTTAACAAACGCGCCTGTAGAGCCGCACTGGATCACAAGCAAATGAGCAAACAGCACGCCCAATTTATCTTCTGTCTAAAATCAAGAGTATCTCAGCTAATGGTTATAAATAATCCAAATATGATTTCAGATACTTTAATGAATGTGTTGGCTGTTGCGAGCGTTTTTTCTTTTTATTGTCATAATATTGCCAAGTTAACGTGTTGGCCTGTTTCTAATTGACTGACCTGCAGAACACAGTGTACTTCCACAAGGAAATGTCTCAGTAACTTCTGTGAAGTAGCTACTGGTGCCATTTTTAATGTTCATGGGTTATTGAATAAGCCAAAAACATCAAGAGCCTTTGTGTGGTTAATATTTATCCTTTTTTTAAGATTGTATTTTTCTAATTGTACTTATCATTGTACAGTTGCTCTGCGTAACATGTTTATTTTGAGTCAGTACCACATACACCACCCTTGTGCGCCAAATGTGTGTTAATCCACACCAGAAAATAGTTCCTCACAAATGCACAGTTTACTCCAGCTTGAGTAACATTTGGTGAAAACTACAGCGATCACCTTTTTATTACATTTTTTTTTAGCCTTTTTAAAAATGAAAGTACATATTTGTGACCTGTTTTTAAAGATTTCTTCAGGAACAAATGCCAACACTAATGGATTGTTAGTACTAGAAAAAGTAAAGTGAATAATATGACCGTGTAATATATGTATTGATTGATAAGATCGTCATGTTTTTGGTCATTGTGGACATTTTCCAGCACAACTCCCTGTTGTTAAGAATAATACAGTCTGCAGTGTATTGTTTTCCTTGCCTTCAAAGCAATCTGGCAGGCTAACAAGTCAAATTCATCACAAGAGCCGAATGACTAAGCATATTGTAATACTTTTAATATAGGTGAACAACAACTAAAAGTGGGTGGGTGTTAAAGGTAAATCTATGGCATTATATGGTTTAATTAGTTTAATACATTGTAAATGAAGCCCCTTTTTTCAACACATTCTCAATTCAGCCTCGTCACATGCCAACATTTAGTCATGGACTTTCCACATACGACATGCAAGGTACCCTGGGTGAGTCGGCTGTTGATGTTTTGGGACGCCGTGTCAAGTTCTCTTCTTTCAAGATACACTTCCATTTCCACAGGAAGTTTTTTTCCCTTCAACAACAAACACACATGGTTTGTTTGGGCAACAAAAACACAGTTAGGTTTAGGCAAGAAAAGTAAGTGGTTAGGAAAAAAGAACAGGGTTTGGCTTTAGAGTCGAACACACACACACAACATGTTTGGGGTTTGTTTGAGATTTGCAAACACGGTGCATTACTGCCGCCAACTGTTCGGGTGTGGTTTGTATTATTGACAGAACAGCAGCAGCTGCATGATGCGCCGAATGCATCACTTGCTGTGTAAATGAGGCATTACACCAACCATCATCTGGCTTTTGTATGTAATGGGAAAAGTTACAATCAGCATTCACTCCTGGGACAAATGACTCTGCAGTAATCAAGGGTATTTGTCAGCCCGCTACAAAATACCATCCAATACTTTGTCCAAGCTGGAATATTGTTTGAAATTCAGCACTGAGTTTCACACAGAGACTGAATAAGTAAGGGATATAAAAGGCAATAACCACCATAACATTTTCACTGGCCTCCATGCTGCTTTCTACTCTTTACTAACCTGTTTTCAGGCCTGTCTGTGACGTTGAACATGACACACTAGAAAAAAATGATACAAATACAAACAGTAAGGCACACCCATCTACTGCAGAGCTCTGTAACTGGCGATGGGAAAGCAGTCTATTGCCTATTTTTGATGGGTTTCCCATGTCTAAAAAAACCTGCATACACCCTCTAATTTGGGTGGGAAAGGGTATAAGTTGGACTCCTAGCCCTGATAATTACTGAGCTGCATGTCATCAAAATATTGCATTTTTATAAAACTGAAGCTTTTGATGCATGAGTAAGCCAGAAAGATTAGATTTAGATTTTTACTTTAGCAGATCAAAACAGTAGAGCAATGTCTGCTTGCATGTGTTGTTCAGTGTACAGTACAGTATATCTGCATGATTTGCAGGGCGCACATTTAGTTTAGACTGTATCATACTAAATCGGACATCCCGTAACATGCAGTAATGTGAAAAAGAACTGGGCATGATCCCAGCCCTCCACTTGTCATCCTCCCCTTCCGACTGTCTGACACTTCCCAGAGCTTCTGTCTGGTCTGACCAGTGCTGCTCTCTGGTGGCTCTTATAGCCTTCATAAGGCCTGGCGCGGGCCCACTGCACACTACTCCAACGGGACATATTCACTTGGTTTTCTCACAGCTTTTACACGGCCCCATGGGTGCGTCAGCAGCCAAATAGCTTCTTTTATGTGTTTCATACAAGAAAAGCAGACTGATTATGACTGCGCAGATGTAGCACCCGTAAAAGTCCCACTTATCACATGCTTGCTCCGCTGACACCACACCGTTGTTTCAACAACCCTGCGAGAAGTTACTCTGAATTTTTACGCTTTACTTTTAAGTTTATCTCTTTCTTGTTTCTCTGACTCATACAGCTTAACACCATCTTTACAGCTATATAGATTTTACACACACACACATACACACACACTCACAGAGGCATGTTTATACAGCCCAGCGGTGGATTTTGGGAGGTGTGAGGCCAGAACTGGCAGGGTCCTCTTACACAGCCAGCTCTCTTAACCAGCAGCTAATAAAGACTTGCATTGATCCTGATGGGTGGGGTGGGCTTCAGCGAGGACCACAGTCAGAGGGGGCTATGCACTGTATGCTGGTGGTCTGGTTAATATGCATGTGTGTGTGTGTGTGTGTGTGTGTGTGTGTGTGTGTGTGTGTGTTTGAGCTGCTTTGTGGGCTCCTTTCAGCTGGCTGGGTCTGGAGACTGAAACACCCTTCTGGGGTCAGCGGCATTTTAAGTGAGTGATCAATCAAACAAGGTCCAGTGAGCAGTTAATGGTCCTCGATGGGATTCAATCCAGCCAATGAATTTCCATTTAAGACATAGTGTGAGGTTGAGGGTGGGGGGGGGGGGGGGAAGTGATTTCTGAGCAGAGAGGGATTCTGCAAATTTCCTTCAGCCCTCAAGAGCAGGGAAAAGAGAGGTGGAAGAGTGATGGAGGAGCGTGCACTGCCTGTGTGACCTGATATCCTCAACTATGTTAGGTGTTATATAAAGACTCCCAAGTGCACATACACACTCTGCACTAACCCCGGCCTTCACACACTGTTGGAAAGACAGCAACATAATTGCGACGTTGCCCCAGAGCTCGCTGCATATCTCTTTATGTCATCCCATCCCACATCTTAATCCTCTGATGGCCCTGCGTCACGCTGTCTGAGTCCTCGAGCAACAACAGTTCACTCGCTAGCTCATTTCCTCAAAGTTGCATTTTTTTAAGCCCACGATGCATCCAGTCGATCCCTTTTATTGTGGACTGTCAAGAGGGAGCTTCGGGCCACACATCGGTCTGTGTAATTGCAGTTAGTGGTTTTCTTGTGTCATTTACTGAGTAATTTCCCTGTTGTGTATTTATTTATTTATTTCTGTTCTGCTTGTGTTATGTAACTTCTGAAAGATGAAAAACACAGTTTTCCTAAAAATGAGAGGGAGAAGTCAGACGTATAAGAGGATGCAGTCTTTGTCATATGGATGCATTCAAGAGGTTGTATGGCCCCATTGACCCCTTACCAGACAAGGTCCTCAAATATACACTGTTTCATCAACGTCTTCTTGAATCGATACTGGTACCACTTTGCCTTAGGAGACCCTACCAGGTGTTATTAGCAACACAATACAGCTAACAGGTTCACAGGGACATACCCCTCCACCACGTTAAGGTGGTGATTCTCGGAGGAGTCGGGTGGCTGGGCTCAGCCTTCGAAATACAGTAAGGAGTTCGGGCATCCAGAGGGAGCTCGGAGTAGAGCCGCTGCTCCTTCGCGTCGAAAGGGGTCAGTTGAGGTGGTTCGGGCATCTGATCAGGATCCTCCTGGGCGCCTCCTGCTACAGGTCTTCCAGTCACGTCCCACTGGTAGGAGGCCCCGGGGCAGACCCAGAGTACGCTGGAGGGATTACATCTCATCTGGGCTGGGAACGCCTTGGGGTCCCACAGGAGGAGCTGGAAAGCATTGCTGGGGAGAGGGACGCCTGGGGTGCTTTGCTCGGCCCGCTGCCCTTGTGACCTGGCCAAGGATAAG
Source organism: Epinephelus cyanopodus (assembly GCA_026686955.1). Classification (NCBI taxonomy): domain Eukaryota; kingdom Metazoa; phylum Chordata; class Actinopteri; order Perciformes; family Serranidae; genus Epinephelus; species Epinephelus cyanopodus. The sequence continues at coordinate 29,007,809 of CM048931.1, forward strand.
TAGATGAAAATGGATGGATGGATGGATGGATGGCCTGTCCTTCATGTTAAAGAGGGCATTTTATGATCATTTTCAGGTTCACACTTATGTTTAAGGTTTCTACAAGAACATGGTTACATGCTTTGATTGTCAAAAATACTGTAGTCACCCTCTGTCTCAAACATTCTGTTTTAGTGCCTGTCTCTTCAGCCCCCTCCTGAAAAAGCTCACTCTGCTCTAATAAGTCAACATTTTCGCGTCTACCGTATCTCAGCATCTCTGCACCGTCATTGTAGCCAGGGGAATGACTACAACAGAGAACAGTGGCACATTTTACCTTGAAAAATCACCAATAAAATCTTGTAAACGCAACCGGACGTGTTCCAGCAGGAATATGATCCGAAATTGGGGAGAAATGAACAACACCAGCCTGTTACACGTTTCCCTGATGTCAGCATGTAGCTACCTGCTGCGTGCCTGGAGGGGAAATGATCATATAAAGAAATACGGCACATTATGACATCATACTGTAGTCAGAGTAGACAAAACAGAGTATTGAGGACAGTATACGGGAAACCTTTAAAACCGGAAAGGTCTTGTTAGCCTATACTTTACCCAAATATTTCTCAATTTAAGTCATAATTTTGGCAAGCCTATCGGCTGCTTTAATACATCTGACACCAGCATCGAAATATTTTAACAAAACACATCAAACGCATAAAATAAATTGTGTTACATAATTCAGCTATAGAGAGAAACAAAACTGATATATAAATATCTGTAGGAGTACTCCTTGATTTTGTTTGGCCATTGAATCTTATTCACTTACATGCTCGCCACAAAACTCATCAGTGTGGATCCAGCAGAACTCACGCAGCTGATACGATGGATTTTCAAATTGCTGGTTCAATATTTTATCGAGGATATGATTCCACACTGTAGCATCGTGGGATTTCTTTCTTCCTGGTCTATTGTCTGCTTTCTTGGTTGTCTGCCTTGCTGCCTGTGCCAGAGAAGCCCATTCAGATGGAGCCCAGTCAGTCTATAGTCCAGTAGCCTGCAGCACGGAGGCATTTCAGCTCCTTCAGGGGGATTTGACCAAGATTTCCTGCCCCTTATTAAATTATAATCTCCCTTCTACCTCTCTTTCTTTCTCCCCTTCTCTCCATTTCGGACAGAAAAATAGGCCTCCCTCTCTGTTTCGCTGCCAGCTGATGTGTGTGTTTGTGCGTGCGCAACGCGTGCATGTACGTGTGAAGCCGTTTTGGCTGCCAGCGGAAGGAGTGTGTGAGATGATTGGCGGGGCACGCATCTGAAGTGGGTCAACAGGGAGATCAAGAGCTAAAGCTTTTACTTTCTGCTCCCCTTTCATTTTTTCTCCTCCATCTCCCCGTCTTTTCTTTTTTGCCTGTCGTAATGACTTCACGTCTCCTTCATGGCTTCTTGCTTTCTCTTCCCCTTCTGTTGCTTCAATTTCGTTTACGGTCAATAAGCCGCTTTCCTCTTTTTCTTCCTCTTCTCCGTTGTCCCTCGACACAAGTTTCCATCTCCCTTCTTCTCCACCAGTGGCAGCCTTTGACAATGTGATCTGTATTAGCTGTTTTCATGGAGTGTCAAACTGTGGAATCCTTTGATAGAAACAGACTACGAGAGGACTTTTCTGGGCTTTTCCCTCCTGGAAGTTCGCCCCAGCTACGTGCAGCTTGGGATTTTTTCCAGTCCTGGCAAAAAAGAATGGAACAATTGATGGTGTGCGATTGTTCTGGGTTTAGTCCTTATTTAAGCGCCCCGGAACATTTCTCACCTTCAGAGCACTGAGTCGTAAATAGACCCATGCACACACTCTCCACATGGGCTTGACTCTTCGCCACAGCCAGCTTTGCCTTTGGATGAACTGCCACCATGAATATTTTGACACACACTCAGGAAATAACTAAGCTATGTTGCGATAAAGCTCGCTGTGAAACTCGTTATGAGGAAAATCCTGATTCATTCGCGCGGTGGCTTGTTTTGAGCTCTTTTCCTTTGTCTCGCTTTTTGTCAGTTTTCTGTATGATCCCTGGCCTGTGTGGCTACTGCACATTTCTGAGGCCCCGCTCTGGCAGACGCAAAGCCGCCCACCCAGTGAAGGGAGAAAGGTAACAGCTACTTGGAGACATGGCACAGAAACACAAGACATTACACAGACCAAGCCCAACCCAGTACATTAGAGCCCTACAGAGACCTGAGTCCAATCCCTGATCCGGCACAACACCATCCTGTCCAGCTACTGAACAACTGACCATTCGTAACTCTGTATCCAGGCACATCAGGCCTGTCGAGCTTTGGATATGTCCCGATGCTGAAATGTATGGACTCTAATCTAAGACAAGAGTTTTAGGTATAATACCTTCTTTGGTTTACGGAAGCACACACTTAAGCTGTGTTGTGCACGAAAGCAGTAACAGAGCACATTCATTGAACATGCTCGTGTTGTTGGTGGACTGAACACATTCGTTTGCAACTAATGCTTGTAACCGTGCAACAGTGAGCAATGCTCGCTCAGTGCGTTTTGCAGCACCTGAGGAATTGTGTTGAAAATTGTTTACCTTCGATATGCATTTCCCCTGCTTAAATCTGAATCAAACCCATTCCTTTACCTGTCTCCTGCTGAAGCCAGTTCATATGGATATTTGATGGAGCTTTATGAACAAAGCAGCTCAGATCCCGAGGAAAAAAATCTCACATTTTTTTGGAACTTGTGCCCACTGGGTCTGAGAAAACAAGTCCAGTTACACTGACAATGAATTTGAAACGACACATCGAGCGGAAGCATCCAATCATTCTTGGGGAATACCTGCATGTAAGTGATGATGAACTATGAATGTGGACTAGTTGATGTTATGCTGCTTTCAATCCTCGGATGGTCCCATGCTCCAAGCAAGGATGTTGCTCCTCCAACTTCAGTGTGTTTGTGAGCTTGTCCGTCATAATGCGGAAACAGCATGGATGCTGTGTTGTATTTTATTGCTCAAGGCGTTTTAAAAAAAACAACATATTGATAACAGCTTGAAACTTTATATTGCTGATTTTGTCCCAGATTTGTTTCTGCACCAGTGCATTTCCCAAAACCACTGAAACATTGCTTTACCTGACTTGTCATCAGGGTTAATGCTAATGAATACGTTTTCTAACTAATCTTGGTCACTTTACATGGACAGCAACTAACGATTACAACTTGACATCATATTACAAACTACATGTGGGCAAAAATTTGATGTTTAATATGTTAATTAATGAAAAGTTTAGTCCTTTATCTTTCTCCATAATATGACATCAACTCAGCAAGTCATGCTCCAACATTTTGGCAACTGTCTGACCTCTTGCTCTGACTTAATGGGGTGTTGACATTGATTTTCCCAGTTGGGAACTAATATTTATGATTATTCAGATACCACATGAATGCAGCGTTAAGGTGTGTGAAATGAACTAGAAGAGCGAGCTCTTGTGAACGTGCACAACACATTCCTCATTCTTCCTTTTGCAAAAGTCATACTTTATCAAAACACAGTCCACAGTCCATACTTTAAAGCGACACTTGACCTTTCTGGAAATTTTACGCTTTTCTTTGTTTAGGTTAAAATGCTATTAATAAGCTCATGGTACACTAAAATGTAAGTGAATTCCACCAGAGATCAAAACTCATAATTATACCATTCTCATGTGGCTCTAAGAAAACTCCAATCGCAATGATTGGCCGAGCGTCCTGTCTGTCTTCCCCACGTGGAGTCCTCCGACTGACGTAACCACTTGCGTAACAGCTTCATCCTGAGCTAAAAAGGGACGAGATGGTCGCAGAGTTTCTGCTGGACAGGTATTTTTAGTTTGCCTCTAATGTAACATAGGCTGTAACATTATATATGACAACACAGCATCCAGTTGCTAGCAGTTAGCCTACTATCTTGTTTGTCACCAGTACTATCTTACGTTAGCGTTTACGTTAATTTATAAAACTCATCAGTCATCACTGACCCCGGATAAGTTTCAAAACTCCGGGGTTGCGTTTGACTGTGCAGGACAGGTAATGTTATGTTTAGTTTGCTTCTGATATTGCATATGACGTTATATGACAACACAGCATCCAGTTGCTAATGGCTAACGTTAGCCTACTGTAGCGTAGCCTCTGAAACATTAACGTTATCTTCCTTGTGCGTTTCCACTTACTAGTAATGTTAACGCTACTATCTAATGTTAACGTTTTTTAAACTCCGGGGTTGTGTTTGACTGTCTTGGTTGTAACGTTACACTCGCTCTCCTCTTCCGTGTATCTAAAGTTACCTTGCCAACGCCTACGTCTATTGTAGACGTAATGAGGACGTAATGGAGGAGGGGGGAGTGGGCCTTTGGCGGGAGGTGGAGTTGCAGGAGAAGGAGTCGCCAGTCGCCATCTAGAAATACGAGGCTGCTTTTGTTTATTTCTGTGTAAAATCAAAATCAAATTGTTATAAATGTGACTGTGCATCACGTTATAACTCTAAACTGCATCTTCGCTGCTACCTGCCGTTGCCTTTGCTGTCCCCGCTCACTCCCTCTCTCTCCCATTTCCTCCTCTCCGCTCTCCTCCCTAGACATTTGCTGTTATGTTAATTAAGAATAACAGAGACTTGAGTATATGTCAGTACCAGTGGACTTACAAGGGAAAAAAGAAACGCCTTGCTTGGTAAGGCCTTGGCAGCACACAATAAAAGTATTCACACCAGCAATGAGCGGTGCGGCGTGGAGAGCGGGAGGCTTAAGGAGGAGAGAGAAGAGGAACGGGAGAGGGAGAGAGAGACGAGCTGAGGTTGCCAGTTGAGACCTACGAGGCGAGGAGAGACAGAGCGATCATTCTGATTCGCAGAGATTGTATTACTGGGTGTCCTCGAAGTTTTCCTTCTGAGGTGAGGTCATCTCCGCAGTGCCCTCTAACACACAGTTCCCTTTATGGGTATATACTCCATACACTAATCTACATTTTTATATTAAGTTCTCCGTTTTTACATGATGATGCCAGTAACGTCAGTTTGTTAAAGGCGTGATGTGGCCTTCAATGATCTGTCTTGAACATTTATGGCTTTAGAAATGTGGAAGCAGATCGGCCTTTATGAGATTTCTTTTTTTCGATGACCTAATCAGGCACTCATATTGAGTTGAGGTGCACCGACAGGTCAGCCGGAAAGGTATAGCTGCGTCTGTCTGCCTACAGACTACTGCTTTGTCCGCTCCCCCCCCCATGCTGTAACTAGCATCTTGGCAGGTCAGGAATCAGTCTGGATGTTTTGCAGATTTTCAATCCATCTCCCTCGGCTATATCCTCACAGAGAGATGAGGTGATAGAGCACGAATCTGTAAAGCAGCAGGGGAGCCAGACCGGCTAATATATTGTAATCAATGCCTTTTCACTGGCCTGAAACTGTTTCTGCGAGGGGCTCAGGAGCAACTCAGGGTCCCCTTTTGAAACTTGCACGCAACTGTACATGTGTGAGATCCTACAGGTTAATAATCCTGCGACTAATTAACCTCACTTTGGCTGCTTTACCCTTTGTCCCTACACACACACATATGCGTTCATATGCACTATACATCACCCCCCATCTTATGATTAGCACGTCTGCTTCTGCACTCAGATAAGTGCCCTGGGGTATTAGACGTGTTCTTCTGAATGAAGTCATCAAGAAATGGAAACCCTCCGTCTGACCTCCTCACTCATTTCCCCTCCCCATGTTTTCTTCCCAACCTGTCTCACTCCCCCAACACACACTTTACACCACCTACACCCTCCATTTCCTTTTGTACTCACTCTTAAGACACTCCATCAGCATAAACTCATCCCTCTCCAACCGTCTCTTGGGTCTTTTCTCGCCCTGTTTAGCCTTCAGGGATGTTAGGAAAACACGGCCCTGCTCCACGGGAGCCATTTCCTGAATGGATGAGACTCTTTTACTTCATCTCCTCTGTGTTTTATGAGGCTTCCTTGTCTCTCCTGAAGAGAAGCGAGGCCTTTTTCAGCTCTTTCTGTACTTCACCTGTGGTAAATTTTCCATATTGCTTCCTCCCATAAACACTGAGACAGATACATTTGAAAAGTCACGCCGTTATAAGGGAATCCTGAGGTTGACAACAAGCAAGACAGATGACAGACATCAGCGGGTTTGACAGTTTCACAAAAAAACTGGGACGTGATTGCGAGCGCCTGCACTTGAGCAGGCGAGCATTGCGTGTGTAAAATAAAGAGGACGCTTTGTGTCACCTGCAGTGCAGATATATATCATCATTACAGCTACCCAGAGAGGGAAAGATGGATGAGTCTGTGTGTCTGTGCGCTGGACCGGATGAAGACTCGTTGATTCTCCATCATCATTCACTTACACCTCACAGTAATATAAACTGTGTGGCCAGTAGTATGTGGACACTGCACAAATTTATAATTGATGAACACGTCACATACGCTGCTAAAATGACCTCTAAAGCTACAAGAACATTAGTGAGGTCAGGCACTGATGCAAGGTGATAAGGTCTGCTGATTCGTTTTATCCCAAACGTGGTGGATGGAGTTGAGGTCAGGGCTCCGTGTAAGACCAGCCGAGTTCTTTCATACTCTGAAACACTGACCTGGCTTTCGTCATGATGACAACGGATCTTCCTGTTGTCTGAAATATCCACCCATTTCAAATGTTATCACTATGTAATAGGTAGCAGTTTGAGGGCTCCTGCCACACTGACTAGTAGGTTCAGATTGCTGTTATCACCTTATTTAACATTCATTTGCAAAACACATCAAAGCTTCTGGAAGTGCAGCTAAAAACACCCACATTTGATGTCGAGATGTCACAACATCCACCTTCCCCTCCACTTTCCAATGATAAAGCCATATAATAGCTGATAACAGCGTCCTAAACATACTAGTCAGTAGTTAGGTTTCCATCCACCTTGTTTTATTCGCATGTTCAACAATTGCGAAAAAAAACTTGAACGCAAACGCCAGTAATTCGAAAAAACGCTGAAATATCGAAATAAAGTTTTTACGCCTGGAGGAGTTGGAAAAGTCAGCGTATCAATATTAGGAAAATGCGACTTTTGGCAATGGAAACAGATTTAGCGAATAAACGATGATGTAGGCTACCTACCTAGTCCTTTATGCGCCTACGTTCCCATAAACACCGACAACGACGTGATGGTCCCCTTCTCCCAATTTCTAACAGTAGTATTCTGGTCAGTGAGTGTAGTCTTTCTCGTTTCTTTTTCAGGACACTTATGTGCGCTGACAGCACTGATATGAGTGTGACGAGCGCTCTCGCAATAGCCAAGAAGTTCAGGAATCTCTCCATCTCGTCGTAGTCATGGATGTGCTGGTAGATGTTTTTATCAGTTGTGGACATAAGACGCTCTCAATGACGTCATCTCATGGCGCCCTCTTCTTCTTCTACGGGTGTTGTTTTGCATTTTTATTTTTATTTTTCACGAGAAGCGCCACCTGCTGCTCGACCTGTTGACTCCCAGTACTCGCAAAACAATAATGAATGGAAACGTGCATATATCCGCATTTTCTTTTGCGCATTTTCACAAAATTTGCGATACATTTGGATGGAAACCCAGTTAGTGTAGAAGGAGTCTTCTAACCTACATCTGTAATGCTGATAACCGCTGCTAATGCCTAGTTTATAGACTGATAACAGTGAAACGGGGTGAAATATTATTTTACGCTGCAGTTGGAGCTGAAACGACTGATCAGCTAGTTGATCAACAGAAAATTCATCAGCATTTATTTTGCTAATTGATTAATTGTTTAAGTAATTAATCTAAAAAATGCAGTTAATTTCTTAGATTCAGTTTCTGAATTGTGAGAATTTGCTGCTTTTTTTCGTCCTATGTAATCATAAAGTAAATATCTTTGGGTTTTTGTGTGTTAGTCAAATGAAACAAGCATTTTTAACATGTCATCCTCGGCTTTAGAAGCTGCTGACACACTGTCACTATTTTCTGTCATTTCATAGACCCAACAATTAAGTCTTATAATGGATAATGAAAATAATGAGCTGCAGCACAAGCTCTAGTCTTGGGATTTCCCAGAGGAGTCCACATACTTTTGTAATGTGTGAGAGCCCATTTGAGGTTGAATAAAGGATGGAAACACAGTGAGTTATTATACTCTTCTACAGTGTATTTGTATGTGAGTGAATTTCACAAACGTGTGCATCAGCATGGCACAGTAGCAGTGTAAACAGTGTGCATCATGTCTCGGCACTCGGCATATTAATTTACAGCGTTCCTAATGACTGTAATTGACTAATGATTCAGTGTAAACACTACTGAGGGAACATAGGAGCTTTTGTTGTGGCAATATTTTCCTGAGAAGCAACCAAACAAAACCTTCAGCTCACTCTTTCCAGCTTGTGGCAACAGATGTTACTGTCTCATCATATATGCATTAGATTTGTGGCCACTTTTTTTTTACACACACATATGAACAGCCATACTGTTTCCCCGGTGCTGAGTAATACAGGGTGCGTTCAAAGCCACCTAAAACCGTAACCACGGCTCAAATATTACACAGTGAGCTGACACCGGAAAGGCGTAATGGTCCAAGTGCCACTCAGGCTGAAGGGGGGATTACCTCATTCAAAAGAAGGTGATTCTCAAAATAAAACCCCACACGCTCAATTTCCTCTGCCCCTCACACACAAACACACACACACCCTCAGTATAACTGCTGTGCTCACTCTCTCCCTCCTCTGTCTTTCCCGCCATCTCTTCTGTAGGTCTAGAACAAGGCGTTCACACTGGTCAGTGGTCAATGGAGCTCTGTGTTGTCTGGAAGTGATACCTTAGCAATGTTTTGGCCTGTTTGTGTATGTTTTAAGAGTTTGCCTAATGTTTGCAGGTGCACGTGTTTTTACTGCAGATCTGTAAAATCCGTTAATACTCAAATGTCTAGACTTCAGATTGAATAATAAACCACAGATGTATAAATTTAGTTTATTTTTAGTATCCCTCTCTAGTTCTGGAAATCCATTCTTGCTGTTAAAGGGAAGTTTCCAACATTTGCTCACTGAATTTACAAGAAGAGAGTTTGGTAAAGAAAGATGGCTGTGGTTTAATAGCAGCTGGCCACCCATGTGGGTTCATGGTAACCATCAGAAATGGTTATGGTCATGGTTGTGGCCAAGGTTTGTGAGAATTGGATGAATCAGCTAAAATGTGTGGTCAGGGTTTTAAGTGCAGTTCTCTGCAAGAACTGTGGTTGTAACCAAACTATCTAACGACTATGAGGCTGGGTTATTGTTGAACCATTTGGTGTTTTTTTTTAAAGCTGGTACATGATGTTCAGGTGATGATTCCTCCACTCAAGGAGCGGCTCAAATGTTCACCGCAAAAACAACCGCCTCCTCTTCCCCTCCATGACACTGAATCCTCAAACTTGGTGTACCTATAATCTCTCTGTGGCACGTGGTTTAGGAAATGCCTGGCAGTCTGGGTCCACACATGTACCGCTCAAGGGAAGTGGAGGCAGAGCACCTTCAACCTCACCTCCCCAGCGCTGCTGATTTCATTAGCGGGTAGACGGAGCAGTTAGGGAAGTGTGTGCTTGGCTCGCGCTCAGCCGCGGTGTCTGTGTCTCTTCTGCCTGTCTGAGCGGGCCACTTGAGATGCTGCTGAGTTTGGGTTTGGAGGCTGTTGAGTCTGCTTTGGCGCCCTGAAGCCTTTGCAGATTAGCATTTCGGCTCCGTTGAAATGGCATCCAACACATGTTCGAGAGAGACAGCAAGCTTCGGGTATGGTTTGTGTCCCTGACTCAGATTACCAGGTGGTTTGGAGACAGATCTGTGAGGTGTACTGTATGTGGGTTGTCTGTCTATGTTCATGATGTGCACTTGCCAACATGTGTCTTTGTTTTTGATGTGGATATGGACAGAGTTCTGAACGAACCCAGTAGGCCTTTTTGCTCCTGATCTTTATCATAGTCAGTTTTTTCCCTTTATATTAAAGCTGCACAGCATACATAAGTCCACAGTAACATTTCACTAAATACAGTGTCGTTGGTTAAGTAATTTGAATCAGTTTGACAGATGAACAGCTCTGCTTGAAAAAAAATGCAGTGAATTAATGAATCTACAGCTCTATAGGTTTCCTATAATATTTTGTTTAGAGTGCTAGAGAGTTTTGTATCATGTGCAGAGAAGTGTCGCTGTGGATCTGCTGTGGCAGGACTCTTTGAACAGAAGTCTGTGTGGTTAAAACACTAATGGTCAGGTGCAGTTTTTGAGCCAATAGCTCATGAGAGTATAGTTCACCTGCAGGAAGGAAACACGAAAAACAACAGAGACAAAAAAACGACCTCAGAGTGACACAAAAGGATTACAATGCTGCCACAAATTACCATGACGCTGTATAAAACAACCAAAAAGAGATGCAAAACAACTACAGAGACATGCAAAATGACCAAGAAGAGACATAAAACACCTACAGAGATACTTAATGACTACAAAGTGATGCAAAATAACAACAAAGACACATAAATGTTAAAAAAAAAAGAGACACGAAACAACCAAAAAGAAATGCAAAATGACCACAGTGAGCCACAAAGTGACAACAGAAAGACTCAAAATGATTACAGTGGGATGCAAAATGAGTACAGAGATGCAGAACAACTAAAACCAGACACAAAATGATCAAAAATGGATGTAAAACAACCAAAGAGAGATGCAAAACTATACTAAGAGACAGAAAATGACCAAGAAGAGACACAAAACAACCAGAGAGACGCACAATACAACTACAAAGACATGGAAAGTAACAAAAAAGACACAAAACAACCAAACAAAGATGCAAAACAGCTACTAAGAGACAGAAAATGACCAGGAAGAGACACAAAACAACCACAAAGAGACGGAAAGTAACAGAAGAAGACAAAACAACGAAAAAGAGATGCAAAGCAACTACAGACCGAAATCGACCAAAAGAGATGTAAAACAACTACAAAGAGACAGAAAACAACAAAAAGAGACTAAACAACCAATAACAGATGCAAAGCAACTACAAAATGATTAAAAACAATCAAAAAACATGCAAAACAACTATAGAGAGATGCAAAACAACCAAAAAGAAATACAAAACAACTACAAAGGGATGAAATTGCCTAAAACAAACACAAAAAGAGACATCAAATGGCTGCAAGTGGCACAAAATAACCCAAAAGAGAAGGGAACCCTAAGAAATGTAAGCAAACAACCAAAAAGCCACGCAAAATGACCACAGTGAGACACAAAGTGACTACAAAAAGACGCAAAATGATTACAGTGAGATGCAAAATGAGTACAGAGATGCAAAACAACTAAAACCAGACACAAAATGAATAAAAAAGGATGTAAAACAACTTCAAAGAGACTAAAAATGACCAAAAAGAGACAAAAATGACCAAAAAGAGATGCAAAGCAATTAAAGACAGAGAACAACCAAAAGACCCAAAAAAACTACAAAGAGAATAAAATTTGGCAAAAAGAGATGTAAAACAACTACCAAGAGACACAAAAGAGATGCAAAATGATCACGATGAGATACAAAATGACTACAGAGATGCAAAATAACTATAACCATATGCAAAACGACCAAAAATGAATACAAAAAAAAGAGACGTCAAATGGCCACAAGTGGCACAACGCAACCAAAAAGAGAAGCAAAGAACTACGAAATGCAAAATGACCACAGAGAGACGTGAAACTACAAGACAGCAATGCAAAATGATTATGATGAGCTACAAAACAACTACAGAGATGCCAAAAAAAAAAGACTCTCTTTCAGTCCAGCCATCTCGTGGGGCTTTCACATGTCTTTGTCCAGAGCGCCACTTCCTCATAATCTGTGTATGGATGTAAATGTCAGACAAAGCAGTTATTTAACAGCTGTCTGGACGTGGGAACTGCAGAGTGATGACTATTGTGTCATGATGGAGTTGGCGGTGCCCTTTTACACCCGAGGGTGAGACTCTCCCTTATTTCCTCGTTAATGCTACTTCTCTGTTCTGCTCTTTCCTTCTCTCTTTGTGTATTTTTGGATCTGATACCATAATGTGTGTGGCAATTTCTCTTTTCAGCTAAATCTGTTTTATATAAAGTGTCACTCGGCCTGCCAGACGAGGCTTTTTTCACTGTAACTCTGGATACTGCTCATGTTTAATGACTGAGGGAGGCTTTGATTCACCATTAGCTCCCCTCTCCTCTCAGTCCCGGGGTTTTGTTATGGTTTGTTTTGAGTGGACTGATTTTACGTGAAAATGGGGGAAAGTTAACGAGTATGAGCATTTTCAAGACACCCCGCGTAACCACCTTACCAGAGCTATATTGTGTTCCCATGCATACCAAGAGTGTGTGTTTTGTTACGTGGGTGTTCTTGTGTGCGAAAGCATGTACGAGTCTCGGTCCAGCAGTGGCTCGTCGTGGCCAGCCAGGGAGGATTGCGTGAGATTTTTTAACAACGTCTGCAGAGCTTTCTGAACAAAAACATTTGATAAACAGATTGTGGAGGTCTGCGAGCCGCCTGTCTGCGTCTGATCCCTGCTCATGCACGGCTCCTGGGTTTGAGTGCGTGTCGCTCCGGTTCTTGAGAGAGTTTGACGCCTGCAGAATGGTGGGCATCCAGAACCGCCTGTTAAATTACATCTGCACCAAAACCACAGACCCCCATACCAGACACGCTTCCCTGCCAGCCAGCCAGCAAGTCAGCCAACGACCAAACACTGCCCTACCAATACTGTTCTCCCTTCCCCCCTGTTTGTTTCCTTTAACATCTTTGCTTTCTTCATTTCTCATAGATTAAGCTTTGGTGTGAACATTTCAGAGGTGATCTTTGATTCTTCCCGGCAAAGACATAAACAAGCATAAACAGACGCCGTAGACACTCTCACACACTTCTGACTAATGACACAAAACTCCCTCAAAAACCCAAAGAAACACTTTGGTAAATGACTGTAAAACAGGAATTTGACTACCTAGCTATGTGGTTGCTAAACAATAACAGACGCCGGTGAAAGCAAAGCTGTAAAACAGACCTCATCTCTGCACACACATGGTGGCAATGAACACACCTTTTTCTAAGTACGTGTGAGTTGAAGTCTGCGGTGAACTCCCAGATTACTCCCGAGTCCCTGCTTCCAATTAGCTGCAGTGTATAATTTGATGTAATTTTCAAATTAGAAAATGTCAGATCATTTTCAAATTAGAAAATGTCAACTCATGTTTCGGGAACGGATGTGCCTCATTGTAAACTTTGAGAGTGAACTTTCATCTTGGCTGTTGCAATTTGACTGACTCCATATCTGCCTTATTATATGAAGCGTGAGCAGTGGTGATCCGAGACTCTTGGGGAGTCCAAGCAAAGAAGCTTGGGAGTCCTGTAGCTACCTGCAACTGTCATACATAACACTGTATGTATGACAGTTGCAGGTAGCCAGCTGATTGTCCTCACTAACAGTATCCAGCTGTCATACTGTAGCTAGAAGGCGCCTGACAGGGTTTTTTTTAGGGCAGTGGATGTTCTCTGTATAGCGCCTTTATATGAGGTTTAAGAGGGATTGTAGTTGTCATTACAAAATGTGCCAGTATGAGGGGCCATCAGGGGCCCTTTTCCCTTGATGTTAAATCTGAAAATTTTATGCACCATTTTGTTACAGTTTCCAAGTTGAATGACTTGTTACCTTGGTGTGAAACAATGTTCAGCTGCTCAGAGGCACATTTTCTCTCATCAGGTTGTTGTGTCAGAGGTGTGACCCAATCAGCAGCAACATGTATATAAACTAAATTTTGGTAGATCTTTACTTATTGTACATACTTTTTTTGTTTTTACTTTATACTTGCTTTATACGTCTGGGTTGGGAGTTCAAGTATCTCGGGGTCTTGTTCACGAGTGCGGGCAGAATGAAGCGTGAGATGGATCTGCAGTTTGGTGCGGCTTCTGCAGTGATGTGGGCGCTGAAGAGGGAGCTGAGTCGGAAGGCGAAGCTTTTGATTTACTGGTCCATATATGTCCCAACACTCAGCTATGGTCATGAGTTCTGGGTAGAATGAGATCACGAATACAAGCGGTCGAAATGAGTTTCCTTCTTGGGGTGGCTGGGCTCAGCCTTAGAGATAGGGTGAGGAGCTCGGACATCCGAAGGGAGCTCGGAGTAGAGCCGCTGCTCCTTCGCATCAAAAGGGGTCAGTTGAGGCGGTTCGGGCATCTGATCTGGATCCTCCTGGGCGCCTCCTGCTGGAGGTGTTTCAGGCACTGGTAGGAGGCCCCGCTGGAGGGATTACATATCTCATCTGGCCTGGGAACGCCTCGGGGTCCCCCAGTAGGAGCTGGAAAGCGTGGCTGGGCAGAGGGACGTCTGGGGTGCTTTGCTTGGTCTGCTGTCTCTGCAACCTGGCCCTGGATAAGCGGATAAAAATGGATGGATGGATGGATGGATGGCTCTAGCAGTGTAAACGCATTTTTCCCATCCCAACAAAGCCTCTTTTAACTGAATTAAACCCAACCATATTAAAGGAAGCGCACAACCTAACACAACAAGCTGTTCAACACACCACCATTTTGTATTCGTTGCTAAGTACAGCCCTGGTTTGTCTCCTGACTGTGCACCCCTGAGCTTATAAATGAGACTATAGTGAGGTGACTATACTACAGCAGCCTTCTCTGCTGCTTTGGCATTGCAGAGTGACACTTCCAACTTCATTGTATTTATGACCTAAAATAAGTCTAAGGTGATGATTAGAAATTGAATTTTCCAGAGTGATGAAGTGTACCTCTCTTGTGCCTCGTTTGGTCTGCCAAATGTCACCTCTGCCTATTAATGGTGTGACTTTGCTGGACAGTGTGAGTGTATTAAGCTGTATTAAGTAAATCAGCAAATACATGTCAGTTGATGATGATGATGATGCTTTTATATCAGATCAAGTCTGATTTTTTTCTTGCATCATAGCAGCTCCATTTGCAAGATCAACAAAGATAATGGTGTAATATAATAATAAATGATAGTAACATTAAGATTTCCTATAAAAATATGTTTCAAGCATTGATTTAAAGCCTAATCTCCTCAAGCAAAGAATCCAGAGCTTCAGGGCCTTGATGGCAAAAGCCTGGTCACCTTTAGCTACCAGCCTTGATCTAGGGATGACTAGTGAGGGTAGGCTTGAGGATCTCAGGTCACGACTTGAAGCATAGGTAGTCAGAAGCTAAGCTATATAACTCGGCGCTAAACCATGTTGAGGTTTAAAGGGTATTGAAAGAATCTTAAAATCAATTCTGAAATTATGGAGTTTGCATGTTCTACCAGTGTCAGCGTGGGTTTTCTCCGGGTACTCCAGCTTCCTCCCATAGTTCAAAGACACGCAGGTTAATTGGTGACTAAATTGTCCGTAGATATGAATGTGAGCATGAATTTCTACTGTATGTGTCAGCCCTGTGATAGTCTGGCGACCTGTCCAGGGTGAACCACACCTCTCGCTCAATGTCAGCTGGGATAGGCTCCAGCCCGACCACGACCCATAACAAGATATGCGGTTACAGAAAATGAATGAATGAATGTACAATAACTGAACATGATAGATTCAAGACTCTTCAATGTACATTTAATTTAAGGATTGACTGGCACAAAAAAGTGCTTCAGTCTGATCTTATTGAAAGGTGGGATCTCTGATTTGATGGTAACAGTCTGTATTCATTGTTCAGGAGCTGGTTGGGGACATGTTAGGCTGATTCGTCAGGTTTACGTAATGGAGAGAAGCTTGCAGTATGTTGTTCTTCACAGCTATGCAACATTATTTGTCATCCTCTCCCAATTTCTATGCCTAATATAAGCGTGACATTTTTGGCATCCAAACAGGAGCAGGCTGAACCTGAGATCACATTTCGCATCCCACATGATCACAGAATGACTCCTGACAGTCATCAGTCCACCGACAGCCGGTGAAAACAGCTCAGGGGAGAGCTGGAGTGGAAATTTATGCCATTTTCACACATCGTTTCACCAGTTAAATCCAGTCCTGGACGCCTCCGGTCGCTCACTTACGATACACAAACACACTAACCATCCTCTGGTGGTTTCCTGTTCGCACCTGACCACGGTTGTGAAAATATTTGGCAGAGGGCGATGTGGTCATTTCTTCCTGAAGTAAATTAAAGTCAACAGATCTGTCTGTCGCAGGTTCTGAGGACCATCGAGGCCAAACATTAACCCAGCCAAGTACTTACCACATACGGCGTAGCAGCTGAGAGCAGGGACGTGCATCAGAGATATGCTCACAGGTTATATGTGTATGTGTTTACACCTCATGTTCGGACATATTAAATGTTTGGGGCCAGTGCAACGTATCTTTTACCAGTGCTGGAGGTAGTGTCTGTCTTTAATATATAGCTGCATATAAAGTAATGTGTGCTTTAGTAGATGTCAGCCATTACATTTTGGCATTAATGTCATCTGCTTTCCCTACTTCTAAGCAAGAAACATGTTTCCCTGGTTTCCTTTGGCCAAAATGTCTGTGGCTGGCTTGGCGAGGACACACCGCGCTTGTAGACAGACAAACTAATAAAACTTAAAACTAATCCTCACAGCAGAAAAGATTTAATGTTGGTGCTTTACTTCAAATTGCTCGTAGTAGATGAACTCACAGATTCCAGCCAATTAACAGTAAACGCATGTTTCACACGGGTAAATGACCGAGTGCTTTGCAACTTTCCAGCATTTTAAATTAGGTGTTTTTCCACAGATGTGTGGTGTTGTGCAAATCAGGCAGAGATGCACTAAAGCACGATGGAAACTTACACCAGTGGTTGCTTTACTCATGATCACCCTGCAGCTTCTTCTGTATTCCTTCACGCTGTTGTGTCTGTTGACTTTAAAAATGATTACACTGCTGTTTCTCCTGGAGTATTTGTGAACTCTGTCCTCTCTCTTCTTCTGTTTCCAGTTCTTTGTGTGTGACATCAGAAGCCGGGGATGCTGGTGACCATGCTGTTGGCTCCTGTCTGTGTGCTACTGATGCTGGGGGCGCGTGCTCTGGCTGGAGGCTATCCCCCCATGCCCCACATGAAGTACATGCAGCCCATGATGAAAGGGCCTATTGGACCCCCATTCAGAGAGGGCAAGGGACATTATGTTGGTGAGTAATCCCCGTAGGTGAAGTACATACTCTGTGTGTCTCCTTTACTTTTATGTCTCACTCTGCCCTGCATAAAATGTTACCAACTCTGCAGCCCTCGGGTCCCTCACACTTTACAGTCCACTGGGCCAATGTGAGCTGATTAAATATGATCCAACCTCATATTACAGAGATGCACTCCTCAGTAAGTCCATTTAAAATACGGAACTGTAAAGTAGCAACAGAAGTCAGATTCAGATTTACTTTATGCAGACGTCATTTACAGTATCTTCTTGGCAGAAGCTTCATAATGTGGACTTTTTCCACCAGTCTAAACCAAAGTAAGCTTGATGGGGATCATATGCAAATGAAAAAATCAGAGCTTTTTATGAACAAAAGAAAGAAGTCTCCAAAATCACATTTACAGTTATGATTGATGTGGAGACCTCCCAGGTCAATCTGGTCTCACTCAATGAAATCCAGCGCTTGGGCAGTGACTTGCAGCGTCATACTGACAAAAAAACGGCCATTAACATCGGCATGATTTGCATCCGGTTGGTCAGGCGGAAACACGGCAGGACAAGAACACAAGTTTCGTTAGCAAAAGTCCATGTAAGGCGATTAGGTCCAACAAACACCAACCTTCCCCCCGGGAGAGCAGTTCTCGCGTCCCATAAGATTATAAAGCCAAACTTTAATTTAACTTTTCCTAAACCTAACTACGTGTTTTTGGTTGTTAGAGAAAAAAAAGTTAATTGCATTGTTGTGCTGATGTAGTGCTTTTATTTTGAAAGAAGACAATGCATGTAACAGGCAGAACTTGACACAACGTCTCAGAACGTCAACAACCAACGCACCCAGGGTACTTTCACATTGTGTCTGGACGTGGAAGGTCCATGACAGAACGTGTTGAACACGAGAATGTATTGCCCCGGTTGGTAATTTACCTGGATGGGCAGGAGTATAGGCTTCAGCGAGCTACGTGACCGTCTCAGCCCCTCAGGGCACATTCATTAATATGATAACCTGCGTGCACCTTTGTAAGAATGCAGAGCAAAAATCCTGAATTATCTTGATTGATGAAAATGAAAAGTTGGACTGAGAGTATGGGCTTGTCTAATGTCTAAAACTTGGAAAATTCTGCAAACTACGCTGAATAATACACATATACAACATTAGCTAAGTTTGTTTGATGTATGTCAAGTATGAAGGTGTAACATAATTACCGCACACATTATATGCAAAGATTAAGTTGATAAAAAAGTGACAAGACGACCCAACACGAGCTGATGAGACTGCGCATCAGGCACTGAAAACTGTGTGTGATGCAGGACGTAAGGTGCCACCTCAGGTGAAATACTGAGTCCCCTCTCAGGACAGGCTTGTACACCAAAGCCACTGGTTTAGTGTCTGTCTTCAGGCAGTTAAAGGGCTCACTGAACTGCTTGTGTTGTTGCCCTGTGGGTCCTGCAGCATTTGGCAGGTCCTCAGTTAGGGCCTAATGGAGGCCTGATTGCCCACTGTTTGCTGAGCTGCAGTGGGCCAGTTGTTCCTCCTGCCATCTGGATGCTGTTACCCCAGTGTTTATCACATATTCCTCAGCTGTGGGATGAGGAGAGAGTGTGAAGGAAATAAAAATAGATTATATAAAAGGCTCAGGCAAGGGGAACTGGGAAAGGGAGGGGGGTGATAATCATCCTGAAAAAATGCACATGCTGTCATTGCTTTCATTATCAAATTTGACTCAAACTACCAATACACGTTCTGGATCATGTGAGACGTGCCTGGCGTTCACAGAGGCCCCTTCTTCAAAGCAAATTTCAAAGCAAACGAGGGGCACATTTTCATTTCAGTGCCATAATGTGATGTTCGACAAAGACAGAGTCCAGAAGCTGCATTCAGGGAACATTAAGTGTTGAAATGTTGCGTTTAAATCCTTCACAGTAACATCAAAGATTTGCTCAAAGAAGTTATGCTTTCTATAAATGGGATTTCAAAATGTGGTAGAAACAAGATTTAGACTTTGGAGGAGTGAGACTAATGCGTCCTGTGGCTCGTGTGAGTGCAATGCCTCTACTGCCACTTAGTGGCCGTGTCTCCACATTGCATCACCACCAGAACATTCTAGCTATTCCTAATTAACCATGTATTGTAATCATCATTAGAGCTACTGCAACATTTGTTGTGTTAGATTTTGCAATTACAGCAACTGTAGAAAATAATTTCCATGCTGTTACACAAAGGTGTAAAGCATTTGTGTGGCACTAACCATGCCAAACAAACAGACCACGGCTACAAAATCTTACAGCTTAGCAACTTTAAATGCACCAGTCAATTTTGAGATTTTGGGCTGTTTTGCATCCATAACACGTCTCCTTTCAGACTAGTGGAAATAAAAACATCCAAATTACACATTTAGGTTTATTTTAGTTCAGATTTCTGTTCTGGAATTTTACACAAAAGCACATCTTTAATTAGATAATGCTGAATTTGCATATTTGAACATAACATTTCAGAAAACCTGTATTGCCTTATTTTTTGTCTGAATATGTATGGAATTTTACAATATGTATCTTTAGAGGCCCTTTTCTTAAAGAGTGCTTTCTCATACACTGAGCAAAAAAAAAATCTGCTTCAGTAGCACACACACACACTAAAATGTCCAGTTTTCTTCCTAACTATATTCTGAAGATTTTTACAGAGGGGTTCGTTCATATAACCTGATCAATACAACATTTTATTCCTAAAAACATGGCAGTAATATATTTTTTTTGCTGTTGCCAAAAAATAAAGATAATAAAATAAAAATAAAAATAGAAATTAAAAAAATAAAATAAAATGAAATAAAAAAGAAGAATTTTGGAACTGGCTTTATTCTGTGTTCAGATTTCTGTTCTGGAAATGTACATAAGACAGCAGATATTTAATCAGATAATACTTCATTTGCATATTTACACATAAGATTCAAGAAAACTCGTAATGCAAAATGTAAGTAATCAACTGGGGAAGTTTAATGGTGATAGCTATATATTAACATTTGTACCCTATTCACCCAGGGCACCTCCTTTCTGTGGTCATTTGATTTGACAAAGGTTAATAACTATATAATTAACAAACTTCTAAAATGTTTGAATGCAAGACATTTAATATGCAGAAAGGCTGCCAGTTGTGTATCTAGATTTTCTGCTGCGTTCATGAGCCGTGAGTGATGTATCAATCTCAGCTGGACAGGAGTCGGCGCTGCCCTCGAGCTCGCTTGGGTACTCTTGCATGTTTTTCTCTTACAAGAGCGGAGTTCAATAAATCTCTTGACTCTGTCAGTTCAAATGTATTCGAAAGCACAATTTAAGTCTTTGACTCCTGCAGAGCTTTGCGACGAGTAATGAAGAAGCCATTATATCCTCTGAAGTGTGACGCACCTTATTTCCTCTCTCTGGGTGATGTATTAAGGCGGTCTACATCAGAGCTGAACAAACAAAGCTGAGGCTGTAATGCTCATTACACACCTGAGCACAATGTTCCGCGTGGCACCCTCACTGATACTGACAAACCTCCAGTCGAGATTTATTAGCTCAACATTTTATTTGGGGGTGAAACCTGAAGTGAGCACACCCAAAACCTCACTGATGTACAAAACCTGCACAGTGTAGTAAACAGGTCAAAGTTAAACCTGGAAGCAGCCAAAATCATTGCATTTACAATGCACAGACTGGGTGTTATTTTTTAGAAATTGTAACACTCATTAAAAGTCATTGTTAACTACCTTTTGAATTTCCAATGTCAGCACAAACAGCAGGATAAAATGGCCACATCCACACAAAAAAACACTTTCATTGTTAAAAATGGCATTTGGCTTTATATTGATTGCAGTTTTGCAGCCATTTCTTCCTCAGTCTAAATGTAATGGTCCTGAATGTATTAATATTTAAACCACTGCAGATGTAATGATTTTGGGGGACATGGATCACCTCATATAAAGTGTGTCTGTTTTCTTGAACTTTAATGCTATTTTTCAGGCTTTAAACAACATGATGCAGGCCTGCTGCATTTTTGCTGCACATAGACACATCCACCACTTGACTGTTATTATACACACATAACTAGGATCATCATGACTGTAACCTGCATAATTTAGCCTTTTCTCATCACTGTGTTTGATTTTTAAATCCAGAGGTTGACATGGCTGCATTCTCACTTACTGCCAGCAGGGAGAGGTAGTGGTCTTTGGTGACATTAGGGCAGAGCGACTCAACTTGTGTTGCCTATGGGCCACTTTTGAAAATGACAGGAGGCCATGGGCCAGTTAATAAATGACAAACATTAACTCAACTCAACTTTAATTATACAACACCTTTCATACAAACATGCAGCCCAAAGTTCTTCACGTGGCAAAATCAGAATGACACAGACACAAAACAATGAAATATTAAAAAAGCAAACCAACCTAAACAGAACAAACTCAATAGACTAAAAAGAGAGTAAATAAATAAATAAAATAGAATACAATTTGTCAGGAGAGATTTAAAAAAAAAATGGTAAAAAACCAATGGTTCAAGACTGTAATGTTGCCCCACATTAAAAGCTAGATTAAAAAGATAAGTCATAAAAACAGAAAACACTCTCACCAGTAGTTTCAATAGTATCAATAATATTTATCAATATAATAAATTAACTGCCTACTGTCAACATTTGCTTTCCTCTCTCACATTTGCTAAGAGGCAGATCTAGTCACAGCAGCCCTGCACAACCACTTGCAGCAGTCCCGCACAGATCAGGTGTACACAGGTGTGTACAGATTTCTGTTGGGGGTCCGTGGGATCCACCTCCTCCACTTTTTAAATGTTTTTATGCACTCCTGCACCTTAATTTACATTCAAAGTACACAAATTCCCAGTGTAAATTATTTTATTTTCCTTGTGAATTGGAAAATGGCTGGCGGGCCTTAAGTTGAGTATCACTGCGTTCAGGGTTGTATTGGGAATCCCAATTTAAATTTACTTGCGTGCTTGTTACAAGAATTTGGATAGAGTTCCTGGTTTGAACCCAGGGTGGGGGAGTTTGCATGTTCTTCCCATGTGAGCGTGGGTTTTCTCCAGGTACTCCGGCTTCCTCCCACTGTCCAAAGACATGCAGGTTAATAGGTGACTCTAAATTGTCCGTAGGTGCGAATGTGAGTGTGAATGGTTGTCTGTCTCTATGTGTCAGAAAATGAACGAATGAATTATTTTTACCCACCTCATTCATTGCTGTTTAGCTGCAGGTGTACTGACAGATCCCCGGATTGGAAGGCCATGCGTCACATAAGGCTTTCTTCATAAATGAGGAGAAATTATTCATACAGCTTAAGAAATAAACTGGCTTGGATTATCTCTACAACTGAATCTTAACTTTCAGGAGGGTACACTGGCTGAAGCATGTGTTGTTTCCTTGAGACCCTGCGGGATCTACACAGACACTATGCATTTAAAAATATACTTTTTATACTTTATTATAAAAACAACACAGGGGAACTGCCCTCTGGCCGTCTGACCTACCAAGACGAGTAAAACACAGGCAAGGGGCTGCTAAAATGAGGCAGCAAACCAGCTGAAATTGGCTAAGGGTTATTGTGTTCTGTAGCCCGAGCTTGTGTTTCGGCTCCTCGTGTCCTGGCTGTGTTCTGCTTCACTCTGCTGGGAAAGAATAACGAGACAGTTTATGACATGTGGCACGCTTTTTTAGTCTAGTTTTCTCTTTGTTACACAGTCAAAAAATTAACATTTTACACTCTCAAACCCAATTAAACCCTTAAGTCAGTCAGCTGGAAAAGGGAAAAGTGAATTCCTGTCCGAGCGTACTATTACGTAACAATACAAGAGCCTATGGATTAGAGACCTGTCCAGGATGTTCCCTGGCTTCTGCTCAGTCTGAGTTTGGATTGGCTTTAGACCTTCTTAACACTGAACAAGTAACTTTACAAAAAGAACTGATATAAAACCAGAGTAGTCAGAACAATTACTGTGTCTCCAGCAAGTTTTAATTTTCATTTCCCAGGTATCGATGTTGTAACGTTACATGATTCTTCTATGTATATACTTAATTCATCTTTAATTTCTTCTGTGCTGTATTGTTGTCTTCCTTGACAGTGGACATGTGCTCAGAATCCCCCTGGTGTATTTTTATATCTTCTCTCTATAGTGCCTTAGTGGCTGATACATTTGCTGTCTTTATATTGACAATGACATTTCAAAACTTCTGTGGCTCATCAAAAAATGACACTAAAATGTCATATTCAGTGTCTAATCTTTCAGACCAGTATGGATCATTATAGCTTTATTTAGTGCAGATTGACATCCTCACCACTATGTGGCAGTAATGTGTTATGTCCAGTGTTCCAACTCTCTTTAATTCTTACATGATGATGAAATCATGAAGCAGTGCTGCCTTCTGACAAACAGATGGTTACAGGACTATACCTCTATTGGTGCAGCAGCTGTGGGGTGCAGTTGGCTGCAGTGTGTAAGAACGACATCCTCCAGTTTTTTTTTTTAAATCTCTTTGACCCAGAGGAAGTTGATTTGTTTGGTTTTGCTCAAAATGTTTTCAGTACACAACACACAAACACATTTATATGTTATAATTTGCTGATTTGTTGTTGTTTTTTTTAAAAATACAATATAATATTAACAACATGATCCTCTCTTTTTCTAGATATGCCACCCATGATGGAAGTGAAGGGGGAGCCAGGCCCCCAAGGGAAACCTGGACCAAGAGGCCCCCCTGGGCCACCAGGACTTCCAGGAAAACCTGGACTGGGCAAGCCAGGTCTTAATGGCCAGCCAGGCCCTCAGGGGCCTTCTGGTTTTCCAGGAATTGGTAAACCTGGACTTCCAGGTCTCCCAGGAAAGCTTGGGCCAAAGGGGATGCCAGGGCTAAATGGCGAGGTTGGTCCACGTGGTGAACCTGGCCCCAGAGGCGCTCCAGGACAGCCCGGCCTCCCTGGCCCAGCTGGCCTGTCTCTGAATGGGAAACCAGGACTTCCAGGCATCAGAGGCCCCCCTGGGGCTCGGGGTGAACCAGGATTAAAGGGTCTTTCTGGCCCACCAGGTGAACGTGGAATTAAGGGCGAGAATGGAAATGGGAAGCCAGGGCCTACAGGTATAAGGGGTCCTCCTGGGCTGAAAGGCAGTTCAGGACCACCTGGTCTTCCAGGCATCGGCAAACCAGGATTAAAAGGTTTGCCTGGACTGCCTGGTCTTAAAGGTGACCAAGGACTCACAGGGGATCGAGGAGAACCAGGAGAGCCTGGGGCTCCAGGTCTGCAAGGTCTGCCAGGGCCAATTGGGGTGGGGAAGCCTGGGCTAGATGGACTGCCCGGAGGACCAGGTCCATTGGGTGCGAAAGGTGAGCCAGGGCCTAGGGGTTCTCCTGGATTTCCTGGGACTCCTGGCTATGGAAAACCTGGTCTGAGTGGGCCAAAAGGAGATAAGGGCCATGCTGGGTTGCCTGGTCTCCCAGGGGACAAAGGAGAGCAAGGAATGGTGGGCCCAATTGGTGAACCAGGCCTTGATGGACAATCAGGACCACCAGGACTTCAAGGCCCAATGGGACTTCCTGGAAAGCATGGAATGCCAGGACAGAAGGGAGAAGGGGGGCCCCAAGGCCCTCCAGGACTGCCTGGCCTCAGAGGTGACCAAGGCCCCAATGGACCATCTGGAAAACCTGGCATCCCTGGGGAGAAAGGCATCCCTGGACCCAATGGTCCTATTGGAAAACCTGGACCCAAAGGTGAGGCAGGGCATATTGGTCTGCCTGGCAAT
This sequence comes from Epinephelus cyanopodus, assembly GCA_026686955.1. Taxonomy (NCBI): domain Eukaryota; kingdom Metazoa; phylum Chordata; class Actinopteri; order Perciformes; family Serranidae; genus Epinephelus; species Epinephelus cyanopodus. Next base: position 29,032,719 of record CM048931.1, read on the forward strand.
CCAGGACTGACAGGTGCTCCAGGGCCTAAAGGTGAATCAGGGTTTATAGGGACTCCAGGCCCCAGGGGTCAGTCAGGAATTCCTGGTCTACAGGGGCCGATGGGTCCCATGGGGCCACAGGGTGTTCCTGGCACAAAGGGTGACATTGGACTTCCAGGGCCTCCAGGACTGGGTAAGTTTGGAGAGAAGGGAGCTATTGGCCCCCAGGGTCCTCCAGGGAAACCAGGCCCCGCTGGGCTTAATGGTAACATTGGCCCTCCTGGCCCTCCAGGGCCTCCCGGTCCTCCAGGAAATGGCCAAACAGTTGTTGCAGGGCCGACAGATTCAGAGTTGGAAGGGGATGAAGTACCGGGGGACAGGAAGGGGCCTGCATACAGTCAAGTCCCACTCTCTGCCTCTGTGGCCCCAGCCTTCACAGCCATCCTCACCACACCTTTCCCTCCCTCCGCCATGCCAATCAAATTTGACAGGACCCTGTACAACGGGCAAAATGCCTACAGCCCTGCTACCGGCATATTCACTGCTCCTTTATCTGGTGTCTACTACTTTGCGTACCATATGCATGTAAAGGGAACTAGCCTGTGGGTGGCGCTGTACAAGAACAATGTACCAGCCACTTACACCTATGATGAATACAAGAAAGGCTACATGGACCAGGCGTCTGGTAGTGCTGTCCTAGAGCTGAAGGAGGGTGACCAGGTCTGGGTCCAGATGCCCTCGGATCAAGCAAATGGCCTCTATTCTACCGAGTACATCCACTCCTCCTTCTCAGGATTCCTGCTCTGTCCCACATAACCCTGTCCCCTCACTCAAACATGTTCCTGTATTGGCACCTCAGAGCAGCCCTAAACCTAAAATACCTGCAGCCACAACAGAAACACAAAACCCATAGGATCCTCCGTATTATTGCCATCACCTTTATCTGTCTCACCCTCAGCAACGTCACCGAAAGAAAAAAACTTTGTGAATGAAATATGGAAAGTTTTAAAAGACAGGGGAAGGAATTTCATACTGTGTTCTTTGTTTTGATGTCCTTCAAATGTGTGTTTTGGGTTGTATTTTATGTTGGTGTTTTTTTTTTTTAGCTTATATTATTTTAATTATTATATTGTCATAATTTTATTGTTATTATTTGGTCCTTGTCATCATTGTTGTTGTTGTTTATCGGATTCAGACTATTAAGTGCCTTACTTTGTAATGTGCTAGTAACAGACCTTCCCGTGTGACTGCACATCCTGCCCACATGCTCTGACTTCACCAGACCCTGGGGGGTGATCGGCTCCTCCGGCTGCAGTCACGTCCCCCTTGTGTTCTTATTTAAACAGTGAATGGCAATACTGACCTAAAGAGCAACGACACAACATAGAAAATGTAGACAAACAACAGCAAAACAAGGCATTTGGTGTTGTAGTACCATTACCTTTCAAGTCTCTTCTGTCCGACCCTTTTGGTACTCTAAACAGTCGCTATGTTAAAATTATTAATGGGATTAAATCTTTGTTTTTAGAGTGAGATATATATTTTGACGATTAGTCGGCATCTGTAGGGTGCTTATTTCTCTGCTTCTTTCTGAATTTAGTCGGCGACCATTTAAAAATGATCTTTATCTTTCTTATAATTTATTGAACTGTCCAGAAATGCAATCCAAGAGTAAACACGACCTCACAGTATTAGAAATGTAAAGTTTAACTGCCCTTTTAAAGAGGCTAATGCAAGGACAATGCCTTCTTTTCTTTTAATTTTCAGGACAATATTAACAAGGACATTATGTATGCATACAGTCAATGTTTACATGTCATAGAATAGATACTGAGAGCTACTGCAAAATGGACAGTAAGGACACAACTCCAGCTGGATCAATGGCCCGTTTCCTTGTATCGATCTGATTTTCTTTTCCCCCATTTGCACTGCAAATCCCATCGCTGTGTCACAGGAATCCTCCTCAGACGCTCTGACCATGACATCACTGCTTTCTAATGGTGTACTACCTATTAATAAATCAGTATCACATCAATATTCCAAGTGAAAGCCTCATTGCAACATCTGTGAAGGTGCTGTGGCTGTTAAGGAAAATAGGGATAGTACATCCATTTCTGCCTTTAGTGCCATTTTGTGTGTGACTTGTTGCCGGGCAAATGAGAGCAATTCTGAGTCATTTGTGAGTGAAAATAGTTTCTATTAATCCCCGAGCCAATGTGTCTAAAACAGCTGATTTATTGTTTAACTTAATGGAACATCCGAGACGTTTCAAAAGCAAAGGATGTCAAAGCCGGAAATGAGAATCAATCTGCATTTACTCCATGAATAAGTAAAGGGACTGACTGAGGCCCACCGGTTATGAAATACAGGTTGTGTAACATTTAACAAACCCCTGCCAGATTTCTGGCAGAGGTGGTGGGCCAGAGGTGAGAGGGGTGTATTTACTCATTTCTGTTGGATGAGGCATTAAAGATACATGCCGCGTGTGTATGCATGTGCTCGTGTGCTCCGGTAGGCGTACCCTTCTGTCTGTCACTGTGTCAACATGTGTGTGAGTGTATGTGTGTGTATGTGTGCGTGCGGTTGTGTCACATTGTTCCCCTGGCGTTCAGGTCGTGAACACTTCAGCGAGGATAATAACAAACTTGAACGAAGTTACAAAACTTTAGGAATGGCTTACAGTCCTATTAATGTTCCACAAAAGTTTGGCTTCGGCTTGCTTTGGGGTTTTAAAGACAGTTCCACGCCATGATGGTGCCTTTGCAAAGTAAGGGAATGAGTTATAAATAGGTGATTGTGATGAACAGATGGGAAACAGAGAAATTGAATAACGAGATATGAGGACAACATTTAGTAAACATAAATTACTGGTTAACACTGAAAACTTTTTGATATGTTGCATATTGGTCCAACAAGGGGCATAATGGTGTGCAATAACCTTGAGAAGTCATGAACAGAAGACATTCTGGTGATCTTTTATCAGTGGTTGCAGAGGTTTGGGCAACCTTATCTTACCAACTCTGTGCCTTTACACGCCTCAGTCAGCTCAGACAGGATCCAAAATATGCCGCCAAAATGCTTTCATTACACTGAATTGAGGACTACCTTACACCGTGATATAGGACTGTCAATGTACAGGAAGATTGTGCCAAATATTGAGCTTTGCAATCAGAATGAATGTAAACCGTCTGACTGATTTTCACTAATTTCTATATATAACCTACAACGCATCAACAGTAACTCTTCTGGAAAAGCAGTGCCTAATCAGTATTTTACGTCTATGTAATGCAAACAATGCACTTGCTCCTGCCCTCGCCGCCTCATAACACGAACACAACTACAACTGCTATGTATCATTATTGTGATGTGAGTCTACAAGGCAGTCCGAGGCTCGTTATGTACTGTATGTTGGCTTTTTTTTTTTTTGTCGCCTTCTATTTTTGGACATATGAAATGGTGATGTGAGAGTTACACGTGGCTACAGCTCTCTGTCCTTATGTTGTTATGTTTGCCCTGCGTGCAAATCATTTAACAAGTAAGATCCATGTATCGCCTCGATCACAAATCGCTTTCAACTGTTTTCTTTTAAAGGAAAAAAAAAAAATAACAAAAAGATTTTTTTTTTTGTTCTTAAAAAAGCCTTGCTTCGGTTCTTAAGGGATATTTGTTTGTTTTAGTTTCAATAAATACAAACGGCCATTCCCATTTGCACATGGAATTAATGAAGATGTATTTATACATTTATGATAATTTAATAGGGATGCCAAAATCGACCACCGAAGCCTAGAACGTATAAATGGTATTTAACAGCATTGATGAGTTAAGAGCATTTACAACATGTAGTTAGCATTCTAGAGTTGTTTGTGAAGGATTATTTGTGGACTTTTATTTTCTATTTGCGTAATGTACAATGTATCAACCTATAGGATTTTTGTCATACAAGGCTATTGCGTGCACTCTATGCAATAGAATTTGGGTATAAAATGCACTCTTTTTGATTGAAAATGTTTGTCTGCTTATACAAAATCTACAGTACTTGATTGTATTGATACCACATCAATAAAAACCTTCTTGTATATTGGCGTCAGGTCTCTTCTTCTGTGTTCTGTGTCTGTGTGTGGACGTTATGGAGAAAATGTTAAGTCACAGCAACACACAGGATCATTAATTGTAGTATTAGCAGCCCTGGACTGGTTGTAGTACGTTTTTTTTTCTTTATTCATTCATTCATTTATTTTCCGTAACCGCTTATCCTGTTACGGGTCGCCTATGTCAGCTGACATAAGGCAAGAGGTGAGGTTCACACCTACGGACAATTTAGAGTCAGCAGTTAACCTGCATGTCTTTGGACTGTGGGAGGAAACCGGAGTACCCGGAGTAAACCAACGCTGACTTCGGGAGAACATGCAAACTCCGCACGACTCTGTGTGGAATTTGTGGAGTTATTTTCTTTAGTTAAAACAGTTTATTAAGAGTGGTGTCAGTTTGCATAGATCATGAGTAAATATATACAAATAAAGAAATTAGTGGTAAATATACACATGCAGCATAAAGATGATTAATGCATTTACAAAACTGATTCGGGCACCATTTTGTTGTAGAATGAATAAAAATAAGGAAAAAAGCAACAGAAAAAGGGCAAAAAAAGAAAAAGATAAAGCACCCAAACCATCCAACGCAGACACCCAAAACAAAGTCGAAGGATCCTATGTTATACTTTTAAAAAAAAATCTGAACCCTCTTTGCAGACATGGGGTCGAGCATTCTGTTCAGTTCCAAACCAAAAACGTACCATACCGGCGAAACGTCAGATGGAATCCTTGAGACCTTCAGAATCAGATCGCGAAAACCTCTTTCCAAAGATGTTCTAGTTTTCTGCACTCCTAGAAAACATGAATGATTGATCCTGTATGTGTTGTACATCTGTGACATTCAGAGGACGAGTTAGGATATATCGTCATATGCAAACATTTATAACTCTGTTCAGTTATACAAGACAGTGAAGTGAAAACATTCTGATATGTACACCTGCTCATTTCTTACACAGCTGATCCGCTCCAACTCAAGAGTACTGACAACATCAGGGATAGTTAGTAGATAGGTTGTGGTTCAGGCTCAATTCTTGAATCAGTCTGAAATAGTATGGAAAATGTTGCACCAGTACTTCCGAATCTTAGGACACATTATATAACAGTGTATTAGAGTGGCTTTGTTAGATAGACAGAGAAATATGCGACCTGTGTGCTGTTTTAGATTGCATAAAACAATGTCTGACATTAATAGAACATCAATGTGTTTTAAGCTATGATTCCATTATTCCTCTACAATCTGGATACTTAGGTCTTTTGCCCATTTCTCTCTTATATGAGAAGTGTCCACCTTTTCATCCTGAAGGACAGATACCAAGAGGGGAGGATATGGTGGGAGCCTGACAATGGATCAAAGCATGGAGCCAGTTATAGTCTTATAAGATGGTATGAACTTCCAAACATAGTCTCTTATCGGGAGGTATCGGGAGTTATTTTCATTGTTTGATGTGGGAATCAGCTGAAGGTAAAGGAATGAACACTAGAGGGAGATATAAAAGTATACTAAAAGCAGCATTCCAGGCCTCCATGTGTGAAAGATCCTTGTCTGAGCTGCCAGTAAGCTCAGAGCTGCATCGATTGGCTTTTGCTTGTCAGTTAGGATCACTCAGATAACAAGTGCATGCTGGTCCGTCACTTGAAATGCCCATTCACTGAAGATAACACACGAGATAGTCTGATTAAAATGAAAATATATGAACAGTATCAATCTTTGCGTTAGTTTGCCTTGTGTTTAGATGCCTGAGAGAGACACTTGAAGTGGCAAATCAACATTGTGCTATGATATCCATCTGAAATATGATCTAAACATATATTTTTGTAAATACATTCAAATCTGATCAATACAAGTAACCCACTGTGGACTCTCCCTGCTGTGGACCCTGTAGAGCACAGCATGACTCAAGAGGCTGTTACAGTCACTCAAGATGTGATTAGTTAAATGCATTAAATAAAATGTATGTTACAAAACAGCTCGTGAGCCCTGGCATATCATATTGTGCGGTTATTTTCTGGAACTGTCGTCACCGTGGTGAGCTGTCATCGTGCACCCGGATTCTTCTTACGTAGCACTGACGCCAGACCCCCATGCTGCATGCATGTGATACCGGTAAACGCGTACATCCAGCCAGAGCACTTCGCACTACGAGTCCACTTGCACACATGTGCTGCTGTAGATATAAGTGAAAGACGCTGGTTTGATTCACTGGATGTTATGGTGAATATATGAAGTGGCACGTGATGCAGCAGGGAAGCAAACGGACAATCTCAAAACAAATTTGGTGCAAATGTTACCGGATGTGTCACTTAAAATGATTCCAGTTCAAACGATTATTATTATCTTATTATTGTGCACAAATTAATCTACATAAATACAAATGCAATGATAACAGAAAATAAGAAGACAAAAGCTAACAAAAAACCCCAAATAATAATTGCATTTACATTTTACAGTGACAGAGATATGCATCATATTATATTAATTAAATAACTTAAAAGTCTTACTAGCTATATCGTTCTTAATATTAAATAAGATGGTGCTATGTTGTTGAAAGTCATTGATTAAATGCAGGAAAATCGGTTTGGTTTTTGACCACTTTTTATAATGGGTGTGGACATTTCCAGAAAATAATAAAGACATGTTTATCTTTTATTATTTTACTTTTATTCCTGCAATTTTTATATACGTTGTGCAGAAATTAATTTACAGAAATACAAATGTATAGACAACAGAAAATGAAACACAAAATAAGCAGACAAAAGCTAACAAAAAAAATAAATAAACTGTATTTACATATTACAGTGCCAGAGATATGCATCACATTATACTAATTTAATAACTTAAAAGTCTTATTAGCTATATTGTTCTTAACATTAAATAACATGGTGCTATGTTGTTGAAAGTCATTGATTAAATGCAGGAAAATCGGTTTGGTTTTTGACCACTTTTTATTATGGGTGTGGACATTTCCAAAAAATACTAAAGAGATGTTTATCTTTTATTATTATTTTATTTTTATTCCTGCAATTTTTATATACGTTGTGCAGAAATTAATGTGCAGAAATACAAATGTATAGACAACAGAAAATAAAACAAAAAAATAAGCAGACAAAAGCTAACAAAAATAAATAAATAAATAAATAAGTTGCATTTACATATTACGGTGCGACAGATATGCATCATATTATACTCATTTGGTTATTGACCACTTTTTATTATGGGTGTGGACATTTCCAAAAAATATAAAGAGATGTTGATCTTTTATTATTTTACTTTTATTCCTGCAATTTTTATATGTGCACATTGTGCAGAAATTAATGTACAGAAATACAAATGTATAGACAACAGAAAATGAAACACAAAATAAGCAGACAAAAGCTAACAAAAAAATAAATAAATTGTATTTACATATTACAGTGCCAGAGATATGCATCATATTATACTCATTTGGTTATTGACCACTTTTTTTTTTATAGATATGGAATTTTCAAAAAAAAAAAAAAAAGATATATATATTATTGCTGTAATTTTTATATTTTTATTCTATTCCTGTATATTTTAATTTGTCTATATTTTTATATTTCTATCTATATACGTTATTTCCAGTCCTAACTACAATATAGTATTGCATCAAACATATTTATCTTTACATTTATTGTCAGTTTACTAATCTGCATCTCTCGTATCAAAATTACAGAGCACATTTACAGTGAACTTCCACAGAAATTGACATGTTGCCCATTTTTCCTCCCTGCGTTATCTTGTGATTCCGGTAACTCGTGCTGCCTGGGCTGAGCTCACATTTCCGACGGTCCTTGAAGGTGCGCACAGCCCGAGGAGGCTCCTCCCCAACAACAGTTGCCGACCTCCGACGAGAATTCAAGCTGCCACATTGAAGAGGAACAAAAAGGCGACCTGGCAGCGGTTTCTACACTCCCTCCACTTTCTCCGGGGTAGTCACGGGATTTCAATGTTCAGCCTGCTCTTTGTAAGTACCTAAAAACCCAACTAATCGGAGACGATCCCTTTGAGCTTGTCTCTGACATGATCGCTCGCGATTGCAGCGACGCGGATCCGCAAGAGCCTGATTAAAAGTTGGGCTACATATTGTTAGATGATTAGCACAACACAAGGCAGCTAAAGTAAGTTAACATGAGAGGCAGACGGACCAGTGTGTAGCCACGTTAACGTTAGCATGGACGGCTACAAAATAGGTTACGCATTTGCTCCAAAATATGCGAACGTGGATTAACATGAACCGTCATAGTTTTGTGTATTACCCGCCCTCAAGTTAGTTAAGCTAACTCTGATACAGCTAGTCTTGGCGTATCTCTGGAGCGGCTGCCAACCATTGCTGGGAAAGGCAAAGTGACGGAGCTGAGCTAGCTTGCGAGCTAATGTAGCTACGTTAGCTTGCTGCTGGGGCTAAGGCTATTTCCTTGTATAGTAATGAAAGCCCTTTGAACGCATCAGTGTGCTGTCGCTGGGTTTTATTTTTTATTATGAAATACAGCACATTAAATATAACAAACGACATGTTACTACCCAAACAGGACGTCGTCCGCAATTTCATAAAACAAGGCTAATGTTAGCAGTGTGTCAGTAAAGGTAGCATTTCTGTTGGACAACATCTAACGTTAGCTTAACGATGCTAATGTTAATGTTGTAGCTGCTGTCTTGCAGCACCATTTAAGTGTTTAAAATAAGACCAGTGGTTGTGATTTCCAGTGTTCCCAGCTTCTTTTTTTTCTATTGTACGTCGGTAGTTGTAGAAAGCAGGAGCTTGGCTAGAGGTTTACATGGCGACTGAGCTAGCTGCCTTCCGCCCTTTGTGGCAAATCTTGACCCAAAGTATGGTTGACCCATTTATTTGAAGCCACATGCGAAGCTAACGTTGTAATAACAAAACCAAGTGGCTGCCAGCCCGATATTTCCTGCCTGTTGTTACCGTGTTGTCGCGGCTGCTCGTGTGTATCGTCAAACTGCTCACTTTATTGTTAACCAGCCGGTTTGACTCATATCGTCAGCCTTTCATGTAAAAAATGTAGCTTGCGCTGAGGTTACACGGGTCTATAATTTAGTCTTGTCTGGTTTCTTAAAGCAGAAAGCACCCAGCCATTAAGCCATGTTGGATGAAGTGAAATGAGGAAATGCTCTTGGGGAGGAAGTTGACTAGAGCAGCTGTGACACTAAAGGCCGCAGCACATTCCCATGCCTCTCAGTTTTCAATTTATGACCTTCCTATGGTTTCAGTCTCCTCTCTGTAATAAATTGTAGTGGGTGGCTAATACAAACGAATAGCTCTGAATGCTCCTGCAAACATGGGTGGATGAGTCAATGAGTAACTGGTGTAACAGGTAAGCTAATTACATTCCTGCTTATGAGTCACTGCAAGGTGACCTAATTTGTCTGCGGAGAGCGTAGAAGATGAGATGTGTTCAGTGCGATCAGTTATCAAAACAAAGTGAGGGCATGATAATGTATAGCAGAAGTAACCAGATGTTCCTGTTATAATTAACTTTGTTTGCAAATCTCATAATTGTACCCCCATGGCTTAGATCAGCAACAACGACAAACTTGCTTCATAAAAAGGCTGGGATTTCTCAACTCTTTGTGTTATGAGTCTCTGCCCTATTCACATTTTTTCCGCAGAAGTAGGCCACTTGTATTGGTGACCTGCTTTATGTTATAGCTAATTGACACATAATGCACAGCCCAGTCTTGAAATAGCTTCGCTCCTCTCCGTCCACTTAGAGCACAGCCTGCAGCTAAAGGCAGGCCTTAACAGTGGGAAGTCCTCATTCATGAGACGCCACACTTCGAGTCAAACAACCTTGTTTTTGTGCTTATATGTAAACTATGAAACTGCAAGCCTTCGTTCCGCTTGGGTGAAATGTTTCTTTATTTGGCATCGCCTTGCAGTGCTCACAAATGTCACATATGTTCAGACTGAAGTGTGTTGTAGGAGGCCTAAATCTAGCTTGTTGCATGCATGACATTTCACACCAACAGTAGGGTGGTTCCTCTGTCTACAGGCGGCATTAAAAAAGCCAATGTGACAAGAAGGGAAGTTCTCAGCCTTGGTTACCGTAACTGGGAAAGGCGAGCCCAGTGTACAGTAACACGACACCGACTTAGCAAGGAGGTTACTCGGGGAGAAGAACACCTATGTTGTAGCCTGCTGGCACGCAGCCCATCGAGCCAAAGGGTGGCTGTGAGTGTTGAGAGGTACGGGTGAAGAGGTCTGTTCCAGTCACTGGCTTAACAGATTTGGACAATTTAAAATCTAGTTATGCCCCTGGGTGTCGGGATTGTTGTGAGAATGCAACACAAGCTTTGGTTTTACTATGTGTTAGCCTCCTAAGATCCTTGGCTCCAGAGCAGTTTTATTGTGTTGAAATCGGCCCAAAGTGGAAAGCTAGGATTAGATGCCCATACTTTTTTTTCCCTCCTCATTTCCAGTTGTTTAGAGAAACGCCATATATAATTATGCAATAGTAGCCATGGGCACCTTGTGTGTTTTTTGCGCTGTGATGTTGGTTAATGAATCATGCCCTCCTCGGTACGGCGTTCGTTTACTGTTGTTGCCACAGCGCTGGGATAAAGCGAAGGCACTGGCTCTGTAGCACTGGCAGTGTCTGACAGATTGACACCTCTTGTAGATGCTGCTGCTGCAAGGCTGCCTACTGAAACTATAGCAACAGGTAAGAATAGGATCTTTCTTTGTTATTTGTGTTTACAGCTACCTTGTCTAGCTACAGCTGCCAGAGCTGCTGTTAGCAGGGGGAACACACTATCCTTTGCCAACCATGCTATAGTAAAGGGTGTTGTTATTGTTATTAGAGCTGTTGTTTGTTGGCATATGTAGCTGCTCACCTTTACTGATCCAGAAAGAGTTTTGAAGCAACTGTAGTCTAGAAAATGCTGGGTTATTGCACATAAACAAGCTTGCTGTGTTTTCCTCTTGCCTGGGTGCTGTTTTGCTTTTCACTGGAGCTTGGCTTTTTCTTCATTTCCTTAAGCAGCTTATTACACGCATGAAAAGTGGGACTACCTCTCTCAACGTGGCTCAAACTAATGTGTTCATTGTGGCCATAATCTGAAAAAGATGGATTTGCTTCTCGGAGCTGATCGCAGTGCGTGTTTGATGCCTCTGGTAAGGAAGTTGGATACCACAGATTAAAAAGTTCCTAGATTAGTGTATGTAGACATGTATCTTCTCTGAGCCTCCCCCCCAACCCTCTTCAATGCTGCACCCCCTACTGCGTCCTTTGCTTTGCTCTGTGAATGTTTAAAGGGAGCACCATTGCTCTTCTCTGATCTCTTCACAAGGGACACCAAAATTCCCTACAGGGGCACTTGTTGCTACTGCTGAGATAATCGTTGGTATGGCAACAGGCATCCCCCGATGCTGCTGTCAGAAGGCCAACTTAGTTTCCAAATGTCAGAAGAATTGATGTCTCAGTGGGACTCTGCACCTCTTGGCAAAAATGTGAGCAGACATTCTCCTGTCTGGGTCCATCTGTTGCTGAGTGTTGTCCTGTCCTGAAACGTATTTCTATTTCAGATTAGAAAATTACTGTAATTTCGGTCAAAGTAATTACTAATTACTATGATTTCAGTCATAGTAATTGTGCCCTACATTGACTCGAGTCTATATTTCTGACATCCACATGCTTAGATGAACCCACAATCCAGAAACGCACACACAGAAGAACCTTTTGTCTCTGTGAAACTAGTTCAGCTCCACAGGAAGTGGCTGTCAGTTATTTGTCAAGATGTGAACTGGCATGGAAAAGCACCTTGTATTCTGATCTGCCCTTTAGCTGTGCAGGTCTTTTCTCTACTTGCTAATTTCTCGATATGTCAGTTAAGGTTAACGATCCATGTGTAGATGTCTTGGCAAACAGGTAGAGGTGTGGTTCTCTTCTATGATGAATGTCTGTCTTGGCTGGGAGATGTCACCCTGGAGCCGATTTGAGGATTGTGATATGAGATTATGATTTATCAAAGGAGCTCAGGCATGGCTGGATATAGTCCCTCGACCCATATTCCAGATGAAAACTTCCATAGTGCAGAATAGAAAACCAAACTATCCTGTCTGGGGGGGGTGCAGCAGCAGTGGAAAATAATCTGTTATTGTGATACATATTAATGTGTTAGTAGCACATTAAAACACATTGGTAAAAGTACGGACAGTTGTACTTTTTCACAAGTTGTACTTTTAGTGATACTTTACAAGCAGTACCTTCCCCTGCCTTCTGACTTACCGTACACTTCATTGCGACATAATATCCATGGTTGTTCTGAACGGATGAGTTTTAACAGTCATTTAGTAATCCATTAAAACATTAGGAAAATGTTCAAACAACTGAGCCTCAAACTGGTTAATGTTTCAATCATTTGAGCCCTAACTAGGGATCTCCCAATGATGAGCGCTTTTAAATATGTCATCCTGAACGGAAGCAAATAGTTTCATACTAGATTAACTCTGTAGGTAGAAAATTAAAGTATTTGGCGTCGCCCATGTCACAGTGCAAATGTTCTGCTCTGTTCTTCTCCGTCTCTTGAGTTGTTGGCTTATTGTCATGAGCATCTATCATGCAGGTGTTTAATATTGTGAAAAGTGTGATTAAAAGTGCAACTAGGCCACAGCGAGGACAGAACGGGCCTTTGTTTGGATATGTTTTCCTCTTTTCATTCCCATTTCTAAGGTACTGAGCCCTGGTCTCTTTCAGTCCTTTCCAGAGACGGATCAGTCCTTGCCCCCCCTCGCCCTTCCCCCTAAGCGCTATCAGAGGCCTTTGATCGTCACACTGTTTATCTGTGCTCACTCAGAGGCTGCAAAGCAGTGTGATAAGTGGGCTTTGCCATGTGCGAGTACGTGCGTATGGTGCGTTCGTCTGTTCATGGAAATAGGGGGGAAACATATCCTCTCACCTCCCCTCTCCAGCCCCGTTTACACGGACACAAGAAGCCAGAACAACAAGTACTCTTGCGGGAAGATTAGCTCCTGTCCTTTGGGAACACAGAGAGGTAACCTGTTGTGCTGAATAAGGGACAGAATGAGAAAGTCCATTTACCAACATTTAGCCAAGACAGGCAGCAAAACAGCTCATCATGATTTTTTTTAATCAATCTAAATTTGTGACATTTTCAGTTTTGTTTTTCTCGAGGCTTGGCACAGCATCAGTAGCAATTAAATTTAATAACAGAGCAAACATAATATGCGGTGTTAGGTTGCACACCCATCTACAAAAACATAACGTACTGAGCTACTGTAGATGAAGAATGCTGTCAGCGATAAGTGGATCTAATCAAGAAGAAGTGTACATCATAGCCATGTTTCACAGGGTGCATCTTGATAGTTTTTGCCATCTCTGTTCTAACAAACCACAGAACAAGACTTTGTATAACATGCAAATGCCATGTTTTTAGACATAGAAGAAATGCTGCAAAGATGTTACCAACATAATACCAACAATGATGGAGCTCAATGTAAACCGTGTGACCAGTGCGCTTTTGTCTGTCATAAACCCAAAAACTTAAAGAGATGCAGGGTTGTCATTTTTTATCGGCAATTGTTGAGATTAAAGGAGTTGCTTGCAAATGTAATCTGCTGCAGGATATTGAAAATTAATTGTGTAAATTGACAGAAGGAAGTCTTGACTTGTGTCTAGTGACTGTGCTGTCCGTAAAGCATGTCTTTACTGATCTAGGCTTGACCAAATGGTTTCTAGAGAAAGAAACCCCCACATCATCTGTGGTAGACAGTCTTTTTATTGTTCACACAGACCAAAAAGTCATGTGTCATTGTTGGGAAAGCAATCTGGCATTTAAACTGCCGGTAAACTTTAAAGCCTATCAATATTTTAAGCTTGTCAGGGTAAAAGCTCTGCATCAGAACCTCAGAGTTATTCTCGAGGGTGTTCTTTTATATCAAAACTTGTGCTATCTTTATTTACAGCCATTTGTTTACTTTTAACCTTTCACTTTAAGTTGGCTTTAATTTAGCTTTTTAATTTTCTTCTGCTTACCTTTTGTCTGTTAAAAGACAAACTTAAAAATTGATAAGGGAGCGCTAACAAACGTGGAAAATAAACCATCAGTTTTCCCCTACAACAGTATTCTTATTTAAGATTCATTCACACTGCAGTAAATCATCCCTGTTGTGTGAGTGGGCCCACTGGTCCTAAGCAGTTTGTCAGTACAGCTACCTTTGATTCCTGTTTCCTTAATTGCACGTCCACTCCTCACACTTTCTCTATTGTTTTGAACAGATTAAAGGTGCGTGAGCAAGGGTAGACGAGACGGTGTGTGGTGAATCCATAAACCCAGGCTGGAGGAATCTAACTTGGAGGCAGCCTAGAGGTTTTTTGTGCGTCTGTTGGGTTGAAGTGCTGCATTCATGAAAAGTCATTCTGTGTCCCAAACCTATTTCTAGGCTTGATTAAACACAGTCCACCCACAGACAGGCTATAACAGGAGGGGTGTTTTTTTCTATACAGGCAAGTGCAAAAGGAAAGTCTAAATGAAGTTTTTATATATACTCTTAGTGTTGGCATCTTGGTTTTTATTTCGTCAACAATGCAAGACATCTGTGTTATTAATTGTAGTAATGTGACATCAAACCTTTTGGCTTTAAGGTATTTCCCAAGCGCACTGTCAAATGTTTGTGTGACTCTGTTACCACATCTGAATGTTGGACTGAGAGTACTATCCTGTCTTACACCGCAGAGACTTCTTACCCTGTGGTTTTCTTTTGAGTCCATTTTCAAGTGCTGCTACCCAGAGTGGAAGGCCTGTATATCTTCAGGGTCTGTGGTAATCGACCTGTGAAAAACACGGGTTTATTATAATTCAAACCGAGACGACCGCAAGCCTGAGTCAGACCGTCTGTGCACGGTTCCGCTTTGACACAGGTAAACACAGACGTGACCAACTGTGACTCATGTCCCAATTATAAGGCTCTGATTAGGTGACAGGGGTCTGAAGGCAGGTAGCTTATTATTTTTGCACATATCCACTGATTGTTTTTTGCTGTGCTGCTTTTTGCCTGTCCATCCATTTATACATGTACAAACATACTAAATCTGCTTTCCCATGGTAATACACACATTTGTTTATACCTTGACAAGAAGTTGCTGAATTTGGCTTTGTAGTTTATTAATTAATCCACTACCATATATACAAAAAGGCTTCATGTAACTGCTCCACTAAGCATTTAAGGTAGAAATTACTTAATGTAAGAGACAGAGGACCTTTTCTAGACATGACATAGTAAATGTCATCCTTTTTAATTAGTCTTTATTTAAAAAGCATTAGATTTTACTAATGGTCCAATCACAGCCTAAATAGAGTATAGTGATGGTATACAAGCTGTCTAAATTTTAAAGGTCCACTGTGTAGGATTTAGCACACATTCACACTGGCGCTATTTGGTCTGCTTTAAATGAACCCTGTTCCGCTTCCATGGATAGTTTGGTTCGTTTGGAGTGGCGTGAACGCTCATTCGAACTCTGGTGCGGACCAAATGAGAATAACAGTTTTGTTTTGTAAAATAATGAGAACGCACTGTAGGACGTTTGTAGTAAAAACAAATTTACGATTCGATACAGATAAAAGTCCATTACAACAGGGTCACAACAGGGCTGCAACTAATGATTGTTTTCAGTGTTGAACAATTTGCCCATGATTTAATCCATTGACCTATAAGTTGTTTGGTCTGTAAAATCTCAACAGATAGTGAAATATTGGCATGATGTCCTCAAATGTCTTGTTTCATCCACAACCCAAAGATATTTAGTTTACTGTCAGTGCAGGAAAGAAGCCAGAAAAAGTCATTCAAACCAATTAATTGATTATTACATTAGTTGGCGATTAATTTAATAGTTGACAACTAAGTGATTAATATTTGTAGCTCTAGGTTGCAGCTTTAAGAAGTGCCAAAAAACAAACAAAAAAATCTGTGTGTTGCTAAGTCCAGCTGTTTGTCACTGGACAAATGGTAGCCTGGTGTCTGAGGTGTAGTTACCATGCTGGTAGTGGTGACAGTGCTTTCCACACAGTTATTATTCACCTTCGTCACTCAAACCCTTCCCTTCCCTAAGCTTATGGCAGGTGAAGTAAAGGTGCTGTTCTCAGAAAAGTTTTGAATGGACTTGTACCAGTTCCTCCCTGTTCCTCGACTACATTCTCAGAAACCGACGGGCGGGCACGTTATCAGAATTTAGTCAACAAAGCATGAGGCCACACCAAATCTACAGACTTGGAGTATCACTCAGCCTGAGACTCCTGTTTGCAAACCCAAGGGGTGTGCACAGCAACAGTTTAGGATCTCTGTTGGAGTCCATCTCTCAATGCCGCCTTGTCCCGGCATGCCTGGAGATTTCAGTCTTGCTTGTTACACTAGATAAACTGGTGAGGCTCAAAAAGACGGATTAGAACCCAAACTAGTGTAGCTTATTGTCGTGGTGTGTGTGTGTGTTTGCTTTTTTGCTTGCCTGTCTGTTTGTCTTTCTGTGTTTTCGAGCATGACTGATGGCAAGGGGTGGTAGCGCACACTACTTCCTTTATGTGTGTACTGTTTGCTCAATGGTGTGGTGACCTGTCACCCTAACCCCACACTGACAGGCCCCCTCACTCTTGGACTGTGTCCTGAGAGTCCATAGCGTACTTTTGTCTTTATTGAGCATGAAGTGAATTCTCTGATCTTGTGACCCACTCACGGCTTTGATTTGTGCACTGAGTGCTTGCAGACTTCTCAGACCCAAATAATTGAGGTTATACCAAAATTTGTGTGGGAGATGTTACTGACTGTTTTCTTTCATCCATGAGAGTCCTGGCCTGTGGATTGATTGTGCAGCAATCTTTCATCGCAAAAAGTGTGCCAACCATGTCAAACTCAAGATGGTTTTCCTTTTAATACTTCTACTGGGTTCCTTCTTACAAAAAAAGAGATGAAAACCAGTCATGCCTGCATGTGTGCAGCATGTCATAATGCAGCTGCACCTTCACACTAGACTAATTTCAAGCTGTTTGTGCTTTGGTCTTGAGGCATTGTATTAGGGCTGTCAGAACGAACTTCGCTATTCGAAAACAATTCGAATTATTGTAAAAATAAGTAGGGATGCACCGAATATTTGGTAATCGAATATATTCGGCTGAATATTGCAAAAAAACACACATTCAGTATTCCGTGGAATAAGTGAAAAGCAAGGCTGAATAATAGTGGCGTGTTTTGATAACGCAATCAAACAGCGTGCGGGGACGGACGGAGTAAAATGTCGAGGTGTTTTGATAACGCAGTCAAACAGCGTGAGGGGACGGACGGAGTAAAATGTCGGCAGTGTGCCGATATTTTATGCCTGTTCGAGTCCCTGTCCAGACCAAATATGGTGCGTGGACTGGTGGCTGGAGAGGTGCCAGTTCACCTCCCGGCCACTGCTGAGGTGCCCTTAAGCAAGGCACCTAACCCCCCAACCGCCCGCTCACTCTGACATCTCTCCACTTTGTGCATGTATAGGTCCTGTTTGTGCATGTGTGTGTCTTTCAGACCTGTGTGTTAATGACAACGGAGTGAAAACACTGAATTTCCCCTCAGGGGGATTAATAAAGTATATTTTTAAAAAAATAATAATTAAAAAAATAGTTTTGTGCGGGCAAAGTTTTAGTGTGCAGTGGTTGTCTTTGATGTTTAAAGATCACCACCACTACTGATTCAAGATGGATCAGAGACTGCTTGTCTGGCTCACACCCAAGTTTGACACCAACTTTCACACTTAACCAAATGTACCAAGGTCTGTGAAAACGCCCTCGGGTCCAGAAAATCCTCTCCAAGTGTGAAAAAGGCCCTTAAATTGGGCATATGTCTGTCAGTGGGGCTGTTTTTATTAAGCTGGCCCCTGCCCAACTTTTCCCTGTCGCCAAGTCACTGAGATCTCCCAGCCAGCTGTTGCTTTTTCTCCTCGTGCCCCAGTGCTCATTTGAATGAATAGTGGTTTCTCCATCTCTGTTTGGCGGGGTTGGTGTGAGCGCACAGTTCGGTTGAGAACAGCTCCAATTTGAGGTGAGATCCGCCCACCCAGCCTATCATGAGTATTGTCGTCACTGCGAGGAACCAGCTGGACCATTGGGCAGGTGTGATCGTGTGTTTTATCTCTCAGTAGTCACTGCCAAGCTCCTGACTTGACATTTTTGGCTTTCTTTCTCATTTGTTTAATATAGCTTATCGATTGTTGTGTCGTCCTGATGATTTTTCTTCACATCTTACAAGCTTTTTTCATGTTCCTAGTCCTTTGTCCCTGTCCTCCTTGACATTTCCAGGCATATCTGTTATCTTTTATTTGGCACTTGCAGATGCCACAGGAATGAAGACATGCCCCTTGTGACATTCGGCCCCATTTCTATTCCCACTGATTGATGGTTTGTGCGAGTTTAAGCGACTATCATTTCAGCGTTTCAGTTCAGCTAAATCGGACAGTTGAACTGAGAATGCATTGTTGCGTTTATGAAAGAGTGTACTGTGTATAAATGATATCAATAAGACACTAAAAGGAGGAGTGCGTGCATTGAGAGGAGCAAGCAGGTGGGTATGTGAGGCGAGAGTGCCAGTGCTTTTATCTTTCTCGTGCCATCCGTGCCGCTGTCACCCCAAGGAGAGCGGGGCTTTCCCCCTCCTCCCCTCACTGTCCGTCCTGCCATGGATGACATGCCCCCCCCCCCCCCGCGCCTCTTGCCTCTGCTTCCACACAGCAAAGTAGCCCTCCAGCTGCTTCAAGGCAGTACAGTCTGGTCGTACCCAGTCTGGCTCCAGACAAAACAGCAGCGAGACTCAAGCACAACCTCAGACCACCAGACAGGGTTGCATGTAATGCTAACATCTTTCACAAGGGGGGAAGAAGATGGACTCAGACATTCCACATTTTGTGTAAAAATCTGACGTCGTGCCACCGTGCCTGTCCAGTCTGTATATTCCATGTCCAGACATTCATTCGTGTGTTTTTCCTGCTAATTTTAGATCATCCCCCTCGCACTTGTGGCAAATGTATTTCCTCAGCGAGCTTGTGACTATCTGCACTGTGTACATGGTGTACACAGAGTATGTATATAGCTGTGGTGGTGTGCGAGTGATGAGGGTTGGCCACCTGACAGCTATCAGGTGTCAGCAAGAGCTGCCCACGGCTTTAGCTCTACAATTATGGAGTCTCATGGCAATAAAAGCCTTAACAATGTGGAAGGCTTTCAATTAGGACTCCCACTGTAGCAGTTGTCTCTGTGCACCTTAGCTGTGATAACTTTACAACTTCCGCGGGCAGTGTTCCAGTCTGTGCTGATACTGTGAGCTTCGTCAATGGAAAATGTTCAATCATCTAACCTGCTACTGTATAACCATGATAACGAATAGCTGCCTCTTTCTTGTTAACATTTATTATTCAGTTCGCTAATAAATCTGACCAGGGCTTTCTACTTTTCCCGACACACTGATGAGTCATCCTGAAATGACGAGTGAGCAGTTGCAGGATACCCATGCCCTGATTCCCATTCTTCTGCGACTTTATCACCAGTTTAGGTTTGTGTGTCCTTTTCTGTTCTGAGATACTGCGGGCCTTATCAGCAAGTACTGCAACTCCCTGCTCTCTCACACCTCCCATCTTTCCCTCTCTCCTTCTGCTCTTTCTCCTTAGTCACTGTATGAGATTTCTGGGAGCGGCTTTGGTCATTGGATTTTGAGATGCTGGGCAGCTTTGCCAAGATAATCAATACATTGACTGAAGAGCTGGAATGATGTGTTTATTGACAGTTTTGGTGATAATTTAAGTAATTTAAAAAAACAAAAATGCGGTACGTTTTGTGGTTACTGCTTCTCAAATGTGAATCTGTTGGGTTTCTGAGTATTCTGTTGTAATAAACCAGGTAATGGACAGGTGGTTTGTACAAAACAAGCAAGTTAAAATGGAAAACCGTGCAGCATTCTCACTGTTTTAGTCATTTAACACCAGCTGATCAGGCGTTAAAATAACTGTCGGATTAATCTGTTACGAAAATAATACGCATCTGCTAATGACAGTATTTCACATACATATTGATGGTGTTAGGTTAAAACAGTGCAATAACGCCATATCACCCATTAGGGCTGCCACTAACGATTATTTTCATTGTCGACTAATCTGTCGATTATTTCTTCGATTAGTTGACTAATCATTTCATCGGAAAATGTGTTATAATGTTGAAAAATGTCGGTCTGTCTTGCCCAAACCCCAAAATTACGTCATCTAATGTCTTGTTTCATACTCGCACCAAAGGGTTTTAGTTCACTGTCACGGGAGAGTGTGTAAAGCTGCCAATATCTGAACGTAAGAAGCTGCAAAAAGAGTATTTTGGGGTACTTTTATAGTACTTTTCCATGAAAAATGACTCAAACCCATTAGTCGACTACTAAAAGAGTCACCGATTATTTTAATAGTCGATTAGTCATCGATTAGTCGACTAATCGTGGCAGCCCTATCACCCATTCATGCTTTGATCCAGCTGAATGTAGTTTAGTCTCCAGTTTAAGTTTCTTTCTGTTTACACTGCGTCTTGTTTCCTGTGTGGTTTATCACGTCTTTGCTTCTACAAACAGATAGTGTCTATGTGTGTGTGCGCGTGTTTGTTTTGTTCTTCCTGCATCTGTGCAGTGTGTAACTGCAGAACCAGTTTGCAAATTTCAGAGTGATTTGCATGTGTTCCTGGCAGCGCGGGCCAAATATTACCACAGTTTACTCACTTCTCTATTGACAAGCTCATTCAAGACTGAGGCCCGGGGTCCATTTGTCTACAATGCATTTCCACATCACAATACTGAAAATCTTTTGACTTTAAACTGTATTTTCCCCGGGGGAAATTCCTTTACACTGCACTGCACATATCAGACAACAGCACTCAGTAGCAACATACAGTGACAGACAATAAGTTCACACTCAAATCTGTCCGATGAGGTGTCTCGTTTAAGGCGGCTGTGGCTGTGGGAGTTAGGCTTTTTTTAAAGCGAGCCCTTCTGCACCTCAGCGTTCAGCACCTGCCCCTGGGGTAAGGTGGTGACTGAGTGGGTGAGTGATGTCCTGTCCTGTTTAGGTTGCAATGCGTGCAATGGCCTGCGTGTTTAGTCTCTGCGAGGTTGGGTGTGGGGAGACCAATTACCCTCGCACTGGTTTGTTACGTGTGTGCGAATTTGGCCCAGGGTGGGACTATTTAGGGACCTCACGATTCCATTGGATTCCCATTTAGACAGCTACGATGCGGTTGTAAAATGATCATTGATGCAGCAGACCTTTTGATTTCTATACATGAAACATGGAAATTACTCCCATTATCTCTTATTATGTAGCATTTAAGTCAGATGTTGCTGGTTGGATTTTATTCATCCGCAGGTGCTCACACTCACTGTCCTCACCAAAAGTGAGACGTAGCCCTGGCTCTGAACGTAAACACAATGCACAAGTTTACACCTGTTTCGTTTCACCAGCCAGTCGCTGTAAGGAACTCAGAAAATTGTTGCAGGAACTGGGTGCCTGCATTGAGACATAATCTTTCAAGTGAGATTCACGGTGCAACAGTAGGAGAAGAGGAGGGGGGCAACTTACGTACTTCCAGTAAGGTAGACATGGCTTTCGGCAGCATTGTTTCCACTGTCAGATCAGTGCAGGATAAGTATGTTGGACTTAATCATGATAATCATGGTGAGGAAATGGCAACTTGTGCAGATAGCGTTGTTGGTCGTATTCGCATTGCCTGCAGTTGTTATGATAGATGATATGATTTCTTGATGCTTACTTCCTATCTAGCTTCATGTATACCAGTGTGAACATTCAAATTGCTCTGTCTTTTTGCTCTTAGTGACCCTACTATTGGCTGCATTTAAAACGCAGACTGTATGAAGTGACTTTGTGCATCTGGGCAGCCGTCCACAAACCAGCTGCTTTTCATCTTTTAGCATAAGCTGTCATTGTGGTGTACTTGGTGTGTCTGCTGGCTCTTTCGTACTTCAGTGATTCCTCCTTGTTTCAGTCTCACTCAATTGACTGCTCTCCTTTCCACAGTCAGGTTTCACAGGTGAAAAGCACACACATGTTTACTCGGTCCTCTCTCTCCTTGTCCGTCTTTTTCATTCCTGGAGGATTAGAAGCCAGAAAGCCTTTAAAGTCCGGTTACCTTTTTTTTTTCCCCCAAACATTCAGGCGTCTGCATGCAGCCGTGCCACATTGCGTTCAGTACTGCTCAGAGGCGGTAATTAAAGGCGTCACGAAGGATCTCGGCCATCATGCAAAAAAACAGAAAATCGAGGCTGTTTTGAGTGCCCTTGTGGCTGTTGCCAAGTATAAAAGACGGTGGGGAGGAAAGACATTTATGGAGGAGAGTGGGTTGATGCATCCCCTTGACAGTGGCTCTGTGGTTGGCAGTTAACGGAGAGGATAAGTGACACTGGGGTGGTGGGTGGGAGCAAGAGAAAAAGAGGAGTGTGGTTCTGAAGAGTGGCCTTGGGTTGCAAAAACTGATGTCTCTAATAGGATTTTTTAAAAACTGGTGGTGTTAAGAGATGCAATATTAAATGGTACGTAGCGTCTTATGGCTTAGTGTAATACCTGAATGAATTGTGACTGAGTGTAATAGGAATGGAGAGAGAGTCTGAAAGAGCACAGGGAGTCTTGTGTCAGTCTTGAGGAGGTGAAAAGAGGGAGCGTGAGACTGAAATGCCGGAGCTGTTTGAAGCTTTGCCCACCCTGCAATCCTCACCTTGTGACTACCGCCTGTGACACGGTGCTGAAGTCCAAGCCCTTTCTCTCTGCTTCCCGCCCACCACTTGTGTGTGTACGTAGTCAGCGTAGTGATAGCCAACTCTCGTCATCCACTTTCCCTCTATGTGCCCCCCCCCTCCCTTCCCTTCCTACCTCCCTCGTATGTTGCTCTGAGACGGTTCCAGCCAGTTTGTGGCGGCTGGGTTTAGACTGTCAAGGACTTGGCACAGTTTGACTTACTGCTCCCAGGCTAGTTACAAACCAGACATTACCTGTTCTGGAAGACACCGTGTGTGTGTCTGAGTCTGAGTCTGTGTGTGTGTTCGTTACATACTGAGCACATTATTAGTTTCCATTTCAGTGACAGGTGGTGAATCAGCAAGGCGATGTAATCCAAAGGTGTAGTCAGTTCACAGGAGATGCATAAACTGAGGCTGAAAGGTAAATAAGGTCATGATGTTACCTTCTGTGACTTTTTGGACTTGAAAATAACACGAGCTGAAAACTGATATTTTAGAAATACAGAAGGAGATGGTGTAATTAAAGGTGTGCTATGCGGGAAAGGTTGGTTACATGTGGATGGATGCAAGCCACTTGTGGTCTCGCACCTGTTCGCTACCTTTGTACACAGTCCCGACCTCATCTGTGCTGTTCCCAGGAATGTGCTTAGGGTGCTTAAGGTGCTTATACTCCTTCTGAGAAGCATTTCACTGTTTTACTTTCACTTTTTGAGGCTATGAGCAAAACAGGATCTTGTCTTTGCACGATATATATGATATATACGGTATGAAAATGGCAGCCATCGTGAAAATATTTTTTTTAACATGTCACATCCAAGCCCCCAGGAACAGTGCTGCGCTTTGAGGCCAATTTTAAATAGTGACCAGTAGGGAATTACACTGTGTGGGGCCGTCACATGATGCTCAGAAAGACTTTCCCCATAGACTTACATTGTGAAAGAGACATCTGTAAATCAGTGGAGAAATTATTTTGAGTGCCATGACTCGTTTCACTGTCAGGATTTGACAGTAACATTTTGAAAGTCTGGAGGAGATACAAGATAAAATTATTTAATCCCTGGTGGAGTTAGCAGAGCGCTAAACCATAAGTTAGCTGTTCAGCCGGTTGAAGCTAGTTGCTAGGCTGCGCTTGTCCGCTGCAAGTCTCTAGCACATTTGATTAATGGGCCCCATAATGCGGAAGATCTTTTATATAATGGATAAAGAGTTGTTTTGGTCTCATGCGCCACTGAGCAACTTTTAATTCTGTATCCAGGTCTCTTTATACATCCCTGAGTGCGTTAGCTGGACAGCAAAACTCCATCAGGTCATCATCGTAAGATTACAGGAATGTCTGTCGTAATATCCTACATAAATGTGAATTCTGGTACATTCTATGTGCTGAAGAATGTGAGGGTATTGTCCATAAGCGATCCCTGGGGACCTCTGTGCTGCCCCGCTGACATTGCAAGGAAACGGCAGGGCACTGAGCTTCAGAGAGCCAGGGACAAGTGGGCCAGTGTGCAGGTGTCCAAACTGTGCAGAGCACTGGACCAAAAACACAGACGTATCACTGAGGGTGTGATATAACAGCCAAAACAAGTTTTACTCTCAGTGGTTTCTGTGACATGAGAAATACTTTCAAAATAAGAGACACCTGGTGTCACGGTTTTCAATGTAGCATGTGGCATTACAGGAGGAGATAGTTTATCCCCCCAGATTTTAATGGCTCAGGGAGACAGGAAATGTACCAAGTAACGTCACTGGTACCAGACCGATGAACCTAAACACTACTGTCAAATGCTCCAGACTCTACTGCTTAAGCTGACGCTAATGATGGGTTTAAGTGTTTAACAGAAAGATATACAGCTCTGCTCACCAGCTGTCATTAACTCAACCTCGAAGCCACCCATTGAAACTCTTACAACACAATCACCACGAGTGTTTCTACTTATATTCAAAAAGACACAGCTCAGTCCCCCCACAGGAGTGTGTGCTGTCATTATTCTCATGTAACCTCACTCCCGTCTTTGTCCTCTCTTGACAGGGTTTCTGTGTTGACTTGGGCCGTACCTATATGGCGTGTGTGAGCGGAGAATTTTGCCAGGCACAGCACCTCACCTCTGTGAAGAAGTGAATCGGCCGCCCCCCGAGGGACTACGCTACCCAGAAACCCCCCTGACTGTCAGCACACTAGGAACTGCTGTCTCATCAAAAGGCCCCCTGGGATACTGCGTAGTCCTTGGCCCGACTGCCCTGCGCCAACCGATACGACAAATCTTTGCTCACCACTTTCTCCTCGAACAGCCAATCACAAACAGCTCTCCTGAATGGGGTAAACTGATTGGATGACTCCCGGATAGTTTCTCCATCTTTTTTCTTTTTTTTTTCTTTTTTTAATTCTTTTTAATTTTTTTGTTTTCTATTAATTCATTTTTTTACATCCCGGAGTACTGTGGACTAGTTTATCCTTTTTCGTTCCCCTTTTCTGTGTACATCATCCCATATTTGAACACCTGTTGTCCTCCTGACCCATCCTTCACCACGTGTTGTCATTTTTATTTATTCTACCCTCCTTTGAATACATAAGTCTCCTAGCAGTTTTTGCTGACTTCTGAGCCAAAAGTCGCTTTTGTTTTGTAAGAGTATTGTATTGTAATTGTTTTTTAAGCCGTCTCGCCAACATGAACCGCCCCGCTGCAGTAGAGATTGCCTACGAATGCATGAGGTTCCTCATCACCCACAACCCCACCAATGCCACGCTCAACAAGTTCACAGAGGTACGTCTGCCCCTCTCTCTATTTGTATCTGTGTGCATTTGTTTGAGAGTTCTGTGTCTAAAATCCTCTGTCCTTGATATCTGCCAGGACCTGAAAAAGTGTGATGTGAACACACTGGTGAGAGTTTGTGATGCCACCTACGATAAAACTCCAGTAGAAAAGGAGGGGATACAGGTCCTGGTAAGAGTTGACACACACACACACACACACACACACACACACCTGTGCATCCTGTCTTGTTATACGTTAATCCTTTTTAACTCACACACACTTCTCTTTTGTCTCCTCTAGGACTGGCCCTTCGATGATGGTGCCCCTCCCCCCACCCAGATTGTGGACGACTGGCTCAAGCTGCTCAACACCAAGTTTCGAGAGCAACCTGGCTGCTGCATCGCTGTGCACTGTGTAGCAGGACTTGGCCGGTGAGTGACGGGCTGCTTTTTTTTTGGTCGATGTGACTGTACAGAGGTGCAGACGTTGTGTAGGTCTGATGATTTTTTAAATGGAAGGGTGTGGAGGTCTGCAAGAACAAAGTCATGGGGAGAATTAGTTCAGTCAGGTCAGGCTGCCGAAATAAGCCCAACTCTCTTCACTGCAGCATATAAATATATTAATCAAATTTTGTTTTGCATCAACTGCGTGTTTTATGGCAGTGTGCAATGTATGACAGACAATAATTGTATCGCAATTCCTGCTGTCCACTGTTGCTAGGGTTACGCTTGCTCTTTCTAGCTTGCGGCTCGGCTTGATTATTAGTGGCACTGGTACCGTACCACAGAGGAAAATTTCACGCTTACTGCAAAGACGGTCTGAGGTGGCACATTGCTGAATTAGATCAGTGTAGTAAAGGTTCATTTAGAAGTACATGTACTGAGGAGTGAGGCTTTTTGGATCAGGGGACAGCAGTGGAGGAAGTATTTAGATCCTTTAACGCAGTAAAAGTACTGATAATATCACACTGTGATGATACACCCTTCCCAAACTATGGGGCAGCATGACATGTTTGTGTTACTACTTTCCATGTAGGTCAGTAAAAATCACTTTGCTTCAGGTTAAGGCGGCCCCCGACTAAAAGGTTTCCAAGTAGACCAGTAGTCGTCATTTAGGGCCATAAGTTGACTTGTCGCCTGCATGTTTACGATATTAATGTAATTATTAACTGACATATTTTGGGCAGGCAACACAATGGTTTGAGTTGAAGGTGTGAGAAAGAATAGTATCAGTAACATTGTTAACACTGTGCTACATTACAGAGAAATACAAAACCTGATGAACCTTCATTAATATAGGCATATATTTTATCTACAAGTGCACGTCACACACTGAGCGAGCCGCCTGTTAATGACGCTGTGGGCTAATGGGCATGTAGCTACTTCCATGTTTCACATGATACGTCATGTTTGTAGTCGACCAATGAAGATGAGTTTACATATCACCTTGGGTTCGTCCTTCACCTTCTCAAAATGATCCCACACTTTGGATTTCCTGCCCGACATGTTATTAACTAGCCTGTGGAATAACTGCAAATATCAGCTCTGGAAATTAGGGGCCGTACGCATGCTGCATCTGTAACCACCTGGAAAACGCCAGGTCAGGTGCTGGGCGCTACTTTTGTGTCTTTTTGGTGCCAGCTTTCAAGAGGTTAGGGGCATATTGCGTCTGCGGTTGCTAGCCTATTAACCTGAAGTCCTGAGTGCAGAGCTGATCTTCCAGGAACTGTTTATAAGTGTGTAGGCCTATCGTCCGTGGGACAGGTGTAAAGCTCTGGGTAGCCTGCACTAACATGATCAACTTTTCCATATTTATCAGACTGAATATTTACAGAAGAAGGGAAAGATATCTGTCGGCTATGATTGGTTTGTAACATGACTCCTGTCTGACTGCTGAGCGTGGCCACTTCCTGTGTCTGTCCTGTCAAATTAAATTCCCACATGGTCCAGTCATATAGGTTTGGATTTATTTTGACAAGGCGCAGCTCCTAATAAAGTTTCATATTCATGAAATCTTGCCAACTAATTTATCTTTCTGGTTGACTAACGATTGGTCGACTATTAGGGGGCAGCCCTGCTTTGGGTCGCAGCAGTGAGTTGCTTCCCTCTACCGGCTAGTGTAAATGTTAAAATGGCTGACAACATGTTAACAGTCAGGATACACTGGAGCAAAGATTAGAGCTGTGAGGGTGACGGGAGTTTGTGTGTTGGTTTTAAACAAATCCCTGGTGTAATGCCACCCATTTGACCTAATGTGTTTCCCCTTCCTGTTAATATTTTCAGTTTAGTGTTATGCTACTGTTTGGGTGTTGACTGTATATATAGTGGATGTAGCCTGTTGGTCTGGAAAGTGAAGCCAGTGAGGAAGTGTGCTAAACCTGTATTCTTTGTAATGGCTATTGTAAAAACTGATCGTATAGAAGATAAAGTGGCTCCACTTCCCACTTGATTTATTGCCTCGGTAAACACTTTCGTTCTGAGTTTATTGTCTCAGTCACTAGTTTCCAACCTTCTTCAACACAGCATGACGTTCATTTATTACATTATG
The DNA here is from genome assembly GCA_026686955.1 of Epinephelus cyanopodus. Classification (NCBI taxonomy): domain Eukaryota; kingdom Metazoa; phylum Chordata; class Actinopteri; order Perciformes; family Serranidae; genus Epinephelus; species Epinephelus cyanopodus. The sequence continues at coordinate 29,060,877 of CM048931.1, forward strand.
GTCCCAGGTAGAGTAAAATACATGATAAAGCAGGGTATGCTTTAGGGCGCGGCTGCCTACGTTATCACAGTGACCCGTCAAGCTGGATAGAGGAGGTCAAGCAATGTGTCATTGACTGTGTGCCAGTCAGCTGCATCCTCTTGCCAAATATGGTCACCTCTGACTCCTGTAAACCAAGATGGCAATGGCCGAAATGCCAAATTCAAGGCTTCAGAATGGTCGTCCCCAAAGCAATGGGTGACATCACAGTAGCTACACCCACTTCTTTCTACAGGCTGTGCTTAGATCAGTTCATTTTCCCTGCATCAGAGGGGCTCCAGATAGATTTTGGCCACCTGTAGGAGTCCGCACATGCACAGGGCCACAGAAAACATTACTTATTTAGACGTAACGTGTTCAAATAAGTCTGTTTTTCAACCCCCCTCTTGCCTTTAACACTTGTTGCGTCTTCAGTACTGTTCACAAAGCCCTCGGCTGGCTTGGCTGGGTGTGAAACTGAATGTGCTGCACGAGACCTGTGTGTCTGTGTTTACTTCTGTGTCTCATATTGAAAATACACTGGAGATTATTCAGTTTCCTGAATGGTGGTTGTGCTCTCATCCTGCTCCTGGTAGTGCTCTGTAAATAGACAATCAGCTGGTTAAGTTATCTGTCATTAACATCAACAGCCTGTTGCCTCTGCGGACCTGAAAAAGAAAAGGCAATTACATTTGCATGTGATCTGTCTTGGTCATGAGGTTGCACAGGCGATGTGCAGATATCTTTGTCACACACCAATGTGACAGTGAATTACAGACACTGCCGAGTAACAACACAAGTGTGAAAACAAAGAAGGCAGAAGCGCATGACGTGGGCGAGCAAGTGTGAAAATGTCTTTCCTGACCACAAACTCACAACAAGCCAATCAGTTCTCAATGGCTTCCAGCATTTTTCATTGCCTCGGCATTCCAGAGGTTGTATAATTACTAGTTTTGGTCAGACTGGCATTTTCTGAATTCATCTCCTCTTCTTCTCTGTCCTGTGTTTACTGCAGTCATCTGGGTTTTCCACAGCCTTACGGTCTGATCCGCTTCACGCCAGCCAAAATTCTCTTAAGGTCCTTAGTGTGGGAGGCTGCAGCTTTGTGCCTTGTTGTTGTTTGTCCTTTCTTTAACAATATTTGCATACCTCCTTCCACACTATCCATTCCACACATTGTTGAATTCCCTCTCATTTTCTTTCAATCCCTCGCTCACACACTGCCCCTTGTGAAGTTTGTGTGAGAGAAAGGCCACTCGACGAAATGCTCCGTCAGCACTGAGATCTGACCAGCCAAGTGGCCTACCAAGTTTTTTGTATTTATTTATTTTTGTCTCATCTGGTGAGAAAGGAGAAGGTTGTCTTACTGTAACTTATCACTGTGTGTGTGTGTGTGTGTGTGTGTGTGTGTGTGTGTGTGTGTGTGTGTGTGTGTGTGTGTGTGTGTGTGTGTGTGTGTGTGTGTGTGTCTCAGGGTGTGAGCACCGTGCCCCAGCAGGGCAGCAGTGAACTTGTGCACCCCTGTTGATTTCCCAGGCCTGTTTCCCAGGTTTACCCCCCCCCCCCCCCCCCCCCTCCACCATATTACTATGGAACCATGTGAACCATGGCATTTAATCTCCTGTTCTCTTTCTCTCCTCCTCTGCTTCTCTCACCGTCTCCTTGAACTGCTCCACTGGATTTCTTTACCTCTCAGAGCTCCAGTCTTGGTGGCCTTAGCCCTCATTGAGTGTGGGATGAAGTATGAGGATGCTGTGCAGTTCATAAGGCAGTAAGTACCCTCCATATTTTTGTATTACAACATTTAAATAAAGACTGATGTCAATGAGGTAAATTAATAATACATTTTTTTGTTTGTTTCTTTTATTTGTTGATGTTAAAAACATACAAATTTTGGCATTTGTCTGTCTATAATGTACAAATGCAAATTGGTAACCACAATTCTCGTGTCTGGTATTACCATTAAAAACAAATCTGGACCTTGCAAGATGTCTGGTGTTAAAGGAATAGTTCAACATTTTGGGAAATAGACTTTGGCGAAATTTATACTTCTGCGTTGAATGGGTGCCGTTCCTGCTGTAGCCTCTGTGTCAACGTAGAGCCCACGCGGTAGCTTGACGTGCACCTCCACAGATATGTGGCTACACATGGCGGGGACGCAGACCTCCTGTCTATTTCTGTAAGCTGAAACTATTTCCCTCAGTGGAAACAAAGCTTTTTTTTACTTTAATTTCACAGATAATAAACAATAAATTGTGAAGACAATAAAGCCTCTACAAAAATAGCATTTTAAGTCTAGTTTTGTTTTTTTTTTGCTGCTTTCTTAGTGTAAATGACCCTCCTTCTTCACCGTCACGGTTTTTTTTTGCTGCATGACAGAAACGTCATCAACACGTTGACTTGCTTGCCATGAAATCTCCAGACAATGACCTGCTTTATTCACACGTGCTCAGTTGGACATTACACAGACATTGCACTAGGGAGCTAGCAGGGTAAAATCCATTTAATAGCCGATCCAACTGATTCGGACATTTGTGTTCTCGCCTAGAGCTCCTCCAGGTAGTGTCTTGATAATGTCAGCTTTGCAGTGCATGTGTGATTAGGGCTTTAGACTCCCAAGAAGTTACTGCTCCAAGCCAAGAAACAGCCTGGCACATAGACCCTCTGAAAATAGCAGATTGACACAAACAAGATATAACATGCTAATTAATGCTCTTTAGCGTGGCTGGCAGGTGGATTTGTCGCCTTTATGTAGAGCCTGGCTAGCTGCTTCCCTCTGTTGCCAGTCTTTATTTTAAGCTAGGCTAACGCGCTGCCCACTGTAGCCTTATTTTGAAAAGACAGATATAAGAGTGGGATTGATCTGCTCATCTGCCACTCTGCCACAAAGTGAATTAGTGTGTTTCCCAAAATGTGGAACTGTTTCTGTGATGACTACAGTAATGATCATAGTGTTTTAATCTCCTTTTTTTCCACTACTTTTCACAGGAAGAGACGTGGAGCCTTCAACTCCAAACAGCTTCTTTACCTCGAGAAATACAGACCCAAAATGCGTCTGCGGTTCAAGGATACCAACAGCCACAACTGCTGTGTGCAGTAGGCTGCCTGTCAGTGCATCTTTCTTATGTGCATCTAGCGGGGAATCTTCCAACAAGGGGAGATTTAAAAAAAAAAAAAAAAAAAATGAAGAGAGTGCTATCAGTAAATATTGTGATGATTTGTTAACACTGAGTCATGGTTAATTGATCAGAGAGCTAGAGAGTGAATCGAATGAATGAAACCAGATCTGGGGATCCACCAGCCGAACCAATGAATGGAAGGTCAAAGCACACAGATAGGCCCGCCTCCCGGTTATACTGTTCAACCACGGGCCAGAATTTTTTCAACTTGAGTCCATCCTGTTTCTTTTCTCTCTTTTTTTTTTTTTTTTGTTTCGTTTCAGTTGTAATCATGGGATAACATTTTCCATTTTGTGAATTTTTATTTTTACACAAACAATGGTGATGAAAAGTTAAAATGATATTCTGATTTTTATTTCCACTACTTATTGATATTAAGATTAGGCCAGAATAATGTACCTTTTTAAAAAAAACATTTTTAAACTTTGAACACACATTGTGACTGTCCATTTTGGTATTGGGGTGTTTTTTTTTTTTTGTTTTTGTTTTTTTTTTTGCACAAAAACTCAAAAGGTTCACCTGAAAATGCAGTAATGTTTTCCCTTCACTTTCTTAAAGTCACTTTCAGTTTAGGGGTTCACTCAGTTTGAATATGTCTGCAATATTTATTCACAAGATATATGTGTGGCAGTTATGAGTTTGGCAGGGGCAAGGACACTTTGTTATCCAATAGTTTTGTTGATGTTTTTTTTTTTTATCCTTTGAGAGCCATGTCTTTTTTTTTTTTTTTTTTTTTTTAAATCTCGTTGGAGTGCAATAATCAGTCCACCTCAGATAAGCCCACCAAACCCTGCTGAACATCCGACACACACACGCACACTTACACTTCAGACCACCTCGTCTAGACAGTTTTAACAGGAAAATAAACTCAACAACTGCTACAACAGGTACTTCTCCTGCTTTCATTCATTCTCCTTAACGGGGCTGCAATAGGACTTTCCCTAAATATGTATATTTAAACACACACACAGAGCCTAAGATTCAATCTGAAAGACAAGGTGGAGAAGAATGAAATGGTCAGTTTTTTATCATTGTACCCATTTTGAAAACATCCCCAATTCGTATTGGTTCTTTAAAGATAAATAAATTGAAATAAAAAGCATATATGTGTCATTTTTTCTACCTTTGAATGTTGGCTTTTAAAGTGACAGATCAAAAACCAAAAATACATATTTTTCCTCTCACCTGTAGTGCTTTTTATCAGTTTAGATTGTTTTGGTGTGAGTTGCCAAATGTTGGAGATAACAGCTGTAGAGATGTCAGCCTTCTCTCGAATGCAGTGGAACAAGATGGCACTCAGCTTGTGGTGCTCAAAGAGCGTCATGAGCATGAGTAGATGCACGTTTCCTTCTGCGCTGTGATGTGGTTGGCAGGTTTAGTTTGGTATTAAGAAAAATAGTTCCTACAGGAAACTGCTCACCACAAGGTCTGTGGATTATCTAGAGTAGTCGGGTTGTGATTTCTGGAAAGAGACATCGCTGTTGAGTTTTTTTAAATGTGAAATGTGCACTTGCCATATGTTTCAGTCCAATGTTTAGACTGGTGGAACAAATATCTTGGGGCAATTTTGTAGTTGGCATTAGGGCAGTGTAGTTTTTCGGTTTTTAGGCGATGTTTACACGAAAACGATCTGCTGATAACGTAATTGTTCCTTATTTTCGTTTTGAAAAAAGTTCCGCATTTAGATGACAACCTTCTGAGAACAATCGCCGTGCACACGTATCTGCAAAAATGACCAAAAACGCTGTAGTATACATGCCAGGCCAGTAGTTGGCAGTGTGATTTGTAATGAAACAACATACGCTTCCTTCGACAGAGCAGTGACGTATAAACAAACAAAATGGCAACCACATGAACATTTGTCTGGACGGACAACGATGTGGAGTTGCTACAGTAAATCTACACTTCGCTGCGTAGGGAGATTAGCACAAATACAGCTTGGGAGTCCGCCATTGTTGTTGTGATGGTCGGCTTTTTCGTGCATGCCTAGTGGCTGGAACCGTAATGCGCATGTGCGAAAAGTCGCCGAGGTAATGCATATTGCAAGTTTACGTGACAACGGAGACGGTGCTGTTTCCAAAAACTTGCACGCTGCATTTTCAGGCACTCAAAATGCTGCTGTCGTGTAAACAATCAGCCAAAACGCATTTTAAGTTTTACGTTTTCGGATGAAATCATTGTCGCATAACCAGAACCTTAGTTTGTCGTAAGAGTTTTGTAGGTTGTAAATGTTACTGTATATTAAATGCATTTTCTTTTTCTTAAATCTAGACAATGTGTCAGTAAGCGTATCATGTCTGCACCCCCTTGTTTTTCTTTCTCTCTTTTTTAAATGATGTGTGATTGTATACTTTACGAGCCAAGTGCCATCTAGTTGCATTATATTAGAGAAGGCAAACATCTCTATGGACGATATCTCCAACACTCTGCAACTCACACCAAAACAATCTAGATATATGGCACCACAGGTAAGAGGAAAAATAGCCGAGCTGTCCCTTTAAGTTCTGTAGTTTACGAAGAGGTGGATGGAGTCTGTTCCTCATGAGTCTGCATTGATAAAACATCATTAGTTGCTGGATGTATGGCTGTACACCTTGTGTCTACGCCACCAGCTGCTCTGTTGTATTCCAGTAGCAATATTTATATCAGTCTCCCTATTCAGAAATCAATGTTCCAATTTCACACATTTCAAATTGCAAGAAGTGTCTGTACCAGCCCTTTTCCTTTTTTTTTTGGTCCTGTTTTGAAAACGAGCTGCCACCTTGCACTTGGTGATTAACACTCCTGGTGTGTCCCAGACAGTGTGTGCTCATGAGGCACGTCAGTCAAAGCCTCCCCGACATGTCCTTTCCCCGGCAGAGTGAGTCAGCACCACGTGGAAGGCACAGGACACCGTGGTACTGAGAAATGACTCACAACCACAACTGGTAATCACGACACCAGCCAATACCTGAACCAATACAAAGGGCCCCCTCTGCTGCTCACATCCTGCCATGGCCCCGGATAGCAAGTGCATTTACAACACACTGTCAAACCTAATGAGTTCTGCTATTTAGCTCATTTATTACGTCACAAATCCACCCATTTGGTCTGTTTGATTAACTAAATTCATGATGTGAAATGACACAGTCTGGCCTTTTGGCTGAATTGTTATCATTGCCGACAACAATGCAGCAGAACCACAAACAAATGAGCTTGTGTTTTACCACTTCAGCGCTGCATAGCCTGCTTTGAATAATATGAATGTCATCGACAGTGAAATGTTTGACAACCAAAGCCTCATTTAAATCTAACTTTGTATTCATTGTTCCTCTTGAGAGGCTGTTTTCCTTGTACCGACACCACCTGACAATATTTTGCAGCCGAGCGAACCACAATGAATACAACTGACCTTAAATTTTCCACTTGACTTCTTCTGGTTTATGATCGCAATCTTTTGACTTCCTGAGAAACAGATTGCATAACTAGCGACGGTATGTTACAGAATGGAGCTCGTTAAGTCTGAGACACGATCATGTCTTTGGGTGATCAAGGACATGCAGATGTAGACTGTGACTGTGTGGCCTGCTTCCCACCAACAGGTGTCACCAAGAGCTAACAGGATGTTTGTGGTTCTGTAACTGATGCCAGCCGAGGAGATGGCTGACTCAGTGTGTTATCATCGCTGGCTTAGACGCTGATCAAAGCCATAAACCTGTTGTGCAATGAGTTGTAAGCAGCTGCGTCTCTTCCCTGAACAGGTTAAGAAGACTGTCACCTTATTATTGTCTCCCCTGATTGTCAAATACTTGGCTACTGGACTGAGTATAACCTCATCCTGGAGGCTCAGAGTAATTCCTGTCTTAGTTTCTTAGATAAAATACTCTCAGTTAGATTGATTTTGCAGATGTAAGTATAAAGATTAATTACAGGAACCACACTGTCACATATTCCAACACTGAAATTGCATCGCTGATTGGTAATGGTTGCTATGGATACCATAAAGCACCATAACCAACACAGCTGTGCACAATAATATATCACGTTTCTCTGATTTGAAGCAGGTCACGTCTCCTTGATGCTCGCAGCTTGGACTTGAGGGACACCCACAAAGACACGGGGAACACAAAAAATCAACACTGCCAACCATCACTGTCAGTATCATTGCATCACATAATGCAATACAATAAAGGTGAATTAATACACCACATAATCTGTTTTGTATAACTGCCATGCAAAGGCGCATGGTACACTTATTTGTTACATGACATTTAATTTAAAACGGTGACAGCAGCTTTTTTTTCACCGCAGACATTTTGACATGTCACAGTGAGAAACACAGAAGCGTAATTAATAGCAGTAATGACGGCTGCATTTCATTTAGCCGCGACAGCGTCAGGGTCCTGGTGTTCTGTATGCTGGCCCACTATCACAGCTTAGTGGGTAAATATAACTAAACCATCATCACTATTACTAACGTGCTTTTACTGCTGTGACAAGTCAAAATAATGAAGGCTGCGTGACTGGAAAATAAGATTAAGATGCCCCCCCTCAAGAGCATAGTCAATTTAACATCTATGATTTTATTAAGTGCAGGGCGATGATGCATAAACCAACATACTGTTGGGAGGAATCAATAGGTAGAGTGGCCAATTTTTATTTTTTTGTTAAAGCACAAAAATGAAAATCAAAACAAGCTATCATACTAAATAAAACCAACTCAAATCCCAAACCATCAGTGGATTATCAAGAAGCCTTTCATCCTTTCCATCAGGCGTATTGTTTTTATTTCAGAATATATTCCTCCAGCAAGCTCGCCAAAAAATGTTGGCTAATTCCAGATAGACAGCTAAAAATGCTAGCAAGCTGATGAAGCTACAATACTGCTCTATTACTATATGTAGATATGAACTACTGTAAAACTTCAATTAATAGCCCAGGCTATCATTTGCTTAAATCACTGAAAACAACAGGCTTATATTCGGGACAGGCCTTTAATTCTTTTTACACAAAACTGTTGCTCAGCAAATACTGGAAATACAAATAAATTGTTTGTTTAAACCAATATGAATAGTGTTTAAAAATAAGGCTTCGGATAATGTATAAATTATGAATTATTTATTTGATCTACATGTAGCTCAGCATCAGAGAGAAACAGACCAGGCCTCTTATTGAGACAGGCCTTTACGTGTGGTCACACCAGGCTAGTAAAGGGAACTAAGTGTTTAATGGGAACTGGGCTTTTAATTGATGTTTTATAGTCTATACAGTCACATATGACTAGATAATGTAACTAAATGATATTTGGATGCAGCATGCGCCAGAGCTTGTGACCCCTTCGAAGGGGATGTCTTGCCCCATGGGTCTAACTAAGGAGGACTTGTTTTTCTTTCAAAATAATCTGAATGAGTCTCCCCACAAATCCCATCATATATAAATATATATCAAAGCTTTGACGTACAACTGAATATGAGTACAGAGATCACTGTTTCCTGATTTAACTTGAGTTTAAGTTCATTCAGTCTTTTATTTCCTCAATTTTTATATACCACTGTTTTTTAACAGTTCTTTAAAAGTTGTTTTCATGTCTTGTCTGTTTCACTTGTTGACATGTAATGCACTTTGTAACTCCCTGCGGCCTATGAGGACGTCATATTTTGGGTTTACTGCACCTTATACTTCATTCTCCTTAACTTGGACCTGTTGTCCGCCTTCGTGGGCACTTTTTTGTGCCATCTAGTGGTAGTAAGAGCACAGTACACTAATCCATGTTAAAGGTCCAAAACCTGATCACATTTTATGGTTGAAACTTGTTTATTTATGATTAAAAATATTTGTACTTTGTTATGGCAACAAATTTGACCAATTTTAGCAACAGTAACAAGCTAAGACACTGTTAATTATAAAGTAGTCATATGAAGATATTGGGAGTTTATCATCAGCTCATTTGAGGACATTGGGGCTTTGTATCGTTGACACTGTTTAGTTGTTTTTTTTAAACTTTTCAGGTCCTACTGATCCCAAATAGCCAGGAGAAATTAAAAACATATACCAAAGAAAACAGGAGGAAAGGTTGTTATTATTATCATTATTGTTATATTTTCCAGTTCCAGTAAGTTCATCCTGAAATGGTTCTAGCTGAATAAATCTCAAGAGTGCAGCAATTCAGATGAAATGCCACAATTCAACACAGCAGCGGTTCTCAAACTTTATACACCCTGTAGCACCTCATGAAAATATTAGGCTCTGCCTTTGACCTTGAAAAAATAATGTTCCACTAAATCCATGAAGTTATACTTTAACACATGATGCAGGAGGTTAGAACCAATAAATACTATGAAACATTACTATTACAATTTCTCCTAGGTTGGGCCTATTTTGAGTTAGATTGACTGGATTATAAACGCTCACTGGCCACTATATTAGGTACACCTTGCTAGTACCAGGTTGGACCCCTTTCGCCTTTAGAGCTGCCTTAATTCTTAGTGTCATAGATTCAACAAGGTGCTGGAGACATTCCTCAGAGACTTTGGTCCATATTGACATGATAGCATTACAGTTGCTGCAGATTTGTCGGCTGCTCATCCATGTCCATGAATCTCCTGCTCCACCACATCCCAAAGGTGCTCTGTTGGATTGAGATCTGGTGGCTGTGGAGGCCATTGGAGTACAGTGAACTCAGTGTCATGTTCAAGAAACCAGTTTGAGATGATTCGAGCTTTGTGACATGGTGCGTTATCCTGCTGGAAGTAGCCATCAGAAGATGGTACACTGTGGTCATAAAGGGATGGACACGGTCAGCAGCAATACTCAGGTAGGCTGTGGTGTTTAAACCATGCTCAGTTGGTGCTAAGGAGCCCAAAGTGAGCCAAGAAAACCTCCCTCACACCATTACACCACCAGCACCAGCCTGAACCGTTGATACAAGGCAGGATGGATCCATGATGCCAATTTCTGACCCTACCATCTAAATGTGGCAGCAGAAATCCAGACTCATCAGACCAGGCAACGTTTTCCAATCTTCTATTGTCCAGTTTTGGTGAGCCTGTGTGAACTGTAGCCTCAGTTTCCTGTTGTTAGCTGACAGCAGTGGCACCTGGTGTGGTCTTCTGCTGCTGTATTCCATCTGCTTCAAGGCTGGACGTGTTGTTGGTTCAGAGATGGTCTTCTGCAGACCTTGGTTGTAACCAGTGGTTATTTGAGTTACTGTTGCCTTTCTGTCATCTTGAACCAGTCTGGCCATTCTCCTCTGACCTCTGGCATCAACAAGCCATTTCCACCCAGAGAACTGCCGCTCTGGATATTTTCTCTTTTTGGGACCATCCTCTGTAAACCCTAGAGATGGTCGTGTGTGAAAATCCCAGTAGATCAGCAGTTTAACTGAAATATTCCAGTCTGGCACCAACAACCATGCCACGTTAAAAGTAACTTAAATCACCTTTCTTCCTCAGTCTGATGCTCAGTTTGAACTTCAGCAGGTCGTCTTGGCCATGTCTACATGCCTAAATGCATTGAGTTGCTGCCACGTGATTGACTAATAAACTATTTGCAGTAAGGAGCAGTTAAACAGGTGTACCTAATAAAGTGGCTGGTGAGAGCACATTTAAATTATAATCATTATTATTTTTTTTAATATTTCGGAGATTCTTTCATGTACCACTAAAGAGAGCTTGCAAAAATAAATAAATAAATAAATAAATAAATAAATAAATAAAAGATATCCATACCAGCTCCGAACGTGTCACTTCCGGCCGCCATTTTGGAACAATATGAATCGGTGCAGGTGCTTTAATGGGAGCTGGATGGAAAGGTCAGGAATTTTAGTAAGTTCCGTTTAAATTAATCTTATAACATATTTGTAAATGAAAATAATTTTACACGATAGGTATACATGTACCGGAACTTTATGTGGACTATAACCGACTGCGTCGTGTTTTTATTTCCACTCCTGTGTCACAAATTAAATGAAGAAGAGCAACACGCCCTGTTAGCAGGTCTGTTAATGTTAGCTAGCTGTGCCAAGAAATAAAACCAGCTAAAGGATAAATAAATTTTATTTATTTTGTATTAATATTATCAAGAAGAAATTGGCGTTTTAAATCACGGGAGGACCCACAACTCTGTCGGACCTGTCGCAAGCTAACTTTAGCAGTTTGACATCAGCAGCATTAAACTGCAAGTGGGACACTGGACACAGAGGATTGGACATTTTCAACGTGCAAACACGTGGATACAGGAGCAAAGGACATGCAGCTTTTACCTCAACTTCTCCTTGACGTGTTGCAAAGGCCAGGGGACAAGAGCCTGCTGCCACAGACTGGACATGTGCAGAGATCAAGGCATTGACTTCCAGTGAAGATAAATCAACAACAGTAAGTGCAAATTATTGTTACTGGCTGGCAGTGTCATGTTTTTAGTGTGTTGTGGCTGCCGTCGTGTCAGCCAGAGCCTGATTTGAACCTGTGTCTTGTAGCTGGGTTGTCTGCCTGTCCCTCTGTGCTGCAGAGGCTGAGCTGTTGAGCTTGTTGGCTGAATCAGCTTGTGTGCATGTAAACATCTGGACTGTGGCTGCTTTTGGTTCATATTTGTGGGATATGTTAGGCCTGGAGGCATTTTCTGTCATCCTTTCTATCTGACTGCCTGACTTGTTTTTAACAGAGGCAGTTATAATACTGTGAAATCAATCCTTCTGTCCAATAAGCTTGTAATGGAAGAGTTGTGTCACAGAAAACAAGCAATCTCTCAACCTAAAATTAATCCACACTCAGTAAGTTGGCAGTGTATTAGGTACATCTTGCTAAGTCTTATGCAGTTTAATACAACAGACTTACTTTCTACCCACATGAAGGTTATTCCCTAACCTCTCCCTTGTCATAAACATCTGTAATATGTGTAGCAATAGAGGAAAATACCCATTTAATGGGAATCACCAGAGGCTCTACAATATGATATTTTCACAATACTTACGTTTTGATATGCATGTGTTTAGTCAATTCATCTCACTTCTTTTTATTTTCAGCTAAATTGTATCTGGTGGACTGAAAAGGCCATTGATTTTAGTATTCAAGTACTAGAATCTGTGAATTGTGCATTTTTATTTAAAATATTACTACGTTTATATATTGAATACCAAAACTGTTGATTAGAGGTTAACTTTAGTATCATGTTCAAGATTCAAGACCTTTATTTGTCCAAGAGGGGCAATTAGTTCTGCCGCAGTAGCAATTAAAACAACAACAATGACGACAACAACACTGACACACACAAGGCAACAGTCACATAAAATCAGTTGTAACTAAATAAATAAAAACGCATACATGAATAAAATGTGAACTAATGATGATGCTACCTGTACTGTACAGAGTTAGGCAGTGAGATGGCAGAGGGTATGAAGGAGAATTTGTATCTGTTAGTTTAGAAACATTGCCCAGTTTAAAAGCCTGTTCTTTCCGTTTCAGTAAGAGTTTGAGATGTTTGCTCACCCACGGTTTACTGTTAGGATAGAGCTTCACTTCCTTTTGGGGGATTGCAATATCCTCACAGTATGAGATCCGTGAACTGACAACATCTGCGAGTTCATCTAAGTCCTGAGACGATTCAGTAAACTCCTCCCACACTGTGCAGTCCAGACAGCCTTGCAGTGCCAGTTTGGACTCCTCCGTCCAGACTTTCACCTTTCTGGTGGTCACCTTCCCTCTTTGCAGGCAAGTGCGATATGTGGGAATCAGATGAATGCAGTTGTGATCCACTGTGCTTAGAGGGGGAAGTGGTATGGATTTGTAGGCTCCTTTAATCTGGCCATAGCAATGATCCACTATCTTTCCCTTTCTGGTGGGACAGGTGACATATTTGTAGAAGTTCCTGATAGTTTTGTTCAGCAAGCAATGGTTTAAGTCGCCCGTAATTACGCTAGGAGCTTCAGGACACAGTGATTGCAGCTTCTGCACGGTTTGCAGGATCAGATCTGATGCAGAGCTCTCTGAGGCTTTTGGATGAATGTACACGACAGTTATGAATATTTGTGGGAATTCCCGAGGCAAGTAGGGAGGGCGCAGAGAAACCAAGAGCAGTTCAGTATCCTTACCGCATATACTCTCTCTGACTAAGATATTCCTGCACCAGCATTCATTGATATACAAACATACACCCCCACCTCGTGATTTGCCGATGGTCATGCCTCATGGTCCGTGCGTTAAGGCGTGCGTTGGAGGCTGTAGTTTGCACTGCTGTTTTTTCTGCCATTATTGATAGAAGTGGGCAGACAAAATATTAGACATGCTTTTAGAGAAGAACTGAATGTACTGTTCTAGCTGGAACTGTCAGCTAAGAGCAGACCCACCGTCTCACTAGCTTTTTCCCCACATTATTATGGCATCAATGCTCCCTCCCAATGCCAACGTGAACAAGAAATATGTTTGAGAAATACGGCAAACTCCCTCACTGGGAAAATTCACAACAGAAGATTCACTACAAACAACATTGCAATTGTAGTAGTGCATTAAAACATTTTTCCTATGCAGCTATTCACATGAAGTTTACACCAGACATTGATATACACTCAATAAAACTATACAGATAAAAAAATCATAACATATTAATCAATAAAAAAGGTTATGTGCAATAAAGTGGAATAACACAGGAGGAAAATATTGACCACACTATTTAAAATGTATTTAATAATTGGGGGAGAAGCTCTTGTTTGCAGTGCAGCTTGTAAGATGCTTCCTGTATGAAGAAATTAATCTCCCAGTGTTCAGATGAGATTGTAGTCTGTTCTTCCAGACAGTCTTTAAATCGAGGGGGCAGATGGTGAATCTTGATCTTCAGCTTCTTCCACAAATGTTCTAATAGGTTTAAGTCTGATGATTTACTGGGCCAGTACAACACCTTATGTTCTTCCCCTGGAACCAGTTGACCGTCTCATTTGCAATGTGGTGTGGATTGTTATCCTCCTGGAAGATTGCTGGTGGATGGCAAGAGATTCTTGTCAAGAAATTCCTGTTACATGGCTTCATTAATCTTCCCTTTGATAATCTGGGTCCTGCTGTGCCATGAGAAGAGAAACAGCCCCATATCATGATGCTTCCACCTCCAAACTACACTGTACGTATGGTATTTGTAAGGTAAGGCACGTCGTTTTGTTGTCCAAAAGTTTGTTTTAAGTTTGCTGCACAACATTTGGAGAAGCCACGAGGTTACTAGGAGAACACAGTGTGATTAGATGGACAAAAATCTAACTTTTCTGCAAATAATGTGTTGTGTCATCATGTTTGGAGGAGAAATGGCTCTTCACATGACCCTAAAAATACCGTACTTACAATGTAGTTTGGAGATGGAGGCATCATGGTATGACGCTGTTTCTGTTCTCATGGTACCAGCAGAATCCAAATTATCAAAGGCAAGATGAATAAAGCCATGCACCAGGAATTTCTTGAGAAGAATCTGTTGCCATCCTCCAGGACGGTGAGGATGTTTTGGACCCTTCAAGTTGAGGGACGTCGAGCAAAAGGAAATTGTTTGCAAAGTTTGTCACACTGTCTTGTTCTCCAAGGCAACACGACCAACTTATAATGGTGTTTATTAATCGTGATTTCAATATCAATCAAAATAACTGTGATTATTATTTTTGCCATAATCGTCCAGCCCTACTACACTGGTTCCAGAGGAAGAACATAAGTCTGAATGGCCCAGTCAATCATGAGACTTGAAAATAATAGAACATTTGTGGTTGAAGCTAAAGATCAAAGTACACCAGCAGATCCTCAGAGTCTTCAATATTTCAAGACTGTGTGGAAATATGGACCAAAATTTCATCTGAACACTATGAGAGATTGATTTCCTTGTACAGGAAACATCTTAAAAGCTGGTGTTGCAAACAAAAGCTCAGTTGGTGCGTTGAATACTTTTTTCCTGTGCCCTGTGAATTCATTGGCCCAGAGCTTCTCTTAACTCTGTGAATTGTTTTAAAGTGTAAATCAAGACCCCAGGAGCTACTTTTCTGTTTGCTGTAGGCGTCATAGGGTAAAAAAAAAGACCACGAGGTTTCGATTCTTCTACACAAAGACCTTAATCTCATGCAACACTCAGCCCTCTGCATAGTTGATCTAGGCCACACTTCTGAGCAGCCAACTCTGCGCTACGCCATTGTGAATCGTGGCCCTTTAAAAATGCATGCTCGCTCTTGGCTCTGTATCTTTAATGAGGTGTGTCTGAAATATTTGATAGCCTTGTGCTCATTTGAAAAACAAATACGTTTATTTTCATTAATATTTGATACGGAAATGAATATATGTAAAACACATACATTAATTAGTCTGTTTTGATCAATTGTCTCTGTCTAATGCAGAGCGAGTATTTCCGCACAGTAACTCCCCACAGGCTACACTGGTGCATATCATTCTCTGGTGCTTCAGAGCAAAACCATTTAATTTTCAAAGTGGGATTTAGCATCTTTTAAGACTATGCACACCCAAAGAAATTAGCAGTTTTCACTCAGCGTTGAGGCACACTTGTAAAATGGATGTTTGTGACACTACAGTGTGTTGCTTGAACGATGAATGAATAGGAATGTAGAAATTACAAATGTGGCATCGTGGATAGCGACTGTGACAACTGAGAAGTGATATTTGCCTCGAGGGCACTTGCTTGGCGTTTTATTGTCGGGTAAGAAACACGCTGCCAGTTAACTCAACAGACAGTTATGTTTCATATCGCATATTAAAGACATTCAATCCTCAATATCAGCTGACGTACACTTCTGAGGATTTTCTCATCACTGAAGAGGCTGCTCTCATCCTTCATTGTCAAAATCTTAAGTATAATGTTAGTGGGTGTAGAGACAGTCGAGCACTCAAGGGCTGAAAGATTAAAAAAGAAGAGGTGTAATGTCTCTCCTGCCCACCAGATGGTGATAGAGACCTATATGAACAGTGCAGTAATCCATGTAATGACCACTAGAGAGCAGTACGAATACACCAATCCCCTCAGATGCTACTGGTGGGCTGCAGTGTTGAGAAGTGTGATGTATTCTCCCTGGCAGCACCTTGGACAGCGCCAATCTGGTGAGTCATACTGCCACTGTATTCAGGATGTTTGCATTCAGCAGCAGAGGCTGTGCAGTAATTAATAACCACATATTTACTGTTTGTGGAGCGGGGAAAGGGGTGGAAAATGGAGGTTGTTTAACTTCTCTGTAACTCATCCCCACCTAACTCAGTGAGGGGAGACTGCAACAAGGAGAAGGTGTTTCTAAATGTACCAACAGAGGCTGATTTCATCTTGGCATGTGAAAGCATTTTTTTTTTTTTTTTTTTACAAGTTATAAAAACAGTTTGTAGCCTATTTCTTTCAAATTCTTTCCCTGGGATGACGGCAGATTTAATGCTGTTTGTTTATATCAGAAATGCTTGACACAGCTCTCAGATGTCTTGCCAGAATAACATGGATGTTTATTGAAAAAAGAGCTGAGGACGGGGGAATCGCATATTTCAAAAGCTCCTTTTATGCAGCGCGGTTGTTTGGCATAGAGCAGCTTTATATTGGTGAATCTTATTGTGCAGTGCTGCTTTTCTGCCCTTGGCTCCGTCGCAGGGAGCCCAGCCAGTGTTGATGAGTGTGAGTTTATGGTGAATGACAGGCCAAGACACTGCCAGTCAATCAGCGGGGTTGTCTGGCCGCTCTCCTTCACTCTCTAGGGGATGAGATATGTGTCATCCTCCCATGAGGCATCTCACCACGGCGCTGCCTCCATCCTCCCTCCACTGTGCCAAGTCCTCCCCGCCCTCCTCTGCTTCTCCGTGCTAGTTTGTCTACACTATTCATCCCCTCTGGCTTATCTCTATGGAAGTGTCTTCTCTTCTTTTCTCTACTCTTCTTCTTCACATCTTTATTCACCTGTTTGCTTATCTGCCCAGCTCTCATCTTCAGCCCCAGCTGCTCCTTTCTGTCTCCTCCTTTTTTTGTGGATTTGCGGCTCTGCAGTACTCCGCAGCTTCACCCTCTAACCCTGCCTATCTCCCATTCATTCTCCGTTCTTCCCCTTCCTCTCAAAGCTGGTAAAAGATAGAAACTGAAGCAGCAAATAAACAGCAGATGAGTGGTTTGTGGTTGCTGTTTAGCAGGCCGATCTTCACTTATTTGCTCACCGACGATGAAATCCAGGCAGAAGCATTTCTTTTTCTGTTAATGCACTCGTCAGCAGCCATATCAATAGCCCCAAAGCAGCCATGAACGGCCAATCTATCCTGACACAGCATGCGTTAAGTGGCCGGTTTAACAAGCACCTCGACTAATTGGCTGTGTATGAGCTCTCTATTCATTAGCGGTCAGGGTCAAGCCATTGCAGTAGGCAAGTGTGTGCATTCCTTTGGTTTTAATCTTTGTTGTATTTCTATCCTGTGTCTTTTTGCCTGTTGAACTTTAGCTCTGCGGCTCTCTGTGATTTGCAGGAAACCATGTGCAAAAGCTGTCACTGTTCCTTTCCCACCTGTGAAAAAATAAGATAGGGGCAGTGCAAGTCTGACCTCTTGAAAGAAGTATGAACACATTCAGGCAGACAGTATGCAAACAGAATGAAACATAATTCAAGCAGGAGTTGTAAATTAAAGTATGTGTCTAGTGGAGATTATTTACAGGGACGTAAATCCATCTGCAACGTTTTAACCCATCATTTTATTTGCTCAGAAGACCCTTTTTTTTGGACTTGTGAGGCTTTACGAGGTTGTTTATTAACATAGTTTATGGGGATTCACGATATAAATTGGTCCGATGAATTATTGTCTGATTGTAGGAAATTTATATTTTTATATATTATTCTGATAATGAATGTATAGCTGATAATACAAAGTCAGACTGCTTTCATTGACTTAACAAGGGCAGCATCTACACACCCCGACACAGTAGGTGGCGGTACACCTTTAAAGTTGGTTTGCGAGCCACCAATAAATACAAACAAGGGCAAGAAGAAAGTGCAGCATGCAGACTCAAGAGCTGAACATGTCATTTTCAGCGTGGACATCTTTCGCAGTTTCAGTAGAAGACAAGGCGATTGCGCTGAGGGTCTGATCCCCAACCACCCGACTCCCCGCCACATTAGCAAACTTCCTGCTGCTGTCAAACAGGATAGACACAACACTGAAGGACCATCGGGCAGAACTGCTGTTCTTAACGGCGAATGGTCAGGCGTCTGCCCAGTTAGCATGACCTAACACAGCAGCAGCGGCTCACGTCCAACACTGAGCCATTAAACCGTCCCAACAAACTCACACCAAAAAGGCTCAACCCTCAACCTATTAATAACCGCTGATTAACGCTCGCCATGTGACGCCACAGTTGGTCCTGTCACTGTGTGTGTGTGTGTGTGTGTGTGTGTGTGTGGACTCCCACCAACTGTTCCCGCAACAGTAGTCTCCTAGTGTCTAGACGGGGAGGCGAAAGGATTTTACTTTGTTGTCTTAAGTTAGATCAGAGTTGTGGATATTAAACCATCTGTAGTTTCTTCCTCCATCTTAGCCTGTATTACTCTCAGGTGTGCATAAACTACAGGTTATAAACTTCTTATCAAAATACAAACAAGTGAAATAATTGGTTATCTTATCAGTGTTGGCCATGAGAAGCAGGTAATCCTTAGTTACTGGTATCAGCTGAAACAATCCATATCCCTAATACTGTGTGTCAAATCTGTTGTAAGGCATGTAAGATTCATGAAACACGTAAATAATTCTGATGTTTGAGAATGTATTAACAGAAGGTTTGTTTTGAGGCACCTCCAGGATTTAATATCAGTGCTTAGTAATATTCAAGGATGGGTTCCAGGCTTAAGTCTCGTGGGATGCATCTGTAGGCAGTCCACACACTTCAACCAATGTTAAATCTAATATGTATTAAGTCTGCTTCTCCGAGGTACACTTGTGTTTCCATGAGAGATCACTTTTTTTCGGGGTCAGCTGTCAAAACACTCTCCGGAGATGGCGTCAGTATCCCAGGTGTAATCTGTTTTGGCAGACAGCTGATCCCCGCTGAGTGAAACGGCTGCCAAGGAATCTGGTTTGAATGCCAACGCTCGCCTCTAGTCTCTCACTGACAGCGAGAGCGCCAAGTCCATCTCTGAGGTCAAACTGCTAATCAAAACAAAGGCATTAGCCATTCCTTTGCAGCGTACAGCACCCGCTGATTTACAACCTTGCTTCACAAAGCGTGTCTCTGCGATAGTCCTTGTTTAAGCTCAACATTGAGCCACGTAATTCAAGTAATGCTAATCTCACAGTAATGGTCAAATCATTGACTCAATAATGCTTTCTTTTCAGCGCTGCCCTTTTCCACTATTGACTCTTGGTACAAAGCTTTGCTCAATGCCTGCTGCCAGAGTGATATTCCAGGGAGTGGATGAGAGGGGGCTGGAGAGGTGATCTCACCATTATCCCTAAGCTACTCTTCTATTGTGGGTAGATCAAAGTGGTATTTATGCCAGGCCTCTGGATATGTGCATGCTATGTTGCTGTGAAGAAGTATACTCGAATGTAGTATGAAAGCCTCTCCATTAATGGATGAAAGGTTGTTGGCCCAAATCATCAGATGGAAGTTCAAAAGGGCTAATCAGGCTCAGAGCAATCCAGCGAAATTGTTTTATTGGGGGGTATCAGCAACGTGTATAAGCCGACTCGATTTTAAAGGAATAGTTTGACATTTATGGTGATTTGCTTATTTACTTATTTGCTGAGTGAAAGTTAATACCACCCTTATTCCTGTGTGGTAAATATGTTCTTGCAGTTAGTAGCCGGTTAGCTTAGCTTAGCACAGAGACTTGAAACTTGGTGCAACAGCTTGTCAGACTGTCTCTCAAAAGTAACAATTTCGGACTTGCAGCGCCTCTAAAACTCACAAATTATATGCCATGTCACGAGGGCTATGTGCTGGACTATTTCTTAGCGAGGAAACTATAAAAGAAGGAAGGGACATGTGTCAGCGTTTGACGAGTCAGACTTTGGTGTCAGTTCTGTTGGAGTCAATGGGGCAAGCACTTTCACCCTCATATCTTTGCTGTTTCAACTTTTACTGAAAAATTCTTCCATCACATTAAAAAACACACATTTTGTGATGTTAGCTGACATTTTTTTTTAAATGTGGGTGTTCGTTTTTCTTGTAAGTGGTTTCCAAACAGATCAGCTGGTCGTGTTGTAGGCGACATGTATTTGATTATCAATAACTAACCAACCGGCAAACCGTTAATGATATTCAATAATATCCAGGAGGGCTAATGTTAGTCAGCTCTGTAATGTTTCCTAATATAATTACCAGGTAATGCTAAACGCCAAAGTATGATAAGTCTGGACTTTTATCACTAAGCTAAAGTTAGCCAGCAGAGGACCTACATTAATTTGGAGATAACACCTTAAACATCAGAAAGAAATAATCCTCATGAAGGTGTAAAAGAAACAGACAGAGCTGCAGTGATAAGTGATAGCAAACGTTACAGCCTCTCTAGTTTAATCACTGGTATGTCTTATATGTGTGCTAGCTAATAATATAGGCTAATGTCAGATGTCAAACATTAGTACAAATGTAAATCATTGAGGCAAATTGCAAGGCACTGTAGCTAACACGAAATCTTAGTTTGACGGATATATATCTAACTCTTGATCCTGCAAGAATAACTATCGTCATGAAGAAATTATCTGTAGTCTGGTCAGTGACAACAGCACTGACATGCATTTGTTTACGCGTCATGATGTATCTATGATGGAGTTATATGCAGCTCATGGACAGAGCCATGATCTCTTTGGAGATCAATAACAAGAGAAACCAATGCACACATTGAGATAAAAAATTAACACCACTTGTGTGTTTTTTGTTATAGTGAAAGGATTTTCCAGTGAGAGGTGAAACAACATAGCTATGATGGGTTACAGTGTGATTTTCCGTGCCTGCCTCTTTGACTCCAGTAGAACTGACGTCTATGACTGATGTCATGTCCTTTCCTTCTTTTATAGTTTCCTCGCATGGATCTAGGAAATTAATACTACCTGTAATAAACATGCTTTTGTATGGCTTTACCACATGAGATATGACGTGTTAATTAGTGATGCTATAAGGTGCTAACAGGCAAATTTCATTGTGTTTGCACAAAGCAGCGTTAGCTATTTCCGTTGCTGTTATTTGCTGTTATTCTATCTTCCTCCCTAGACACTGCATGACACATTAACATCTTCACATCTGTCCAAATGCATCTTATTAATACATCTTTTTTCAACTACTATCACACATGTTGTATTCTTTTTTATTTTTAATACTTTGAACCTTTGCACATCCCTGAGAATATATTTTTGCACCATCCTGCCTAGCTCTTGTTAGACAGCTACATTTATATATTTTACATACAATTTTTTAAGTATTTTTTTGTTAGTTTTTCTATTCTATGTTTATATTTTTTTTCCTATGCACCAGAACACTAAAGGAAACCTGCATTTGATCCTTTTTGTATTTGACAGAGTTGGCAGTTCAGCATCACAAGATACTACCAAAACATTCAGAAGTAACTCATGTGATGAGTATTGAATAATGTAGGAATAAAGGTATGAAATAGTGTACTATATTGGTATTGGTATCACTTTAAGGGTACTGGTGTTCATACTGTTATCGTCATTTTTTAAAAAAGATACTCAGCCCCAGGTATCCGGCTGCTGGCTGTTTTTCAATTTTTACCACACAGACGTGAGGGTGGCATTATTCTTCTCAAATCTCCGCAAGGAAGAAAATATACTTATCTCACAAAGTGTCTTGTTGTGCCCTTAAGACCCTGCTGTACTTACACTTTGCACTTACAATACGCATTGCCAGAATTTTCTTTTTTCAGTAAATCTAACATGTAGAGGATCCACCTGTAAAGGTATTAAGTTGTCAGCCAGGGAATTAAGTCACTGCTTATGCTCACATACTTTTCATCTTGTGTACTATGCTTTCTAAGAGAAACGCATGCAGTGAACGAGACACTTAAAGAACAAAGCTCACTGTAACCTTCTCAACTGTGCAATTTTGAAGCACAGTTATTTAAATGCAAGCTCTACTGTAGCTGCCACGGTTGGAGGTACACGTTGAGCTCATCAGCGTGTGAGATTGAGGCATCTGTAGGTGCTCAAGCTTCTCGCAGTAGCTGTGATCATCAGTGACGTCTGCCTGTTCAGAAGATAAAGGTGCAGGCGCTGATGTTTTCATTAGATGACAGACAACATGCATGTGTCTGAAAAAGTGCTTTTAATCTGCACAACCCACCAGAATCTCTGTCTTGGTAGCATTACGCTTCTTGAAAAGAGGTTCAGACAGCAACCTTGTGAACCTGTCAAGAAACACCTTTTGCCTTCCTGTAATTTTGCAGGATTTGTTGAGAAAACGTCCAAGAGGCTTTTAAATTTCAGGAATTAAGCACATTTTTAGAAGCCAGGAAGTCAAGCGTTCGTTAGTGCAGACCACCTGTAGTATTAGCAGTAGAAAATGTAAGATTTATAAAGGTCATGTAAAAGTCAAGTGTAAAGATGAGACTCCCACGTTGCTGAGAAACAGATTCAGGGCTGTGTGTTGAGATAATGAGGTAACTGGGGGGTTCTTGATTTTAAACACCTGAGATGCACAATGACAGGTGTGTGTGGGTGTAATTGCATGCCACAGTGTCCTCTTTTGTCCACATTCATTGCTTTCTGTTTTGGCCCCTATCAGTGTGCAGTTTTCTGCCTGTTTGCGTGTTAGTGTTTTTTTTTCATCATGTCTGTAGTAAAAAAAGGCAAGAGACGGTGGCATTTGCTGATTGCTGATAGCGAATGCACCCCATGCAGCAGGGCTTGCATACTTAATGCCGGAAGGCTGGAACTCCGATTGCAATCAAGGGGACTGAGCGAGTGAGGTGGAGGGAGGGGAACAAACAATAATACATCCAAATTCAACAAATGCAGTTGACAGAGGGCACCGGAGACAGGGAGAGGAGTGGGTGAATATGAGGCCAGTGTAATTGACAGATGATTTTACATAGCGGACCTTCGACCTTTGCCGCTTTGTTTTTCTCTCCCTGTCTCCCTCTCCACGCATTTACTCACGGCGATCTCCAAATACATGTATAATTCAACCCTGCTCGAGCCCATATAGAAACAGCCTATAAACTTATTTAGTATTCCATCCATTTACTATGCCAGCACACAGGCAAACACCCACTACTGTCAAGATGTATAACAGGTTTCCTGTTGGTGGAGGTAATAGGAGTGGCAGGGGAGGAAATCAGAGGGTGACAAGAGGTTGATGAACTGATGAACTTGTCTTCATGCAAATGCTCTAAGCTATTCAGCGCATGCTTCCTCAAATGTGTTTGTGGAGCACCACCTTGATGGTAATGTGTACAGGCCATCGTAAGACTTGGAGGCAATCTTCCAAGCAAACAGAAGGCAGGGCGTAGAAATAAACTGAAGAGGGAGGGAAAATCAGGAGATTCATGCCTGTGGGTCTGTTTGTTTGCATACATATATATGGAGGAATGTGATGCACTGTCTTTGCTAAATAAAGCTCAGTAGTGCCACAGTGTTTACTGTTAGACGACTACTCTACATTCAGGGCCAGGCACCTAAGGCTTTCTCTTCAGCTGTCTCCAGTAGTGAGAGGAGGAAGACAGGAAAAGGTCTTGGGAAAGGTCTGCCGAGGGCTTGGCCTCTTGTAGCTAATCAGGCTTTCTTTCCAGGCTGCTTGTCCATTCGAGGCCTTTGCCTCAATCTGACTACAGACAAAGACTTGTTAGAACATAAACTCCTGGTGACAAACTGTGTCGTCACCCTAGGCAAGCGCACATGGAGGGTTTTGCATAGTCTGCATGCAGTGCACTCAGTCATGCTGAAAGGCAACAGTATAATCAGTGTGCTTTTTGTGCTTACCTACCGTTATAGCGTTCCTAACTCTGGCTGCAAAGACTTAATTCCCCATTCTCTTTACCCATCTTTCTCCCTGAGGCATGCAGTCTATCCTCCTGCCCCATCACTAGTGAAGCTATAGTGGCATGGATTAATCTTAAGTGACAGGATTCAGAAGCCTTACGTCCTGAGATACCCTTTGCAGGACACTCACAAAGGGTTGGCATAGTGTGGACGTGAACTTGATAGAGTGGAGCTCTGACAACGGTAATTATCTGCTGACAAGTTGCAAATCAGTGGCCTTAAGGGACAAGCTTTTGAGGAGCATGTACGATTCAAGCTTGGGGTATGATTACATGTTTTGCAACAGAATTCAGTTCTGCAGAGGGTATTGTGTTGCAGGGCATCACACGAGGGTTATCTGTGTTAAATCAAGCTGTGTCCAATCTAATACAAGTTTGGAATCGCAGAAACACAAAGCATAAAAGTTTCCTTTGCTGCTCCCAGCGCCACTTCTGCTTCCACGAGCGATGCAGTCAATAAATATCTTAGACAATCTTCCCCCTTCCGCCCTTATATCAGGCTGACTCTAAATCCAGTCTGGGATGCATTCACTGCTATCTGATCCCGGCTGTCACATTCCCTGCAACACGCACACAATCACACACACATACACACATTTCACCAGCAACACAGTACCTACCCATCTTGCATGGCTGGCTCTATATTTCATAATGCGTCATGTACCAATGTGAGATATGGTGTGATTTCATTTATGTGGAGCAATGGTGGCTCTCTTATCTGTGCTTGGGTGAAATAGCTGTGGATCAACGTCGTTAATATGTCAGTCTCAAACTGATGGAGAGTTTACATGCGACAGAGAGGTACAGTGGAGCATTTGGAAGCTGTGTCGATTCAGGGAAGTTTGGATAAATGCTGGCATTTCTTGAGTTTTAAAAGTTAGCTCTGAATTTGTATTTTGACTGTAGTTGTTCATTCAGTGTGAAGCAAGGACTTCTGTGTTTAATTTCCCGGTGCCGATACTAAGATTGTGAGAGCAATCAGTGATTGATTTTCACATTGGCCAACATTACCTATCGATATCCATTGACTCCATCCTTGACCAATCACCTTGGAGGCAGGGGAGAGTCACTGCCTCAAGTGAGGGAGTTCGGGGACTTGTTCACTAGTGAGGGTAGAATGAAGTGTGAGATGGATTGGCAGTTTGGAGCAGGAAGGGGAAGTTTTCGATTTACTTCTACGTCCCAACCTTCACCTGTGGTCATGAGCTCTGGGTAGTGACCGAGCTTGATTCCTGAACTACACAAAATTTAGTTTTTGCTTTGATATTGGTGTGGTCATGTGTAAAAAGTTTGCCATCGTCAGTCGTCTTTCAGGTTTCAGCGGATTAAAGAATTTTATTAAAAGTTTTTTCAAGTGTTTTACAAACTTACAAAAGGCTTGACTTCTCGGAGTGAAACCCATAGATACCAAACGGCCCTAAATATGTGTGGTGACAACTTTTTCAGCCTTTTCAACCCAAATTGTGATTTCCTTGATTAAAATTACGTCCAATTCAAACAAGTGCGCAGGAACAAAATTATTTTTGGCTCCATCAGTGAGTAAGAGCCTGTCTCTATTCTTTCAGGTCTTTACACAAAAGCAGAATAGGATAGAAAGACGGACAGAAAGCAATCAGTGGATATTTTTTAATCAAAATACCTCATGAGCCAATTCCGCTATCTTGGAGCTCCCTTTTCTTTCTTTTTTTTTATAAAGCATATTATTTATTTCCATCTGTTATTGAATGCTACGGGTTTTGTGCTGCTGTGGGCTTTGTGCTCAGTAATTGAATCTGATGGTCTGGTCCAGATGGAAACTTTGTATTCTGAGGGACAACAAGCTGAGCTGTTGGCTTACGGAGATAGCGAAAAGAAAGCACAGCCATCTAGCCAGCCATCCCAACCCCACAAGCATAACTAATCATCGAACAGCTTACTGCCTCTCATCAAAGCAGCGGAAGCATGTAGGGATTTTTAAGTTCACTGTACTTGAAGTGTAACTCTGTGAGATGTGCAAGCAGCATCACTATGAATAGAGACTGGTGCTGCGTATACCCGCGCTAAATCGATCAGCTAAAACTTCAGTTCCCGCCTGAGCTGGAGCGTCATGCTGTGAATGCAAGTGTATGGGCATGTACTATCCGTCAGAATCAGGAGTAAGCTCTCAACTGGATATGAATCTTTACAGTGTTTGAAATATGACAAGACGTCAGTGTGTATGTTGAGCTGGAAATCACTTCACACAGCTGCTGTACACTCATAATAGCACTCCATCATGGCTCAACTTGAAAGACCTCTCACTGCCGCTTCTTGGTTTCTTGGCATTCTAAACTCCTCCATTCACTGGTTGTCGTTCTTCTTCTACATAAGCAGTCCACTCATTCCCTAAAGTTCAAGCAAACCGTATAATAATGACTCTGAATACCAGATATGGAGTTTTAACATTTGAAATTATTCCATAATTTCTGACTAATGCGTGACTAATAGCTTTCTTGCTCTTTCCGTCTTCTAGCCTATCTGGTCCCCTCCTTCCTCCCTCACTTGGCTCTTAGTTTCTAATAGCCTGCTTTCACTGCTTCTTTCCTGCAGTTTGTTAAGAGATGTGGCGAAAAAACATTGAGAAAGCAAGGGATAAAGCTGCCAGTTTGCCAAAGGAAGTTTTAATTGGGGCCCAGGGGAAAAGAGCCTCCTCCCGTTTTTTTTGCAAACTCTCTCTGCTCTTTATGGAAGAGATGAGCAGCAATCCGACGCCCAATAGGGAAATGGGATGCAGTTACGTTCACAAAAATTCAAAAAAGGATGCCGCTGCGCACGTTCACAAGACGCCTGCTTGTGTTTGTATTTATAAAACAGCAGGGCTTTCTTTCTCTCCCTAAATGATGCAGCGCTTTTGAAATCAGCCGTGGTGTTCCACTGTCACTCAAAATTTCATCATGCAGCTTGAGATGTCTCGGAGGACTTGGACGGGGCTAACTGTGGAATAATATGTTATGCATGTAAATAGAAATTAAAAGAGATTGGTTGCATGAATAAACCATGGCGAAATTTCACTACAACCCCAGAACAAAGATTATTTCTCATTTTTAAAATGTGTCTCTCCCTCTGTGTCACTCCCAAAGCTGTTGTCTCACTCCCTTGCCCTCCGTTGCGTTCTTTCCTCCTCCCTCCGTCTCTTTCTCCAAGTTCATTCATACAAGCACTGGCCCATATTGAGTTTCTGTCCAGGCGCAGCCACAAACTGCCAGCAACGCTCGGCCTAAACTCTAAAGAAATGTCTATCAAAAGTCAGGCGAGCGGGAGGAGCAGCGCATACCAACAATGGCGGCGGGAGTGACCCCTTGACAGAGTGACATCACCAAGAGTAATTGCCTGTCATGTGCCGCACTGTTTCACATTTCACATAAAAGCCCCCTCTGTTATTCATTTAAAGTTAAGCCCGGGTGGCCAAGGTCGCCGCACTCGTCCTGTAAAGAGAGGGATAATTGAACACCACACCTTCTCTCCGGACTGCCGGAGGATGGAGTGACAGCGGTGTCAAGAATGACTGGAGGTTAAGAAGAGAGGCATTTGAATTTGAATACAGCTTGTGAGAAGTGTTGGTGTTGCTGAAGTGTTTACACAGTTGTGCGTGGGTTTGGGGTGACTCTTTATCCTGCTTGTCATTTTCTCTAACTCTGTCTCTTTCAGTCCCTCATCTTACTTCTCTTTTCCTCCAGCCGTGCCAGCAGGGTAAAAAACAAAACAAGCGGGGGATTCTGAGCCCTCTTAAACTTTTACAGAGAATTTACCAATGCACATGGAGGAAAATACCTTATATGTGTCTCATCTCTTCCAGCCAATTCCTCTTTTGATCTACCTTTGGTCCTTTTTTGAGACATCATTTTGAAGCAGTATCAAATGTCCATGACACACAATTGCGTCACCTGTCACAGGAGCTGCATACATTTTCCTTGGTTGTTTTCTTCAAGCTTTGTTTCACTGAAATGCTGTGTGGTATTGATCCGATAACATATGAGGTTACGGCTACTTTTTAAAAAAAACTTCATCTCCTCCACCTAAAAATGAACACAAGATGTAAAAATACCGCCTGTATTGTCCTTTAAAATGTACCTACTTGACATTCAACATAGATCCACACCTGAGCAATAAACTGCTGCAGTAATAGGCCATGTGAAGAAAAATGAAATCATTAAGGCATATTTGTATTTCATCTTCTGAAATGACGTACCATACCTTCAAGCCATTCATTAATAGTTGTTTCAAATAGGCATGTTTTATTGAAGTCCGTGCTCATGAAAATATCATTGACCATCATTAGGGGTTTCTGTCACACAACCAATGCACAAATATTTAAATAAAGAAACCATATTACATTTATAGGCTCTACAGGAATTCATATTGAGCTCAAGGTTTGTTTTGAGATAAAGATGTACAGAATAAGTAGGGGGCCAGAAAAAGGCTGCAGCTTCAGGCTGTGGGAACTAAAATATATTGAAAATGTTACAGAACATGCCTCTGTTTTTTAGATAGTGTGTCGTTTCTCATGGCAACAACTACAGACAGGATGCTGGAAAATCAAATTGTAGAACAGTGCAAACAGTGATACTGTTTACGGACCAGATTTAGAGATGGCAATTTTGGTTACTGTTATTAAAATGAGTCTCTCTGCTACTCTGACAGGTGCGCAGTGCACAACACTGGATTACACGGTGAGCAAGGAGCATTGGCTTGCTTTGTGGAATTCATAGCATAAGTAGTGTGCGGGCTCTGGATGCTACACGACTATTATGGGAATCATTGAGGGCAATATAAAGAGTAGAGCCTGACAGTAGGGGATGATGATGTTTTTTGATAATAGGGAATAAAGAAATTCCAATATTGATACTAGGGCTGCCCCCTAATAGTTGACCAAATGTTAGTCGACCAGGAAGATCATTAGTCGTCAAGATTTCATTAGTTGCTTATAATGCTGCACGATTAATCTAATCGCAATCGCGATGTCAGGCTGTGCGATTACATAACCGCATAAATGGCTCCGATTTGCGATTTAATGCAAATAAATGTTAACGTGTGCGCCTGTGAACGTGACTACCTCTCCTGTAGTATGTGGAGTATGGTGACATTACGCCCACAAACTGTCCTGGTGTGTGCAGCACGTATGTTCAGGTGACCACCCGGCGTTCAGCAGTGATACATACATAGATGCTGCAGAAGTGCATGAACACGACTAAAACAGGTTGAGTTGATGGGGGGAAAAAAACGCAACGTCTATTAAATGGTGATACTTTGGATACAGATACACAGACGTTGAACAGTATGACGTGCTGTGTAAAAGTTAAAGTCGCCACGTCCCGCGGCAACACGACCAATCTGTATCAGCACTTGAGACAGCACAGGGAAAAGTAGGAGGAATGCATGCGACAGAAAGCCAAGCCGTGTAACGTTAAAGACAAAGAGACAACTGAAAGACACCAGAGCCTCATAAAACAACATCCAAGCACAGTTACGCAAACATTTGTAAGTCTCACGGGGAAATCACAGACTCCATAACTTGGGTTGTCACGATACTAAAATTTCAAACTCAATATCGATACTCAGGAAAATATTCAATACTCAATACCGTTTTCGATAGAGCAGCAAAAAATTAAGAGCCATGTCATTCTTTAAATAAAGATCAGAACAGTAACATTAATGATGACAACAAAAAAAATACCCCAAAATAAAAAACAACCAGAAACAAGACCTGTCCATACAAATGTATTTATCTACAGCCCTGTTTATTTTCTGTGCTTCTGGTGAATTGGCACCATATTTTCGTTGCTGATCAAATAGAGTTGGTAGTTTAGGCTCAGGATGCTCCTGTTTCTATATCACTATGTGATCAGAGAATCAGGGGTAATGGGAGAAACCAAACGTTTTTTCAGCTTCAATCTGTGACTTTACAG
The DNA here is from genome assembly GCA_026686955.1 of Epinephelus cyanopodus. Lineage (NCBI taxonomy): Eukaryota > Metazoa > Chordata > Actinopteri > Perciformes > Serranidae > Epinephelus > Epinephelus cyanopodus. The sequence goes on from CM048931.1 coordinate 29,090,939, forward strand.
TTAACATAACATAATTGTGTTGTCCTGTTAAACTAACATTGTCTATTAATGTTACAGACGGGCATGACTGATAAAGTTTTCTGCTTAGCTCCCACATTAACGTTAGAAGTTATATTTTAGTTTGATGCTGGCGACACCAGCTGCTCAGCTGCTGGTGAGGGGAGGGGCTGTACGTGCCGTCTGCAGCGTACTGTGTTCACTTCACTCAATATTTCCAAAGAGCGCTTTTTCCTTTATCATTTTGGCCAAAACTGGCTGCTCTGATCCTCCTGCAGCCGCGCTGGCCATATTACAGCAACAGAAATGTTTGCATGCATGCACAGCGACAACAAGAAGTCGGGTTGCAGCGAGGGCTCTGCGCCTGCCAGACGCTCGGACCCGTCACACGCACCCGACAGGCGCTGAGGTGGCGTGCACTGTTAGTATTGATACTTTTGTAAATTAGTATTGTATCCGGATACAGCGTTTGAGTATTGATACTTTTCAGAGTATCGATACTTTTGACAACCCTATCCATAACAAACTATATAATAACAAATGAAAAATTGAGCAATTTTGCTCAGTTTCAGCCCACTTGACATCCTGCTATGTTGTGCTATGGCGTGCTGGAATTTGTCATTTACGTAACAACGCCTGAATGCAACACAGGCTCGCTCCGCTGTAGGTACAGTGCAGTGCTGTGCTGCTGTGTGAGCAGCGTGTTTAACTGTGCTCAGTCTGTTGATGGTCATCTGAAACATGGAAGTAGCTACATGCCCATTAGCCCACAGCGTCATTAACAGGCGGCTCGCTCAGTGTGTGACGTGCACTTGTAGATAAAATATAGGCCTATATTAATGAAGGTTCATTAGTACGGTTTTGTATTTCTCTGTAATGTAGCACAGTGTTAACAATGTTACTGATACTTTCTCACACCTTCAACTCAAACCATTATGTTGCCCCGCCCAAAATATGTCAGTTAATAATTAAATTAATATGGTAAACATGCAGGCGACTAGTCGACTAATGGCCCTAAATGACGACTACTGATCGATTAGAAAAAATTCCTATTTCATACTTAGATTTTTGTGTACTCCCTCTCAAACAAATCTACCCTGACACTCTCAGGTGACTTTAAACACCATAGGACACTATAAAATCTTAAAGGAAACTATGCTGTGATGCAGGCTATATTTTTATTTATTTTGTGCAAATCTTGGCAACGTGACTGTTACTTATGGAGCTGAAATGGCTGGTAGAGGATGACAGTCTTCTTGGCAATGGCGTCAGTTGTTTATGGAAATAACACTAATGTCTCATCATTAATACTGTAATGATTTATGAATGTTAAAGTGCTCTCTAATGTTGCACCGTGTTATATGGTTATTTTTGCAGCGTGATGATGAAAAGGAAGCAGAGAGGGGGAGAAGTGGGAAGGGCAGAGTGGAGAGCAACGGTTGCAGAGGTGATGTGATAAAAGATTCATAGCGCAGCAGAGCCCAGGTCAGCTGGGGCCTCTGCAGCCTCTCTATATCACCAGCAGCAGCTTGCCCTGCTCTCCATGCAGAGGCAGGGAATTTGTGTATGTGTGCATGTCTGAAAAATACAGACCAATGGAGATGGAGATAAAACCAGAGAGAGATTGTCTGATGAGAATCTGTTTATGCTTGCAGCGAGATTAGCCTCAACACTTGGTCAATTCAGTGATAATGTTAACTTTAAACAACCTTAACGTTGGAGTCTGGGACTTTTATAAAAACTGTTACATCCAAGCTCTTCCCAAAGGACAACGCTGATTAATCCCTCCACCAGGGAAAGATCTTTGTATTTTGCAGTATACCGTAATTGCGAAGAAAAGAGTGGCAGGTAGCCATCAAGAGGGCTCGTGTAAACACTGCGGGGAGTGTCCAACAAAACACGTCCATGTCCCCCAAGTCAAATTCTACATATGTCTGCTCTGCTCTAATCCTAACTAGGTGAGAATAATAAACCTATCTCATACTAATATGTCATATAGTAATGGTATGATAGTGATACTCTGAGCCTGCGTGTTTGGTCTTGCATTTTGGCAGTTACTATAGGCCCAGGCTTACCTAATTTAAAGCTCTTTACCTGTACTACTTTAAACTTTTTTAACCTCTCTTACTCCCCTCGGACGCTGGTGTCCGCGCTCCCGTCCTCCTCATCTCACAGGCGCACTACATCGTCAAACCACGTGATGTTTGGTATCACCGATTCACTAAGCTCTCGGCTTCTTGAATCCGGCATCGTTTTTCTGTTATTTCTTATGGATTTCGCACCAGAGCTCTGTGACAAGCCATGTCATGCCGTTTTTCGAGGGGAAAAGTTAAAGGATTACTCGCGATCTCATGCGGAGCGGCGAGTGGGCACATAGCTGTTCTATAAAAGGTAAGAGTCTCACTCCTACCACTATTTTTGGCTGAGATATACCGCCTAGAAAGTGGGATCATAAATTTCACGTTTCATATGGCTTTATTTGGTGATATTTTATGGTGGTTCTGTGTCAACAACATCAGCTGTCATAATCACACCTGATTTCACTAAGGTACAACGTTTGAAGCTGGCTGAGTGTTGTTTGATTACTGATAGTACAGTTTTGAAGCCGAATGAGCCCTCTTGTCATTTGGAGCTCCGCCTGGATCTTTTCATGGAAAAAACACTGTAGAATGGTCATACTTTGAGCAGTCTTCTTCAAATTTGACACAAATGTTCATTGATAGTGTGCCTACAGCCCCACAGTGTCAATTACCTGCTCAGATGAAGCCACAGTCAGCTATTCATCCTGAAAATCATTTTTTATTTTATTGTAGATAAAATCTTCAACCTTTTACTGACTTCAGAGGCCCATTACTCTGTCTCTGTATCACCTAGAGTGTTTCTGACACTTTCACCAGAAACTTCAGGGAGTTTTCTTTCTGGCAAAACCTCATGCATGCATGTAGTCAGAGCGGTTCAGAGGCTACAGTCATTTTAATTTGGGTATGTCATTTTAGGTGTTTTCGCCACAAAATGGGGTGCGTAAGAGGTAGTGCAAAGGTCGTGGTATCATGTAAGACAACCTTAAACATGATTCAAGTCAGATCAGGGCGAGTTTTCTCACATATCTCCCTGTAGATCACCAGAAACAGCTTCTAAATATTAGAACGCCATGTTGGCCTCAATATTCTTAAATCAAAATGTAAGTTAGGGTTGTTAAATTAAACAGAAAGGATGGAAAACCAAAGCTCACTTAAGATATAGCAGTGCACAGACCACAGGATACACCCCTCCCTTTCCCCAGTTACTGAGGAGGCTATTAGAAATCCCTGTCACAAACTGGCCCAGTGAACGTGACAAGTGACAAAAGCAATGATGCCCGTTGGATGTCTGCTGCAGGAAGGGAGAGACCAAGTGAGCACATGAGGCAGCTTTTCTAAGGCTCTACATCGACGTGGAGCCTACACTGTAGCAACGGTGTCGATTCAACGTAACCTACAATGTAGCCTGACGTGCAACTCCCCAGATATGTAACTGCACGTAGCGGCAACGCAGACCTCCTGTCTATTTTTGTAAGCCGAAACCATTTCCCTCAGTGGAAACGAGGCTTTTATTTACTTTAATTTCACAGATAAGAAATAATAAATTGTGAAGTCACTGAAGCCTCCACAAAAATAGCATTTTAAGTCTAGTGTGTGATTTATTATTCAGGGATTTATACTTAGGGATTTATCCAGGTTTCATATGAGAAGAGGAAATCTCTGCTTGTCGCAAGGCTAATTTATACAATGTAAAATGCCATAGGCTGGCGCTAGTAATGTTAGCATTTTGTATTTGTTTGGAAAATGTGTTAAAATGTTTTGTTGGTGAACCTTGTGAGTTGTTATGGACCCAAATTTTGTACCACTACCTTTGTTAAATGTTGCTGTTGTCCCTGGATTTATATGAGAAGAGGAAAAGATAAAGACAAGTGTTTGTCTGTGAATGCTGTGAGTTACAGTGAAGCTGATTTGTGTACTTGTGTTTGACATTGTCTCTATTAAGCCATGTTTAATGTGTGTTTAATGTGTGTTTTGAATGAGCTAAACTTTACAGCACTTCACAGAAACCTCCGCCGCCGACTCGTGTTTTTGAGGTGTAACTGCAGAGTGACACTGACCCATCACCGCACAAGTATAAATGGCGTAGGCGACATGTGTAGGATCTGCACACAACTATAAATCCCACTTAATCACAGAAACAACCCTCCCATGTCAGCCACATATTAGATTAGAGCACTCCTGGTGGCGGGGAATATGTTGCAAGCTCACCTGCGGACATTCATCACAAGCACGTGTCAACCGTTTTTGTGTAATTACTCTCACTGCCAGAGGGGAGAGGCAGAAGTGCCACGCTCCAACTTTAATGTGTGTCTGAGTCTCCTTTGAGAACATCGATATTGTTTGAATATACAAATGATACACTTAAGCCTCTGTGACCTGAAAGGCCTCGTATGAACATCCTATAGAGCGCTCTGTGTGTGCTGTATGGAAATGCCAGAAGTTGCACATGGGTCTGTACAGATAAGAGCATGTGGCAACACTCCCCACCTTTAGCCCATAAAGCAGTGTGTCTGACAGTGCCAATGAATATGTTACCAAGTCTGTGAGATTAAGAGGGACAGGCAGAGCGTTCCATATCAAATCAGGTGGAAACCATTTCCACCTCTGCCATATATTTATCATCCCATGTCAGGAGTTTTTTCTCTTCCCCCCCTGTTCTCTCCCGCTCTCTCACACTGTCAGAACAACACCTTTGGCATCTATTGGATTTCATATATATTACTCTTTCTTCACTCTCCAGAGAGACGCGGAGAATTAGAGTAGGGAGAGAAATGAGTGATCCTGTGATGAGTTAGGTGTGATGTATAATGAGGTGCTCCAGTGCAAAAGTGCAAAAAAAGAAATTTCATTATTCTAACTTTTGTTTTTTTTTTACCCAGGGATTCTATAATGATGATGTATTGCTGGTATTACCTACCTGCTCTGATTTGACGCTGGCACAAGCAACCATATTGAATTCTGTTTCCCATATTTTTTATTTATTTTTTTTGTCTTGGTGGTAGAGATGGGGGGAAAATGTGCTTTACCGCAGGTGAATTCTCTACACCGAGACGTTATTTTTAGGATGAGAAAGGCTTGATGGCAAGCAGGAGAAAATGTCACAGGAATTTTTTTTTTTTGGTGCTATTTTCCAGGAGGAAGAATACAACTGCAGGCTTCTTGTTCGGCAGCAGAGCATGGAGAAAAGTTAAGTTTGACACATTTTGATTAGAGGGAGCTTGAATACTGCTGACGCTGTGTAAAAATGTATATCAAAATGTTTCTGAATGCGCCTGGAGTTTTTCTTTTTCCCCATCCTCACTTTTTTTTATTGAGGTGGGCGTTTCTGTAGGTGCATATTGCATCTCTGACCAAGACCAAATATCCATAATGCAGGTGTGATGCTGTCACTTTTGATTATGTTGAGAGCTCCTAAGGTTGCTTGAAGACTTGGTGTCACCTCCTGGAGGAGTGGAAGCGCTTTATTGGTCAGGATGAGGAATTTTTTTGAGGGAAACATGGACACTCACATTACCACACAAGCGCAGACAGACAGTGTTTAATCATCCCGTCCACACTGGCTGTATATAGTTCTGGTACAGGCTTTTAGAGGGATTGCTTCTGTAGACACCAGACGGCCAGACAGCCAAATGAAAGAGAGTGTATGAATTGTTAGAGATTTACAAGACAATGTTATTGGAAAAAAGCTGGGGGCATTTCACTGTGAGAAATGTAGTGGCCATGGCTAACACTGAGGCACTGCTGAAAAAAGACCTTGCATTTCACAGGTTCACAAACACAGATTTCAGCTCTGTGTATCATGTATATATTTTGTGATATTTTGGGATTGGATTATTAAGCAGTGGCCTTGAAAATGTTCCAAATGCTTTTTAAATTGAAGTGGGACTGAAGGTAAATGGTTCAGATCTTGTAGAAGAGCCACTTTATCTGAAGTGGTGATATTCCAGTCACTGGTTTTTATTTTCATGCTTTTTTTTTTTATTTATCAGAAGCTTATTTTACATTTTGTGTGCTTGCATATAAACAAGATATATAGGGCTCCAGTGCCAAAAATAATTTAGACCAATTAGACATGACAGTCTATAGGTTAATAAATTAACTCTTACGTTTACTGCACTGTTATGCCCTCCTGCTCAATTTTAAGCCGCAAACCCCTTTTAGCTTTGTTAACTAATGTTACGCTGCTATGCTAAACCTGGCTCGTGAAACCTCATCATAAGGCCAGCAAGCCAGTAACTTAGTGCCTCTCCCTACGTGTTGTTTTAGATGTGAGAAATGTGCTGAAAGCTCACTGTGAAAATGAAGCGCCTGACAAAAAGGAAAGGTCTGTTGTATTTTCACGTCTTTGTTTTTTTCCTAAAACACTACCTGTTAATGGATTTCAGGATATCTAAAATAAAAATAAATGAAACTGACATTAACTGCAACTAATGGTCATGAATCATTATTAACCGATCCTTTGTTACCTTCAGACAGAGCTAGCTTTTTCCCACTGTACCCAGTCTTTTTGCCACGCTAAGCTAACCACCTGCTATCTGTTGCTTTATTTACTGTACAGACATGAGGGTGGTCTCGAGCGTCTTGTCTTACTCTTAGAGTGTTTCCCAAACTGTCAAACTAGTCCTTTAATGATTTAGGGCTGCAGCTAATGGTTAATGTTTTACTGATAAATCTGCTGCTTATTTTCTTGATTAATTAATCAGTCATTTGGCTAAAAAAAAAAAGTGGCAAAAAACTACGAAAAATGAAAGCCCATCACAATTTTGTCAAATCCAAGGTGATGTCTTTGAATTGCTTATTTTGTCTGACTGACAGTTTCTAACCTAAAGATACACAGTACACTATCACATAAATTGAGTGCAAGATCCAAGCAAGCAGGTCCTCTGAACTGGAAAGGTGGAACCAGGGAACATTGCATTTTGCTTGAAAAATGGATGACGGAAGTGATGGATGGATGGATGGATGGGATGAAAAAGAGACTAATTAATTATCAAAAATAGCTGCAGATGAATATTCAAGCAATCAGCTAATAGACTAATTGTTTCAGCTCAGAAATGATTCTCATTTAATTATTTAAGTTGTAGATAAATTGTCTTCAGGCTGACTGGGTTTTTCTGCACTAAAGCTATGCATTTAAATGTTTAAATTATTTTGCACATCTGGGTAAAGACTGTGGTTGTAAGTACTGAATTTTAAAAAGTGTTTACAGCTTTTAATGGCGGAAGTCGGCAGAAAGGAAATGCTAATCTTGTTTTAAGACTCGGGAGCACAGAGATGCTGCATGTATGTACAGTTTAATACTTAAATACACAGCCTTTAGGAGAATGTAAAAACACACACACGTTCACATCAACAAGTTAGATCAAATACACATGTGAGCATCCTTTTATTTGCTCCACTATTGACACATAAAAACACATTTTATAGGTAAGTTCAACAGTAAATAGAATCATTAACGACGACAGCATGTTTCCCCTGTAATAAAGAATCATACTGTCCTCTAGATGTGCCGATGGTAATTACTCTTCATGAGACTGAAAAAAACCAAAACACTTTGATATTGATTACTCTCATATTTCATTTTCATCTTATGAGACATCTCTAGAGGGAAGGAGTAAAATATGCTGGCAGATGAGCAGTGCGTCTTGAGCTGAATGTTTTTCCCAGCAGGCTTTGAGGTAATAGATCCCCGCTGCAATGATTAGTGGAAAGGACCAGGCCTTATGGCAACGTTCACAGTAATGCACACACAGCCAAACTTAGACATGCACCCATAACTGTGAAAATCATTTGAAGGATGCTTCAGACAAGAGAGACAACCTTTTCAGTCTTTGCAGGAAATAGTTTAATGTAATGTTTTGATACTACTGGGTCATTTCCGTTGATACCTTAGAAGTATCAAGTACCAATACTGTGCCCTAATTACCAGGGAGCTGAAAGTTGCTGTTAAATAACCATTGCGTCGAACAACCTCCTTCGGGTTAGCTTTATTGTCATTTCCAGGAAATGTCAGGAATAAAATGTGGGTTTTCTCTTTTAAAGTACAAACATAGAAAGATAGCAGGTACTCACCAGTCTTCTAAGTGGTTAAGTCACCAGCCTGATCTCGTGGACACAGCTACATGGTTTGTTGACATGATGTAAGAGAAGTGCATATTTAACAGATTCAATAGAAGAGCGACATCTTAGGACATGGTATATTGCGCATACATACTGTCAGAGGGAGTTATTTACATCAGACATTATGTATGGAGAGATTTGAATATGTTGGACTTCAACAGACTTTTAAGATAAAAAAGCCTGCAGCCACATTTCACAATCACAGTTGGGGACTAACATTGGATTAGTTTTGTCGTGTTGCCAACTGAGGCATCTCCATTACACCCGAGCCAACTTCAGTTTGCTAAATCACAAATATTATCCTATGTTTATACAAAAATAGAACAGCTCCTCTCTTAGCATTTGGTCAGCTGGAACGTTTTTTAATAACTAAGCTGTGAAATCCTGTCTTAAACGTATTATGTTTATCCTTGGCCCAGTTGTAACCTCTTCCCTCTACAAATGTGGGTGTTTTATTAATTAACCAGGCCTTTACTCCGTTCCTTTTATATTTTACTGTTACATCCTGTCATTAAGGCTATTTTATTATACTTGCACACAAAAACTAAAAAGAACAGAGCTCACAGTGGCTCTAATTACCGACAGTTTGTGAAGGTTCTCTGTAAACGGATATAAATGAAAGAACCTTCTCCAACTTTCTTTTGTCTTTCAGCATTCATTTCTCATATTATTGACAAAATGACAAAATTAGCTGAAATAAAACATCCAGACATCCAGACTTTTAAAAGAGTTTTTTTTTTTACAAATTGAGTTGAGACTTTGAGCGACTTGGTTTAAAATCCAGGGGCAGGGATTAGTGGCATATGTAAACCTCAAACCTGAATCTGTGCAGAATTACCAACACAGGTGACCTTTACCACAAGTGCTTTCTCATTAGTTGTGGTATAACTGGAGTTTAAAACATTTACACTTAATGGCATTCTGGAAATGTCATGTCACTCAAGATTTCCAAGGGTTTTCTTTTGAGATATGGCTGTAATCATAGTAATACATTTTACTGAGACCGTACTCCTCAAAACAGTTTCATTTTGCCTTGACACTGAAACATTTGGGCTCGGCACCAAATTTTAAACCTCAGTAACAAGAATAACTACAAATACTATCTCTGTTCTCCCTCTTTCTGAGTGGGATGTTTCTAAGTCTCTGACACCAACCTGCTCAGAAACAGCAGCTGGCTAAATGTGGCACATCTGCATCACCCTGGTGACGTTGATGTGTTTTATCCTTGTTGAGCACAGCACGTCAGAGTTTCTCTGAATCGTGTCCAAGGAAAATATAGAAGAAATGAAGTATTTGAAGAGAACAATGATCAAAATGGGTGAAAGAGACGACAGTGCTGGAACAGGAAAAGATATCAGGCAGGCATCTGGAGGCTGATAGATTTTACCTCTTTGCAAAATGAGACAGGAAATCTTCACATCTCTCAGAAGCAGCCACTGTATTTGGAGGGGTTTTTTATTTGTAAGATAAGGTTCTGATTGGTTTATTGTATTGAGTAATTCAACAACATTGTTTGTGGTAATGAGATTAATCAATTAAATTTAACTAATTTTTTAACAGTGATAAAAAAAATCCACCATTTTGACTGTACCTAAATAAATAGCACCACTCTCCCGCTTAAATGCAAAATCTGTACGCTTGTGTAATAATTATTAAAAAAAATCAGCTAGTGAATGAAAATTAAATACTATTAAATTTATTAAAACTTCAGTTAAACACCCAGTCTCTTTTACTAGCCTGGTGTGACTACACGTTTTGACAAATAAAGGCCTGACTCAATTAGAGGCCTGGTCTGGTTGCCAAGCTGTCATTTTTATAGGAATTCTTCGGATGTATAAAACCGGGATGTTGGCTTCCTCAAATAATGTGTCCATTCCTTGATGACCACGTGCTGTAATCCCCAAGTGCCGTAACTCACTCTCTCTGGGATCAAATGAGTGATTCATAATTGATTTATAATCTGAAGCCTAATATTTTAACGAGATATTCATACTGGTTTAAATAAACAGTTTAATTGTATTTCCCGATATTTGTTGATCAACAATTTTGTGTGAAAGGAATTAAAGGCCTGTCCCAAATATAGGCCTGTTGATTTCATTGATAAGCAAATAATAGCCTGGGCTACTAATTGAAGTTTTACGGTATGTCTTCTTATCATTAAAAAGTGAAAATTATAATGACGGGTAATAATAGATTAGGACAGAATCTTTAAGATCATGTCCGTACAACAACTGACCATGGAAATTAATAAAGTCTAACACAACCTCTGCTGTACACACCACATAGGGTGTGAGGTGTCCCACATGAGTTAGAAATCAAAATGGTGACCTCCTGATCCACTGCATGCACAGTTGCATGCATGTAGGTGTATGCAGTGCAAAAGGTCGTACAATTTGGCTGCCGTGTTGGTAGCTGGACCGAATCACCAACCCAGAGCAGTGGTTAAAGATCTGGGAATGAGACTCATTGATCAACTGTCTTTTTACAGAGCGACATACAGCACTTTAAGTTTATATCAAAACATCTGCATTTGTATTTATGTTAATTTTATTTAGGGTTGCACCGAAATTTGTGGCTGAAGCCGAATAAAATTAAACGCTTGACCAAATACCGAATACTGAATACCGTTGTTTAGTTTTTCATTAGTTTTTGCAGATGAACCCCCTCCAGATTAGTGTTGTCATGGTAGCAAAATTGGGACCCACGGTACAATACCAGTGAAAGTATCACGGTTCTGAGTAGTATCATGATACCACAGCGAAAATGAGGCAGATGTGCCTTTTGTCATTTTAAAAAGATAAATCACTTTTCTGTAATACATCAATGATATTTCAATGGAATAAATTACTTATTGACTTATTCATACTTCAAAAACAGCATCAATAAGTAATTAACATAGGGGGGGGATCAAAATAAAATAAATGAATGAAATAAAAATCAACCAGCCACCCTCCTCCCCTGACAAGTCCCATCATAAGTAAAGAACAGTCCCTAAAGTGCGATGAGGTTTGTGGACCGTTACCTGCCACAAAGAGTAATGTGAACGGCTCGTTTTTCCTCTGATACATCACATACCTGTGTGCCGCCACGGCTTGGCTGTTGCGCAGATAAGGTAAGCTTATCTTGCCGCTTGTGCCGTATTGCTGCTGCTGGTTGACTTGCACAACGTGCTGAATGATTTATTTTGCGCGCACAAAACTATTTTTAGTCGCAAACGTGAGTGCGGTGACGGACGGAGTAAAATGTCGCCACACTGCCGGCATTTTACTCTGTCTGTCACCACACGCTGTTTGATTGCGTTATCAAAACACGCCGCTATTATTCGGCCTTGCTTTTCACTTATTACACCAAATACCGAATGTGTGTGGTTTTTTTTTTGCAATATTCAACCGAATATATTCGGTTACCGAATATTCGGTGCATCCTTAATTTTATTGTACATGGACATTTTAGAAAGTAAGTAAAGGTTATTTGATAAAGCCCTTTTCACAGAGCAAGGACTGAGAGTGCTTCACTCGAGTATAGTTGTTAAAAAATAAGACCATAAAAAACTTAATAGTTAATCAAAAATCACTTTTCTCTGCTGCTGAAATAAAACTCAGAAAGACTGACTGACATTGAAACACAGACGTGCACTGATTGTGGAACATGCCTCATGATATACAGTCTCTAGAAGTGTATAATTGAACTTTTTCCCGGTGTCTAGTGTTAAAAAAGTAAACACAAATCACACTAGTGATTCAAGAGACAAGCCCTACAGTCTATCCAATAGTTGAGATATTTCAGCCTGGGTGAAAATGATGAACTGACGGCAGGAATGGCAGACGAACATTGACCTCCAGGGCCTCACTGCTAACGTCACTAAAAACTCATCATGAATCTTTTCCTGGTACAGACTCCAAAAGAACGAATTACCAGAAAGTGTCCAACCGCCCGACGCTACGTCAGGCGAGATGAATCACCGAGACGTGAGTTAGTCCTCATTACTAACCCACTGTTAGAAAATGCCATGTGGCTGTGATTGAAGCATTTGGCTGCACACTTATGAAAACCCATGTTTTTCAATGAGACACTTGTAATCAAATGAGTTCCATGATTATTCCGCCACAAAACAACCAGGGAAGATAAGACCATGTATCTAATCTACAGAGTGGCTGCTCCCACTCTTTTCCTCGCTATCTCCCATTCTGTCTTTCTCTCTCTGTCCCTCTCCATTGGTCTCTTTTTCTCTGCAATCCCTTTTTCTCATTTTGCCTCTCAAAATGAGCCTCTCCTAATGTCTCTGGCTAATCTCTGATTCACGTTTCTCATTCTCTGTCGTCTCTCTGCAGCCCTCTGCCCTCTCTTTTTCCCTTTTCCTATCTCTTCTTCCATTCATCATTAATTCATGCGATGCAGCGCAGCAGAGCCTCGGTGAGTGATACACTTCAACCATAACAAACAAGCCCAAATATCTGCACTCAGCAGGAATCATCAGCATTGACGAGGACCGAGAAGGGCGAGAGTGAGATGGGGATAAAAATTGTGTTTACCAAATTTCTTTTTATTTTTGGACTGTCAAACTTTTTCCTTTTTCATCAGAACTTGTTTTGATATTTTGATGAACCCTCAAATTCATCACGTTTGATTTTTTTTTCCAGAGCTAGAAAGAATATTCAAATGTTTGACTGAGCACAGAAAGCATGAAAATCATGACTGCTATTAAAGTCAACTATTTTTTGATTCAGGAATTACGCTCTTTGTTAATTTGGCATGGAAATAATCAAAGTTCAGAATTGTACTCCCTGTCTACTTATGCAAATTAAATATTTTTGCAAATGACAGTAACCAGCTGAAAATAAATTTGATAAAAATATTCAAATGTAGACCAACCTTCATGCATGCAGTTTCTATTATTCAGAGGTATAACTTCCACAGTGTACAGCAGGATCACACAGTTGCTCCTACCCTTGTTATATTAAGGCAGATTGGGAGTTAGATATTACAGAGGAATTATGGCAGTTCTTAAAAATGACTTTATATGTCTTCAATCTGTACCAGGTATCGCATAATTCATTGTAAAATCCTGCGCCTCTACACATCCCACAGCCTCTGGACAAAACAGAACCTGTCTAAATACTTAGCAGATGTTAGTGACATGTGTAACTGACCCTTTGCTAAGTCCCGTCCCCGACACAGACTGGCCAATCATAACATAACATCGGGCTGGCTCAGACCAGGGTACGACAACAACACAGTTGTGCTCCATTGACTCAGATTTCCTTCATTTTCAGGCTGGTTTTGTGGATTTGGAGCTAAATGTTGTGCCTGGGGCCCGTCGTGTATTAATAATACTCAATTTCGATCAGCACACCAGAGACATACAAAAAAGGAACCAACAAAGACTGTCAGCTATACGAAAACTCAGAGGACTCTATGTCGACCCCCATCTACTGCTGCTACTTCTGTACCAAAGCATCATTCAACCAATCCTTCTGTACTGTTCCACATTCCACGTCTCTTCACCGTGCTTTCTGTCATCGATCGGGCCAAACTGACAGGCATCACACACCGCTCCCAAAATTATTGGTTGCATTGGTATTACACACTTTGCAAAATCAATAGAACGGGACACCACACACCCACTCAACCAATACCTCAATCCATTACCCTCAGGACGCAGGTACCGGGCACTTAAATTTAGGAAAGCTTGACTCGAGAAGAGCCTGATCCCAGCAGCCATAGCGGCGCTGAACAAGAGATCCCGTTGACTCAAAGTGTCCACCTCTATAAATGAACATGTGATGTTTTGTGATGTCTGTGCCTGTGATATTTGTGATCGACCTCTGTAAATGTACAGTTAGAGGAAACGAATTTCCCTCTGGGACGAATAAAGTAAGTCTAAGTCGTTACCTGGAGAGGTTGGAAAACAATATATGTTTCTTCCCTGTTCCAAAACCAAACTCAAACCCTGAAAAGTGTAGGGTTAGCTAGCTAGCTACTGAAGATATAGCCTACTGAATGTATACACATGCACATAACAGTGAAAAAAGACCGACCCTGCTGTACAGGAACCAGTGAAGGGAAGCAGGGAAGCTTTGCTAATATTCAACCAGCTCAGTGTCTTGTGTGTCGATCAGCAGTGATGTGGTGGTTCACTTTTACACTGTGATCTGTAGCCTATAGTTCAGCTTTAGCTTCTAACTATCTTTGTCTTTTTAACCTGTTGTTGCTGCTGAGTCAGTTTGACATCCTGGATATATCCTTCAGACTGTAGACCCCTCTGTCTGCTTCTCTCTGGAATCACTCTTTCATTTTTCCTGAAATATGCTAATGTTTCTTCAGGGAGTGCAGTTAGTCACAGTGTGGGCTCCATGTTTACTGCGACAGCTTGTCAGACAATCACAAAGGGGCGGGGCTTAGCGAAAGGTGATGGAATCAAAGACAAATTTCCACTGTGTGGACAATAGTTTTCGTATTCGTATTCGTAATCAATCTCTGAATGCCTGAACGAAACTGTTGACTTGTGCCCATTCATAGTCATCTTTGGGGCCCCTCCAGACCCCCACCTTATGCAAGACCGAAGCCAACTGTATGACTTGCACTACCTTAATTGCCTAATTTTACTTGAATGGGAAGATGCCACCTACTTATCTTTGCTCACTGGATCAAAGACGTACTGTACTTTATTAAATTAGAGGTAATAAAATGCTCATTAAGGGGCTTCATTAAGATTTTATATAAAGTATGAAACCTCTTTGTCAGTCATTTAAGACAAAATCCATTTCCCCTGTCTCACAAAGTCTTGTCTTTATTGTGTACATCATATTTCACTTAGTATAACATAAAGTGCGATTCCACCTATCAAAAAATAGAATTAAACAAAGTAAAAAAAAAAAAAAAAGTCAAGTGCATCAATTAAGTGACAAAATCTGGTGTTTTTTTAACAAAGCCTGCAGCCACAATTGAATCTGAAATAAATTAACATGAATTGTGTCTCTAGTCTGTTTATCATGGCTACCAGCGTGCCCTTTAATTTTCCCAATTAAAAAAAAAAAAAATTATACTTGTTTGATCAATATTTGGTATATGAAACTGCCACACACAAACACACACACACTCACTACATTTAGGTCATCAGAGAGTTGGACGACACTCTTCGAAAACAGCAGCCTTCCCAGATTCGTGATTAGCAGCTCGTGTAAAATTACAGCTCCAATGAAAAGCCCTAATTTTAGCCTATTTTCTGATAACTGCCTCATCAGCTTATCACGCCCTCTCCCAGTGCCCAGCTCTAATTTTGGGTCACGGATTTATTCACAACAATGTTGAAAGTTTGGTTTGACAGGAACAGCCCGAGTACTCATTGTGCTCTGACGGAGGCTTGTCCTTGAAGTTGTGCAGCCTTCCAGGACATTAAGCAGATTTCATCCCCAGAGGAGAGCACTGCCTTGGAGCACTTTCTGCTGGCTCCTGTCCCCCCTCTGTGGACAGACCAGTTCTGGCAGGCTGTTTGTCAAAATGCCACAATATTGAGTGTGCCTATAGGAATGTGCTCACCCAAACTGAGTGCCTCGTCATGCTCATGGATTAGTCTGTTGGATTTGTGAGTGTGTCTGAATGTGTCTGCTTTGTCAGTTTGTATAGTTTCTGTATTATTCCTGAGTAAATGTGCTGTTTGTGTCTGCGTCACGCTCACACAAAGCCCTCTGCATCTTGTTCAAGGAGTCACCAAAAGGATTTACTTTCTTCACAGACTCAGGCTGCCCTGATTTACCATCTACGCTACCTTAGGTATAAGAAACGCTGATGCCCACAGCCATTAATAATGTATGTCATTTTTATACCCCACCTTACCCCAGGCCCATGCTCTGGATAATCCAGAGGCCGGCCCTTAGAGTAGCCCTTGCATGTTCAAGCCTTTAGAGACAGACAATGTAAGATTGTGATCACGGAAGTGTTGCTTTTGAATGCACGTCTTCTCTCATTGTTTGCAAATTTATCTTGGATAGAATAACTGGCAGCAAGAGGGAATCCCTGCTGTACTTAACTCTAGAGTATGTTGACTATTTTGGTAATAGGCGCTTTCATGCACTCTCAGTAGGACTTTTCTAAACTCCAGCTACACCACACTGTGTCAGTGTTTATTATGTCAAGTTTGACTGCGTACATTTTGGTGAAGTACTTGCTTATTATGCTCAATGTGCTTATTCGCTTTCTTTTCGAGAGTTAGAGCTTCCGCCAGCAGACTGTTAGCTTAGCAAAGGACAAGAAATGGGGGGACACAGCTAGCCTGGATCTGTCCAAAGGAGGGGTGTTAACCCCAGTTCAGACCAAAGATTTGGGATGAGACGACTTGAAACAGGCAGCTACTTGCAATGCACCGTTCCACAACATTCTAAAACCTGCCGGCTCACACCACTGCAACTAGATGAGACGATGTATCATCTCTATGCAACAACTCTGTGTACTTCTGTTCTGATTTCCAGCCTTTCAGATTTATTTTGTGGCTGAATATAATTTGTAGCTTCTTAAAATATGAATGAGGATAGTGATAGTGAGATACTGGCTACAGCTGCATTTGTAATAGTGATGAAATGGTATCATCAGACGAGCTTAGTTGCAGGTGACACCATCTGCCGGCTTGGGTTGAGCTCAGAAGGCCAGTTCACACTGCTGCAACTTTTCTCTGCAACGTTCTAAAACGCTTTCATCTTGTTGCGATTCATTGGTCTGAACTGGGCTTTACACTGCCACGACGACGTTATCCCGCCACCATTTGTCAGGACGACAGAGAAGCGGTGATTAGCTCGCCAGTGGGATACACACAAAGAGACCAACATGCACCAACGTGCAGGTTTGGCCGACCCTGCTACCAAAACAATAAACGGAGAGGCTCAGATAACACATAGTGGCAGTGTGACTTCATTCAGCACTGTTGCTCACAGCAAGAGGGTTCCAGATTTTAACCTTCTTGCCAGCTGGTGCCCGTCTGTGTGGAGTTTCCAAGTTCTTCCTGTGTCAGCGTGGGTTTTCTCACATTGTCCCTGTCCTGGGTGTACTCCGCCTCTCGCCTAATGTCAGCTGAGGTCCCGTTTATACGACAACAATTTTAACTGAAAACGGCGTTTTGGCCGATCGTTTACACGGCAGCAGTGCTTTGAGTGCCTGAAAACGCAATGTTTTGAAAACGGGTTCCAGAGTGCAATTTTTTGGAAACGGCAGCGTCTCCGTTGTCATGTAAACTTGCAATATGCAGTCCCTCTGAAAACGGAGACTTTTCGTACATGTGCATTACAGTTCCAGTCACTAGGCATGTGCGAGAAAGTCGACCGTCAGAACAACAATGCCGAGCTCTGTTTGTGCTGCTCACCCTGTTGATTTTCCGTAGGAACTCCACCTTGTCGTTCATCCAGACAAAGTTATCTGTGCATGCTTTCGCCATTGTGTCTTCTTTGTCTTGGTTTGTAGTCACCGTGTTGTAGAGGAAGGCGCTTCAGCGCAGGCGCATGGAGTCATACCGTGATGTTGCTTTGCAAATTTACACTGCCATCCATTGGCTTGGCGTGCATACTACAGCGTTTCCAGTAGATTTTGCGGCTCCGTGTGAATGGGGAATGTTTCAATAACATCATCATATAAACGCAGAAGTTTTTTAAAACGCAAAGGCCAGACTTTTCCGTTTTTAGAGAAACCGTTGTCGTCTAAACAGGGCCTGAGATTGGCTCCCCCACAAGCCTGAATACAATAAGCAGTTACCGACAATGAATGAGAGAATTAATTAATGTCGTATGTAGAACCTGTAAGGGAATGCCTGCAAAACGTAATCTTCAGTGGTTCAGCTACTGTATCTCTTTTTCTCTCTTTCAGGAACACTGTTCCCTTTTTTAAATTCAAGGTTGCCTAACTTGGATCGTTTCATGGCAACCTCAACCATGTAACACTCTGCATCGTTTGAGATCTTGCTGTGTCTGCACACAGCTGCGGCCTGGGTTTTAGCAGGAGAAAAATACACTCTATGATTTGTGCCCTTGGAAAAACAGTGGATGCCTCCACTGTTTTTTAAATACTGATAGCATCTGAATGATTGCCTCTACATATTCCCAAGCCTTGAGCATGTCCTTTGTTTGATTTCTATAATCACAGGGACTATTTCTAGACATAATCTCCAGGCATGAGGTATGTTTTTTTTCCCACTGGCATTTGTTTTAAGTATCATAGAACATGACTTGCAGGGTGCCTTCTTAAAAAATTATTTTCTTATGTGAATAAGACTGCAGTTGTTGTTTGTTTTAAGCACTGAAACACATGGAAGGAATGTGCTCGTAGATATATTTCAGTTGTGCTGAATGTGTTGACCTTCTCTGCAGAGGTGAGAACCTTTTGCAGTGATGCCCAGCCAATGGAAATTACCTTGGGATTGATTTAGTCGTCCTTTAGCCAATGAAAGATGAGCTGCTCTTTCTTTCTAAAAGCCTCTAGGCCAAACAGAGAACTTCATCTGAACTTTGCTTTAAATAATGCCAACCTCATCATTAACTAAACACTGGCAAGAAAGATGTGGAAGCCAGAGTTGTGGGCTGACCCACTATCTTTAAAACATTTGTCTTTAGGTCCATGTAATACTCTTAGAATCGTTAATGAGAACTTGCCAATTGGAAAGTGTGCCCTAACAACTCCATTAGTCTTCTTCCACTTTTTGTTTGTTCCTAAACACACATATTTTTAGTTAGCAATTTGCCTAATCGCCCGTAAACAATCATTGTCCTGTCCCTGAGGAGGGTTGGACCCTGTGCAGTGTGTTTGAACAGTTATTGCGATGGCCTAGCTCCAAAAAGAAATGCTCAATTATCCAACCTGCACTCTACCCCTCCTCCCTCTGTTTTTATCCGTTCTTTTCATCCCTTTTTCAAACAGCATGCACACGCGCCCTCCCCCTTCACCACATCATATTCAGTGCTGCATTACACTTGCAAATAATCACATTATTGCCAAAGACACCCTCTGATAAACCGAGCATGTGTGCATGTCAATGAGCCGGTGCACAAACAGTGTGTTATTATTTTAATGAAGATATGTCACTGTTGTCAGCCCTGCAAAAGTGTGTATGTGTCTCTTTGCAAACTGCCTTTAATTTGCCACAACAGTGCCACTGGGGCCAGTGACAGAATAATTGAATGAGATATAAATAATGAATTAATATAAATGCATTAAAAAGATCCTTCTGTGGAGAAAAAAATCTTTAACAGCTTGATTAGTCAGGACTAATTTGATTGAAGGGAAACTTTGGGTTATGGCAATTAATATTAACAGTCAAACAACTTTTATAGAATTATTTTCAAAGTTTTTTGCCGTTGTATGCAAAGCCACTGATGCCCCTGATTAATCACCCATCACGCAGCCACAATGCTGATGAGCAACACGCCAGCTAAATCTAATTTCTGCTTCCGTCAAGTTCAGCCAATGACACGTGAGGAAAAAGAACGTGTAATGGTTGGTGAAATGGTGGGTTAATGGTGAGTCATAAACGAGTGGTGACAACTAATTGACCACTAATAACTCTACAAAAATAGACGAGATTCACACACGGTCATGTGAGGGACACACGTGTATGTCATACATGTAAGCTATATAGTGGTTTGATTTAGGCCACAATAATGTGGTATTAATATAATTATAGATACATAAATTCTGTCAGTATATATATGTTTTTCTATTACTTACTATGGTGTCATGTGTTTATTTTGAGCGATACATCCCCCGAATGCATAAGAATCCATTTCTACTTGTTTATTTTGAACAGACAGTAGTGCAAGTGTCAAAGGCAGACAATCCTCTTGGTGGGGGTTGAGGTACCATTTTGCCCACTGGCAACTTTGGTAAACTATTTTCATTATAAAGAATAAGGAACATTTCAAACACTTCTGTATCACACTGTACAGACACTGAGCAATTTCCCAAAAGGTAACAGGTCACAACGGGCTATATAACTAAGAGGCATCTCACATTTTATGAAATTGAAAATACCAAAATAAACAGAATGATAAAAAAAACAACTTGTGCACTGGGAGGAGGGCTTGCACACCCCAAAGCACCCAAGTTTTTTATCATCCCAGTGATCGGCACATCTGAGTGATAGCATGCTGGATGTGTTTCCATTCATATACCTACAATGAAGAATTAAAGCCGACACACGTCCTCGTCTATTCATACGCAACTCCCTCTCTATTGCTGTCTCAGCTGACCGGGAATGCACAGGCAGGCCTTTCAGCTTTGGCATTTCATTTGAGCTCTCCATAGTCGCAACATGCTAACCTCGGCATGTTTGTAAAGGTGTTCAGCTGAAAGTTTCCAGGTAATACTCTGCCCCCGTACAGTGGTGGTTTGTTATCAATACACAAAGCGCTTCAGCCCTAACGTAAAGTGTATTTCATTTTCTCCATTTTATAAAAGGTATCATTCTTTTTGAATTCACATGTTGCACGAGGGGGCGTCAGATTATAGTGACGCTCTAAAAGATGGTCCTCATTCATAAGATTTTGGTAAACCTGTGAGTAGATTTGCACGTAAGAAACTCTGGATTCATGAATGCAGTGGAAAACTCTGATTTGATTGTAGGCACATGTGTATGTTCTTGAATGCCAATTGGTTGTAAACTGACAGAGCGCTCCAGCTTGTCAGCAATTCGCATACATCTCCGCCCATGAGTAGCTAGTGACCGCTATATATGGAGGTGATAATTCTATGGACAGGTACATCCTGTCGACCTGCGAACATAGAGCAGACAAAGAAAAAGAAAGATAGAAAATGAAGTTGGAAGAGACTGAAGTTATTTTAGGTGAAGTGGGTTTGAGAAATACTTTTTATTTTCTTCTGTTAGTAGTAATGTTACAGAGACAACCACACCGTATCCCTCCAACTCCCTGCCAGATTTAGGTTCACCAACTGCCTGGTTGAGCAGAGACAGATGGAGAATTGCTTTCCCACTTCCACCAGTCTTAGGTCCTGTTTATACGACAACGATTTCAACTGAAAACGGTGAACTTTAGTGCCGTTTTGGCAGCGTTTTTATGCAGTTCCTCTGAAAATGGAGAATTTTCACACATGCACATTATGTTTCCAGTCACTAGGCATGCGTGCAAAAGTCAACTCCCGAGCTCTGTTTGTGCCTCTCACCCTAATGTATTTAGCAACCTCTTCTCCAGCAAAGTGTAGATTTACTATAGCAACTCCACCTCCTCCTCCGTCCAGACAAATGTTTGTGCGGTTGCCATTTTGTTTGTTTATACATCACTGCTCTGTAGAAGGAAGCGCATGTTGTTTTATTACAAAGTCACACTGCCAACTGCTGGCTTGGCAGGTATACTACAGCGTTTCTGGTAATTTTTGTGGATCCGTGTGCACAGCGATTGTTTTCAAAACGTTGTAATGTGAACGCAGAATTTTTTTCAAAAAAATAAAATATGATTTCTAATAATGACGAGCGACATTTATTTGCAAAATCTTATTTACACAAGCACTGCAAGCAGTCAGAAGCAAGTGTAGACTTTGTCAGTACCTAGGAAAAGGTCAGAGCTATGACCATGTTGATGAATGCCGAAATACACTTTAATTTCCTTCTGCAAACAGTTTTACACGATGAATGAGACCCAATATCTTTGACACTGTGTCCTGGTTCAGAAGTCACAAAATAAGTCCAAGTCAAGTCTCAAGCACACGTCACAGTAACCATTGTCAGCAATGCTATGATTTTTATGGTAATTCTCTGTAGGGATATTAGGTGAACAGTTCAAACTTTCAGAAGTCAGTGAGTGCCTTTAACTGCTCTCAAGTCAATTTACTACATCATCAAAATTAGAGGTGTAAAAGCTCTGTGTTCATTGCATTGCAAACTTTCCTTGGCTTTTGTCTTCAACACTGCAAACATTATAGTTTTCCAGACACTAACCACGAGACTTCCAAGAAAAGAGTTTTTTCTCTTAGTTCTGTGAAAAACACTGAACTCTTACAGGAAGTGAAGCAGAGTTTGACCTGGCTATCAATCCTGAGCCTGACCCAACTTATTCTACAACTTGGGTCAATCCTTTGACTCTGACACATATTTCTTGGGTCAGTGGTCGAGTGTGCAGTGTGTATATAACACGGGAAAAAGACAAAGAAAACACTTGAACAGTCTGTTTGACAGCTAGTTATAACAGCACAATAATAGGTGGAAATGGCTGTTGTAGCATGTCATCTCATTCTGTCCTGGTATTACTGCAGCTGCCCGTCTTATAACATGTTCAAATGATAAAATCATACACAGTAAACACAACAAATATGAAAAAGAGATGTTGAGAATGAGGATTTTGTCAAAACTGTGAGCACCTGTGAGATGAATGTGCTTATAGTATCATAGAGGATTGAAGGCTGTTTCCTGATTGATGGATAGAATACAAAACCAACATTACAAGTAGAGAAGAGAGAGAGAGAGAGAAAACAAGGGTCTGGTGTTAAATATGTCTGAAGTTTCTGTTACATTGGGTGAGTTTGGCTTCCTTTGTTCGCTGCTTCTTTGTGTCTACCTCTTTATCTCCAGAATCACACAAAGCTCTGAGTGTACCTGGATGGAGCAGGGAATCAAGACCTGAAAACAGACTCGGATAAAGAGCTGAAAGCGACCGGGGGGGCTCAGGAGTAAAAAGAAAAGAGAGGTTTTTTCTTTGTAGTCAAGATGACCAGCACGTCTCAATCTCAGAGTGGTTCTGTGTCAGACAGCATCACCACTGCAGTGGCTGAGGGTGTGTTTGTGTCTGTGTCCTCATGCATGGTTGCATCTTTCCTACATATCGGGAGAACAGTAAAGGATTCATATTGAGTCCATGTCTGTGTGTATGACTGTGTTTTGCGGCTGACATGTCAGCGTGTCCACATATGCGGTGGGGGAGAGGGTCGGGAGCAGTGAGTGAGTATTTGTGTCTCAGGTGCACTACAGGAAATGAAAAATGAAAATGAAAAAGAGAAAAAAAAAAAGCAATGCGAGGAGCACTTGTCATCGGAGGCGACTGCCATTTCTGACGGGAAATTAATAACGTATTCTTGCAAATTTGCTGTGTTATTCTGGGTTGGAAGGCTAAGACGAGATCTACTGTGTGCTGGAAGCAGGGAAGAATGCTGATCAACTGAGGGAGGACAGAGATACACTCACATATATGCATACAATGCAATACAGGCTAATTTAAATGCATTTATTTTTAAAAACACATGAGCAGTAATTGCTGTACGCGCAGATGTGTATGTCCTGTGAACTACATACTCAACTTTAATTGATGGTGACAGCTTTTATTTTTTTTGAGTGATTACAATCAATAGGAAATATTGATTTAACAAATGCAGCACGTCTCCAGGGACAAGTAAAGATACTTAGAGTGATGGGTTGCAGGAAACAAAGAGAAATTGATTGAAAGAGATGTGTCAATAATTTCTTTCATTGTAAAGCAGCATGGCATCTATTGAGTTACACCAGCTCTTAAATTTGCATTCAGATTCTACCTTTGTTATGCTCCCTCGAACGCAGACTCGCCAGTCATAGCGTAGCATCGGCTGCCTCCGTCGAGCGTCTGACAACTATATGGCTGTGCTCCATAAACTCTCATACAATTGTTTTATTTTTCTTCCCTTTTAAGGCTGATTTTGTAGATGTAGAGTGAGTTATAATGGTACTTGATACCTGGAGAAGTTAGAAGGAGATATACATTTAAGTAAGTCCGATCAAGTTGGCCCAAATCCTGTGGTGCTAACATTACACTATAACCCTTCTATGCCACGCTAGCTACTAGGGTTGGGTACTGAATTCTGTACTTTAATGGGTGCCAACCACATTACATCACATCATGGAATTCACATCAAATCGATCTGTGCAAAATTTAGGTACCCGAGAACAATCTGGGTGAGAATGTTAGCTTTAGACAAGACACCAAAGTGCCCTGACGTCAGCCACAGAGCTCCACCGCAGGCAGTGGTGCTCCACAAAACAGCTGGGTTTAACTCCTGGTGATGGACCCCCACAGAGCCACTGGGTTCAGGAGGTGTAAGCGCCCAGAAGTCGGGAGGCTGCCTGTGGAGCTCTGTGGGCTTCCAAGCGAGCTGAAACTATCATTGCAGTGCTTATCTGCAGCAAGAGTTTCAGCATTGGGTCTAGTTTTCTTTCCAGTTTTATTTTGGAAATAGCCTAGTGTCACCACTGTGATTACATACTTATTCCGCATATTTGCCAATTCTGTCTAAATAGAGAGGCAGAGAGACAAGCAGACAGACAAACATAAGAATAGCTTTATGTGTGATTAGAAGAAAAGCAGAGGAGCAGCAACAGTTGTTGACCAGGGCGGAGTACAGAGAGAAGGACAGAGGGTCTGCTACGTCCCCGCCAGGACCAGTATCGCTTCAAATGTGAATGCTACCCAACCCTACAAGTTACCGAAGATATACGGATTGTCTGCACATGCTGCTTTTGCTTTTCAATGATCGTAAAAGTGAATAAAGAACAGTGTTGCTCATGATTTCATTGTCTTCTGTCTTGATCGCCAGGTGATGTGGTCGTTCACTTTTACACTGCGATCTGTTGGCTTTCGCTTTTATTTTATTCACCTGTTTTCATTACTGATACAGTTTTATCTCCTGAGATATATCATTCAAACACATATTGTCGGTCCTTCTGTCTGCCTCTCTGTCAAATCACCTTCTCATTTTTCCAAACAGTTTAACTCCTAAACCTCTCCAGCACACAAATCAGAAAATGATGTCAGGAAAGAAAATCTCCAGAATGAACGTGCATCAGGAAAGCCGCACACGCGTGGACAATCATTGGTATATTGCACTTTCATTAGCTCTTAAATATGTCTGGCATCCATCTGCTGCATGCAGGCAGCGGTAAAGTACGGCCAAATCAGTCTCATATTAGACGCCTGAATAAATGGGAATGCCCATGTAAGCTAAACAGCACACAGCTGAAGCTGCCTAGTTATTACCGAGGCTGTGGATTTACATTCTGCTCTGTGTCAGTTGGATATTGCTTTCCTGAGTGGGGAAGGTCAGCTCTCATTGCTTTACTAATATCCTCAGGTCCTCTTTTCATCTCCTAAGGCATTCTCTTGTCCCTCTGACTGCATTTGTGTGCGTAAGTGCATGCAGGGGCAATTGCGGTGTGTGTGTAAGAGCTCTTAGGGCCTCTATGTTCAGATCAATTTCATGGCTGGCTTCATCGCGGCGCCACATCTCTTTCATACATCAGCCACGCTGCAATGTAGTCGTAGGAACGCAGTCGTCGCCGCAGACACCAGCGCACCATCGTCAACTTTTGAAGACTCTATATGGTTGTACAGTTTTTGCCCCCTGACTCAAACATGCAGGTTCATATTAGCTACTGTTTTGACTCCTTTCATAGCAGCTCTGGTTTCAACATCCCAATAGGCAAGTGCTTCTCTTGGCTTTGTATTTTCCTTATTCCTTTTTCTGTTGCTCTCCCACTCTGTCTCCTACTTCAGTTTGACGTGATCCATCCTTCAGATGACTGGCGAGGTGTTAAATATTGAGTCTCACTGTCAGAGCTCCGTTGCTTTCGGCTTTGCAAGTCAAGCCTTGCCTTTCGCTTTCAGCTAATTCTTCTAACAAAAACAGACCTGTGTGATTTAAAGAAAAAGCAGCGTGAGAAGTAGATGAAGAGAGCAAACAAGACAGATGAAACGGGTTACAGCATCTTATCACTCCTGCGCTAAATGGACAAATCCATTAATTATTGACACAGGCGTCTTGTCCAACATTTCATAGTCTGTTACGTGCCATAAGGGATGACTCAATCCCCTAGTCAAAGAGAGATCAAGGACAGGGCAAAGTGTGACACACAATTTGATATCACCATCAACACAGTCATGTAGAGAAAGTATAGAGCTCAACCATCATGATTTTCAAGATCTGTTAAATCTTAGTGTACAGCAACGCTGCAGAAATATCTGTTTTAATGAATTAGAGATGGGTGGCGTGGCCAGTTTTCTTTTAAGCTTGGGGAGGAATCACAGTTTGATTTGTGCAGCAAGACTAAAACATTGGAGCATCCATGTTGAATATGTATCTCCACAGAGTTGATGAACTGAAATAACAACATTTGCAAGGCTGGCATTGTTCTGTGAAAAATGGGAGCTATCACATACAGCTGACTAGATGCTGCAGGAGCAGAGACATGCACTTTATTGATCAGTTATTGCACAGACCAGGCCAAAACACACCTATTTATCTGCTCCCAGTGGTTGTGCTGTTAAGGCATGAGCTTGATATCTCAGGACAGCGGCTAGCTAGCATTAGCCTCCCAGGCATGTCGCGGGGACAGATTGAAGTAGAATCCGTTCCCAGGGCTTCACCTCTACCTTACCATTTCCTCTAAAACACAAACTGTGAGACCTGATGTGTGTGAAGAGATCTTTTTAAGGGTATTCAGTGGCATCAGTCCTGTAAAGCCTGGCAGACACTACAAATTTAACTTAGTTTTAACCTCAAATTGGTCACCCCTGACTAATTTAGTATCAAGCCTAAATTTTTAGATTTGTTGTGTGGTTAGAAGAAGCATCAGTTGGATGCTGATTAATTGCCTGAACAATCAAAGATCTAACTCCGGGACATTTGATTGGGGTCCTGGCATGTCAGAAACTTTGTCTGTCTGTCTTGCAGTCTTCGCAGGTACAGTCTAATATCCCGTATAGCTGATGTTAAAATAACCATTGGAAACTGTTGTGATGGGTTTAACACGGTTAAAACTGTAGTCTTTCTCTTTTATGCCGATGATACACAGTTCTCTGCCAAACCCAGTAATCCTAAATCAGCTATCCTTGATTATTGCCAAGCCACCGCAAACGTTTTGATGTCTTTTATTTCCTCCACTTTAACCCTGATGAAACATACAATATTCATAATCAACCCTGATGACGTTGCTACTGCGGGTGATCAGTTTACAGGTATAGGAACTTCATCTAAATATCAAATCAACCCGCTAAGAATGTTAGCATCTTTGACCAGTGTTTGACTTTTGACCAGTTTGTTACCAAGCTTTTATGATTATGTATCTTGTCTTCCATGAATCTTGAATTATTAATCACCCTTTTCTCCCATCAAAATTATTTCAGTTTCCACTACATGTGCCTCAGTCAAGCTGCTCTAAATTGCTTAGAGTTGGTCCAAATTGTATCTGCCAAGCTATTAACTTGGCCCCATATTACACCCATTCTTGCATCCCTCTGTTGGCTTACCATGAAATTCAGAATAAACTACAGCATCCTGTTGATTACATGTCAGGCACTGCATGACCTTGCCCCCAGTTACACATCTGATCTCCCCGTTTCTTTCTTCTCAACCACTGTGATCCTCAAATCTCTGCCTTTTATCCATCCCTGGTGATCGTGCATTTGTTGTTTTGAATCATCTTCTCCAATCTTTTAGATTTGAAAAACACGTTTGTAGCCTTTTTTTTTTAATAGATCTCCATCCCTGTCTAATGTTTTGGTTTGTCTCATCCTGTTGGGTTTTATATCGTAATTATTTTTACTTGATTTGTTCATATTTGTGTGTGTGTGTGTGTGTGTGTGTGTGTCAAGCAGATTGTCACTATGTGCTTTAAAAAGTGCTATATAAATAAAGCTTTACTTAGTTGACTCAGAGCTGTGATGTAAAACTGAACTTTGCTGTAGAACAGACTGAACATATTGTCAGATCTCAGCATTCAAATTCTGTAATTTGTGTAGTATGTAAATGTTAAAGATAAAGTAGATGCAATTTAATTTAAGAGTTTAATTTAATCTATAGGAAGCTTGGATAAAAAAGTGTATAAGACACCAGATATAAACCCAGAACAGCACCACCGGAGATAAAAGGTGTCAAACTAAAGGCCAGCTGTATTAATGCCACTTCTCTGGAATCTTCTTACTGGCTCCATTAGCCCGCCACACATTGATTTAATTTCACCTCTCATGCATGGAGTGCATCTCAAGGTCAGGTGGCATTTACCCTTGAAATCTGCAACTGACTCTCCGGATAGGCCATGCTGAGAGGGTTTGTCCCTACGCTTGCACGTGTTGCCTGCAAAGAGTAAAAGGAGAAGAAAGAAGTGGTCACGGGTGATTGGTTTGGTAATTTACAGCGAGGATTGCTATATGGAACAAATTGAGTTCGAAATGTCGTGTCATTTTCTGTGATTGTATGGCTGGAGCTGCTTTTGCTTTTCCACACATATTCTTAACCTCTTTATGTCTCCCTCTCTTCTTCTCTCCCACACTACCAGACCCACATACTCCCTTTTAAATAATTGGCTGTTTAAAAGTCAAGGGAAGGTTTTGTGTAGTGCGTCACAGCTCTTTTTAAAGGCTGCTAACCACGTAAACCTTGCAGTTGAAACCTTCTCAGAATCATCGATTGCATCAGTAAAACCTAAGCTGTGAGCCAAGAATCATGCACGCACAACACGCCTCCGTAAAATGTCTAATATTTTTTTCCTTTTCTGACCTTGACAGCCAGCACATACTTGTGCCTTACAAACAATAGAACAATCCTATTCTTTGTTTGTTCTTTTCTCCTTGGATCAGTCGAGAGATATTCAGGCAAATGTGCTTTCCAGCTGCCTTTGATTAAGACATCACAGCTCCCGTTCTCGCCTCTGTTATATTTTTATGTTCGTTGGCAAACTCAGGAGTACAATTAATTGAACACATACAGTAGGTCCTTGAGTTTCATCAAATACACCTGGGGTGAATTCAAGCAAATTAAAGGAAATGTTGTGCTTATAGTTCACTTGAAAGATTTGTACAGGCATATCCAAAGGCGGTGCGGGGTGATGATCACATTCAAACATATTCAGGGGAGCAAAAAACATAGTAATTCATCTTTAATAAGCCACTAAATGCAGTTTTAGTGTTCAGATTTGTTTTGTTTTGTCATTTTGAACATGTAAAGTCACTTCTGAATATGTCTGAAGTCACTCTGAGCCGTTCCGACAGAGGAGCACAAACATCTGATAGGATTAAACTGCAATGAGTCTGGGAATTCAGTGTTCTGATGTGTGTGCTCGGCAAATGTTATAACATTCACACTGGGAGAAAATGGAAAGGACTGTAGCTGACAGGCACACCTTTGTGTTAGATCCACAGATATACAGAAATGGATGCCTTCCTTAAGCACAGACTATAGTCGTTTTTAGCCACCACTTAAGCTCAGCATGGTCCCCCAGCTATTGTGCTGTGGCACTGACAGCATCTCTGGTGTTAATGTCAGCATCCTTATTTAGCTCCAGCTATGAGTAGTAATGTGTTGTCACAAGAGTCTCTGCGGGTTGTGAGTTATACCAGATTTCTGCTGAAATTTCAACTTTATTCTTTGAGCAAAACAATTGAAAGTGAAGTCCAGCTTGAATCAAATCCATGGTAGCTGAACAGAGAAATATATAGACAAAGATATATATATATATTTGTAAGAGTATAACAGCAGGCCATAAATTCATCATTTTGTGCTTTCACCCAGCATTAGATTTTATACTCGTGCTTTCGGTTTGGCCATGACTGCAATAAACCTCTGTTCCTTTGAAACAGAACTTCAAAGCTTCCCTGAACTCTCAGACTGGACCTCAGATCAGTGTCGCCCATCATTCAAAACACTGTTTTATCCGGCCTTTTCTCCTACAACTTACATTCAAATGCATCATAGGTGACTTCCTGTTATGCATTAGCAAAATTCATTGTGGTGGAAACGTAGTGCTGGAATGCCAAACTTGATTTACTTGAGTTCTACACAAAGGATGCATCCTTTCGGTCAAAAGCATCACGTAATCATTAATCCAGTTTGTTGACATCTGTTTCTGGTGTTTCTAGGCAATTTCCTAGAGACAATTTTGCAGAAGTTTTTAGTTGACAGGGGCCCTCCAAACGCATGTTTTGGTGCCTATGAGGCTGGACTGTTCTCCAAAGAAGTCCTCCAAAATATGTTCAGGCTTTTTTTGTGTCTAGAAGGACATTTGTCTCTGCTGTCCAAAACCACTACAAGTCACTGTTGAGAAATCAATCCATTTTATGATGTGACAAGATAACAGTTAACGTTTGGTAGGGTCTTGGGACAAAACTGACTTTTTTAAGTTTAGAGAAATATTGTGGTTTGGGCTGAAATAAGTTCTTTGTTAAGGTTAGTGCATCATCATGGTTTGGCTTGAAGTGGCTACTTTACTGAGGTTAGGAGCTTTAGCCCTGTTTCCACCAAACACTTTTGGGATGGTACTTTTGGAACCAATTAACCCTTCAGACATGGTAACTAGACCTTAGGTTCACTTAGCATTTCCACTGCAAACAATACTCTATCATGTGGGCGGGGTTGTTGTCACTCACTGCTCCGTCCAGCACTCACTGTATTTCCTCATCACTGGTAACACAGATGCAAGTCTGCACCTCGTTTATTGTCCACAGAACGAGGCTGCACGCCGACAATTTTAGATTGAAAAAAAAACAAACAAACAAAAAAAACAAAACGCTGCAATGGGAGTCTCTCTGCAGGGGATATTTAAAATAGCAAGTTTGTGCATTTAGTCCTTCAAAGGCAAGCTCAGGGGTTTAGTGTTGTCAGAGACCTCAAAACCAGCCACCACTCAGCCCTGAGCAGAGTGATCGTCCTCTAATGACCAATCAGCAGACTGCAGTGTTCACAGCTCCACCTTTTAAAATCTGTGTGCTGGGGGACCAAAAATGGGGACGGGACGGAACGGTTCCATTGGTACCATCCACAACTTTTCACAGTGGAAACGGATATAAAAGCACACTGATCTGAACTGAACTGAACTTCTTGGTGAAAACGGGGCTTTTGTCATCATGGTTACATTAATAATCTCTTGGTTAGAATTAGGGTACAATTTGTGGTCATGCTTAAAAAACAACAGTGACTGTCAGTTGGAAACAGGAAACGAACAGATGTCTCCTGTGTTAAAGTCGTTGCTGAGGCACTTCCTGAAACTTAGTATGTTGTTTTTCTCCTTGGGAGGACAGACTGTCAGATTTGTTGAAAATTCACAGGTTCAACATTGCCTCTGAATCTTCGAAAAAGACTGACCTTCGTGAGCCACGGTGTTTGGAGGATGGGGTCTCTGATACTGGAAACATATTGTTGCCAGATGCTTGTTTTGACTTGTCAGCAGTCTGGGTCTAACATTCGTAGAGGTTTATGCCATCACCCTAGGTTCTATTCCCTCGGGTTGATAATGTGGTTATAACCTTCACCATTGTCCCACCCCACAGAAGCTGCCAATTATATTGAAATACCAAAGACAGAGGTGCCACTGTAAGTAATTAAACACCAGTCTTTACAGTAAAGGGGGACACTTTTTGCCCATCCCCTTGATCCTGTTTTTGAAGATTCACAGGTCCATTATTTGCTCTTTTATCATCATCCCAATTACTATTTCCTCTGATGAACAATGAGTTAAACCTTTCGACAGTCTCTCAAGTTTGTTGCCGTTTTTATCATCATCGTAGTCTCTAAAAAATTAAGCAAACACAGTGGAGGTGATAATGAGAGTTATAGGGAACAACCTGTTACCAACATATGCACATACAGATCAATAAAGACGATAGAAATGTATAGAGATCACAAACTCCAGTGCCCAAAGACATGACGACATATAATACAAGCTGGTTGTGTCGGAAGCTTTCACACAGTTGGAATCATTCTTTGACCAATCACATTGCTAGGTTGAGACACAAATCCCCTGGCAGTTTCTCTATAAATACCTAGACAACGTCAGGGATCCTGCTGAGTTATTAGAAGTGCAGCACTTGAGTCAACTCAAGAGCAACAGTGTCACAGTGTATTCAGAAATGCTCTTCGATCGCTGTGTCTCTCATTTCTCTCCGTCTCTCCGTGTACGGTGGCAAAGTAGAATTTTCTTGTCATAAGCACAGCCCGTGATGGATGGTGTAATAATCTCCCACATTATGAGATCCATCAAGTAGATTTAGACTTTTACATTTCACATTTCAGCCATTTATCCGATGCTCTTATCACGGGTGAGCAACTGCAGCAATTTAATTCCTACATCACCAATATTACCAGCAATCAACAGCAGAGCCACACAGCCCTGGCAATGCAATAATGATAAAACATTTGTGAGAAAATGGTGCCAAATTTAGAAATAAGAATGTGTAAGTGTGTGTCAAAGGGTAGACGATACCATAACTATAATGTTGCAGATAATAAAAGGTAGTCACACCTCAAGGGAACAGCCATTGCCATTGGTTTAACAGGGGCACACCACTGTGAGCAGCAGTGAATGATGCCATGCTAAAGGTTAAGGGGGTACCAGATACTCTCAGAGAGCCATCATGCAGTCTGAGGAAGGTTAACCTTTGCTTCTTCCTATTGATCCACCAAACCAAAGAATCCGTATTGATTTGGCCCGTGGGCCCCCTGGGATCAGTGACTTTTCTGTAAACCAAGTCGGGATGCATCACGCACACATACACCCAAGCAAAATCCAATTTTATAGCGTGACATGATCACTCCAGTATGTTATTATTACCCACAGAAATGAGGAGGCGTTCCTTCTGACACCTCCTATTAGTTTTTGTGGAAGGCAGGAAGGCTGCGGATGAGGTGATGCTACTCCTGTGGGAGGCAAGACATGTGGTGCAAGCATGTGTTTTGGGGCTGCCACAAGATTGACGGTGTGAGTGGTTGCCTGAGCCGAAATGCGTCAGTCTTACTTTTCTTGGGCTGATGCAACTTGTGCCTCACTGTGTAGCTGTGACAAAATTTAGAAAAATAAAGTGAGATAAAAAAAAAATAAATCAAAGGCCAGAAAAGCTTCGTATCTCATGTTAGCAGCTTCTGTTTCTTTATGTCACCTATCACTAGTCACAAAACAATATGTATTTGAGCTTGATAAATCTGAGAGCAGTAGGTGTTTTTGGCTTCGACCTATACTTAATGTACTGTGTGGAGATTTAATGCTGAGGTGATACTAGATTCTCATTGGCCCAAAATCTCTTATGCTAATTGTTACACTGGGAGTCTTCTTTTCACATTGACTTGAAGTTTTAGTTCAGCACCAAAAAGAAAAGAGGGTAAACTCTCAGCCTTAGATTGCCTTGGTGTTGAATCACTTTTGAAACTTATGTCATTACAAAATGAGTTTGAAAGCCACAGTTCACCCCAAAGTCAAAAATACATATTTTCTCTTTACCTGTAGAGCTATTTATCAGTCTATATTGTCTTGGTGTGAGTTGCCGAGTGTTGATATTGGAAATCTGCCCTCTCTTGTGTACACTGAAACTAGATGGCACTCGGCTTGTGGAGCTCAAAGTGACAAAAAAAATATGTTTTAAAAAGTCAACAGCAATGTCTCTTTCCAGAAATCATGACCCAGTTACTCAAAATAATCCACAGATCTTGTGAGCAGTTTCATGTTGGAACTTTTTTTCTCTACAGAACTACCCCCACCAACCATATCACCACATCTACTGCTGCCTCACGTCGTACCACTGAGCTAGCTAAAGTTACAGCTCTGTGGAGGAGGACGCCATTAGGGGTGGGCGTTATGGCCCTAAGATAATATCACGATATTTCAGGGTATTTTTGCAATGACGATATTTTTGACGATAATGACAATTAGTAATAGTTCAACAAAATTAAATCCACCACAAACTACACATTTAAACAAAA
This sequence comes from Epinephelus cyanopodus, assembly GCA_026686955.1. Lineage (NCBI taxonomy): Eukaryota > Metazoa > Chordata > Actinopteri > Perciformes > Serranidae > Epinephelus > Epinephelus cyanopodus. The sequence continues at coordinate 29,124,826 of CM048931.1, forward strand.
ATAAATGTGCTAAATACAAAAAATGTCCCCTGGGATCTATAGATATAAATCAACAGGTGATTTCCTTCTTTTAGTAAAATACTAAATGATTGAGTTGTTTTTTTTCCACCTGGACATTTATGCTCTGCTATTTCTTCTCTAATCATCATTAGAGTTTTTTTGTCGAGTTCATGACAAAATGACTTGACAACACCAGTCCCGTGTGTGCATGGTAAGGGAGGAGAGTGAGAGGCGCTGTGCTGCTGCCAGAGGAGCCGCTGACTGAGTTCCCTCTTAGCGGTAACTCACTAAAAGAGTCGGAGAAGTCCGGGGCTGTTCACAAAACATCCAGGACGCAACAATTTATACCGCACTACTGAAGCTGCTCCTCTTTTTGGAACCACTGTAGAGTCTGTAATAATTTCGCTTTCAGCCATGCTTGTTGTTGCCGTCGAGCAACATAAGCATTTGTTTGGAGCCACGTTGGTGTCCACTTTTACAAATTCAAATCCACTCTACTTTTACCTCTTTTTCCTAAACTGCTAGATGTTCCACCATGTCTAAAAGCCAGTTGCCAATTATACCTGCTTAGTACTGAACAGGCAGCAAAAGTGTGTTGATGAGAGCAGAGTTTGCGAGCCAGAAAACCAAAACAGGGAGCCAAAATGGACAAAGCTGCTGAGTTGGGGGGTAATTTTCACTGGGTTTGTCCCCATGAGCAACAGTATTTATATGGCACATTGTCAAAGTATTGATGAGTGCAGGTTTCAATTAAAGATGACAACAATTTTCCTACTATAATGCCAACAGCATCCACAACTTCAGTGAACCAGCAACTGTGTGTCCTGCCTGGTGACGAGATGGAGAACACACCCAGTTTGAATCCACCCTGCACTCCCTTCAAAGCACCACTGAAGTATTTGGCAATTTATTAGATTAATGTTATTAGTTCTACTTAATATAAAGTGTTAGGAGGACATTTGAGAGTAATCTGTTATCCAATTTCACAGGCGGTCTAAAAACGGCTTTTGAAATCTCTAGTGTCTCAATCTGCTCCTCCCTCTCGCTCTAATCTCCTCTTCTCCAGCTGGAGCCCAGGGAGTGGGGAAGCTCCAGTGCCACTCTGAGGAGGGGCTAATCTGGGCACGGGCCGCCCAGGATTGCTGCTCTGGTCCCGGGCCAGTGCTCTTGGCTAGCTCCCTGCCCCAGTCATGAGGCCCTCTCTGCTGGAAGCTTGGCTTCACTGGGCGGCATGGTGACGCAGTGGTGGATGGAGGGGTCAAGAGGAGAGAGGAGGAGGTGGAGAATGGGTGGAAGGTGGTACGGAAATAATAGATAGATGAAGAGGGAAGGCAGGATCGTGGCAGAGATGTGAATATATTAATCTGAGGGAAAATGTGAATGATGAGGTTCAGAGAGAGGACGGTAAGAGTGCTTGAAATTGATCCATTGGCAGGGAGAGCACGGGTAGTTGTGATGGTGTGGGGAAAGAGAGAGATACAGATAAATAAGAAAGAAGTTTCGAGAAAAGGCTGTAGTGAGGGATGAAAATGAATGAATAAATCTTATTGAATGATAGGGTTAGGCCGGTATCAAAATTTTCAAACTGGTGTGATAATGAGCTAAACATCAGACACAACGAGTATCCCAAGTTCTAGCAGGTGTCGCTGCTTCCGAGTGGGACGTAATGACACCGTGAACTGAAAACGTATTTTATGTTGTGATATTTAATGGAAGTATCATACAATACAGCCAATAGGAAGTAGCCTAGTTCATTAATAGCAAGGATCATTTAGCTCACCAGAAACTTGAAGCTCCCTGATGGTCTTTCTCTCCCCAGCCTCCACCTTGTTCAGGTTTTTATAGTGAAATAAGTAGATACTCGGTGGGCATTTCCTCATCTTAACGTCATGATTCAGCCGTTCCTTGTCCACAAGTGACAGATTTGAATACAAACTCAGCTCACACTGCTAATGCTGATTTCGGAAACCACTTTCATCGTGTTCAAATCCAAAATATTGCCATATTTTGTTGTAAACACACACTATGAGCGCCACTCTACTCCTCCCATCCCCTGAGATGTGATTTCCTTCACGTTGCCGACACTGAGCATCCGAGTGCTTATGGCTCCCCAACTTTTCCTAGTCACCCACTGGCTGTTATCGTTGGGTACTACTCACACTGCCTTCTGCAGTGAGTGAACAAGAAGCAATTGAAGCAATTTTCGACATCGTAATGTGGAAACAATGTGGACGCTACAAAGATGTGTGCTACGAGCATTTAAACATCATGTTGATAACACAGCGCATACAGACAGACATTGAGCTTACGTAGCGTACTTTAATATAATTTATTAATGTAAACTATCCATGATGATTAGTACTGCATCACTAGCTGTCAAACACGCATGTACTAATACAGAGTGTCACATAAAAACTGACACCACATTTTGCAGGAAGTATCAGCTCAAAGGAAGTGATGCTGTGAAAAGAAACGGCCCACCCATCACTAAAAGGCTGACAGGCAACCTCTGATTCCTTTTCTGGCTGAGATGACAACCATCACTTTTATTTATTAGCTAATTCATTGCATCAGTTGATCACTGACCATTAAAAAGTGAAGCACTTGGCCGCAGTTTAGTAGTGTGCTCAGCATGCCGACGTCAAAGTAGTATTTAGAGAGTTGCATGGAGAAAGACAGCCCCCTATCTATCTGTCTATCTGTTCTTCGAATATAGCTGATAACAGGAAACTGCAGTACAGAAAAGATATGTTCGTCCACCACAGTATATTACTCAGCTATTGAATGTGCCCGCGCCGTACATACAAGTGTCACAGTTATTTAAAGAGCAAATTAAAAGGATCATTATCATTTTTTTTATATTATAAGTTAATGTAATGTTAATGCCAAGCAGCAGAAGCTGAAAAATGAAACCGAAGTGCCAGAAACTGCAGTTCATCAAATGGCTACTTGAGGCTGGCTTTAGAAGCGGGTCAGTCCCCATAGACACCCATGTTAAAATGCCCAAATAAACATGTTTACAGCCTGGTACAAAAATAGTTTTGGTCTATATAGCTGATTTCAACATTAATGACAATTGTACAAGGGTTGAATGTTTTTATAATTTATCCAGTTACATTTTCTCAAGGCCCATAATTACAAATAATTAAGGGCAGGGCCTCCCTCCTCCACAGCCTCTTGTTCAAATACGGTGACTTCTGGCTCCAAAAAAAACAAGATGGCAATGGCTGAAATGCCGATCTCGAGGCTTCAAATTGGCAGTCAACAGTCTACAGGGCTCCAGACTAACTTTTTTTTGTCTGCACTATGTAGCCTCTAACTGAAAATATTAGGAGCACAAGCAGAAAATTTAGGGGCACGACTTAAATCATCCTGCAACACAGTTATTCACATTTTTGGCCATTTTAATTGTATCATAAACTATATGTAGCCAACTGCATATTAACATTGGACTGTTTTAATTATTTAAGTATGCAGCATCACAGAGACTGGTGGTCCATGGGATGTGAGGATTCTTGAAATAACATCTGTACAGATGTGAAGCCCTGACTATATCTGACTGATCTTTAATGAAAGCTGTCATCTTGGATTTTTTTTATCAGGCTGCACAGAGAAACAGGCTAAAAGAATTGTCTGAAAAACCACAAAAGAAGGTCTTTTAATGTCAGTAATGCCCAATTTATTGATTTCTGTTTTAAAGATTTAATGCATTTTTGTTTAGACACATAAAAGGCTCTAGTGGGATTTATATCTTGTTAACTGCAGTAACAGATGAGTAGGCGCTATTCATCAACTGACATGAATATGACAGCAGCGATAGTTGAATGTTTCCACGGCAACGAGTAAAACAGTCTACTAGCCACTTGCAGTCTCTGCCCTCGCAGATTTTACGTGATGACAGTAAATACGTCACACTCCCTACAACTGAAATCCGCAAAGGCTCAGTCTGCAAGTCCAGAGCCTGAACATTTGGATTCAGCCTCCAATTTGACCGCAGCTTGTTGTCTCTACCCCCTGCTACAGCCGCATGCTGTCGTCCACTTTCAGGCGAGGCACGGTTAGTCTCTAACAAGCCTACCGATGAGTGTCGATGACGCAATCCTCGCAGTTAACCAATCTTCTCACACACATTAGCCCACACTGGCTGACTCGCTCCCTTGTTTGACAACATGAAAAAAATAACGCATGCAAATTTGCGTGTTGCACACGAGCCAGTAGTTAAAAATAGTAGTAAAAAATAATCGCAGTGACTCTAAAAATGGTCGCAAAATGACAGTCTGGAGCCTGGTCTATGAGTAATGCTCTATAGACCAGGCTACTCCAGCTTCCTCCGACAGTCCAAAGACATGCAGGAGTGTGAATGTCCCCCCCCCCCCCCCAATTTTGCTGTATAACCACTGTTTTCATGAAGGAATGGGTACATCCGTCTCACATCTTTGTGTTTTGCACGAAGTTACTTTGTGCAACCAAATGGTCTTTAACATGTATTTGTCCTTAAACCAATGCCAACCACTTAATTCTGTTACACCTTTAAAATACTGTTATACAAAAATAAGTGAAAAGTAAGCTTAATTGACATTTAGACAGTACTTTTCATTGACAAAGACAGTCTGACGACATCGTCCACCCAGTAGCTATTCTGGAGCTTTTGATCGTATCACATAATCTTCCCCAGCTAATGGAGATGCCTCGTTGTCATGGAAATATTCAATTTGCCATCTCTTGCCATCGTCTTTGCCCGAGTTTCTTTTATTACTTACTTTTCTTTTCAAATCTCACATTGAAACACCAGGTTTTGATCATTATTTTCCCTTTCAGAATCGCAGGATTTTATTTTTTCTCGTCTACTCAAAGCTGATAAGAGATCACAGTGGAAATTCTTTGAATTTTATGCCGCGAGCTAGATTCTAAATCAGAAAGGGGTTGAATGTGAAGTTCATTTATGACTTGCTTTCAGGCAAATAAAGTCTTGGTGGAAATAGGAATTAAGTTCTATCAAATAATTGTCAGCCGGATGAAAAAATGGATGTACTATGTTTAACTTTTACCTTAATTTCCCGTAATTTCTAATGCGTGTTATGAAACAAACATCTCAGATAGTGGTATATATGATATGCCAACTTTTTTTGTGTTTTATATATAGGGAAAGAGGAGCGGAGAGTGATAGGATGGAGAAGAACACAGGGAGAGAGGAGATCTAAATAGAAAGTGAAACATTGCCTGGGCAGAGCACCAAACAGAGAGGCAGAGCAAAGAAGAGTCGCACAGAGAGGTGACAGAGAAACAGGAGGAAGAAAAGGAGGAGGGGCTCAAACAGATGAGAAAACTTTCTGGACTGAAATAAGAGGAGGACAGAACAAGGAATAATAAAGAGGCACAGACAGAGAGGTGCGGCGGGATGGGGATGGGGGTGGGGGGGGGTGGCAGTAAAAGATGGAGAATACGAACATGATCCCCCACTGTGTGTGTGTCTCTTTGTGATAACAGAGCAAAAGCAAAAGGGTGCGAGCGCACAAGTGCAAGCAAAAGGACAGACTCCCTTTCAAAAAAGAGTTAGGGGAATAACTTTATTTTTCTCCCCCTCGCCAAAGCCTCTTAGATTAAGTGTTTACTCTTAGCTTCTATACGGGAAGCAAGATTTAATCTCTGTTTTTTAGAGAAAAAGTAATTACTCACCCTCTACCTCAAAGGGGGGCTGCATAATGAAGGATTTTCCAAAGCACAAGTATGTTACTATTCTTATGAAACAGGTCCTGTTTACACACACACATGCATTAGTCCAGCTTTTAATGTGTCTCTGCGAGGAGGCATTGTAGATTATGACAGGCACTGGCACTGTGTACTCGGGCTGGCTGGGCAGCTGGCAAAGCTTAAAAACCTCTACAGGTGCTTGGGCAGATGCCTGTATATGTGTGTGTGTGTGTGTGTGTGTGTGTGTGTGTGTGTGTGTGAGCTTTATCAGGGTGTGAGGCAGCATGCATTTCCTGTATTACGATGAGATTGCAGCAGGCGGTCTGTAGCGAGGAAGGTTCACACATTCTGCAGTGTGCGCACACACTCTTTCATCATAATGTAGACTAATATGGTAATAAAAGCAAGCACTTCTCAGGAAGAAAAAAATGTTGGCCAAGCAGAACTGAAAAGACACTTGAGAGTGTGAATGTTGGTGAATACGCTCCAGCAATGATCAAAAAATAAGTACATTTTATTTATTTATTTACTTTGTGGGGGGGTTTCACGATTTAAGCAGCGTCGTGCTTTCTTCCTACAATCAACAGCGGCATCTCCTGGTGTGTCTCTGAGATCAGGCAAAAATGAATATGAGTACGCTCCACAGATATCATTAGAGATGCTACTTATCTCTGCATCAGAGAATATCTCTCAGAAACTGTGAGCTTCACACACACAGTCTGTGAGAATATTGTTTACCTGCATTTGTGCCTTTGTGAGATTGTGTACATTTTATTGTTTGAGGAAAAACTCACCTGGTTTTTGTTTGTTCATGGTTTTATTTTATGTTTCAGTAATGGTGGTGCAGTGGTTAGCATTGTTGCCTCACAGCAGGAGTGGGGGAGCCCTTCTGCGCAGAGTTTGCATGTTCTCCCCATGTCAGTGTGGGTTTACTCAGGGTACTCCGGCTTCCTCCCACAGTGACTCAAAGGAGGCATTCACACTGGCGCTATTTGGTCCGCTTTAAACAAACCCTGGTCCACTTCCACGGATAGTTCAGTTCGTTTGGAGTGGTGTGAACGCTCATTCGAACTCTGGTGCGGACCAAATGAGCAAACCCTGGTCCGCTTGATAACTGGGGGTCTCAGTTCACTTGCAAGTGAACCCCGGTGCGGTTCGCTTACAGTGGGAAATGCAAACTGAATATTCAGCGGACCAAAGAGAGGAAGTGAACTAAAGAGAGGAAGTGATGTAGAGCACAGTGCATTTTGGGTAGAAAAAAGAGGCAGTTTTTAGATTGTTTAGTGAGAGGATCGTGGCACACGGATTTAATCGGTCGCTGGATCAGTATCGCATCAAGGTAAAAAAAAAACAAACAAACAAAAAAAAAAAACTGTAACAGCAATATTAAGGTCTGCGACTGAAGGGGTTGGATTTCCGTTTTTGGTCCTGGCCAAACAATGAGCGATGTTTTCTTCTTCCTCATGTTTTTTTTCTCCTTCCTGGTCAGTGGTCGTTTCGGGCAATACCGCCCCCAAACAAGCAGCTGTTGTAACTGTGTGATGTTGTCCAGGCGGTTTGGTCCACTTTAAAAAGTGCAGTGTGAAAGTGAACCGAACCAAATGAAGGTGTGACATTTTTTTGGCATTCCCCGCCCATTCGAACCAGGACCCTCGGACTATCCTGGTGTGAATGCACCCTAAATTGAGTGTGAATGGTTGTCTGTCTCTATGTGTCAGCTGACAGTCTGGTGACCTGTCCAGGGTGAACCCTGCCTCTCGCTCATTGTCAGCTGGGATAGTCTCTAGTAACATTCTTAGCTATTTTTCCGTAAAGTAAACCTTGAATTCAACCAGGCATAGGTCTTCATCTGGACTCATTAATCCTGCTTTACAAGCAACTGTCAATGCAATTTGAATTATGATCAGTCAAAGTTTAATTATGGAGTCCTGGACTGAGTTAAACAAGATTAATTTGACCCTTTGGTAATCCACATTTAGTGTTACCATCCTGGAGGAGATCACAAAAAGCCCATAATTTGGTTAAAACTTTAAAACACAGGCACAACAATAGCAAAATAAATGAGAAGGTGCTCGTTAAAAGGTTGCCAGAAATCTTAAAGCTGTCAGTACTTGGAGAGAAGAAGGTTTGGCTCTAGCAGTGAAATGAACTCCACTGCATTTTCAGTTTGAAAATGATCCTGGAAACTGATTTCATCAAAATTATTGACTGTGTCGCTCCTGTAAATAGCAGCTTGTCTTGCTGGTGGTGCTTGCTGCTCCTCAGCGACACAGATCAAATAATCTGTCTGTCTCCATTGGCAGACAGCACTGTTTACCAGTTAAACCTGATAACCTTTGACATTTTAACAATGCCACCATTTAATCACGATCATCTCTAATCGAGCTATGGAAGGTTTATTCTTGAACTTTGAAACATAAGTTGATTGACCTGTTTATATACAAGCTATATCTTGTAGCTGCTCTGTAGCTTTCAACCTATCAGTGGGGCAGTACTATAGACTCAAAGGTTCACTGATCTCAGTCTGACATTGTGTCCACTCTTCCTTGGGGGAGGAAGAGTCAGTTTCTCCTAACTAGTCAGTAGAGGCGAAAGTATCTGCCTGAATCTACCTGCACTGATGCGTAGCCATTAGGGATGTTCCTGACGACTAACTTCCCTGTCCAACGGAAATTTTAATGAAGACTAGTCTAGCACCGCTAGCAGAAGCAACTGTTGTTCCGTGCAGGTTAACATCCAAATTCTTGAGTTGAATGTGGTTGCGCATTGCTCCAGTTTGTTCTGACACAGCGTACATGCTGCCTTGTTTGCATTTTCTAGATCAAAGGACTGCCGAACCGCGCTGGTTTTGTGAGAGGACATCTCTCCAATTTCCCACGTGCTGTTTTAAAACTTCAGTCTACTCGAGCATTACTGCGGGGAGGGGGCCTGTTGTCTGACAGCTCTGTAGCACCCTCTAGTGGCGCGCACCTGCATGCCAGTTAAGCGTCCTTGTACATGAGTAAAACACTTGGTTTAACTGACTAATATTTCTGGTGGGTGTCCCTAGTTATAAGACTGGAGTGGAGCAAAGTAAAAACAAACGATGTGGGGCTATATTAAGACGATATCTTGATTTAGAGCAGCCTTGATAGGATTGTCAATTTTGTCTATAGTGCTTGCCATAGTTGTCGTTTCTTTTCACTAGTTCATGCACAAAGCTTGACAACAACTTGACAATAGCATTTGTCCCATCTGTGGTGCTGACTGGATGCTCGTTACTCCTCCTGCAACACTGGATTGTTCCTTATTTTAACCCAGAAGCTGCTGTTATGTGTCTCAGTGCCCAACGAATCAGATAACTCTGTGTAGTGGACGGATGCCAAGGTCTGGACCTTACCAGTTTCGTATACCTTATTCGATTGTATCCCACCGTCGTCCCAGTCTACGCAACTTGCTGACATGACCTATATGTGGAGCTTCGGTCATCTGAGTGAAGTGGAGCCTGAAGAGGAAGCACCGGTTAGCCCTGGTTTCACTACAGGCAGATTCACTCGCTACAGGGGCGAGGGAATAAAACCGAAACAGCCGATCAGAGTGCTCTCTTTCACTGACGAGCGTCGCTGTCGATTCAACATGCTCAATCAGCTGAAAAGCCGCCGACGCCGAAGGGCCGACGGTGCGGGACACACCGCAAAAACTGGGCCGACAGACGCTCACTGACGGCCGATTTTGGTCGACGGCCGACTGTCAGCTTGGTGTGTCAGGGCCTTGAGATATCTTATGTGACCTCTGTGGGACTGCTGACCCTGAAGTCAAGAACCAGAAGGGAAAGCTGCATTAAAATAAACATGTTGTCTATGTAGTGCTACGAATTCAGCTTCTCCATTACAGCCATTCATTTACTCTTATAAGTCTGTCATTTCTTTAAAGTGTCATTTTGATTCTAAAACCAAGTACCTTTCATTTTGTTTATTGTCTAACCCAAACCAACACTTTTGTGTCGGCCGCAAAAGTAAACCAATGTCAAGTTCATTATGTGACATTCAGCCCAAGCCTAGTCGCAGCTCTCTCCTAACATCCATAATTGTTTTGACATTTTCTCAGCACAGGTATCATGTTTACCTTTCTTTATTTTTTTTTTTCCCCTAGGTAAGGTGCATCTCTGGCCGTAGCTCTGTCCACTGATAAAGGGCAATGGAGCCGTGAAATCATGAATAATCCAACACCAGCTCCGTTAGCTGTTCCTGTGTGATTTTGGTCAGTAGGTTAGAAATGGCCTTCTCCTCTGAAATGATGGTATATTATTTTAAAAAGGATAATGATAGATTTTTGGCTGCCATTATAAATACATTGAACCGGCAGTTTCTTAGGTGCAGGAGACATGTCGCTGCACCTCTTGCTGTCCAGCTATGGATACATTTGCCTCGCTGATCATGTCATTGCCACATTGAGTAACACTGAGGTGAGTGTATTTTAATTTCCTGCTGTGGTTATGAGGAATGGGAAGCCTTCCAAGTGTTTTTACAGAGCCATGAAGAGGTTTTTCTGCTGCGAAATTAACACAAGCTGTACAAACTGATTGGACAGAGCTAAACTGAACTACGACTCCTCTTATTCTCACATTGTCAAACATGTTTTGTTTGTGAGGATAGCAATGTATGAACTTGGTAATGAAGATAAATGTGGTCATGACATATATAGAAAGATGGCAAACATCCATCCATACAAATTGGAGGTGTCAAAGTCAGAGCTGTAATGGGAAGACGATGACAGAATGAATGCTGAGCATGTCATGAATGTCATGAATTGCTATTTGCCATTTAACTGCCAACAAACTCTTGTCATTGAACTTGGAGGAAAAAGTAAACTTTCCCAGGTGAAATGTTGACCTTGATCAAACCACACGTGAAAAATGCGATGTTCTTTAAGGCGACGATGGCAATCTGAGCCCACGTGTGAAAGATGTTGATGGAACTGTCACTTTCTGCGACGACGTCTGTGACATTCTTTGCATCCAATGACACTCATGTCAGCTTGCTGAATAGATGTATGAGCAAATGTGAGCTGCAGAAATCACATTTTTTTTGCAAAGAAGTTGAGGCTGTTTAAGTGTCATCAATAAAGTCAATGTGACGCTTGGATTGCAGAGCAGATGGCGGTGAATGTCTCAGATCCTGTGCTTAACAGTGGTTTATGTATGTGTGCAAGCGTATACACATATGTTTGTGAATGCACGTCTGTCCTAGATATTTCATTTGCTGCACAGGTGTGGAAGACATGCATGGTAATCACCTTGTATACAGTAATTACCAACTGGTACCACAGCATGCAACAAGTCCACACACACCTCATTTGCATGTTTTAAGCAAATAACAACCTGAACCTCTCTGAGAAACACATAGTTACGACATTACTCAGGATATAAAGCACTAATTTCAGTTATTAGCTTTTCTTTAGATACATAACATGCCTCAATATTTACATTTGCCAGCATTGACAGAACTGATTAGGAAAGATCTGTCATACTGGACACTATAGGAGTTAACTCTGAGGTTGACGATGTAGCATATAACATAACTTTATAAACCTGAAATACGTCTGGAATGCTGCATGTGTGACCAACCGCTGTGCCGTTTCAATGAGGGCTCCGGTACAATCTGTTTCAGAAGCTTTATAATCCAGCCTTGAACTAAGTTGTCTTTATGGAGACTTTGTAAGGTTGGTAATGATAAATTCGACACTGAATGTCGTCTTTGATTATTTATCTATTTTACCGTGTTGAAAACAAATATTGTTGTTAGCCATCCACGATGCCTTAGGTTGTGTCTGTGGACCAATCAGAGGCTGTGTTTCTGACCGTGCGGCAGCTCTGATCTCAAACACATTGTGCAATGGAATAGTGAGCAAGCATCATGTTTTTCAGAATCAGAATAAGAAATAATTTATTAATCCCCAGAAGGAAATTTGGTCATGTTACAGTTTCTGTTATATAAGAGCATGTAGAAATTATCAGAAATATAAGATGTAGAGATTAGGGATGTTATGTGCATCATGCTACAGTATGTAAGACAATATATATATTACAGAAGATAGAAAAAAATGAAGTAGGAAATATATGTAATATGGACAAATGTGCACCATGCTACAATAAATTATGTAAGTACAATGTGCATAAAAGTATTTACAGATCTGTAAGTGTGTTGAATATAAATACAAGGACACTATAAATAAATATTAAACAGGAATATTAGTTAAAATGTACAGTATGAATGCAGTATTAATGCCAGAGTATTGCACAGTTAAATTATTGCATGCTATTGTACAGTACCAAGCCAAATTTCTCGTATTTTCAAACCTTCTTGGCAGTGAACTGTTTCTGATTCTGATTCTGGTACTGCACAGTTAAATAATAAATTATGGGGTTATGACTGCTGCTGGGTGAAATAAGCCCAAGGACCAGTCTATTGACTCAAAGTGTCTGACACTTTGAGGGAAGACTTGAAAAGTTTGGGGCTTAAAATGCTTCCAGCCACCTAGAACTGGCCAAATCCATGTTGATTTAGTTGAATTTTTTTAAGAGTCTTACATCTTCTGGTTTGGTAAGTAGTAAGTTTAGCAAGTAAAATGAAAAGGCTTAATATCAAGCCCTGATTATGTTGATTAATTTGGAATTCAGCAACATTAGAAAATTGAATTTACGGTGCACAGTTCATGTTTTCATTGAGCTGAATCTCTGTGACCATAATCATCACTCCCACCAAAAGCTACAGCTGATGGCGCTGCAGCTGAAGCTGTATGTCCTGAAGGACTCTCACCAGCTGTCAGCCTCACACTTGTCTGGTTTCACATCCTGATATTCATCATATCACCAGGAAAATAATCCTCCTGTCCAAAAGGAGCGCTGTGACTTTACACAACCACATTTTTTGTGACAGTTGTAGAAGTAAATTCCCGTCTCCTCACCTGCACAAAACACACCTGGGCAAGAAAGCTAGCTCCGGTCCTTTTCCTTTACACCATGGACTCCACGTCCTGACATGTCTGCATTAAATACAATAATTAACCATGATGACAAATGGTGAAATCCAAAGCCAGATTCACTGAACTACAACCTACAATCGCATGCTATACCAACGCCAAATAAGAGAGAGCTGGAAGACCTGGGTGCCTTGTCAGCTACAACAGCTACTGAAAGAGAGTTATGCATGTAAGACAAGGATTGTGTGTTGGCGTTGCTTCACTGTTGTAGAGTTTGTGAATGGAAACACGCTAACGGTCATTCGACAGCATCACCCAGATGCGCCCATCTCTGGGATGATAAATGCTTGGGTGCTTTTAATAAAGCCAAGGTGAAACTAACTGAAACACTCCTCCTAAAGCACAAGTTTTCTTTATTATTTTATTCTATGTATTTTCTAGTTTTATAGCCTGTTAGGACTTGTTGCCGTTTGCACAGTGTGATACAGAAGTTCTTGAAATGTTCCTCATTTTTATGCTGAACATAGTAGGGCTGAAGTCTCCTGGTCAACTAGTCGATTATTTGGTGGCTATGCTCTCATCCGACCAAATTCTCAGTCGAATAATTGCCGTGTTACTTTCATAAGGATAAAAGTGCTACATCAACAGCTCTTCAGGATTAATCCATTATTTCCTGCAGTGGGGGGACAGGCTAAGTTATCTGTGAAAATGGGGGTGTTTTCAAAACACCCCCATTGTTGACAGAAAGTTGGACTCGCCCACCATCACGCTCAGCGTCGTGGTGACGCAGACCTCCTGTCTGTTTCTGTGAGCTGATACCATTCCCCTCAAACGGAAACGAAGCTTGTATTTACTTTTATTTCACAGGTAAGAAACAATAAATTGTGAAGACAGTAAAGCCTCCACTAAAATAGCATTTTAAGTCGTGTGTGTGATTTATCCTTCAGGGATTTACACTTCGGGATTTATCCTGGCTTCATGTGAGCAGGTGAAATCTCCGCTAGGCTAATTTATCAACTTATTATCAACTGGAAAAAAAGTAAGGCTGCTTTTAACAATTATTCTCATTATTGATGCTGCTGTTAGCACCTTGATTAATAGATTATATGTCTAGTCTTTAAATGCCAGAAAATAATTGGAACTGTCTGCCACAAATTGCTTGCTTTGTCTAAATAACACAGATAGTCATTAAACTATCACATAAGGTGAAGAGGAGCAGCAGGTTTTCAATCATTTTTACAGAAAATAAGTGGTTAATTTCTGGGTCCTCACCACATTGGACCCAACACGCACAGGCTGTGTCCGAAATCATTCACTCATTCGCTCCTGCTCACTTTATAGGGAGCTTTATATAAAGGGATTACGTAGTGAGCTCATCAGCAACATGAAAAAAACACTCTCAGACACTACTCAGGTCATTTTCTCAGCGCTGGTAATTACATCATTGTTGTGGCACAATTAAAACATGTCATATCAATATTGGCTGTTGAACCATCCATAACAAATACTGACATGCATATTTGTGATAAAAACATTATACTGAGCCTATTTCCCCAAATTAATATTGGGGTCTGTTGCGACCTGTTCTACTAATGTAAGTAATTTTCCGTTTAACCTTTGTTGAAGTTTGTTATACTAGTCAGTCATGTAAGAGCTTGTGTATTAAAAAAATCATATCTCGTTATTTACAGACTGACTGGTGATACACGATATATACATATATATATATATATATATATATATATAAATATATATATATATATATGTAATTATATATATATATACATATATATACACATATATGTATACGTATATATATATATGTATATATATATATATATGTATATATATGTGTATATATGTATATGTGTATATATATGTATATATGTGTATATATATGTATATATATATATATATATATATATATATATATATATATATATATATATATAATAGTTGCAAGTCAAAGCCACATTTGAGATGTCACAAGCACTTTTATAACAACGGACTGTGATCAAAACAAAATGCAAAGACAGGGATTTTATCCCCCTGTTTTAAAATATGCAGCTGCACAACAGTTACACCTCCAAAACACAAGTTGGCGGCAGGGTTTCTGTGAAGTGCTGTAAGTTTAGTTGATTCAAAACACACATCAAACATGGCTTGATTGCGACAATTCAAAGACAAGTACACAAATCAGCTTCACTATAACTCACAGCATTCCCAAACACTTGTCTTTATCTGGACACATTTTCCCCACAAATACAGCATGCTAATGTGTTTAGCACAAGCCTATGGTATTTTACATTGTATAAATTAGCCTAGCAGCTAGCAAACTTTTCCTCTACTCTACTAAATCCATTTAACAAAGGTAACGCTACAAAATTTGGTCCCATTACAACTGACAAAACAACTGTCTTATACTAAACATGTTTTCCAAACAAATACAACATGCTAATGTTATTAGCACAAGCCTATGGCATTTTACATTGTATGAATTAGCTTAGCGAAGATTCCTCCATCACATGAAGCCAGGATAAATCACACACAAGACTTAAAATGCTATTTTTGTGGAGGCTTTATTTTCTTCACAAATTATTGTTTCTTATCTGTGAAATTAAAGTAAATCAAAGCTTTGTTTCCACTGAGGGAAATTGTTTCAGCTTAGAAAAATAGGAGTCTCCACGATGTGCAGTTATATTTCTGGGGAGGTGCACGTCAGGCTACGGCTCTAAAATGTGTTGCTAGAGAACTTTACCCTATATCAATATAAATGGTGTTGTCTAAACTTATGTCTTGCTTGAAAATACATTGATATCGTACATAGTTATTATATCGCCCACCTCGACCCACTATACATTCGGACAGCACTACAAAATGGCAAACTCGCTATATAGTGGACTATACAGTGAGTATTGAGCACTGTGTGCTAAAGTGCAGTTCAGATCATAGTTCACCTGGTTTGTTCCTTGTCAGGGACTCACACTGTTGTGTTAGTATTTCAGCATTAGCCAGGGGGGGAGTGTGGTCTGTTGTTGGAGCCCCTCACAGTGCTGCTGGAGGATGAGGAGGAAGCTCGTCATGTCAATATTCACGCCCTCCTGACTGATGAACCCGCACAGCGAGAAGTGTAGACTCCAGAGGAGAGTTGCCACATCAACTTATGGGAAACCAATGGAGCCCAGCTAGGAAGCTAACACCTTTGATCAATAGGGTGGAACTAGGAACTGGGGTTATATAATGTAACCATCAATGTGGTTTGATAAATTATTAATTCTTTCATTTTCTCATATTGCAGCACTACATTGTACAGCAGGCTCACCACCACCATCTATATCCCATGATCCCCTGTAACTGCAACCACTGCACAAGTGGTACAAGGCACGGGCTGCAAATGGCACATTCATATATTATGCATTATTTTATGTATTTGCTTGATGTCTAATGTATTTAATATGAAACCCTGTACAAATCTGTCATTTCCTATGTCAGTTTCTCTCTGTGTAGCCTCCTCTGTCTGCCATGTTTCAGCCAAAGTTATTTGTTTTGCTCAAAATGGAAAGTGTTGCCACACAGCTACAAATGCTCCTATTCCTGTAGTGTGTGTGGAGGATTTCACATAAGCAGAGACATCTCACATACAAGCACTGACAGAGAGAGAAAAATGAGCCTGCACCTATCTGTGTGGGCGTTTGCATCTACACAGTTGAGCAAATACTCTGAAATGTAGTGTTTCAGCGCGTTAGACAGAAAGAGCTTGTATGTGTTTATAACTGCGGGCAAATTACAATGAGTTAATAGGGGCAGCTAATGGCTCAGCCAGCATCACTTGGGTGTGTCTTTGATCTTTGTGAAATATGTGCATAGTGTCTTTCATCATCTGTGGTGGGGTCAGGACTTTGATTGGCCCATTACACATCATTATAACACTTCGGTTCGGTGTGATTAAGACAACTTAGACTGCATTACAGGCCACTGCTGCTGAATTACACACGGGAGTCACGTACCACACGCACAAACACAGACAAGCATATGAATGGGAAATAGCAGGAAACTGAACATTTTCTCCAGCTCATTTAATCTCAGCTCTCCCAGTGGTTGAATCGTACTCCATTGACCTATTTGCTGGTCCATGTCCCATCACATGTAACAGCACCGCACTGTTGTACTCTTGATTTATGTTATCACTCTAAGTGTTGCTCTCTTCTCAACCAATTGTCTATTTATGCTCCTGAAATAACTCAGACAGGTTCTGGACACAGCACATGCTGTAAAACACTGTAATAAACCTAAATCTCAAAAAGAAAATACTCCTTAATTGGTAGAAAAGCTCTGTGAAGGTAAGAGATTTTCATTCAGCAATGTTTTAGCAAGAAATTGTAAATCACCAAGTGATGGTTGAATCTGAGGCTTTGGTTGGAAAGAGAGATTTTCCCAAAAAGGTGCACAGAGCCCGAGCTTCCAATCCGTCTGATAAGGCAAATAATACCTTAAGTGACTGAATCGACAGTTCTCAATTCGTGAAGCCCAGCTCGCTTTGTCTATAATCCTTTATTCTTTCTCGACTGCTCTTGTGCTATCTCTCAGTCTGGCTAGAGGAGGAAAGAGCTGTGCGGATGTGCGCTGTGAACAGTCAGCAAAAACTCGTATCAAGCTCGGTGGGGAGTTTCTAGCTAGAGGTCGTATATGTTTTCTTCAATCTTTTTCTTTCTCTGCTGGGGAGGAGAGGAGGTCAGCAGAGCTGTTGCATTCAGTATGAAACAGTGTAAACTCGCAGAGCAACGGAGAGAGTGTCATGTTTGTTCGGAGGGTTGAGATGATTTGCTCCCTTAGTAACCCAACATGTATAGTCAAAGCAAGATGCATTTTTTTAGTGGAAAGAAAACAGAAAATATGGAGGTTAGACTCTCAAAAATGGGAGTATTATTGGTACAGTGACACATGACATGATGATGGATTCTGCACCTGATCAGTAGTATCAAATTGCTAGCGCTGCATAGCTATGAAGGTGCTGTTGCATCAGTATTCAAGTGCTGTGTGCTCAAGGCTAAATAAGAGAACCTGACAGTTAAGAGAGTGAAAAAACAGATTTCATCCCAAAGTGCACAGAAGGTGGAATCAATTCTTTTGAAAAGAAAGATCACAGGCACACGAAGGCCAGAACAGCACCTTGTGACCAAAGTATATTGTACATGTGAGTAACATGAACCAATAAATTACAGTAAGTGCTGAAAAACAGCCGTCTCTAGAAGAATATGTTGGTACTGTACATTTCTGCAAACCATGGATACGCTACATTTGTACGTTTCATACGAGTCATATCAGCGTTTCCAAACAGACGTAGATCAGATTACATGCATATTAAGGATGCAAAAATGTACAATGCCAACATTAATTCTGGTGATTGGGTGAAAAACAGTTGATATGCCAAACAAATCTCTAAATGTGAGCATTTGTCAAATTTCTGTGACATTCATAGACCCAGGGAATGAACCCTACTGTGTTGGGTGATCTTTCTTTTTCTCTAGTGACACAGGTTTAAATAAGATTGAGATTTGTAGTTCTGTCAAATGCATTACCATGAAAATTGGTGAAAATTCATGCCACGTTAACTTGCATAATCCCTTAATTTTCCATCTAATGTCATGTTCAGGTCAAAATTTTAACCTCAAAAACAAAACTAATGACCTTTCAGCCTCAATTG
Source organism: Epinephelus cyanopodus (assembly GCA_026686955.1). Taxonomy (NCBI): domain Eukaryota; kingdom Metazoa; phylum Chordata; class Actinopteri; order Perciformes; family Serranidae; genus Epinephelus; species Epinephelus cyanopodus. The sequence continues at coordinate 29,143,181 of CM048931.1, forward strand.
AACTTTGCATTTTTTCCTAAGTAGCAAAAGTTAGCATGCTGCCACCCTAAATTACGATGTTGAACATGTAACATTATATAAAACTGAATCTGCAAAAATCATCATGTTAGCATGGTGACATTGGCATTTCATTGAAGGCTGTTAAACACTGGGGGGCATGACGAACAAACAACAAAATACTCGCCTGTGAACATTTAACTGTTCATACTGGCAGCAGTGTGAATTCATGACAACTACTTAGATCCTATTGACCCAGAGTTGTTGTATCACCTTGTATAGCTTCTTTGTTTAGATTAAAAAAAAACACCTGCTGTCTCATCTTCTCATGGTTATAAATCTATTGTCTTTCTGTTTTGGACTATTAAGAAAAACAAGCAACAAGCTAGTACTTGTGCCATTTTTGCGACTGTGTGACAATTGATTGGCTTAATGATTAGTTGATTGTTATGCCACTGTAAAAGGGGAATGATAATCATGAGAGTGAAAGTGATCTTTCCTTAGCAAGACCTTAACTCCAATATTTGTATCAGAAATATAGTTTAACTATTTACAAAGAAGTTAAACTGCAAGAAATGTCTTTTGGTAGAGAGTACACACCATTTTGTATTTACAGTATGTTCAGTATTTACCTGAAGCATAAAACCTGCTTTCTAAAATATTACTTTAGCAAACTAGCTTGAGTTCAATAAACTCCCACAAGAGTCACTCAAGTAGGGCAGCTGTGGCTCAGAGGTAGAACAGGTCATCCACCAATCGGAGGATATGCTGTTCGATCCCTGCCTCCTCCAGTCTGCATGTCAAAGTATCTTTGGGCAAGATACCTAATTCCAAATTGCAGTTGTGTTTCATTCTGTGAATGGTTACTGAGGAGCAGTTGGCACCGTGCATGGTAGCCTCGGCCAATGTGTGAATGGTTGAATATGACATCAAGTGCAAAAGCACCTTGTGGTCGAAAGACTGGAAAGGTGCTATACAAGTGCAGTCCATTTACTCAAGTGCATGAAAATTTATTAGACAGCTACAGGTCTTCCTGTGCTACAAAGAGGGGACCTTACTCTCATAGACATTGCACTGCACTCTGCAAAATCGAACTCTTAATTTACCCAAAATGTCACACAAACTCTTTATCTCACGCATTATTACAATCATGTTTAACTCTGTTTAACAACGACAACATCCCTGAATAAGAGGGAAGAATAATCATGAGAGTGAAAGTGATGTTTCCTGAGTGAGACCTTTACTCTAATGAGGAAAATACCGCAGGTTCTCCAGGTATAGTGGTGGAGACAGAGGCAGTCGATCTCAGAATATTAGATTAAGACCACAGTGTTGGGCACAGAAAAACACTTTAACATCTTAAATTAATCAATAAAGCGTAAAGTGACAAAGTAATATAAGTAGCTTTTTAGCATTTATGCATTTAAGTCCCTGGGCTTTTTGTAAAAAGAGAACAAGTGTTATCTTTTAACTTGTCACAATTTGACATATTAAATGACATATTGAATAATCAATAATGAAAGTAATGGTTAATTGCAATACTAAACCAAAAAACAAACGAAACACATTTTATGATGAAAGAAAAATTAGATACTTTCTGATTTAACATTGTTGGTCAGACATGACAATAACAATGTTGGGAAAGGGAGTAATTTTCGTTGTTAGAGATCTCAGCAATCATCCTAAAAAAACTACAATTTACCTTCAGCTGCCACGATGGGATCTCATAATGGGCCCTAAAATTTTCCTGGCATGCTGCATGTCTGAATGATTTTGAAAAGTACAGGCAAACATGAAGGACCACATGCAGGCATGAAAAGGCATTTCCAACAAAAAACCGTCTTGCCTTCCCCACATGGACTCATCTAAAGTGTTTCTCTCGTCCGGCTCGTGCAGCAGAGGGATAATGCAGTGACAACCCACATCCAACCCCATGGTGGGTTAAAGAGGAAGGAAACGGTGCCACCCTTATGAAATTCATCATGGAATATGGCCATCAATTCACGGCAAGATTGCACCTTCTTCCAGTGCTCATACTGGCCGAGTGCTAAGCACCCAGCACAGAGCGTTTTGTGGACAATTGCCTGGCTGTTGAGAAACCGGCTGTGTTAAACTTTCGAGGGAAATTTACCTCTTAAAACCTTGAAGCCTTAAATGGACTTTGTAAACCTAATGTGGTGCTTCTTTCTCGACTGCAGAGGCAAAGGAGACATTCAGCATGGATTATATTATGTTTGATGGTGACGACTACCATGCACTTGTTATCAGAAAAAAGGGAAGCTAATACATAAATTATTTTTCCGATTTTCCTCTCTTTGATCTTTGGCCTCGTTCATGGCCAGAATGATTGATTCTTGATCCAGAGCGAAGGCTTCTGGAGAGAGTATTAGCAAAATGAAAATGAAATAGAATAAGAGCAGAAGCAATCAAAACAATAGTTAAGGTAAATGAAGAAGAATCTGGATGGTAATGACTCCAAGTATCTACGTGTCTGGTAGCCGTCTCTTAGCAACAGTGGTGTTGTCGGCGTTGAAACCCTTGGCAGATTGGAAGCATTATTCACCAGGGCTTAATTAGAGGGGTAAAGATTAGGCCAGGTTGTCTTTAATTGAGTGGTGTGTGTGTGTGTGTGTGTTTTTCAGTGTGTGATGACATACACAAACCTGGGTATTAGATAGTTTGCAGTAAGAAAGGTGTGTGTGGGTGTTTGTGACTGTTCTTTTAAAGCAGTGTCATTGCTTTGAATGACACGCTCACTGTACCGCTGGCTTTTCATGCTCAAACTGACCTTGTTTTTCTTATCTGAATTGAGGACACAGCAGTCATTTCAAGTTCACTTCAAATTTTGGATTGTTAGCTTGTGATACTTAACCTTCAAGGCTTCAAAAAAAAGGTGGATAGTTCCTTCATGAAATCATTTAAGCCATTTACAGGCCTCTTTCAAGAGCCACTAAGTGGGCACCTCGGAAATCCAACATGTCTGAAATACCCTTCATGTACGAAGAACGGTTTTCTTTTTTTTTTACATTCAGGTGTCGGTGAGGAACCATAATGCTCTAACTTCACACAAGCGTGAGCTCTTTTCTTTAAAAGCCTGGAGGAAAATATGCAAAGGCAAGGACAACAATGATTTCCTGTATCTGTGCCAGCTGACTGTTCTGGGTTGACCTGTATTTTTCTTTTGAAGATCCTCTCTGACCATTAAATAAACTCCTAAAAACGCAATCTCTGTTCATTGAAATCACATCAAAAGGTTATTATTTCCATTAATAAAAATACGTTCATGCTTTAAAATGGTTGATATGTAACGATCAACCTTTGCCTCATTTTGTATGTGCAGATCTATAAATATGCCCCTCAGCTTCCTGCCTGCAGCAGGAGCACTTATCAACCACACAAACCTCTGCTTGTGAACGGTAATAGATAACGAGCCTTTGGCTTGACTACATTATCAAACAGCGAATTATGTGTTGCTAGTCTTAAATGAACCTTGTTTTCGATCGCCAGCTCTGGCTGGGGGCGGCAGTAGCTCAGTCCATAGGGACTTGGGTTGGGAACTGGAGGGTCACCTGCTCAAGTCCGTGTCCGGACCGAATATGGACTGGCAGCTGGAGAGGTGCCTGCTCTTGCAAAGTGCAGCTTCTTCTCTGTTACCCCTTGTTTCACCATAGTGTTATGGGATTAGGTTTGTGATGTAACAAACCCTGACTGTCTAAATCTGTCTTTTTACACTGCAGTGCAAGTTGTAAAGGCTCAGCCATGGTGTTGACTCCTTTTTTGATCATGGTATGTCTTCTAGCATGGATAAAAAGCGCCATATGGACTGGTTTACAATGTTTAGAATTTGATTTTCACTGGAGGCGGGCTTTAAGGGAAGTGAATAGACCTTCTCACCCAAACTGGGATCATGCCGAATGGGGAGTGTGGGATAATTGGGTCTCTCCAGAGGCTAATATAAATGATTCAGAAATGTTACCCAGACAGGAAAGTCTCCAGGTGTCATGCAAAGGTACCTTCATGGTGATTTAAGTGATTAAAATATGCATGCAGAATGTTAGCTGCACTTGTGGAGGATTAGAAACACATTCTTTATTTTAAGGAAGTTTAACCAATCAGAGGGCCTAATTTAACCCTTTGCTGGAATTTAATTCAGTTCAATTTTATTCATAAAGCCTAACATCATGAATCACAATTTGCCCCACAGGGCTTTTTAGCATACGGCATCCCTCTGTCCTTAGGACCCTCACAGCGGATAAGGAAAAGCTCCCCCAAAAAAAGGGGGAAAAAATGTTAAAATCCTCAGGAAGAGCAACTGAGGAGGGATCCCTCTTCCAGGACAGACAGACGTGCAATAGATGTCGTACAGAGCAGATCAACATAATCGTAAATTTCATTCATATGTGTATAATGACAGTAGAAGTATGATAATAATAACAGCAGTAGTAGGAGGCAACAGGCAGGACTACGGCACCAGTACAATCGCGTCACACGATGCAAGGAATAGCCGCATTTTGAGGTGACCTGCTGGACAGTGGAGCACAAAGGTTCCCGAGAAGAAGCCGAGTTAGTGACATGGATGTTAGCAGATGAAAGAGAACCAGAAGGAAAGTCTTAAGTTGACTTTATAAATGTGGAATATGAAGTATATGAATGCTGGAAGGACCAAATGACACCGAGAAGTATTGGTGAATTACATTCATATAATATGAATCTATCAGGTTTGTACAGTTCTATGGTCAGATACCTCACTTGGTTTAAGGAGAAACTCTATTTTGATCTTTAGACTTTGCAACAGTTTCCATAAATGACATCACTGTTGCCCCATCCACCTTATTTGCAGGTGCCATGTCGGTCAAGCTTTCCTTGCATGGCACATTGGCAGTTTACTATGAGTAACCATGGCACATTTACTATGAGTCACCTCTTGAATTTTGAAACAATTGATCGGGATAAACTAAAGCAGGCTTCTCATTTCTGTCTGACAACTCTCAGTTTTGTCAGCTAAAACAAGGATTATAGCTGGACAGCTAATTAATGCTAACTCCATAAGTTGGCTGAAAAAGGGCTGACTTTTTAATGTTCCCAGCTGATTCATTTCAAAAAGAGAACCCTGTAGTCGGGTCTTAAATATGCAATTCTTGGCTGCACCGAATCAATTATTTATCGATCAATCATTTATTAATGACCCACGACCAAGGTCGGAGGAATTTGCTTTCAGTCCAGCATGCTCAACAAAACATTGACACATATAAACATCATGTTAAACACATGACGAAGACAACATGATGTAATGCTGAGGGACTGGGGATGAAGCTACATTTCCAGCAATAAGTCAGCACCATCATGTGATGATACATGGAGAAGACATTGAAATTAGAAAGCAGTGTAAAATGTCAGTTAAATTGTATTTCATGCATGCTTTCATGGCTGCTTGGTAGAGAAAGCACATATTTGGAAAGCAGCACAGAGGATTTATGATTTATTTTTCACCTACATACATAAAAGACAAAAGGCTTTAGTAAAGAACCATGTCCCAGCACTAACATCATAAGGTCAGATACTATTTTTACAGAATAAGTGTAGAAGTAACATTTCATGATTTCACACATAAACAAAAGCTTTTGCATTATTTAGAATATTTTCTTGACATTTGACTCATCTATGTTAGCCCCTTTTTCACAGGTGGACGGTAACTGTAAAACACAAGCTGGTTTCCCTTTAAGACGAAAAGTACGAGGAAAGTAGCACCCTGGCATTTCAGCCATGTTAGCTCAATATGCTTCGCCTCGACCTTTCCCTGTTCTATAAAAAAGAGGCGACAAGAAGCTCCCAGGGCCACGTTTACACTCAGCAAAACTCTCTTTCTCTGGCTCTATCTATACCACTGTTTCTGTCTCACCCACCCAGAGAGAAGATGACTACATATTTAATGTGGCATGGAGTTGCCCCCTCCACACTATAATTATAGAGACAGAGGAATATGGAGCTGACCTATAGCAAGTTCTGATTAAAGCCAAGATATCAGAACACATAGTTGCCGTGATATGAGCTTTACTTCCGTTGTGCACACTTTTTTGCTCGTCTCTCCTTCGTGTCTAACACACAGTTAGAAATATGTGGTGAATGTGCGTGTATGAGCGCATGAGAAGAATATTTTCAGTGGGTGTTTCTATCAGAGCGGGAGGGAGAGGCGGCAACAAAAAGAGCACAGAGCGACAGGTGGGCTGATTGTCTACATGTCTGTTGCCTGTAAAGGTTACATTTTTCAGCTTCATACTTTCAAAGGAATTGCAGTCATTATTACTGCCTGAGTGGCCTTAGCGTCTCCTCTAAAAAAAAGTTTCCATCTCTGCACATATCCACAGTTGATTGGCAGGTTGAGTTGTTTGGGATCGTGAGAGGACAGGAGAAAATGTGAACACAATAAGAGACAGACAGTGATTTGCCATTATACATACACATGTGTGATAAAAGCTGTAGATTAAGCCTTAGTTCATCACCTTGAAAGACTCACCCAGATTGGAAACCCCTCAAGCATCGCCTGCTTCAAATAAACTTACATAGCAGAAAGACGGAGACGTGGCGCTCACTGAAATATAAAATAGAGGAAATGGAGAAACTAAAAGCACCTTTAAGAGATTGTTCCTTTATTATTCAAATCCCCAACAGGTAAAAGAGACAGAGCTAGGAAGTGTCACAAATTCTGATCAGACGTGATCAAAGTGCATTATACACCACAGCAGCTAAATGCAGTCTCATTCCTTGGCACTTCTGGGTCAGGGAGCATTTTACTGTAGATTTGTGTGTGTGAGAAAGAGAGAGAGGGAGGGTAAGAGGGAAAGAGAGGCGTAACATAAGGAGAGGGTTGGCAAGAGTTCTGCGACTCATTAACAAGTGTGCTCGCACTTGCGCGCAGCCACCCATCTCTGCATTCTTGTCCACTTGTGTATCTCATCTTGCCTGAGTGCCAGTTTCTTTTTCTTTATTATGAAAGCCTTTCAGACACCTGAGCTTCCGCTGCTTCGATTCAGCTTCTTGATTGGCCCCAGATGTCCGTATGGAAATGATGTCAAACCGTGAGTGCACTAGGAGCCCATTTCTCGCAATTTCTCAGCCCGCTCTAACTCAGCTGCTCACTGCCAGGAAACGGGCACAAGGACAGACCACAACAAACAAGCCGGCGGGAGAAAAACAAGCAGAGAAAATGAAGGCAGGGACAAAGGATTCTTGGCTCGGTGAAGACCTTGCTGTATCATTGAGCCACATTAGGGACAAACAAGGTAGCTGTGAAATAATACGGCGACAGGTTGAGGCGAAGTTTGGTCAGGACAAAAATCTGAGAGCGTGCACTGCTGGGTTTCTTTACAGCAAGTGCTCTTTCATTAGAGTTGATTTAACACTCGATAGACCCTTTTTGGGCTGACGTCACAATGATGTCATTTCATTAGCTAGAGGCAAAACACCACTCTCCACCACAGGACTTTAGCTACATAGGAGTCCTAAAATGTTGTCTCGCTGTGTTATTGGGAGCCAGAATAGAAAAAATCGTGGATCAAAACTTAAATTTCATCACATACCAGCCTCCACTGCCCCTCAACAAAGACAACGATGGTTAAATGCGATAACGTCGAAAGGACTGGACGGAGGACTGTGTATTAAGTGTTATCATGTGTCATCAGAAACCAGGGGAGGTATTAAGAGGAATTCTTGGATTTCTCTGTACCTTAAGTATCATCCTCCTTTGTAAGATTGGCTTCCTGTGACATCATCCATCCACTGAGTGAGAGCATACAGGTCGGCCAGTCTGGTCCTGTTGGTCAGTGTTTACTTATTCAAGTAACACTGGCGGTCCAGAGAGTGAGTGACCTGACATGGTGCGTTCCTACATTCAGTGTGATGCTCAGTGCAGTGCATCCAGACAGAATTTTACGAATGGTCCGATTTGTATTTCTTAATGCAACAGTCGCATCATCTTCCTCAATTGTCTACAACAAGCCAACAGAACTTGATAGTGAGCGCTAGCTAATGTCTTGTTTTGCCTCCAGCTAAGCCCCGCCCACCGAAAAATGTCATACTGTTTGCTATCTGTAAAAGGGTCTCCATCTGAGAAAGAACGGACACTTGTACATGTGCTGTGTAAGGAAAGCTGAATTACACACAGGTATTACAATTTATTTCTCATTCATTGGATTTTTAAACCAACTCAATCAGGGCTGCTGTGAATTCACTCTGAGAAAAGGAATACTTGCGTAAATGATGCGTTAAAGTCACAATGTGATGGCCAATGATTGATTACAGCTGACACAGTGAGGATTTAGGTTGATTCATGCAGGGTTTGTGACTGATAGGTTAATAACAGGACAAATACCACTGCCTCATTATGGTCGGATAATAATAGACAGATATTGACCCCACAAATCACAGAGAAATCTCCCATCATTCACTCGCAGAATAGACAACAGAGAAACAACAAAGCACTTGCACACGGATAGATGCTATCACAGTCACAAAACACAATCTGCACAACATTCTCTCCAAGACGAATGGGTTTTGAAAGATAAAATGGTATCTTAGCAGCCTTGTGTCTACTTTCAAGGGCATTTGGGTCAAATCCAAATTTTGTCTGTGGGCTGTTTGTGTTGCTGAGATGTTGACTGCAGAGTTCAGCTTGAGCCTTAATTTTCTTTGTGGCATTTAACATTATAATACCGATGTGACATTTGCTTGACCCTTCTAAAGAAGTTATCATACATCATAATATTTTATGAAGACGTGATGTGCTGATCTTCTGCTCCTGAAATTTTATTGTGGCAACAAGAGCACGCAGTCCGTGCCTCAGTTCTTTTGCATGTTGCGTAAGTGCTTGCCGTTGATGCTATGGGTCACTTGTTGTGCTGAAGTGTCTTGTTGCCAGACTATAAAAATAAAAAAGTTTGACTTTAAAATATGATTTAATACATAATACCTGCAAGTTATGAGTGTAGAAATTCTCCATTGTAGGAAAAACTCGAGTAAGGTGAATTATTGTCAGTTGTGAAATGCGTTAAAATATTAAAGGAAACTTGCCATACGTTGTACTAAATTATACTACTTGAGTGAGAATGGTGTACTTTCCACCGATCCATATTGCTTATAACAATGATCTGCAAATGGCAGCTTGAGGGCCACATCTGGCATGCCAAAGCTTTTTCATCCTGCCCTCACAAAGTGAATTCATTCAGAAAATCTGAAGAGGAAAAAATGCATTATAGGATATAGGATATCTTGTATGTTTTCTTATATTAAAGCAACCCTTAAAACAATTGATGGACATAATTTTATGAGGATTGATTTACTAACTTCAAATATTGGTAATCTTTCCAGAAAAATATCAAAATAACAAGTTTAGATTAAGACACGTTAAGTTGTCAGTAAGGTCATGAAACATTGCGTGCAGTGATTCAACTTCTACCTTCTCTCTCTCCGTGTCTGTCACTCTGTCTCTCACACACACATGCACAAACAAATACATGCCATAGCGCTCAGTCGTGGTCTCTGTCCTTGTCTGTCCTCAGCGCTCACAATTGTGCTGCTATAATGCATGAAGTTTGTAGGGTCGGGTGGTTGTTGTTTAACCCATGTTTTGCGAGATGGGCAATGTGGATTTGATAAATGAAGCTAAAACAATTTCCATCGCTTGGGTCTCATCTTCATGTAAGAATGGGGACAAACTCACAGCTCAGACCCCAAAATCAGGTGATTCTATTGAAGCAGCCTACATTAACAGTCATTCTACTATTTTTGAGCAACTGACCGAAACAAGTGGGCTTCAAACTGAGAATGTTGGAACACTGTTGGCAGCTGTAGAGGAACAACTCAAAGTTTTTCTCTTAAGTAAAATTATTAATAGCACACAGCAAAAGTTAAAGTCAAAGTGCTGCATTCAGGACTGGTTTTATCAGCAATTATGTATTTCAGTTTATTTGATGTGTCTTCAAGGTTAAACTTTTTTTAGGCTGGATAGTTAACATCATATTTTAATTGATATATTTTGTAGTGCTGCACGATTAATCTAATCACAGTCGCAATCGTGATGTCAGGCTGTGCGATTACATAACCGCATAAAAAGCTGCGATTTAATGTGAATAAATGTTAACGTGTGTGCCTGTGAACAAGCACCAGATTTCAACAACTTGGGAGTGAGACCGTTTTTATTAAGTAGTACAGTATTTTTCTGTGAAGTACAAGCATACAGTTGTTGCAGGGGGGGGGTTGTTAGTGATTTTGGGGTACAATGAGTTAGAATAGTAACAGAATTAATTAATTTTCATATCTGAACATCATAACAGTCTCACTCTAACTAATCTAGCAGGTGGTGTTGAAATGCAATAAACTTGTTTTAATTCCTTTTTTTCTGGGGGAGGACATTTTAAAACATGTCAGGTTGGTATGTAAGTCCGGCCCCCACAGTGTCTTCTTAGAGAAATACTGGTCCTTGGACAAATCTAGTCGATGACCCCTGGCTTAGAACACTGTTTTTAAAGCAATGAATTACCTTTGGTGCCTGTAATATGTCATATTACTTCTGCCTTTTTCTTCTCTGCACACACCTCAGTGTTATTCTAAATCACCTGAGTGGGTCTGAAATTGTGGCGGTATTCACAAAAGACAGCCCTGTGGTGCAGTGGTTCAACCAGTGGGAAAAGAGTCATTATGAGTTGCTGTATTTTCCATCATGTTTGTGTGTGTACATAAAGCCTGGTTTTAAGATCTCATGCACACTACACTATTGCTGTGTGTAAGCCTTTGGAAAATGTGTGTGTGGTGTGTATAACTGTAATGTATGAGACCCACAACAGTAAGCATCCTGCTGCCTTCTTAAAGCAGACATGTTAAATTACCCTGTCACCCCGAAAGTGTACTATTATGTCACAAAACATGTTATAAAGGTAGCGCAGCACCCCAGACAGTGCTTGTCCCACTGCCACCTCAAAGAAGCTCATTTTGTCTGACTCACGCTGCAGACTGACGGCGGGGAAAGGTATTAGTCTGTGATGGCTCGATCAAACTTTTTGTTGTTGCTTTCCTTTTCCATCAGACAGCAATTCACCAGTCAATCTATCAGCCAGCCAGGAAGTGTCACTTACTGAGCCAAAAACTCCCCCTTTTTCTCCACAGACCTGACACGGGAGTCCGTTGTGATTTGTATGAATGTGCATGTGTGTGTGTGTGTGTGTGTGTGTGTGTGTGTGTAAGCATGGTCTTTTTTCTCCCACCTCATCAAAACCAGACCTCAAACACGTCTCCTGGTGTGAATCGTTTTTCTGTGGTATTTCTGTGTGATCTCATTAGACCAGAACAACAACGATCTGCCAGGACAAAAGAACAAAGTGCAGCAGAGGTGAACAACAACAACAACACCAGTTCCCAGCAACAGCATTGTCACCTCCTATGGGCACGTTCTAAAGGTTGAAAATGATGAAAAGCAAAGTAACACCCCCGGGCCAGCCTCTGAACACTGCCTAGAGGCTCCCAGAGTACTGCACTCTCAGCAAGTCAACTAGAGTACAGAACACTGCGGCCTTCTGCTTCAAAACAGGCAGGATTTGAAGAGTTGTGCTGCACAGTGAGGGGCGCGGCGGGGAAATACAGTGACACTGATTTCTATAAAAAGAATTAACTGAACAAAATACTTACATGAAGTATGAAATAGTTTAATAATTCAGGTAGATTTATAACACAGAGTTGTCGATGTTTATGTTTGACAAGCAGTGGTGCTTCGGTACAGTTGTGAGTAATGGAGTAAAAAGATACAGCTAATTAAAAATGATTAGCTGTGATGGGTTGATTAGTTCGCCTATAAACTACTGATATTGACCTTTGCTACAGCTAACGGTTATTTTAGGTCGGTTTTGTTGAGATCAAGTAGCCAACAGTTAAATGGAGACTGTTTGAATATAGAAATCTATTCTTGTGTCTTCAATTGAAATTTATTTTGAAATTCAGTCTGTACTTTCAGTCAAGACTCTCCAGATAGAATATAAGATTTGGTTGCCACTTGTACTATATGAAGCTGTCTAGAACAGGGGTTCCTTACTTGGGGTATAGGACCCCTGTAAGCAACCCGGTCTCACTCCAAAGTTGTCGAAATTCGGCACTTGGGCAATGACTAGCAGTGTCAAATCCGTCGTTTAATGTCGGCATGATACGCGGCTGGTAAACACCAACTTTAACCCGGGAGAGTGGTGTTCCTGTCCCGTAAGATTGGGAAGCCAAACCCTGTTCTTTTTTTTCCTAAACCTAACCAAGTGCATTTGTTGTTGAAGGGGGTAAAAAAAGTCAATTCGTGGTGTCGTACTGACGTAGTGCGTTTATTTTGAAAGAGAAAACCCCCCTGTGAAAACCAAAGTGTATTTTGAAAGAAGACAATGTGTGTAACAAGCAGAACTTGAGAACGTCAACAGCTAACGCACGGGGTACCATGCACGTCGTATCTGGACGTAGAAAGTCCATGACCAAATGTCATGTGTGATGAGGTCAATTAAAAAAAATTCATTTTATAAAAATTAAAAGCTCCACCTTGAACACACATTAAATAAATTGAAATACATAATTGCTGAGTGCCGGACTAGCATATTGCATGTGGATGTGGAAAGTCCATGACCAAACATCGATATGTGACGAGGTCGGAGTGAGAATGTGTTGCTGTAAGGGGTTGGAGCATGAATTCAAGGGGTCCTAAGAAAAAACGTATCTATTCCACAAAGATTTATTTTTATTTTTCAAACTTTGCTCCTGTTTTTGCTTCTTTTCTTTGGCACAGGCATATTTTTACCTCAATTATTCAAATGAAACTCACAGTTCATGGACACTAGTGCACTGCCCTTTCAAACCAGTTGCTTGCTACAATTGCAAACCGATTGCATGGCTTGTTTTTTTACTCCTCGCAGCTTTCTCAAGAACAGCTCATACAAACAAAAGTTTTGAGTACTTCTTCTGCCAATACCAGCATTCCCAGTCAGAGAAAGGGTGAAAAGTTTGCCTGAGGCCCCCAGAAAATCTGCCCCTGAAAAACACACTGGGAGCAGCTACATGCGGTCAGACACTGGTGAAACACACTCAGTGGAGATATTCATTTCAAATACAGGCATATTAGTCACTTGCTTTGACATAACCACTGTGGTTATTAAGTAGAGCTTGCATTTAATTGGTGGCAGTATTTTGCAGAGATAATTAGTGTTTTAAGTTAGTATGGCTAACTTGCACTGGCAGAGTGGCGCTGTCCCAGTAGGCTGTCACTGACTCCAGGGAAGCTGTAATGTTTGATTTTGCTAAGTAGAACACGCTCCTGGATCAACATCCCCCATTACATTCCTGGACTAACACTGCAGTCAACCAATCACAGCCCTCTGACATCGTCATTGAGCTGCTCCTGTGCTTCTTTCAAAATCCCTTTGTGCTTCTTCAGAGCTAAGCTAGTTTTTCAAATAAAAGTGAATACAATGGGCTCTGTGCACCAGCTCCACTACTTCCTGAAAGGAAGTAGGCATGACTATTTCCTGTCCTATACTACAGAGTGCCGAAGTCACGCCCCTTCCGGTAGAGCTCATGGGAACCTTAGATCGGAAAAAATATGAATGGCAGTGAATGAGGAGAGAAATATTTTCTTTTGGTCTCGTTTGAGTTGTGACACGAAATCTTATTATAACGTTAGCCTATTGGCCATGTTTACTTGTTAGCATAGCCAACCTACTTAGCAAGCTAACTTGTTAACCTTGCAGTAGCTTATAAGGTCTTTGTTCAATGTTACTGAGGATTTATTTCAATTGTACTAACTTTGATTTGTAAAACTAGCTTAGCTCTGAAGAAGCACGTAAGAATTTTGACAGAGGCACAGGAACAACACACTTACGATGTCAGAGGGCTGTGATAGACTGATTGTAATGTTGATCCAGGAGCATGTCCTACTAGGCAGAATCACTTTGTGTGTTGCTTCATATTAAGGGGTCACAAGCAATAAAAGTCTGAACACCTGCTGCAGGGTGTAGAGCACAACTTAAAGTTGCGGTTTTTAATGTTAAAAACAGGCATATCAGTAATCACAGGAAAGTCTGGGGCTATCATGGCAATTTCAGGGAAATCAGAAAGGTTATTGGACACTTCTCAAACTAGAGTAATGTATTTTTCATCATTTGGCAGTAAGAAATAACTCTCCCCTCTTTACTCTGTAATATTGATGCAAACCAATTAGGCAGTGATGTTCGATTATTAATAGCTGATGCATGCTAACACATTCAGCTGATCTAGAGTCATGGATTTGCATAAATGCAAATTTAATACATACAAATTATATAAAAGCTGTCACGCCTGAACTTTTAATGAAAAATTAAAGATATCCAACACTTCACACACGTCAGGACAGGAAATCAGTTTCCAATCTCATGACAGGTCAGATACACCTGAAACATCCTCAACAGCAGCGTTAACGCTTTGTCTCTTCTAGTCTCGTATCTCAGTCTCTCTCCTCTGGCAGCAGGATTGCAATGTTTTGGGCCTTGATGAAGGCTTTGGTTGCTGCGACGACAGAGTAATTAAAGGGATTGATTGCAGCATGGGGAGAAGCATTGCAATGTGTGTACAATACGCATTCCTTGACTCACACACGCACAAAGTTTTTCAGAGAGATACATCACTGACACTCTGTTTCGCAGACATCTGAAATCACAGTGTGAAATGTACAGTCAGTCCAACATAACCCTGGTATGCAACGAGAAGCATGAATTAGCACCATGTGGTAGAATAACACGGTGTCAGGGGGTCATGTTTATGTGACGAGGTTTCTCACAGTATATTGTGTAATGAACATAGCGCTGTTTATGCAGTGACAATAAATGTTGGAAAATAGACACATTTTAGCTTTTAAAAAGTAAAAAAACACCATTTGGACATTGGCACTTTCACAGTTGCCTTTAGTGTGTATCACGGAAAGTAAGACTTATCACGGAAAGTAAGACTTATCGAGCGTTGTGTGGGATGATGATATTATTGATGACGCTGGTACCCTTCACTGAGTCTTTGACATAATGAAATTGCACCACTCGAACAAGCCACTCTAAATTGCCTCTCGGTGTGATACTGGAAAACATAACCATATATTCAGTGTTTAAAGCAGGGTTATTCAGTCACAAATTCAACTGGGTCAGATTTTAAAATCAGAAAATGTCGATGGGGCAGACATTTTCAGCAGCGAGCGACCTATTGAACACTTTTTTCAGCTTGTTAGTTCGCTCCAAATTCATGGATGAATGCCAACACCGGAGATATCACTGTTTGATATATTTCAGTCTCATGGAGGAGTATTTTTATGTAAACTTAAGGTATTAAGATTGTTTAAGCTGTCTGCTTTTAGCTAACAGTAATGTTAACACTTAACCATTAGCTAGTTAACAAAGGTTAGTTGACTTAACTTACTATATATTCGTCACCGGCGCACAATGCATCTTGGGATAGGCTGGGCCACGAAGGATCCATCCATTGCATCCTTCAAATTCTGGGAAAGAACATTGCGTTTTTCGGCCGCATTTGAAGGAGCCTTCGAAATGGGACAGCCTTGGTCGCGCCGATGTGATGCAATCAGTCTTCAAATGCAGCCTTCGAAGGCGGCAGCCCCTGAATTGAGACACAGCTGCTCTCTTCCTGCCAACTTAGTGTTGGAGATATCGGCCGTTTAGATGCCTGCCTTCTCTCGAATATAATGGTACTAGATGACACTTGACTTATGGAGCAAAGGGCCAAAAAATAACACAAAACTCAACAGCTCTTTCCAGAAATCATGACCTGGATACTCAAGATAATCCACAGACCTTGTTGTGAGCGGTTTCATATACAGTAGAAACTATTTTCTGTCTACTGAACTCCACCTGCCAACTGTATCACCGTGCGCAAGGAATACAGCAAGATGATGTAACTTTTGAAAGAAATTCCACATTCTTCCTCTCAGAAATTAAAATTATGAAGAGGATTATTAGCAATAACATACATGCTTGCTCTGTTTAATACACTCAGCAGTTCTGGTGCCACAGTCTTACTTCTTCTGGAGTAACCAGGGGCTTCCGATGGCTAAAGTTACCTGATTTTAGCAAATTTTAGATGTGTCAGTTAGTTTTCTTACTGTCTCAATGCTCTTAACATAATGACTGGATGTGGGGACCGCAGGGCTTTGTCCAAACCTGGTTATTAGTCTCGGTCCACAATGCAGTCGGCCTTAAATGACTTTAGTAGAGAGAAAACTGCAACACTGGCCTTAGACTAACCTTCTGTTTCTACTGAGAAGTTTGAAGAATAGCTTTGCTTAAGCAACACACCTGTTAACTCCAGCTTTTTATCGACATTAATGTGCACTTGACACTGAAACAGGGGCCTATTCCCACGTTAACAAGCTCACAGTTCTTCTGTTTTTATGTAGCTGTTGCTCAGATGTGTCTTTGACTCTTTCTGCCCCTTTAGTCAGTCTGGCTGATACATTCATACACCCTTTTGTTCTCCACATAGAAAAATATGTCTCTTTTTTTTGCAAACCCTTCATACAAAATAACATTTATTTGTAAAGAGGACTTTCTACAACCATAAAGCACAGAGCACCTTTCAAAAATAGAGTAGACCTCTTAGCCATCCGACCGTATCCAGTCAAGCTTTTGTGGCGAGAGATTCCAAACTTTTGAACGGCAGTGTGCATGTAGGTGTAAATGAGTGAAATGAAACATGAGTGATGTTACCAAGAGCGAAAATTGGAGACCATGGAGTAAAACCTGTAAAATGTGCTTCGGAGCACTTCACATTTTACAAAAAAAATGGGAGAAAAATGTTCTTCCCTGTAAGTGATGGAGAAGTGGCTGCCTGATAAATAGGATATGATCCAGTCTCAGATGTTAGTCGTTTTTTCCAGCTCTGGTTATAAAGCATTCAGAGGGAATATCTTGGCTGATAGTTTTGAAAGGTTGCAGAGAGGTGAAGTAGAACCAGATGATGCACAGGCCATTTTCCACAGCATTGAGAAGGTTATTTGTGGCCTTGATTGGAGCTTTCTGTGCACTGTGACCTGAGAGTGCTGGGTGAGGAGTGGTCATTACTGCTGCAGCTAGAATTGATCTCCTGTATAATAAACAACTGTCTTTTAACACTTGAGTTGGTTGATAAAGCCTGTAATTGTAATGCACTGAAAATGAGATCAGGGTTTTTTTGGATGGTAAAAACTGGGCAAAAATTGTCTGGTTGATTGTCTGGAGGATGATTGGGAAGAAGAAAACAATCTTATTCAGAGAGGGTTTGCCCTGCAGATTTTCTGCTGGCTGGATTCATTTCTTTCTGAGAGGTGTTTAACTGCACTTTAGAGGAAAGAGATGTGCGTTAATTAAATAAACAATCATGGTGTTTTTAAACATCTTAAATGGTGAAAAATCACCTTTCACATTTGACACCGTCGTTCACATGTAGCATAAATATGGTCTTAAAAGTTGACAACAGAAAAGTCTGGGGCGTCACCTTTGCAAATCTTGTGTGTGATGTGAAAAATAACTTAAATGAAAACATCTCTGAAAGGGAAGTGGCGGTTTGTGACTGATTTCATTTTGATCTCCATTGTTTCATGATTTTATTTTATTTTTTCTGATCGAAATTCTCACTGGGATATATTTGAATATGGGCAAGTACCTGAAAATAAAATGTCAATAAAAGTAGACTTGCACCGATTTGTCAGCAGTGCTTGGAATCGGGCCGGTTTTCACGTGATCGGCCATGACCTGCGACCGGCCGTTCAGTCTGAAATATGCCAATTTAAAACGCTGATCAGATTTCCGCCGCGCCGCATGATTGACATCATGTAACATCAGCAGCGTGCACACACGCACATGTGCAAAGTTGTTGATTGTTAAACTTGTGTTAAACTTAACTGTTGAGCTCTCACTGCTGCACTGTGCTGCTTGAAACATTTGTAAATATGAGTCATGCAATTTGATATTGAATTCATGAAGAAAAACTTTGTTTTTCTCTCCTGCCTCCACAGAAAACAGTGAACATAAATCTAGTGATTGACTGGCAGCTGTGTTTGACAGAAGTTAAACTATACCAAAACATCCATTTATAAACTCTCACACAAATCGTGCAGTATAATCCAAGTCTTATTTATCCAGTCCTACACTTAGTATTTCCCAAAAACATGCATTTTCACTTCAACCTTACCGTTTTAAACTGCACTGAAAGAGAAACATACCTATGCTCCCTACAATGTCAGTCTCCAATACTAAGAGTTTTTAGTGAAAATGCCATCGTCCATCCGTTGTTTCCATTCTTTCTGAGCAGTTAACCTACAACTGAGGTTATTTTATTTGTAAAGTGTGAGCTTATTTGTGATGTCATCATTTCTCTGATGTTTTATGTATTCCACGCATCACTGTTAATTATGGAAAAAATAATTTCACTGCAGAACACCAGCCATTTTATAATCAGGCGGCCAGCACTTACTTGGGTAAGGTTTAGATTGTATTTCGGGATGGTAGGACAAAAAAAAAAAAGTTAAGAGCCCTGGTCCCGTGTTATAAACCCTTTGTTATGAACCCTTTCCTTTACAGTGGTACACTGTCACCCCTCCGTAAGGGCCCAAACTCACTCTCAACTGGGCTGTGGCATGTTTATTTCATCTTGAACCTGTTTTTCAGTTGAGGTATATTTATAAGCTAAAGAAAATCAGCTGTAAAAAAAGGCACCTTTTTTTATAGGTTCGATAAATACAAGCCTTTTCCAAATTCACAGAGTAATGGTGTTGGATAATCATGATCTCAATATCAGCATAAATAAGTGCGATTATTATTTTTGTCATGACTGAGCAGATCTAAATCTCTGTAATTTCAGTGCTGTCATGTTCTTAACTATTCATCTCATGGAAACGGTGGGGAATCTCTACTGAGCAAAGCTTTTGGTACATTAACCTCATAGCTCCAGTGTGATTTGACAGTCAAAATGATAAGAGCATAAAAATAAACCATCAAAGAGGTGTCACTGTCCAAATAATATTACAGATCAGTGAACACCGCAACGCATTAGCCAGCGTCACTGTCAACGAAGCCTAGCAAACACCTCATCTTTTGAAGGTGGGAAGTGAAGTGACAGTGAACATGCAACATAAACCATTCAGCGTGTCAGTAAATACCAAGAGGAATATTATCAAAGACATTAAGCATCATTTATATATCAAGATGCCTCAAATCTCGGCCCTGAGAGAGCCGTGGTGTTTTCTCAACACTGAAATGCCAAGAGCCGAAGACAACTGTGATGTAGCCATGTCTCATTTCTGTCACGAGGAAGACAAAGCTAAAAGATCAGATGTAAATAAGTTCTATAGCAGAAACATGCTTCAACACTGACTGTTCTTCTACCTCTATTGTCAAGACGTGACGAAAACGCAATTCCCAGCTCCCTGCGCCATTAACCTCATCAGTGACTGCTGAAATGTCAGAAGCAATTGAATGACAATGAAGAGGGTTTTTTCTTTGCTTCGTATTTTCCATAAACTGCTGTTCTTTCATGTAAGACAAGGTTGGAACGGTGAACATTTCACTCAGATGCCCTTTGATACCGCACTAATGAGATCCTTTAATAAATCACTTTTCTCTTTTCTCTTCTGTATCTGACATCTTTTTTTTTTTTGTGAGTATCTTTTTTTTCTTGACATTGCTCTTTATTAAAACAACATTTAGTAATTTTTGAGCGCCAGGGTGCAGCAAGCCTTGATTATGCTATGTGGTACTTATGGATAATGTATTACTTACTTAATTAAATTTAATTTGCAAATAAATGCAAACCCTTTACTGCCAGTAAAAATAATCCAGGTTGTGCTTCTACAGTCTTCAGTTCTGTTAGTGAATCCTTGAGACTGGCCTCCAAAGAAAAATGACAGCATCACTTGTTTCAGCAGTTTGCCAAAAAATGACATATGTTTATGTTCAAGTGATAATATCCTCGAGTTGCCAGAAGAATTATGACTCTCATCCGTTTTGAGCAAAGAAAGAAGGAATGTGACATTATTATAGAGCTACGAATGGAGGAGATTGGGGAGGATGGATCACTCATCAAATCATTGGCCTTAACATGGGAGACCGCTAGTCATTTCTTATTTCCTATTGACAGTCAGTGTTGGTTTCTCATTCACCACGACAC
Source organism: Epinephelus cyanopodus (assembly GCA_026686955.1). Lineage (NCBI taxonomy): Eukaryota > Metazoa > Chordata > Actinopteri > Perciformes > Serranidae > Epinephelus > Epinephelus cyanopodus. The sequence continues at coordinate 29,163,368 of CM048931.1, forward strand.
TGCCCCTAACCATAATCAAATGGTTATTATTGGAAACCATTATTGTGACCAAGTTTTGGAGAAATTTTGTCTGACGGCACTAAATGAAAAGTCAAGGGACCAAGAGTTTACTAAGGCTACACTCACACTAATATGTTTTTGTTTTAAAACGTATCACCATTGCTCAGTTTGCGCCTTGCATCCAAGTTACTTAAGTGTTTTGGATCCCCTAACAGAAACCATAGTTTGAAGTCTCCAGGCATGTGTTTGACTGTCAATGACGAAAAACCCTCAACACCTAACCTAACCCTTAACACTTATCAGGGTTGATTATGGATACTTCTTTCCCATTGCTATTGCTTCCTCAGTGATGGATAACAATCCTGGCCAGTACGGCTTTAATATGTCGCTGTATTCACTTTACACCGACTCCCAATCTGTTCATTGCCACCTTGACTGCATTATACTCATGCTACTGTCAGTAACAGTTCCAATTTTTTGTCGATCTAAGCAAAGAAATCTCTGGTCTTACTCTTTTCAATTCAATTCAATTTCAGTTTTATTTAAAGCCCAATATCACAAATCACAATATGCCTCACAGGGCTTTACAGCATACGACATCCCTCTGTCCTTGGGACCCTCACAGCGGATGAGGAAAAACTCACCCATAAAACCCTTTAACAGGGAAAGAAAATGGTTTAAACCTCAGGAAGAGCAACTGAGGAGGGATTCCTCCTCAGAACAGATCAACATAATACTGTAAATTCACAGTAATCCACCTCTTCGTGTAACTAAGTAACCAATTGCAGAGTAGACAGTCTGCTTCCTGTTTACGTCGACATGCATATTAGTGATGTAGTTTTTAAGGCATGTTAATACAGATGAAGATTATTTTGGAAACGGTGCTAAAATGCTTGTGTGTACAGAAATAATTTTTGTCTTAAAATGCCGTTTTAAAATCCCAAGACCAAGCATGGCTGCGCCAAATGGTAAAAAATCAAACATTGACAAAACACTCTGAACCACAACCCCTTAACCTGCAGGTGCCACTTGAAGAAAAGTCAGAAGGATCACCATAGTCGTTAGGGTTCATCCTTCAGGGAACATTAGCATCTGTTTTAAAATTTATGACGATTCATCTTATAGATGTTGAGATATTTTACTAGATTAGTGAAAGTTTGACTGTCTTGTGGTACTAGATGGAAAGTTAGAGGATTGCCAACTTGACTGGGATGGCTGGTACTAGTAGACTGGTAGGTTGGTTCTCAGTGGAGTAAGTTTTACTAACTCTGGCACATCTAGGGCTGCCGAGGCATCAGCAGTACTGAATATTGCAACCACAAGTCAACCACAGAGGATGGCAAGCAAAAACCTTAACCTCCTATGATATTGTACAAACTTATTTCATAGGAGCAGCTGCGCTACAAATGCTAGCAGCATGACGAAGGGCTGAGCATCTCTTCTGTGCAGAGTGCAGCATGTTTGCCCTTTTTTCTGTTCGTTGAGAGTTGAAATACTTTCAGTTCTGGGTAAAACGCTGTCTAATCACAGTGGCTGAGGGATGGGACAAATACCACAAAGACCAACTGACACATCATTGATTAACAGCAACAGCGAAGGATCAATGAATGAAGAACCCACACAAACCGTTGTGTCCAACTTCTCATTAATGTGCTTCAGCCTTTCCTTCATCCAGAGCAAGTAATCCAACTTGTGCAGACATTTCAATTTCCACGGATATTTTGTATCATAGCAACCGCACGCCACCAGTGTCTCAGCTGAGAAAATGCCGTGGCCCTTATTGCGCCTCGTTGCCCCTCTGTTATCTGCATATAACAATGAGCAAGTGTTAAATTGATTGTAAAATATGTCGTCTATGTCTTTTGAAAAGCAACAGTATACCTAATAATAGCCCAGCAATGGAGCTTATTTATGAAGCACCGAAATCAGGATAAGTAAATTACATTTAAAAAAAGAAAAAAAAAAAAAAAAAAGGCGGTTATACTACATATGCTGTTGAGCCACCCTTCATCACTGCAGGGGAAAATCTTTCACTGCAACATCTCTAGTCACAGCACACAGAGAGTAATTTGAGTCAATGCCCGTCCCTATAAATGGCTTAATGGAGCTTTTTTCACAAATTGATCGGCTTTTCTAGTTTAAATTTACTCACAGGCTTTTCCAATTGCACGATTTTGCTGTATCTTCACTCAACAGTCACTTATTGACGATAGCTCTTCATAGACTGCAAAACACAGGTCAGATTTGGCAGTGTTCTGAATTTCAACAGTATGCTGCTCAAACGGTAAACCGCCATTCTCCCCTCAGTGTACGTATTCAATCATTCACACATTCACTCGCTGCCAGTTGTCTCAGTTATTGCCTGAAAAGAAAGAGAAAGCTATTTTCATGCTGAATGAATTAGAATGTTGATAAACTGCCAACTGTGGATATTTGATGGTGTTTCCAGCTCAGTGCGACCCTGCGAGTGGTGGCCGGTGAAGCAGCTTTGAAAAGCAATGTGCAGATGCTGGTATTTCAGGGGGATATGGAAATGTTTGAGAGAATGGCAAGAAATATAAATATTCTATCACAAGGTGGCAATATTTACAAGTCTTGTAAACACAAACACAGAGGCACAGTGATGTGTAAAATACAGAGTGCAGGCCCACCAACAGATAGAGACAAACAGAATAAAACCTTTGACATTTCCCGGCAAATCATCCCCAAAACATTTGTCATCGTGCTCTCTATGCAGAAACAGAGAGATTCTGACAGCTAAACTAGCATGAAGCCGCTGGAGACTCGCAGGCACAGTTGGTGTTACAGTGACAACTTTGTCTGGCTTGTGTGAACTTAGTGCCCCTGGAACATAATTTAGATTCCCCCTGGGATGGCGGCGGTAGTGGCTGCGATGCGACCAGGCTTACTTTGTGTCTGCGGGTGGCTGCAGAATTTGATTTTGTCTTTACTGCTCTGTGCTGTCCACGGCGTTGATTATTATTCCGAGAGAAAACCATATCTCAGGCTGATACATATTTCATGCTGCTTGCGGAGTTCTCATCTGTGAATGCATGAGCCCATTCAATAATGTGCTTCATTTTTTTGAGGGTAATATATTTTATTTCTAATCCCAAACAGTTAAAGTGGCTCTCTTTTCCGCTGGCTCACCCGCCCACCTCAGTGTCCTCTGCACTGTTATTCTGCCTGTGTTTACTCTCCCTCTCTCTGCCTTATGCACAGATAAAAGTGTATTTGGTTTTGAAAGAAGAAAGGGTAATGCAGGTCTCAATGCTCGGGGCCTGACATCCTGGCAAGAGAAGGATACTGAGAGGAATTAAAGTCAAGATGTCTGAATCCAGATCACTATTTTTACTCATATAAATCAGTCTTTAAATGTAAGTGACGGCCATTAATGTCATAAAGATGTGTATGGGACACTTTAAAACCTCTGCGTGTTCCTACAGATGGATATTGTTCATATATTACTCATAACTGTATTTATACCGATACTGTCTATTGGTAACTACACTTCTAGGTACTCTCATAAATTATTTTCCACAATTTCATAAATAAAAAAGGTGAGACAAGTAAAACAATGTCCTTGAGGTTTTGTTGCAACCTTTTTAAATGTAAATAAAACCAGTTGAGTCTTGTGGGTGTAAATACTGCGCTTAAATCTCGCCTTTCTAGTCCTCCGACCACTCAAAGCACTTTACACTACATCTCGTTCACCCATTCACACACACATTCATACACTGGTGGCAGAGGCTGCCATACAAAGTGCCACCTGCTCAGCGTTGCCAGGTGTACGATAATTATCATATTTGTACGATAATTTGGCCCTTTGTACGATGTACAATCAATAATCCCAAAAAAGGCCATTTCATGAATGTGTGGTTGTAATCAGTATGCCAGAGAGTTTTTTTTGTGAGCCCTGAAGGCATCTGTTCCCATGGGACATGTTTCCAGCCAATCGCACTTTGCTTAGCATGCGATAGGGGTGACATTTGTCTCTGAACAATGAGCATGATTGGCTGAATGGTCAGCTGTACCCGCCCCACGAGGCGCTAGGACCTGTCAGGAAATTAAGTGAAAATGATATTCAGAACAGAAGAGGAAGAGGAAAAACAGAAGCAAGGAAAATGGAACATAAACACTAGAGTGACTATATTTAAGCAATATCACACTCAAGGTCGTGATGTTGTAATGTATTGTCACGGCTGTGATTCGGCGGCCTCGTGCCAAAGACAGTTACAGCTGTGACGATATAAATTACAACATCACGACCTCGAGTGTGATATTGCTTTTATACAACAGGTCAACAACAGCTTAAAGAGCAATGCTGATAAGGAAATGTTAACAAAATGTGATAAATTATTTAAGTATGTTATGTAGCTCTGCGAAAACAAACAGTTCCCCCAGTCTGCTGCCAGGTAACTCACAAGCTACTTTGTATTTACATTGATCTGCAACTGTGTAACTTCGTCCAGTTCGGCTGATGAAACATTGGCAAACCTGGATGGACTCAGCTCCCACCCTCCCTCATCCTCATCAGTACCTCATCAGATGATCATTGATAATTAATGACCGTGTTCGCTTCATTTTTGCTCCTCTCCAGTTTGTTGAACTCGGCTGATGTTACACAAACACACCTGGAGGTCTGCACAGAAGAATCCTGGCTTTCCTTTTCCTCGTCCTCTCCTGACGACCACTCATAATTTAATTCAAATGTAATTTTGGGGAAAATATCCATCTTCTTGGTGTAACGCTATAGTGTCAGTTTGCGTCAATGTAGCGAGTGTGACAGTTGGTTAATTAACGGTTGTATTTATATTTATAACACCTGTGAGCGGAGTGATTTTACTGTTACATGTCCCAGTGATGTTTTACTCTGTATCAGCACTCATGGACGAAATGCCTCTCGTCCAATCAAATTACTCGGTCGAAACTAACTGTTGTATAATTGCCTATAGCGCATCAGTAGGATTGTTATTTTGGTTATGATGGATGTACGATAATTTCCCTCAAAATACAATAAATTTGAGTCTCTGGTGCGATAATCCTACATTTCCCACCTGGCAACACTGCACCTGCTACTCAGTTTCAAACAGATGCACTCGTACACCATGCAGCTTGGGGTTCAGCATGTCTCAGTCTCCACATATCTCAGTGTGGATATATTATGTTTGGCCTCAGCAAAATGTACAGCAACAGGACTGGAAGCAACGTTGTTTCTGATGCTGCTTTGATGTTCAGATATTCGTGTTTTAAGAGGTCAGGTGGCACTCTTTTAATAAAGGGTCTGTGTCAGTCATGTGCCAGTGTTTTTTAATTGCCCTTTCAATGCTACTGGCAACAGGTGAATATTTAATAGCACACACAACTCTGGGTTGACTGTCTTTTGGTTTAGTGATAGAGAGGCATTCCTTCTGTGGAGAAACGAGATGCAGCAGTCTGAATCCAGGAGTCTTTGTATCCTCTAGATTTGAAACATTGTTCCAGTTTTTTACTGCGGATATTAAAGTCTTCATCTGCAGATTCTTCTGATCCTCTTATACTGACAGATAGGAAGATTTTTCTTCAGAGTTGTAGGGTAGTAAGATTCACCATGCAGGAGGGAGTTTCTGTCAGTTGACTTACGGTACAGATCAGTTTTTAGACAGTTGTTTTCTTTTATCACCATGATGTCAAGGATGTTCATTTTATTATAGTCCGATGTTATGGTGAATTTGTGGAAGGAATCAGTTTGTGGAACTCAGAAAGAAGAGTCTCTGGGCCTGTCCACAGAAAAAAGACGTCGTCAAGATACCTTTTCCAGAAGGAGATGTACTGTGCAACTCCTGAAACACAAAGAAAGAATTCATCACCAAACAGAAAAGAGTTGGAGGTCAGTACTTCCTTAATAAGATCAAGTACGCAGATGGTGTTAGGATAATGTTCAGTTCTTTTGTTAAGAAAAAAATCAGTCGCCTGGAGACCACCCTCAAAGGGAACATTTGTATATAAAGATCCAATGTCCATAGTCACTAGTATGTGGGATTCCTCAATGTGACTGATATTTTTAATTGCTTTAATAAAGTCCATGGAGTCCCTGGTAAATGAAGGTAGTGTAGTGACAAGAGGTTGTAAATGATGTACTTTTACTTTGTGTCTTAATGTACTTTTTCAGTTAAAGAACCAATGGCCAAAATAATAGGTCTGCCGGGAGGTGTGTCCTCAAAATCCTTGTGAATTTTAGGCAAGATGTAAAAATCCGGGGTAATGGGGAACTTAACTGACATGAATTCTTGTTCTGGTTTGGTAATGTCACCGTGTTCAAGTAGGGTGTTAAGTTGATCAAAAATGTGGTGTTGGAAATCCGAAGTGGGGTTTTCTGTAAAAAGTGGAGTTGGATAGTTGTCTCCTGATCTCGTTATCATATGCCTCCCGATCCAAGTGTTGTGTGGATGTTGTACTGCTAGAATCTGTGATAGAAAAAAGGGACTGTTGGAGCATAATCCGTGAGTAGTCCTTCTTGGAGAATTCAAATGTCTTGACGCCACCTGTGGCCATGGTGAGGGCGACTGTGGAAGATCAGCAGGTGATCAGGTGGTCATACAGTCCTCAGTGGAAGGGAGTCAAAAAATGGAGTGCTGTGTCAAAAAAATATAATATAGAAAAGAATCAAAAAACACGCACATCCAAGGGCCCGATTGCTAACAAGTAAGCTTGACAATACACTAGAATAAGTTAGCTTGCTAACAAGGAGGACTATGCTTACAGGTCAGCTGCCAATATGCTAGAATGTTAGCCAGTTGGCTTGCTAACAAATAAGCTTGACAATAGGTTAGAATATTGTTCACTAATGAAGAGCGTGGATAATATAATTTTTCAATTGCAAATACCTGTGATTAACACATTTTCCCTTCTTTTCTATGGTCTATTAAAAACTCACTTGATAGCAAAGCATCCCTAGTTAGCAAGCCAACTTGCTAATATTCTAGACTATTGGTAAGTGATTTGGCAAAATCGTGTCATGCACTGAACCCCAATAGGTGGACATGCAGACTGGAGGAGCCAGGGATTGAGCCACTGATCTTGTGATTGGTGGACGACACCCACCCGCATATGGGTGAAATCTTACAAAAATGTGTCTCCACTTACCAGTCGCTACTGCACAGACTCTGGCTCCAAATGATCGCGCCAGCACAAGATGGCAGCGCCTGTATCTGGAATATTTTGGCTTCATTTTTTCAAAGCGAGAGGAAGTACAGATCCTCTACAGTCTATCTACAGTCATTGCTCTGTAACATTAAAAAATAATTACTGAAAGCAGCAATCAAACATAAGGTTCAGAAAACAGGCTAAATTATAATTTATTAATTTAATTTTTTTTTTTTTTTTTAATTTTATATACTTTATTAATCCCCCAGAGGGGAAATTCAAGTTTTCACTCCGTTGTCATTAACACACAGGTCCAAAATACACACACATGCACAAACAGGACCTATACTTCCACAAAATGGAGAGATGTCAGAGTGAGGGGGTTGGTCAGGCGCCCCGAGCAGTTGGGGGGTTCAGTGCCTTGCTCAATTTCTTTGGACAGCTCTAAATTGCACTTTTCCCTCAATCACATACTGGCCACCTAAATTTTTATTCATAATGACAACACTCTGATGTTAAGCACATGTAAGAATGCTAACATTTGCTAACAAATTTTAACTGCCCAGGAGTCTGACCAGTACCAATATTAGACCAGCTCTCAGTGCCCAGTTGCTTCAAAATGTAAATCCTCTACATCAAACTTCTCTGGCATTTGGAAAGTCTGCTTCACTCAGTGGATGTCTGACATCATTATCCCATTAATAATGATCATCGATATGTATGCCAGACTGGATATAATTAAATTGATCCAACAATCTATTCCCTCTATATTCATGTTTACTGAACTGAAAGCTTAACTTTCATCAGATGGAGTCTGTGAACTCTGTAGTGTTGCAACTCATTGTCTCACTGCATTAGAATTTCAGAGTAATTGAACAGGGGAAGCACAAACATTGATCTCATTGTAGTCCAAGCGGTATCACACAGCGAGTGATATTGAATAAGACATTATTTCACAAGACGTAGTGTGTTTTTCTCCCGCATGTTTACTTATTATTGAAAGAGTTGGGGTTATTCTTAATTCTCTAATGTGTGGAAACGCCACAGATAAGGCAGATTTCCGTTTTATCAGGGTGCATTTTCACAATTCATCATGTCTCATAAAGAAGACAGATTAGAGTGAAGACAAATTCATTAACATTTAGCACCTCTGCTCTTTCCTTTATACTCTCTTCTCCAAATTCCCTTAGCCTCACTTGTATTTTATCTTTCCTGTTGGAGAGAGTGTTTCTTGAGGTAAACAACCGCTTTGTGGCACCACCCACAGGTACCCATCCTTATCAGTGGTCAGCAGGGCACCCTGCCCGCTCCAACCCCCTCCCCCGGCCACCATTCTCCTCAACCCCCTGACCTCCCCCACTCCTACTTCTCTACATCCCATCCTATCCCTGTCAAGCTCCACGCTGATTTCATCTCATCCTATAGCTGAGCACAGCTCACAGTTGTTCCTCTATCTCTCTATCGCCGCATCTCTCCTTCAGCCCATCCATCCCAGTGATAGCACCTGCCCACTGGTCATAAAATGCCTTCCAAAGCCATTTTCCTGCCTTAAATGGGACAGAGTTTGTTGAGAGATTCAAGGTTAATCCTCCCCATCTGAGCCGTAGTGCTACTTGTTCTCATTTATCTGCAGTATATTTTTTATTTTCACCTACAGTGCCAGTGAAAACTTTGGCATTAAAATTTCCAATTTTCTCATAATAAGCAGCCTAAAAGTTTAAAAGCAAGGAAAAGATGAAGGTGAATTGAAAAATACTTGAACGAATAGCTTAAAAAATAAGATGTATAGTTTATAAAGATGGTCCGCTCATATTTCTTAATGTTATTTAGAGGGCTCGTCAGAAGCCAAGGTAAAGATTCAGTAGGGGAGATGAAATGAATACTGAGCAACAAAGCTTCGTCTTCGAAGTGTATCATTGTTCATCGTCATTAATACTGTGCATTTTCATAAAGGAACAAAGAGGCAAGTCATTATTATTCAAGGGCACTTAAGTATTTGTCAATAAGGTATATTTTGTGGACTTTGAGAGGCTGGTGTTGTTATGGAAACTCCATGTCAGTGCACATCTGGGGGCATTCAAGCAACAGACATGCTCCTGTTTTCATCCATACAGCTGTTTACACAAGCAGCACAACACTATAATGAGGGGGAATGTAACCCTGAAGCCTATTTTTACGCTCAAAGTCTATTTTCTTCTTTTTAAGAAAAAAAAATGCATTTAACTACAGATACTTTGTGTTGGGCTCTGAGCACTGCAAAACCTCCACAGCCACACTACTCTGTATTTAATAGTGTATGAGATCTAGTGATTAGCTGGGCTAACTGTTAGCTGTGAACGTCAGCCGTTAGCGGTGTCTGTAATAACCATAGACTGTATAAAAATAAGGTAATAACTCAAAAAACGGTCCATGAATAAAATATTTTTTCCAGCGGATATCTTAGTTACAACATGATTGAGCAAGCAAAGCAGTTTTGTGTTGCTATGTGTGGTATTTATTCAGTAATGGGAAATCACGATGTCTAGAAAGCATCAGTGGCTGCAAAGCTAACATCAGGACGTCATCTGTTAAAAGCCTCCCGTTGTTGGATACAACATGAAACTACTCCAGTTAGCTCAATCATGTTGTAACTAAGACATCTGCTGGAAAATCAGAGCAGCTTACATGGCCTATGTGGGATGCAGAAATACATTAAAATGAATATTAGTTTTATTGTTGTAAACTTAAACATGATGTACGGCACTGAGTGGAAGTTTAGTGGGGCAGGGAGCACGAGCTGTCCAACGCACATGTACTGATGACATGTCACAGAGAAACTGAAATATTTTGCAAAGTGTCAAAATTCAAAAGGTTTGACAGGTTTGATGCATTTACATGATTTAACTTGAAGGAACTGGAACTGTAAAACGAATCAGACCACCCACTATTATATATTACTAATGTGGCCATTAACAATCACCTTAATGTTAGCTTTGCATAAATCCTGTTCTTTGCCCAGAATATTCCTGAATGTAGCTTTACCAGTGGATAACGTTAGCAGGCTACCCAAGAGGACACAACATTTAAATACAACTATGACTCAGACCAGTCTGTCAGCTGCAAGAGTCCAACCTGAGATCAATCCTCCTTCAAACTTTCAGTAAGTCAGCATACAAGCCTCAAAATGTCAAATTCACTGAGCATTACTTGGATTAGTAACTGTAATCTTGTTGCTGAAGTTTCGAGTGTGATACTATATGCTACCTGTTACTGTAAAAAAATAACACCACCACAAACTCCGTTAGAGCAGGCAGCATCGCTGTAATTGAGCCCAACAGGAACGTCAGACATTTCAAAATGTACGTTGAAGTGTGGAAGAATAGAAGAATAGACTTTATTGTCATTGCACAAGAAGAACAACGAAATCGCTGTGCCTGGAATATAAAAGATATAAATTAGACAGTAGTAAATACACAATACATACACAGTCATCCCAGTCAATACGTTTGAGTTAAGCTGAATGATTCTCAGTATAGTTCAGGACACAATGGTGGGGCAGTGTTTGATTCTGTTCAGCTCTCGGATAAAAGCTGTCCTGCAGCCTGGAGGTGCGAGCTTTGAGTGCTCTGTAGTGTTTTCTCTTTATCAGAAATCTGCTATAATGTTTTGCGTTGGAGGGAATCATCAGCTGCGCTGGCTCATTATTGAATAAATAAGCTCATGTCATGTAAATCCGTGCACCAGCGCTGACAGTTGTGGGGTTGTTTGGTCACCATCAATCAAATCTAATCAAATCTCACCTGATAAAGCAGAATAGCTGAGTGTTAATATCTCCATTAAGAATACATTAGGAGTTTTTCAATCATTGCTTATGTTGTCATTCATATTTGATGTTATGAGTTCTTAAGATTTAAAGCCATTTTTTAACTACACTTTCCATCTATGAGCTGTGGCAGGAATATGTTACGTTCACAGTTAGATGAGAGTTTATCTCAGCTCTGGTGAAAATGAACAAAACAACTGTAATATTCTGTTCATCACATGTTGACATGCTACTTTTAGTTCTTTGCCTCTGCAACATCACTGTGGTTATAACTGGCGCACTCTGCGTGCTAAAACATTGGCAGGAGAACAAATAACAGACAGAGGCTGTTTTCTACTTTTGGGTACACGCATGCTGTGAAATTTCTTAGGTGGGGTTATCAAAAGTGCATTTAAACATCTAAGCACATGAAAGGCTTCTTAAAAAAGAACTGTAACCAAGATGTGAAGCGGTATCTGGAATGCGGTGTGCCTGTGTGATACATAGCCTTTTCTTTTATTTGCCACACTGCAGATGCAGAAACGTCTTCGCTGTTGTGCAATAAGTGCCCGGTAGGAAGGAAAGACTATGTTCTAAAACACAAGCTGGAGTTTTATCACTTTTTATTCAACACTCTGAATGACCCCCCGCGCACAGCTGTGTTTATTAACTCGAGAGCTGCTTCAATACGTTCCAAAGCAATCTTCCTGGCAGCATAAAGCAATCCATGATTCCCTCTTCGGACCCTCTGCGCCGTGATCCCGACCCGACCTCTCTCACCTCGGCTCTCATAATAACCCCTCACCTCTATTGGATCATCCTATTGTCGTCTTCAGCTGAAGCTCTTTTCACCGAGGGAATGTCCGGGTAGTGGAGCCACTTTGCTTTAACTCCCGTTGCACAAAAGGACACACGCACACGCACACACTCACTGATGCGCACAAAATGAACCTGCAGCCTCCCTCCGTGCTCGCGCTGACAGTGGGAGCAGCTGTGTAAAGTGATTTTAGGATTCAGCAGCAGGCCTGATGAAGGTGAACAGCCCAGGAGGTCACTACTGCGAATTAATGAAATATACATCTTCCCCGCTGCAAGGCTGCGTCTATCTGAAGCTGCAGCCACAAGATTAGAATTGTGAAGGCACACACATGAACAAACAGCACCCTAGCATACATGCAAACTAGTGTCAAGCTATTTAGCCGAGGCAAGATATGTGCGTTGACCCATGCTCATTTTTTTCTTCGTCTTACCCTCCTACTGCTTTAAGCTCGACTAGAGCCCAGGTTTGTTTATCTACCGACACCGTCAGGAGTGCACTTCCTCCATCTTCATTACAGAGAAAAGGCCCCAAATGCTGTTTTAATGGTAGCTTTTATCGGTTGTCTCCTAGTGCTATGTGTCCTCGGAGCTGCGCGGCAAATTTACACATGGGCTTACGCCTGGGATCTCCAACTGAAGGGTATTTAGCTGATAAAACCTCCAGGGGTGGATGGGGATATGTATTATAGATGGGGAGAAGGTGATTTGTTGTTCGCAGACACGGTAGGGGAGTATGTGACATCACTCTCAATAGGACTTGCGACTCTCTGCGGAGTCCCCACACCGGCAGTGTGGTTATGTGTATGCATGACGGAGCACAAACACAGACACTCCCTCTCCTCTCGGGCCACCCGACTGAGGACAGTCGTTATAGAGTGATGGGCGTTAAAAGGGAGTTAGGGAGTGTTCAGACGTGGGGAGTTAAAGGGAAACGGCACAAACAAAGACGGAGTGCCAGGGGGTGAGGAGAGCAGGGAGGCTTTGCTCACTTCTACTTTTAATCTTAGCTAAAGTGGCAGAAAAAGGAGCACTTAAGCAGAGAGCACACAGAGAGTTGATATTAATGTCTTTATGCTCGAGAAAGTTTCAGAAGTAAAATCGAGACACGGTTATGAGGGGAATAGATGAGGTGCTGTGTAATTAGTTCCTCGTATTAGTTTGCCCGGGGTGTCTGGTCTCTCTGCATTTTTCAGCTTTATTTGGTAACAAGCATTAACAGTTCAGTTAAAGCTCTGGAAGATGGATTTTGATTTTTATGCCTTTTCTCCGGCACGTACAAATTGAGATAATGAATTTTCAGAGCAAATGCCGCTAATTTGGTATTTCATAGAGATAGTACCATATAAATGTTCATCAGTGCTACCGTCATTCTCAGTCATGATGAAATGAAATGTATGAATCAACTGTGCGGGACAAACACTGGCTGAAAGATGTGATTAATATCAATCTCTGTTACCTATTGAATAAAAATAGTGTGTAGCAGTGAAAGGTAATAAATTAGAGACAACAAAAAAAAAGACACAAAACAAACACATCTTCAGCATATACTCCAGTAATGAAAATCCGAACAAAGTGAATAACCATCTCTGTAATACTGCTCCGCTAATGAAGATGCAACTGCTACATGAACAATAGGACAGAAATATTGATCAGAGCAGATAGAAAATTATATTTGATAAAAGAAACAAACAAAAAAAAAACATGTCTGACCAATGACCTGATGTTCATGCTGTGATGACTCAGTGGGAGTTCATGTTTATTCATTAATGGTATTGTACAATATGCTACAACACTATATATTTACATAGCTAATAGTGGTTTGCCGCTATATTAAAATGACTTTAATCCTTTATTTCATATTTCTAACCACTGTAAATGAATAGTTAATAAGTTGTTATCGGATCTGACGAAGGAAATCAGATGTTTTCCAAATGATTTGACAGTGTATTAGCTGCCATGTGGCACCTGACAAGGTTGATTTATTTGTCATTTTACCACAGGTTTGCAAATGAAAATGAAATAAAATTAAACAACATATACAGATATGTGTACACAGATACTTAGAGAGACTTTGGTGTAGTGGGATTGAGCGTAGTGCAAAAAGTAGGGACAGTGATGTTGCTAAGTACGTGTCCTGGCGTTGCATGACTTCTGAAGGTATTTATCATATGACAGAAACCACTGAGTGTCAAACTTTTTCTTCAGATGTTATTTTCTTACTGTTTCTTACTTTGATATTGGGCGGCTGTAGCTCAGAGGCAGAGGGGGTCGTTCACCGATTGGAAGAGCGGCGGTTGGATCCGCAGCTCCTGCAGTCCGTATGTTGAAGTATCCTTGGCAAGATACTACCATGTATGGGAGCCTCGGCCAGTGTGTGAATGTGACCGAGGTAGTGTAAAAAGCGCTTTGAGTGGTCAGGAGACTAGAAAGGCGCTCTACATGTGCAGTGCAGGTCCATGATGTGTTGGAGTTTTGGGATGTGACACCTCTCTGCACCTAGAGGTGGTGGTGTTGGTGGCACAGGACCTCGGGAAGACAATAACCCTATACATTAACGCCGAAATTCCACTGGATGCGTGTCAGCGCTGGTTATCCGCTGCATGCTCCGGCATCCATCAACACCCACCGGCTGCGTTTGCTGTGCGGAGCGGTGCAGCTCCACCGGAAGGCATCTTGGTGCACCTCCATCATTAATATCTCCTCGTCCATGGTGTCAACAGGGCGAAATGCCGTCTGAAAACCTCTGACCTGTTGACTTCAGGCCTGCCTCCACCCGTTATGTCGTTTTCAAGGTGCAGTGAAGGGAAATATGATCCGCCATTAACACTGTGTATTTTATTTTGAAAATTAACTGGATGTTTTATTTTGTTTCTGTGCACAACTTCCTGCCCCATACGATCTGTTCTGTGCTGAATTGCTGCATTGTGCTCTGGCATCCAGCAAAAATAGAAGTCCTGCGTATCTGTTGTGGAGGGCTCTGGACCACCGCAGCTGTGACGGAGCCGGAACTCAGCACAGCCGCAGCTGGTGGAAGCACACACATTGACTAGAATTGAAACCATTCACACCAGGATAGTCCGGGGGACTTAGTTCGATTGGGTGGAGAATGCCCCAAAATTTCACACCGTCATTTGGTTCGCTTCACTTTCACACTGCACTTTTTAAACAGCTGCTCATTTGGGTGCGGTATTGTCTGAAATGATCACTGACCAGGAAGAAAAAAATCTTGAGGAAGAAGAAAACCTGGCTCATTGATTGGCCAGGACCGAAAAAGGAAATCCAACCCCTCCAGCCGGCTCGGTCATCACAGAAACACCAAACACAAAAATGCAATGCGCACTACGTCACTTCCTCTCTTTGGTTCGCTGGATAGTCAATTTGCATTTCCCACTGTAAGCAAACCGCACTAGGGTTCACTTGCAAGTGAACCGAGACCCCTGTTTTCAAGCAGACCAGGGTTCACTTGTGTGGTCCGCACCTGAGTTCAAATGCGCGTTCACACCACTCCAAACGAATCGAATTATCAATGGAAGCAGACCTGGGTTCGTTGAAAGCGGACCAAATAGCGCCAGTGTGAATGCGTCCTTTGATTCGTAAAAAGTATCTGAATTCATGTATATGCAGGACATTGCTACAGACATTCCTGTAATCTTTTATGGCAACATATGTTCAACATATGTTGTACGTCAGTGATGACTCGATGATGCTTTACCATCACGGATTGTGTTTTTCCCCATGATAATGCTTCATTGAGATAAAATGATTGTGCTACTGATTGATTACTGTTTTGACTCATGTCCATAATGACCTGATGGTGTTTCACTGTACAAGGGATGCGCTGTCTGTTACAAAAAGATGATGGTGGCTGCCGTTTTCTCACCATATGTAGGCCTGTCATATAGAGATGAGATTCCATTTTGTTCACAGTCTAAATAATTGAAAGGAAAACAAAAAATCTTCTCAGAAAGAAAAAGTACAAGCATATTTCCCAGAATGTCGAACGAGTAAACTTGGTCGGGTAACGTACAGCAACTGCACATGTGAGCGACTGACAAACTCCTTCTCTGAGTAAAACATTTTTATGGGTTAATATGAGGCCTTGTTGAATTAAAAAATTTATTTTTAACTTGTCATTTTGATTGCCCACTAAAGGACATGATGGGGTTTTATCTTGCAAGGGCTGCATCTTCCCAGTGTAAGTGACGTAAAAGATGGCAGCTGTGAGTTGATCTGAGAGAGGGGAAAAAGAGGGAGAGCATTATAGACGGAGAAAAGGCAAGAAAGAATACTTAAGAGATCTCCTCTCCCTGCCGTCATCTAAAAGTCATAAAAACATAAAACTCTCATGATCTTGAAAAATCACACAATAAACTGGAGAAACATACACATGTAGACACACACTAATACATACACACACACACACGCACACACACATAGTACAAGATCCAGCGCCGTTGGACAGCCAATTACAGCAGCAGCCTGCGGGGGAGAAGGACAGGGAGAACAGAGGAAAGGTGGAGAGAGATGTTGCAGCAGAGGAGAAGGCGTATGAGGGTTGAGGGACCCTGATGCCCATCAGCTGCTGATGTTAAACTCAGAGTCTGATCATTGCCTCTCGGCAGGCCTAGAGAGCAAGTGAGCGTGGGTTTTCCCCACTTCTCCTTCCCTTCTTCTTCTCTTTTTCCTCCCCCTGTTTTTTTTTTAATGGGCAGCCTGTTCCTCCCAACTCTGTCTCCTTTGCTTGCAGTGTGCCGTGCTGCTGTGCGCCGCAGAAAGACAGCACTTTGATGGACGTCCTCTCATGTTTCTCTCTGTGTCTCGCTGTTGTTCTCCATCTCTCGGTCTGCCATCCCTCTCTCCGCATGCCTCGCGCTCATAACAACCCACATAATGCCCTTCCTTTCTTTCTCACAGCTTTCTGTCCTTGTTCTGCTTTTGTGTTTTTTCCCCCTCTCATACTGTTCAATAGCATTTGTCTTCACGCCTCTTCAATCTCCTCTCGCTGTTTGATATCCAAGAGGAAAAAAAAAATAGCAAAGCGAGACTGACCTGCCACGTACAAAATGTTTTCTTTCTGTCTTTTGAGGATGAGTGCGAGCACTGCGTGTGAGCACTGTGACTTCTCTCGTTTCAGGCAGTGTCCTTCAATTTCTTATCTTCTTGTAATATGAACCTTTTGTGATGCCTCGTCTCCTCTGCCCTTAATATTTGTTGTATTGTTTTTTTGTTGTTGTTTTTTTTAGAATAAACTCCCCAAACTCTTGTGCTCCTCTTGACAAGTGTGGTCAAGTACCACAGAGCAAAGGCAGGTTTCTTGCATGCATGGCTAAGACCATTTTATTGCATGAACGGGTATCTATAATTGCAAAGCAGCAGTGAGTGAAAGTGTTTACAGTATTCCGGTCCCTGTGTTTACTTTGCTCATTTGGTGTTAGTGCAGATACGCCTGAGAGAAGGGTTTCATAGCCAAAAAGGGGCTCAGGGGGCCGAAGATCTGCTGCACCTCCGCTGTCAGTCGCAGCACCCTGTAATTTTGCTTTCCCCGAAAGCATAGCTCTCAGGAGCAGTCAGCAGCTATTAACTGAGGTGTTGCACCTCATGTCAGACACTGAAATATTACACCAAGCAGCGCAGACAGAGAAGAAGCGGGGAGGTGAAGGAGAGGAGGAGGAGAGGTAGAAGGTGTCCTGCCTCTCTTGGCATGACTTTTTATGAGTGTGTTTTTTGGGAGGGCGAGTGGGATGTGACCAGATGAGAAGAGGAACAGAGAGTGACAGCGACAAGGCGACAAGGCGAAGATGCTCTGACTGGTGGTGACAATGTGTGTCTTTGTTGACGGGGCAGACACCCGCCCTCTGACACCCGACGCCTGTCACACGGCGTAGAGATCAGATCTTTTAATTAATGTCAGTGACCTGCCTGTGACAGTAACTCAGAGTGAGATTCAGATTCTGTGTACAATATTAGTAGTTCAACAAAATAAAATCTACCACAAATTTCTCCTCTGATCATCACGCTGTAACCTGTGACAGGCTGTTATGATACCACAGCTATCACACAGTCACATATATGTAGTTTTTTGTTGAGCCACGAGTGTCATGTAGGTTTACGCTGACTGAATTCCCTCTGAGCCGTAACTCACTAAAAGAGTCTGAGAAGTCCGGGGCTGTTCATAAAACATTCAGGACGCCACAGTTTATTCCACACTACTGAAGCTGCTCCTCTTTTGGGACCACTGCGGAGTCTTCTCTTAGCCGTGTTTGTTGTTGCCATGGGTAACAGTATGACATTAATGACGAATGACTCTGCCTCCAAATTCCCCAGATCACAATCCAATCAAGCATCTGTGAGGTGTGCTGGACAAACAAGTCTTACAGGACTTAAAGTCTTGATGCCAGATACCACAGCACACTGTCAGAGGTTTAGTGGAGTCCATGCCTTGACCTGTCAGGGCTGTTTTGGCAGCAAAGAGGGGACCTATACAATACAAGGCAGGTAGTCATAATGTTATGCCTGATTGGTGAACCATTGGGAGCCAACTCATATGACCACCTGTAGATCTCAGTGACTCACTACATTAAAAACCTATCCACATCACTGCATTTCATTTTTCTCAGATTCATTGTGCGCAGGCTTTTTATTGTCTGAGGTCAGGTTAGCAGCATGAACCTAAAGCTGAAAGACATTAAAACCTTAAACTAAAACATTTGTTTATTTAGCAGGAGAAGTCAGCTCGAGTTTAAATATACAGCCTCTCTGGCCGAAAAGGTTTGTTGTTTGCTCTGGTGTGTGTCTGACGTTGATGGACTTTGCATAATCCTCTTGATCTCCTCCTGCCCCTGCACATATGCATTTATTTCTATTATTGTTTGCCTTTTACCATGATGATTTTAATTGTGCTGAACATCAGTGCTTATTTTTAATATTAATCTATAGGCACATATTCCCTTGGTGTTGTTACCTGTCTGTATGCAGAACGTGTCTTCTTGACACATTCCAGGTCCTTTATAGATGTTTGATTTCAGTTGGTGATCCTGTAGTGTATTTTTATAAGACAGAGGCTTATGATAGCAGTGGATAATCAAATGAATATAGATAAGTATTGAATAGGTTGTGGAGTCTTAAGTTGTCACATCGCATTGAGACTGGTTGCTGCAGGGAACAGAATTAAGAGTTCACATCTCCTCGTGCATTGCATAACAAGGTGCTCTTAAAAAGTCTTGATATACAGTAGCAGAAATACTTCTCCAACAATGGGGCTTGATTAGCGCATGTGTGCATGCCTGTCTGCAAGTATGTGTGTGTGTGTGTGAATGGAATTGCATACAGATAAGTAACCTACACAGACCTTACACAGCCTCCCATATTAGCACAAACTAGCAGCTGACGCAGAGCGAGATGAAGGCTGTGATGTCTGGTGGAAAACAAAAGTTTCGACAGACCTTCTGACAGGGACACAGAGAGACAGACATCCAAGCAGACAGCAAAACCGACAGGTATAGCACAAAGCCAGAGCTCGGAGAGGTGCTAAGTGACAGCTTGGGAGAGAAATGAGTGACTTTAGTGCAATGTGGCATTCATGTTCTTGACTGTCGGTGAAAAGCCCCCCTGGAGACTCGGGTGACATGACAAAACGACAAGAGAGGGGAGCAGATGAAGCGAGGGAAGTGTCCAAGTATGTGGAAATTTTTCATTACCAGCACTACTTAATGTTGATGTTTAATATCATCCCATATGATACAGATGTCAAGAAGCATTCTGTGGGTGTCAAAATGTGTGCTTCTTTACTATTTGTGTCTTCGTGGCACCATAGTTCTTGCATGATAAAGTCATTTTTCTCCGTGTTTACCTTCTCGGAGGCACTAAGTACCCGTCCTCGGGGACCCAATCATAAATTGCAGACGTACACCACCAGCAAGGGAGAGGCAAGGCAGAAACAATGTGCTGGCATATAATGAGAGGCTAAAGTTAGGTTGGCCCTCGAGAGAAATGTGATGCACAAAAGCAGAGAAAAAGAATGAAATTTAAGGTTTTGAGGACCTCGAGAGAAAAACTGAGCAACCAAGAAGAGACACTCTTGAGAAAATCCTGAACCGTAAACGTCTGGAACCTTTTCAGGGAATATGCTCACTGAGATGTGACTAGATATAAATCTTAATTTGTACTTTGGCCAATTAAATTAAACATGAGGTTCTACCACGATGGCCTGACAAGATAATGACGTTATTAGCTTATCGTAGGACATATGGACTTGACCTTGATCATTTTGCTGATCTTGATAGTGAACGTTGTGTTTATATGCTTGTTTGTTTAAACGGGAATGTCACCACAAGTTAGCCATCATCAAGTCAGAATTAACGGCAGGGTTTTCCTGACCAATTAAAAGAGAACTGGACTATGTTGGAGGCTGGGCCAGGGGTGTGCCATATCATCTCGTTCATGGTAATACCGGTATCATTTTTAATATCATTTGAAATATTCACGAGAACAACAAATGTGGCTAAAAGAGAAATTATTACAGACTCTGCGGTGGTTCCAATAGTTGTGGTATCATAACAGCCTGTTGCAGGTTACAGCGTATCCAGCGTAAATTAATAAAAGAAATTGTACTCATTTGTTATATTGTCAAGAATATCGTTATATAGTTAAATATTGTGATATTATTTTAGGGCCATATCGTCCACCCCTTGGCCCGGCCCCAGTTATTCCTATGAAAGTTGCTCATTAGCGCATAAAGCCAAAATAGCCAATTTCCATGATGTGACATTACCTGACTCTTTTGCATTGTGGAGCCCACAGAGCAAGCACAAGAGAGACTTTCAGTGACTGCGTGGCTAGCTCCTGCTAGCTGAAACGCTAACTTCCAGTTTAGCGTTCTGCCATTCTCGGAACCCATCGACAGTATTCGGCGTCTGACTTCCGGCAGACGGCGATACAGCCTCTGGGGACAGACCCCCGATTTTTTGGCAATCCGGTTTGATTTGGGCAGAGGAGGCGAATTTCCGTTTCCGACTTTCGTTTATTTTTAAGTAAATATACTGAACCATTGCGATGGATTCAGAGTTTGCAGTGACGCCAATTATGTTCCGCCTCGTTAGTTCACCGCACGGACCGTTTAACCTGGCAACAACTGCAGCCGGCTCAAACGTGATTGGTCAATATCACACGGACTACAAACATCCTACAACCGGAAACCAGGGCTCTTCCGCTCTTCTTCCAGAGGCAAGATCTCTGGAGTTTGCCCATAGACTCTACATTCACTGAATGTAGAGTCTGTATATAGAGACTAGCCCTCTGCTAACTTGAATGGGAAATAAAATAATTGAATCAAGTGCCTCTTCTTGACTTTGAAATCATTTTGCAGGGTTTGTGATGCTAAAAAATGTATCCACATGTTTACTGATGTCTCTTTCACAATGTAAGTCTATGGGAAAAAGGTCTTTCTGGGGCCCCATGGCATCATGTGACAGACCCAGACATTGTAATTCTATGTTTGGCCACTGTTTAAAATTGGGCGTTTGTTCCTGCAGCTGCACTTTTGGAGTGGAAGAGGCACAGACCTGATAGTCGTTAGCTTGCCAACCCCCGGCGACGAGCCAGAAAGTCAGTCGTTTTTATTTTACCCTCCAACAACTTCATCCTGCACTTCTTATAACCCCCCAGCAAACCACCCGACTCCCAGCCCGTCACCCTCTGGCAGCCCGTGGGTGGATTATGGAGGTAACTGCCGTGTTCCCAAAGCTTCGCTAAGCTGGTCTATTAGTCACAAGAGGAATCACTTGGGTTGGTTTTTCTGGGTTATATGTTGTATAAAGTGTCACACTGAGTCATTTTGGGCCATCCCCTCAGGGGAATGCTAATTTTATTTACTTTCTTGTACATATTAACAGGGGTTAAATATTTTTTCTCATTTCCTAATTTCAAAATCTGAATATTTTTGAAAATTAAAACTTTTTTGCTCTTTGAAAGAGTGTACTTGCATTATTATACTATTATATTACAATTATATCGGTGGCATACAATGGTCACAAAAAGACAATGATATTGTTTAGCGCAATTATTTCTGGGACAATATATCGTCCAACAGAAGTAGTTATTGTGACAGGCCTACCAGCACGTCTGGACTTTAAGATAAGGAGTCACGGTGGCAACAGAAACGGCAAAGCAGTGGTAAATTGAGACAAATCTTTATATCCAATCTGCCACTGTGCAGGATCACATATTGAATGGAGAAATGCATTAGTTATGCAGAATAAATCTCCATTTCCACGCTCCTGGAAAGGAACAAAAGGCTCTGACCTTGAGTGTTTTTCACAGTGGCGGAGTCACGTTCCACTGTGACGTTAATGGCATCCACACTGCATTCACGCGAATGATGTATGTGTATCAAAACCATGATGCATGATGGAATAAGCGTCCATGCAGGATATCAATGGTCTCATTAATGGGTCCTCACCAACAGCAGGCATATTAGAATAGAGTCGGGAGTGTGTGTGGAGGTTTGTTGATGATCTGATTCAAATGTGGTCATATGTCATCAATTGTGTAGCCGCGTTCTGTTAACCTTGCAAACAGACCTTGTTTGGCTCTTTGCTCCACTTATTGATTTTGATAAAGTCTTTTGCTTCACTCAGCCTATTACAAAGTCTCATTTGGCTTTATGATTCGCCGTGACCGCCTCCTGGCGTGCACGCTCTTCGCTCATTAAATTAACATGAGCGGAATCAGACAGCTCAGACACGGTCAACAGTCGTACGTGTTGAAACTCTGGGGGGTTCCATCAACCGCACATTGATACGACCGCGCGCACACACGCTAATGCACACTCACATACACACACAGGCAGAGTCTCACACTCATGTGCACCACCCACTGTTTGACAAATAGTGGCATTAATGACAACAGAAAATGCTGTCCAATGTTCATCAAACCAAACTGTGGAAGCTGTTACCTTGTGAAGAGAAATAAAGTGTTTTCTTTCGTTAATACCTTGTGCTTTTTTTACACCCACTGCTCCTGAAATGTTTTAAACCGTGACACGTCCTCATGGTGATTATTTTTTAATGATACCACCTTTATCTCTCCATGCGTATGCTAATCGGCTAACTATATTCCTTTCATCCTGTTCAAAAGTAAAATTAGCTGCACATTTTAGGCTGTCAGAGAAGTTTCCATTGTATCTGCTGGCTGTCGTGAGATGTCTTGGCACCTTGGCTGCATTTGACAGTTTTCCCTACAGAGGAGTTGTGGGACAGCTACCTCTCCTTCTCTGTGAAAAGATGTGAGCCCAGTAGCTTTAGTCGGCTGGGGTCATTTCTCTGCGGCTGTGTGAGATGTATCAGCATTGCACTGATGCTGACTGCTGTGCACGTGAAAAACCTGTGTCCCGGAAAGTGTGTTGCGTTACTATTATGACAGCTGGCAACCTTGTGCTGTTATCTCCAGTTTTAGATGTAGCAAAACAGTCTTTAAAGGAGCTGTATACGATATTCAGAGCAAATCTATGATTCAGTCTGACTCAGGCTGTCTGCTCACAGTTTTAAACATGGAGGTGGCTAAGTTGATGGCTAGCAGCTAACGGTGCTAACTCCATAAACAATGCTAATAACTGCAACAGTGCTGACAAAGCTCATGGAGTCAACCTGCAGGGAACTGAAGGGTGAGCACTACGCTTTAGCGGCCGTGCCATTCAACCACTGTGGGTCAAAACGGTGCCATCATTAGTCCCTTGTATTAGCGCAGTGCAGAGCATTGGCGATTAACCACTGGGATACACACACAGGAACTCAAATGCGCGCGCCACAACAGCAAACAGAGCAGCTTGGATTACTCGTACAAGGGTAGCGTGACTTAATTCTCTATTTAGGAGGCCATTGCTCCACTATGTCTTCACATCGCAAATGACTGTTTGCTGCTCTGACTGTTGCATACAGCTCCTTTAATAAATAATAATAAAAAGGTATGTCATGTCAATGTTACTGCATTTCTATGAAGTAAAGTAACAAATGGATGTAAATCTTGCGGCACCTTTGACTCTCCTTACAGCATCCATTTTAGAAACTACTGGTGGAAGTCAACTCAAGATCACATATTATCAGGACTAATTTTTCCACTAACATAAATATATCATCATGTTTAAATGCATGCAAAATCACATTAAGTACTCAAAGTCATGTTCAGCGTAATGAGCGGTGTCTCACTGTGAAGCAATAAGCAACTATACACATGTTAAATGAACATTAAAACACTTTATTGTAAGCTGGACAAATGGTGTGTGCAGACAGTGATAGACCAGGTATGGTAATGGCAGTGTGTTGCATGTGTGTGGCTGCTGGTGAGGCAGGTATTGAGTGGCTCAGCTCAGTGTTGAAGACGCCATCTGATTTTTACTGTTCATTAATTTCATTGTGTGAGAGTCGTGATAAAACTGCACGGGCAGAGACTTTCAATGACATGTCTCCACTTACATTCATATGCGGATCGATCAGGCTCAACGTGTGGGGTCATAATTAGACACACTCACTCACTCACAGGCACACACAGAGACACACACACACGCAGGCACACATGTAAGAATAAATACAAAAAAGTATATGTGTGTTTTGTAATTTGCCTTTTTTTTTAATCATGACTTAATCATGACTTAAAGTGCACATAAAGTGGTGTGTGCATAAATAGTTTTCACCATCAAAACATGACAAGGAGGAGGATGAGAAACAGGAAGCAGATCAACATGAAACACTAAATATTTCTCCACAGGGAGATATTTGAAGACTCAGATTTCTTTATTGATGAGCACAAACAACAAATATTTCCAAAACTGCCAGACCAAATTTCTTTATCATAAATTGTAACCTAACCAAACGTCATGTCACACATTTATTTGGGCCACTTGTAGGGCTGTGTATTGGCAAGAATCTTGTGACACAATACATGTCACAATACAGGGGTTACCATTAAGTTTCATCATGATACGATATTATATTGATATCTTGCACATCGATACAATATTTGCAGATATTACAAAGTCTGCCACGATACGATTTGGATTCACTGCAATTCAGGGAGCTGATGTTGATCTGAGACAATATTATCTGCCCATTTAACACAGTCTGTTACAGAAGAAGCTGCCATCTCTCCTTTTGGCCATGAAAGATAAAACCAAAACAGTACAAAGAACTGAACCCAGTTAAGCACAGCAGAGTTTACTTTACACTCTCCTGCTGTCTGGCTCAAAGCTCTGAAGGCAAACTTCTACTAGTGTTGCACAGTATACTGGTACCAACGGTAGACCGCGGTACTTAAACACCACGATACATATGATACTATAATGTTGGAGTACCGTAGTACTGCAGTACCTCACGGTACCACTACTGTGGGATAGGTTCAAAGTCCAATCGCAAGAACGTGAGTGTCCATGCGCCGTCCAATAACGGCGCACGCTGGCCACCTGGCACTCAATATGCGGCTGCAGTGGTTTGTTATCTAGTGACATTTCAGGTATTAGCTGAGCTATTGAGTTTCTTTAAGCAGTGAAAGTTATTATTTAGCTCTTTTTATGCGTTGGCTGGTTGATTTTTATTTTATTTATTCATTTTATTTCAATCCCCCCTATGTTAATCACTTACTGATGCTGTTTTTGAAGTACGAATAAGTCAGTAAGTAATTTAGTCCGTTGAAATATCATTGATGTATTATAAAAAAAAAAGTAATTCATCTTTTTATAAATGACAAATGGCACATCTGCCTCATTTTTGCTGTGGTATCGTGATACTACTCAGAACTGTGATACGTTCACTGGTATCATACAGTGGGTCCCAATTTTGGTACTGTGACAACACTAGTTTAAGTCACTGCATCTCCTGACAGAATAGCTTGGTTGAAATTCAGCCTGCGTGCATGTTGTTTAAGCTCAACATTGTTAAAACAGAGCAGCTAATGTTGCTGTCAGAAGTTAGCGGAGTGAGGCAACTAACATTGTTTTTTCTCACAGCGACATTGTTTTCATACAGCGTGTGTTTTGTCTGTTGACCCTTATTTTCTGGGAAGTCCAAATAATTCCACACTGTTAATTTATTCCTGAGAAAACTACCATCTGCTCGCTGCTCTTTAAAAATAAAAGCATATCCTAAAAAAGGATGACATGGATATAAGTTTTCACTTTGCATCAATGGTACCAAATCGATGGTCACTGAATTGATATATAGATCCACATCGATGAATGGTTACACCCCTGGTTACCATGCAACATATTGTGATTCTGCAAGCAAGGTGATATACTGCAATTCAGAAAATAAAATCAAATTGTAGGAAATCTGTCAATGCTAGCGGTGCATCCTTTATGATGCTGCCTGTTTTGCGCTACTGATATGTTGGAGTGGAAAGGTTAAACGACTGAGGATAGATCACAGTACTTAAAGAAGTAGAGGGTCGGGGTTAAACAACACAAAGTGAACCAGTTCTTGTCAACCTTGTCTGTTTACAATACATCCAACAGATACAGAAAGACGAGCATTTATTCGTTTCTGGCCACCTGCTATTTTTCCTCACAACCTAGTCCAGGTTTTATCTTACAACTTTTTTGCGCCTTTATTTAACTTCACATTGAAATTAAAGCGGATATTAAAGCACGAGCGGAGGTTCCGACTTGTTCAGCTTTACACAGTGACTGACATTGCAGGTACCATTTCCTATCATCCCTCTGTAAGAGACACAAACACACACAAGTGCACGTGTCCTTGCAGTTATATACACACTCACACACAGTCAGCAGGGCAGGGGAAGATAACCTTGCCACAGTGAATGTTTCAACAGTTTATCTGCAGCTCCTTTTCTCCATCTCAGCTGTGGGAGGAGAAGGCACTGCTTCTATTGACAGGGTTTCACCTGAGAGGCTCTCCACGGCTTCCCAACTTCCCTCAGACCCTCCTCAGGTCTGCAGCTCAGTGGCAGGAGAAGGCACTGCCCTTGAAATATGTATGATTTTAGAAAAAAAAAAAAACAGGAGGAAGAGGGAGTGAGAGGCTGAGGAGGAGGAGGAAGCGGCGGCGGCAATGTGGCTGGATGACGCCGCAGTGACTGCACACATCAAGGTGACATGCTAGTTATTCACATTAGATCACATATGATCAAGGTTATATGTTAGTTACTCGCATTAAATCACATTAGATGAGATTTTCTCTGTGTCACAGATCAAGGTGTGCTTTCATCTCTGCTGTAATATCAAGAGACATGAGGTTGACATACAGTAGCTCCATGGAAACTTCAAAGAACATGCCCTTCCTCTCCACACTGTTGTGGAGTACAGTACAGCACAGCAGCACTCTGCAGATAGACCGTGCAGCACAGACACTGATTGTGATTAAATAATGCAGAGGGTGAAATCGCAGTTAACTCATGAGTTCTTGTTTGGGGACATTACATTATTTCATTTGCATTGCATTAGTGATAAATGAGTGAGACAGTTTGCCCGTACAGAGAACAAGTTTCCAACTTTACTATTCAGCTGCAGAAGCTGTGATCGTGAGACTTTCTGCTAGTTTCATTTTGACTTTGGTTTCAGCTGTGTGAAGTACAAGGACACATGAATATGGTTCATCTCCAGCACTGCAACTACTTCTTTTCATCATTTCTCACCGTCATGTAAATGCACACTTACAGAAACCTTGACACATGGTTATGTGTTAACTGTCCTATTAAGGGATTAACTACAAAAAAAATTACAGCTACAGAGTAACCTTAAACTAGAGGTTTTAAAAAACAGGATTAAGGACTATTTGGCCACTGAATGCACTTCAGGTTACTGAATGCTGCTAATTCACTGTTTGTCGTAAATTGGCGGTTTGCTTCAAGTCTGTTGCTTTCGTGTGATTGTCTTGGCCAGGACTCCATGTTAAAGAGACTTTGAATCTCAATGGGAATATTCCTGGTAAAACTACGACTACTTGACTTGATTTTTCTTATGGCTATTAGTGATTAACTCATTCACTGCCACATGACGAGTTTTGACGAGTTTCATTGTTTGGTTCTCACTGCCACATGACGAGTTTTGATGAGTATGCACTTTTTTACTGAAAACGCTAGATGGCGCTCTTCTGCACCCTTTGACTACGTTTGGTGGCGTTGAGAGGAAAGAGCATTTCTCAGTGAGCCAGCAAGTCACGTGATGTAAACAAAAGTTGGCCAACTTCAAAGGCAGCGCTGAGCACCTGCCCGTGATCACAAAGCATGAGTGGAATACAGTACAAATTGCGCACAGTAGGCCTACTAGAGACGGACAGACAGAGAGGGAAAGAGAGACACATAACGAGAGAAGGTAGTAGATTAGCACTAGCAGGTATCAGCAGGTAGGACAGGATCCAACTAGGATGTAGTTTTATTTTATTTTAGTTAGTTTATTTTTGCATCATGCCGCCAAAGAAGGCACTGAGGAAGGCCAAGAACAAACCCCGGGATTCGGGACCGGGCGATCCACGACAACGGACGTTAGAAGATGCCGGCTTTTTTCGCCGTGTTGAAGCAGCAGCAGCACCGTCTGATAATGAGGCCACTATAGCAGGCTTGCCAGCCCCTGACACGGGATCCGAGATTTCCGGGTCTGATCAAGATGTGGATGCAACCGTGCGTCCTCGTCGCAGTCAGTGGGTGACGAGGCGCCGTGATTATGTCGAGTCTCCTTTCACCACGTCTGCGCCATCCTCCGGTTCCGACAACGATTTAGACAAGCTGGGTCATGAGGAATGGTTTCCTTTACGAGATCGCTCCAGAGGGGGCCTCAAATAAAGTATAGTTGAAATAAAGTTCTCAGCAATGCCGGGTCCCATTGGTGATGCTGCGGAACTGGAATCAGAGAGTGGACTTGTAGAAACACATCTGTGTGTGTGTGTGTGTGTGTGTGTGTGTGTGTGTGTTTTTATTTTCTTTTTTAATGAAATTTGTTTTAAAACATTAAGTACAATGTCATATAATGACTCAATTCAAAATTAAAATCAAATTAGAGTTTTGCCTCGAAATATTCCCTGGACTTTAAATCTGTTTTTCTCTGAATTTTCTCTCAAAAAGGGAGTTTTGGGGGATAGCAAGCTATATTCAACTAAATAAAGAGTGGGACATGCTACGAACTCACTTTTTTCCTGGGGAAAGAAGAGACTCTAACCCTTTCATTTGAGATAGTCCATACCATTTTATTGATAACACAGAATATGCAATGGACTTTTGAAAAGTACCAAAAATCATGAAAAGTGCTGGCAATTGAGGGACACTGAGCAATTTAATGCTGGCAGTGAATGAGTTAAGTGTATGTTTGTCTACAAGTTAATACATTTAAATGTGTAATTCAGATTTACCTTTATCACACCTAATCTACCTTAACCTCAGCAAATCACATATAAACCGATTTATAAGACAAGTTTAGCCAGTGTCATATTTTTTCCATTAACTCTGGGCTTGGCTACTGTCCTGTTTATGTCAGTTATGAAATTAAATAACGACCAAGATGGTTCATTCCAATGACAAACCACATCTAGCAGAAAAAAAATGTGTATATTTGGCTTCAGCTAAAACTAACTGTAGCTACCTAACTTACTTTAGCTAGAACTAACTGTAGCTACGACTCACCCAATATATTTTCGCTTCGTTTGATATCTTACAAATCAGCGCCTCTACTAGTTAGGTTGGGTTTAGGAAAAAAATCCTGGTTTTGATGTGACATGATGACGTGAAGTTATGTACATACCGTAAAACTGCAATTAAAAGTCTAGTCCCAATTAAACGCCTAGTCCCTTTGACAAGTGCGGTGTGGCTACACATTTTGACAAATAAATGCATTAAGTCATATCAAATTATGTGTCCAGTCCTTGATTACCCTGTAAGTTATTCATATTCATTTAGTCAGTAAGGGTCCTCACATCAAATGAATCAAAATTAAAAATTAATCCAAGTTGTGAGTATTGCTTTAACAAGTGGTGTTGTGTTGGTGTGCTGGGTGCTGTTGTCCTCGAGTGCTGTAACTTTCTCTCTCTGTGATGTTCTGTCTGTTGGAGCTAGATCAAATGAATGATTCATGATTGATATATTATCTGAAGCTTAATTTTAATTGACACTGTATTGACACTGGTTTAAATAAACGGTTTGATTGATTTCCTGATCTTTGCTGAACAACAGTTTAATGTGAAAGAAATTATAAAGGCCTGTCCCAAATATAGGCCTGTTGATTTCAGTGATTTAAGCAAATAATAGCCCAGGCTATTAATTTAAGTTTTACGGTACGTAGCTTAAAATAACTCACCACTGTCTTTTGTTTTTTTGGTTTCACACAGGACACAGACTGTGGTCTCCTGGGTCAAAGGCCTGTGTTTGTTTGAGCTGTCCACCATCCTGACCTTCCTCCCTACACAGACTGTCACTCTTTATACTATGCGACCAGACTTTCTCCTTTGCTCCTGTCATGAGGGAGGACAGCCTTACTCACGGTTACATCAAGTTGAACTTTATTTGTCCCCAAAGAGGCCAAAGAATTGGCTGTGCAGCAGTGGAAACAATAAAAACACATATGATAAAAAAGTTGGAACCGAGTTTAAAAAATAATAAACGGCACGGTTGGATGGTTAGGCTGTTATTACCTTTACCTTTTGGAGTTAAGCAGTGAAATGGCTGACAGTATGAAGGAGTGTTTGTACCTGTTGGTTTTGGCTGGTGGTGGGTATGTAAAGTTTGAACCAGAAGGCGTCATCTGAAACTCTGGGTGCAGGGTGAGGGTGCTGCTGTCTGATGGGATGTATTCTGTTGTCTTTAACTACTGTTTGTTATACAAATCAGACACTGCTGCAGATCTCGATCACCTTTGTTGGGCCTTTTTGTTTGTGAAGCATAAAGGAAAATGGTCAAATAAACTCCATTAAAGACAAAAAAGTCATCAGTGATGTGTCAACATCAAACTTAGTAAGTCTCCTCAAACACAAAAGGCACTGATGGCATTTATAATACAACATATTGGTGTTACAATCACAGCCCAGCTTAATATTGATCATAATGCCCAAGTACTTGCACGATTTAACAATTTCTTCATCTTGACACTTAATTGTAGTGTCAACAGGGTTGGAGTGATGACATCTAAAATCAATACAAATATACATGGTTTTTGTCACATTTAATATCAAAAAGGCAGAACTGACCCAAGTGGGTTATGAACGAATTATGGTGCATTACCTCTTGTTGGTTTAAGTACAAACAGTGAATGAGAACAGCCTGCTTCACCAGCTACTGTTCTCCAGCAACACTTTTTAGAGCCGTAGCCTGACGTGCACCTCCCTAGAAATGTAACGACACGTCGCAGTGACGCAGACCTCCTGTCTATTATTGTAAGCTGAATCCATTTCCCTAAGTGGAAACTAAGCTTTTATTTACTTTAATTTCACAGATAAGAAACAATAAATTGTGAAGAAAATAAAGCGTCCACAAAAATATCATTTAAAGTCTTGTGTGTGATTTATCCTGGCTTCATATGAGCAGAGGAAATCTCCACTAGTCGCTAGACTAATTTATACAATGTAAAATGCCATAGGCTTTTGCTAATAACGTTAGCATCTTATTTTTGTTTGGAAAACGTGTTTAGTATAAGACAGTTGTTTTGTCAGTTTGTACTGTTATTTTTGTTAAGTGTTGCTGTTGTCCCTGGCTTCATATGAGTAGAGGAAAAGTCTGCTAGCAGCTAGGCTAATCTATACAATTTAAAATGCCATAGGCTTGTGCTAATAACATTAGCATGTTGTATTTGTGGGGAAAATGTGTCCAGATAAAGAGAAATGTTTGTCTGTGAATGCTGCGATTTATAGTGAAGCTTATTTGTGTGTTTGTGTTTGAAACTGTCTCTAATACACCATGTTTAATGTGTGTTTAATGTGTGTTTTGAATCAACTAAACTTTACAGCACTTCCACCGTGTTTTGGAGGTTTAACTGTTGTGCAGTTTTATATTTTTGCATGTTATTTTGACAACAGTCTGTTTTAATAAAAGTGCTTTTGACATCTCAAATGCGGCTTTGACTTGTAACTGAAAACATGTCACCCATATTGTAGATATATATCCTGTATCGCCAGTCAGTCTGTAAATACTGAGATATGAGTTTGTGTCCATATCGCCCAGCCCTATTTAGTGTTCAAAATGTGTGATTCCAGTCTTTCTGTGTTGCTGCATTTTTGCTTTCTCCAGTACTTGGCTTTTATCACTAGAAGTCTAGCTGCCTTAACTAGATTCCTAATCTCTTAAGAGGAATCTAGTTTAGGAAACCTGGTTTGTAATTTTCATGATGTTAAGAAATCAGGTTACCTCAGAGAGCAGACAGTAACCAGATTACCTAAGTGCATGTAAACACAGTGATTGTCTCAGAAAGCCATCAGGCCCTCACTCCTGCTGTCTCGACAGCATCACTGTCTGTATAACTGGAGAAGCAGGAGCAGGGAAGAGTCAGTGAACTCAGAGTTGGATCCACTGCCTGTAAAGTTGAGGGTCTTCCTATTCTGATGGACAAAGTGCCAACAGTTTGAGGGCAGGGGATGGTTGCTTTGAGAAGTAAGAAAAGCTCAGGTCAGCTGCAGCATTTGTCAAAATGCTAACAAACCCTTTAAAAAAGAAAACCCTGACAAAACTCTCTGCCTCTCTTTTGTTTCTCCTGTCTGTCTCTGAAAGTAGATCTCCTTGTCTTAACCTTCACAGAACTACCTGGTTTAGTTTGACAGGTGAGTCGAAGGATAAAATGAACACACACACACGCACACACACACAGCTCTTGTCAGGACTCCCCGAAGACCTGCTGTCTGTTGAGGGGCAGATGAAGGTATAGTAAGAGTAAAACCCAAGTGTGTGTCCATGCCGTAGATGTGTGTGTGTGTGTGCTTGCTCCCCTTTCCCTCTGAGAGAGTCATTACGTGGTTTTCCACATTGGGAATTGACATTTTCTTCCTTTACTTGCCATTTCACAGGCAGAGCCGTGACTTTCTTGTCACAACACGCACCCACTTCTCACTTTGAATGGCTGCGTAAAGTTTTCACACACACTGGCGCACGTTCAAATCCACACACGGACACACTCACGCACCCACACACGCACACGCCATCCTATCCCTGTAACTTTTAGTAGGTCAACCCCTTAAGGGTGGCCCAAACTTACACTCAGGTAAGAACACAATGCATATTTCTAGATACATGCAGCCTAATTAGGCAAAGAACAAAAAGATCACATTCTCATGTACCTAGGGTTTCTAATTAAAGGAAATACCTCATTTTCCTCTCATACCTATTCATGACTAAAATAGACATTGAAGGGGGAAAGAAGTCTACAAGTACAAAGTAGAATTGTACTCCGCCTCAGGTGATTTGTCTCAGCCCCAGGGCTTAGGCCCACTCACTCTTTAGGAGTTTCACAGATTTTTCAGTTTCCAGAGTCGTCTCTATCCTTCTGTCTGTTCATATTAAACAGGCAAGTGGATCAGAAAGAGAGCGAAATGAGCAGAAACCAAAGTCCTGCGCTTTCTCAGAAATGTCTCATTGACTCAGTGTTCTGGGAAGCGCCGGCTAATGGGACGTTTTTATCACACACCTGTCAGCGGTGGAGAACTGTGGAGTGAGCACCGCCTGCGGTGAAGATCACACAGACTAGCGGGGCGGCCATCGGAGACCAGAACAAGGCTGGAGGGCCTTGAGGGGTGTCAGGGAGTGGAGGGGGGAGGACAACAGAAGCAAAGCTCTGTTAGCTTGTGGTGACAGATAGTTAGCTGGTGTTAGCCGGTCGCTGGGGGCAGTGAATGTGTTGAGGGGAGGATAAATAAGCAATGGCACCTGTGTGATAGAAATCCTGTGAGATTATCTGGCCGCAGCGCAGGGGCTGACGTACGGGACAACTGGGACAGATTTGAGAATGGCTTTCACACCAAGGCAGCACCACCGGAAACGTTACGAGGCTAAAAATGATACAGAATCAAACAGGCTGCCTTTGGTGATGCACTGGGTGAGAATTATGCCTCCAATATAACCCCTACATCCCGCTCTCCACCATATCTGTTTACGTTTTAATCATTTTTTGCTGCAGAGCTGGGACCACAGCTATTTTCTTGTAAATCAACTTATTACAACTTTAGCTTGTGTTGTACACTTTCCTCTCCCGTGTTTTGTTTACAGATGAGGTGAAACTTAAATTAAAGGCTGCTTATTTTTCACCAGAATGAGTCTCCGAGTCCCTTCGAGGAGATTTCACTCAGGCCTAACTAAACTGCACTTTCTCCTAATAATGAAATCTTTTTGTTTTCCTGCCTCTGTCTTTCCGCGTCTCATTGCCCGAGTTATTATCGTTCTCAGGACAAATACCCACTGATTGTAAAACTGTAAGCTGTAATATGCAATTTTAAAAAATCAGTCAGCACTTGTGCCTCATGCAGATAATGCAAGAAAGCCAACAACATGGCATCGATCCATTTCAATTTGTGTTTGGCACTACGCTCGGATTGTGGCAGATCTGACAGTGTCTGAAAGCTGGGGTGATATTTCAAACTGTGAAATGAAGCGCCTTTTTTGTCAGAGAAAGTGATTTGTAAGTGACAGATGGAAACAAACAGGCAACAGGTGAGCTAGCTTTCATAATTACAAGACAAAGGCTTTTTAAAGATGAAAATAATGAGAGGATGAATGAAATGTTACAGATCACTTACATAGGGGGCCCATATGAGACCATGAAGATAAGGCACTTAGGGGGCCCCTGAGAAAAACATCACCCAGGTTAGAGGAGTGTATAATGGTTCCAGATGTGGGTTTTGGCCATATAAGTATATATATGTATGTGTCAGATGAGGAGAGAGTTTGTACCTTCTCCGCAGAGCTGCTATTAAACAGTCAATTGAAGATCAACTTGTCGTCTGTTGTGCATCTTTTACTAGTTTGTCTTTGGACCAGAAGTTCTTTCCTATCATGAACACAGACGCAAGAATAGAAAGAAGAGATTGATTTTCTCGCAGATCTCGGCGCAAAGCATCAGGAGGGGAGATATTGACTTTTCTTTTACCGATCTTTTCTCGCACACACAGCCGACAGACACACCTAAAAGATCAGGACAAGGCAGCGCGGTGGCAGTTTTGTTGTCACACTAAGTGCTGCTTCACTAAAGGCGATGTTAAGGTGCCCTGTCCTTGAGATGACTTAATGTGACACACCTGATGCAGAATTCCCGTCAGAACTTAGCCATAAATTTGTCCTCGCTTTCATGAGCTTGGCCTGTTTCATCTGAGCGAGCCATCAAAGCTCACTTCTGAAAAAAAAAAGCTTGAGGTCATTAGATTTGAAGCTACACTCGCCCATCTCTCTGTACTACCTCTTTTCCTTAATTACTAGGTTGGGGATCTGGACAACAAACGGAGAAAAAAAGTGATGCAATCAAACATCCCGTCTTTTTTCTCTCCGGCTGAAAAAACAAAAAGTGTCCCAGGTGGGCGGATTGCGGACCGATAGGGGTGTATTGATCCAGGCCTTCTCTTATGACTCCATCAAGGACTTCTGTCATGCTCAGGCACGTCAAAGAGCACTTTGATTTCTGGGACGCCTGCATAAGAGCTGGACCTACATCAAATCTACCTGTAGCCTGGCTGCAATATCAAACTATTCCCCTTAATTATTCAAAGGTTTCAGACCAGAGGCCTTTATTATTCTGCTGCAACGAGGATGCAATCACATTTTATTTCTTTTGTGGAGTTATACCTCAAAAACACAAATAAAATCAGCCTCAAAAAAATCAATTCAGAGGTATTTTCTAGGGGTGTAAATCACTGGTTTCATCAGGACACGATGATGGCACAGAATCTGTCAATATAAGAAAGTCTGCCTTGATACGACTCTCATTTTAACCCAAACGATGACCTTTTCCTAAAACTTCAGGGGCCGTATTCACAGACATTGAGAGCTACTAAATAAGAACTTTTAGTAAGGAGTCCTAGCTTAAAAGTGACTCAGAAAAGTTCTCTGAGCAAAGAAGGGACAGACCTTAGTGAGGAGCTGTGGTTGACGCTGTTGCCAGGTATGATGCTTGCTTTTAACAGATGTGATGGGTTGTCACAGACTGTGGAAATGAAATGAACTGCTGACTGTGAACGTGTTATCATTGCCAGTGTGATCACTCCGCTGATGGAAGGTTGAGACAAACCCAAGTCGTCACTGCTGCTGTTGAACATTTTATTTCTGGCGTTATAGTCTGAGGTGGGAAATGTGTGCGTGTCCCTAAAGACATCAACCACGCATATTATCTCTGCACAGTCTAATCTGTAGCATTTCATTTACTCACCATCATGCAGAGTTTGGAGAATATTTCTCCGACCTCTTTGTGTTTCCAGCATTTTCTCCTTTCCTCTGAAACCTCTTAAACGTCCTCTTCTCTGCTCCTGACAGCTCACCTTAGGAGCTATTTTAAGGTCTAAGATGCTCTGTGAATAACTCTTATCTCTACAAGGACCTAGTCTTAACTCTGCAGAGAAATTCTAAGAAAATGTCACAATTTTCTTATAGTTTGTCACTAGGAGCAAGTATTAGTACAAGGAACCTCTATGAATGAATGAATATGAATATGAATATGGCTCCAGGACTATCTGGCTTAAAGATCTGAACATAATTTTACAAAAGTATCAAATTTGGCTCAGTAATAACTGTCATGTTGTTTTTAGCTTTCACCCTTTGAGCTTATGCAGTTTCACATTACATAAATTAACCGAGCGAGTGTAGTTTTCCTCTACTCTCAGCTTAACAATTTATATGTATTTATATTATTAAATCTCCGCATCTCCTACTGGAACTATGCGTTTGAATTCCAGCCCGCATGCAGGTTTTTTCATTCAGTTAGCGGAGTGAGATGCCGACCAGGCCAGGAGTATTTTGTCTCATAAAGGCATTGTTTGTACGGCATACGGCATGTGCTTTGTCTGTTGACCCGAATTTTCTTTGAGATTGAAAATGTTTCCACACTGCTGATTTATTCTCAGATAAATACTGTTATCCTCATCTTCATTCTCTCTGCTGCTTGCCATCATCTTACTGCGTCTGTCTGACAGTGGCACAGAATTTCAGAATAAATGCATATCTTAAAAATAAGGATATGGATTGATGTTTTTACTTTGCACCAATGATATTGGATCATTGAATTGTTATGTCTACCCAGATGGATGGATCATTTCACCCCTGGTTTTTGTTGGGTGACCATCTCTTGGGCAGACAAATTCATTCACTGTCTGGCACACAAGCACACATACAGTTGAGCTTTCTGTGGCTGTGTTGTTAAATTACAGCCGAGGGTACGACAGTGAATCATTGATGGGGGAATGGGATAGTTGATTCTTCTTGCAGCTCGGTTTGAGGAATACCAAGAGCCCAGCAATGAATTTTGAAGTACAAAGTCGGCGAAGAGAGAGCGGGGCTTTGCTCTCACACAGCCAGGGATCAGAGGCCTGTATGAATCAGTAATGCTCCACACACTCACACACACACACTCTCACACACACCATGCGCTTCTTTTGCAGCTACATCATTCTCTCTCATTCTGCCTTTCACACTTCATTTCGTCACTTTTGAATCCAGCGTGATGCCGTGTTGTGT
Source organism: Epinephelus cyanopodus (assembly GCA_026686955.1). NCBI lineage: Eukaryota > Metazoa > Chordata > Actinopteri > Perciformes > Serranidae > Epinephelus > Epinephelus cyanopodus. The sequence goes on from CM048931.1 coordinate 29,200,713, forward strand.
TGTAATGTTTTTAGAAGAAACATCCTCCCATCGGCGATCTGAGACATCAAGATCTGGCTCCGCTTGATTGGTTTGAAAAGCTTAGTGCCTTCTAATGTGCAACAGAAGAGTTTGCATCCTCTGTTTACACTACAGATGAGTGGGGAAAAAGTGCGAAACAATATGTACTTTCCTTTTCTTTGATAGCTGAAGGTGTGTGGTGCAGAGGGAACAGAACAACACAACCATAAAAGCAGACAGTTTAAACAGAGCAGAACAAAAAGGCAGAAAAAAGAGATGCGAGCAGAAGTGTAATCGATAACTAACAGGTTCCCTTTTTAAATGTGGAAAGAGGAGGAAAATGAGGATGAGAAAGCAGACAATAGGAGGAACTGTAGTGGGAGACTAGCAGGAGGTCGGAGGTTTCGCTTAAAAGTCGACAAGGCTGCTTATTTAAGAACATGAGGCGGTGCTCTTGGGAGCTGCTTGCCTGCGCAGGAAGTATACACAGGTATTTCAAAAGCTGTTTGCACACATGCTCCCAAACTCGGGGGAATAAATTAATTGCAACCTTGTTCAATACTCTCTCAAATTCACAAAGAGAACACTAGTGTTAATTTAACAGCCATATTTCATGTTTTGTTGTGACGCTAAATGGCAGAGGGATCCGTTGTTTCCTGCCGAAGCTCCAACTTTCATCTTCCATCATCATTTTGTTTCCTGTAACCGTGAGACATTAGTCATCATCGAAGCATAACTTGAGGGGGATTTATGTAGTCAACAAACCTCCATAACACACTGCGCTTTGCAAAGAAAGAAGCAGCAGAATTTGTTCCTGTCTCAGGCTGCACAGAGGAAGCGTTAAGTATTCCAAATGTGTTTGTACATAAACAAAATATAAACACGGCTCTTTGCTGTTGAAGTGACTGCGAGCGCAGAAGACAATAGATATATGTTTTAGTTTCTGTGATGGAACAGCTTTGAGGATAGCGATGTCTGATAGTCAGCTGCTTTGGTCTAGACTGAAGTAAACAACTTTCAGATGGCTCCCTGTAAAAACTTTGGTCTCTACAAGATAAAGTCCACTAACATGGCAATCCTTGAACTTATCATGTAACGCCACCATCACGGTATTTGGACATTATGGTTCTCAGACACTGGATGGTGATCCCCTGACTTTTCCTCTAGCGCCATCATGTGGTCGATATTACGTCTTGTCCAACACTTTGGCTGTAAAACTAATGACTTTCCCATCAACCCCAACAAATCTTGGCCTTTGGGTGCCATTAGTGGCAAATATTTTTTTTACTATATAAAAAAATAGGGACAGAAAACAGCAAAACATGCACTCAATGCATTTGAGATTTTTTATTTAGCTGTTACAGTCAGAAGCACAACGACGACGTCATATGTGCATTAGTGAGTTTGCTTGCGTGCGCACAGGCATCTATTTTAGAGATAATGGCAAGCAACTTGAGTTGTTTGAGTGTTGGGTGAAAAATTTCAACCAACCTTTCGATATCGAAAATAAACTGACAAAGAACCAGATTAAACTGAATGAATGGATGGGATAAGATAAATGAAATGACAAGATTAAACACAAACTACGTTTTGTTTTAATTTGTGATAAAGCTTTAAACATTATTTCATGTCATAATGTTATTGTTCAGCTAAGAAATAACTGCAAAGAATTTTAACAATCCAAAATATAAGTTGACTAAACGTGGCAACCAAATTTCAGTTTTGGCAACCAGAACACAAGCTTTAGTGTTGCTACATGCACCCAATCGATCTGTAACCTTTTTCCATTGTCACTCTTGGCTGTGCCAAGCAAAGTCATGCCATGCCATAGTCAGTTTAGACACGCCATGCCACGCCAAGTCACACTAGAGGTGGACCTTCTCCAGAGTAGGCCTAAAAGCCGGGCTGCCTGCCCTCAAGCAGGTAGCGGTGGCGTCTTGCTGACCGCATTTGTCTCCAGCAACCCCGTTCTGCCCCTCAAACAAGCCATGTATGATGATGTGAGACTCTCCTCACCTCTGTCTGCAGGAGACCAGAGAGAAAGGTGTTTTTAAAAGTCTCTATGTGTTCAGCTCTCAGTACGTCTGTAGCTTCTAACTGAATCTCTGTGGTTTGGAGTTTAGTTTCTCTCCTGCGTCCTGTTTTTACTTCAGATATCTGCTTTATTTTACTGTTTCATGTTCGCTATCAGCCATATTAGAAGACGCTCCTGCGGGAAAAATCAACATTTCCTTATTTTGCTGCTTCTTTTCTTCAATTAAGACAATTGTAATAATACAGCAGGGAGCAAGAGAGAAAGCAGAATCAGCCACAAGGAGATGTTGATGAAGAGCTGCAGACAAAAGGCTCTTACTGCACCTCTGCAAACAGCTCACCTCCAACAATTAAACTTAAGACAAGTCAGACAAATAATCATTAGTAATGTTGATATAATGACTAAGTGGGTAAAGGCAAATGATAGAGCAGCTAGAACAGTCTGGTAAGTTCAGAAAATGACATCACTTTAGTAAAATGCAGCCTTTAAAAACAAGAGAAGACAATATGCGACATTGAGATTTCGAAAATCTGAGATGATATCTGGTCTCAAATGACTATTACGATATAACATTTATAGTTTGCACAGCACCAGGCCTAATAACGGCATAGCTGCAAATATGAAGCGCTCTAATGTGAAGCCGAAACAGCTATTGATCGACAATCAAGAGATGATTGAAAATACAGCATCAGATGAGTAGATGTGTGATAATTATCATCTGACAGACCTCAAACCGACAACTTGTCTCAAACTGAACACGGCCCACTCTGCAACGGCTGGTTGTGGAAGCGCAGAAACCAGAAGGAGTGGGGATGAGAGAGCCAAAGATTAGGGATGAGTGGCTGAGTAGATGAGGGATAATGGGTAACAGTCCGCTTTCGGAAGGCATGGCATCGCGTGGGAATTCTGAAGAGGACCGATTCAGGCCGGATGAGAGAGGAAGCTGATTATCCACCCTCCTTTTGTGTGTGGGATCAGGATCAGCAAGCAAATCCTCCACTCGGAGAGGAGAGTCGAGTAAAGGGAGAGGAGGGGCAGGTGAGGTGAGGCGAGAAAAGACAATGAACGGAGGGGGGAGGAGATGGGAGAAAAGTAGACGACTTGGGAGCGTGGAAAGAGAAGGAAACAGGGAGAGGAGAGGGTGGGGCAGGAAATGCGAGGTGAGAACTGTGATTTCACCCTTTGTGCCTTGATTCAGCATCTACAATGCAATCAAGTTATCGCTCATGCAGTTTTCACCTGCCACGCATGATTATGTGCATATATATATGATTATGTCTGATTTTTAAGCCTAAGTCCTCATTAGCCACTTCATTTTATTGAAAACTGCTCTGTTCCTGTTCTCCTGTTCTGTTTTTTCCACACCTCACAGTCTCTGATGATTAAATGAACTCAGAATTATCTTGCTCTAACAACCCGCTCTGTTCCTGTTCGTCATGGGAGCAGGAGAAGCCAAACTAATTGCATGCGCATCTGGATTTACCGGATACTCGGCGAGGCTGAAATGTGGAGTGTTTGTGCGAGAGTGTGTGCAACTGTATGCATTTGTGTGTCATCCGTCTTGGTCCTAGGTTCTGCTTTTCCCGTGTCAGATATCCCTACCTCTCTGCGGTACCTGCAGCAATTCAGGAGCCATTAGACACTCACTGAGTGATGAGACGAAGCAGTTTTCATTAAAAAGACATTTGGTGAAGACTGGAGGCCTTGAATTGATGTGAAGCGAGAGACAAAGGCTCGTGTTTGTCTTAGGGTGGAGGAGCCGAGTGACTCATATGTCAGTGTTTCAGACTGCAGAATCGAGGAAAAAAAAAAATTCTGCCACTCAAATAAACAGCGACTGAAAGCGAGCCAAGGTTTGATGGCGATGGGAGAGAGGCAGGTGTGCAGGCGTGCGTGTAAGTCCGTGTGTGTCAGTGTTTTCTGTGCTAAGTGGGGGAGAGAGGGGGAAGGAATGGTGTGAAGTCATTTGGTGGATTTGTACAATGCTGTAGAGTGAAACTGAGACACTGTCGCTAACACCTGTCAGTGAGCTGTGGATTAACAGGAACCAACTCCCTGCTTCTACAGCCATGCACCTAACTACCTACCACATACCCCTAAGCCATTCTCCCCCCTGGGATAGGAACCCCCAAGCCAAGGCACGATTCATTGGGCCACCAGCAATCCCAGCCAGAGTTTATTACTGTCATGTGGGGACAGATTTGAGGAGCTGAAACGAGGAGAAGACTGAGACAATCAAGCTTCAATTTCAGTTTATCTTACTCAACATTTTAAACAAGGTGGATGTAAGTCAACCCATGAGTAGAAATTTCCACTGTTCTGAGTAATAATGAGAGAGGAGGGATGATGAATGAGATTTATTAGTGATAAGGGTGCCATGGCTGCACCCGATAGATAGTTTCCTCCATCACTGCAGCCATCTTTCCAGTTCATTTCAGGTATCCGCTGACATCCTCTGACATACTCTGACATCCTCTGACATGCATGTTAGATGAACTACAGGTAGAGCTTGGCAGAGTAAGTGATGCCACTAGGCTGCGCAGGTGCATTATGCGCCGCACACATGCCGACAGCACGAACTGTGTCGTTAATGCTCCATGCATGGACGCTAAAGCGCTTTGCTTACCATGATCAGGTCTGGGAAGTTTGTTTTGAGCATGTGTTTGAGGCTAGAATGGCCCGGAGGTGTGTAAAACACCTGTTACTTTCAGTTTTTGCCTTAAACAGGACCGACAGTGTGGGGATGACTTATTTTAGAATCAGGCTCAATATCTGTGAGTGTGATAATGAGTTTGAGGGCAGTGGTGACACGTGAATAATGGCCTGAGCAATCAAGATTCGGACAGATTGTTGGCATGCCTGAAATCTTGTTCATTCTGCAACTCCATGTTCCTCATGCGGCATCAGCCAAAACATTAAAACCACTGACAGGTGAAGTGAATAACTGTCAGTGGTTTTAATGTTTTGGCTGATCGGTGTATATGGTGTGACAAGACAAAACCAGTAATGTTTATGTCCAGTTCCAGTTGATTAATTCACAAAGCGTGAGCATGGAAGTTCTCTTTTTTTGTCATTGCAGGGAGATGATTAAAGTATTAAGTATGAGTTGATTAGATATGCAAGATTAATGCAGTCATCCAGTGTCTTTACCTGTTCAGTACCTGCATCAAGGACGTGCACAAGTATGTGCTAAAGCTGCCTGAGCAACAGCCCATTTGCTCTCTATGGCTGAGCTGCCCCTGTGGAGGGAAAAGAAAGTTTTACAGTTTTTGAGTAGCTCATATTTACTTAAAGTAGACCAAACTGTAAAAAACAACAACCCTATTTTCTTCAGTTTTTAAATTTGGATTATTTGAAAAGGCACCACAGTCAAAATATTCATACACAGTAAGTTCATGTCTGTCGATGTAACCCTGGGAAGTAACACCACAGGACATGATTTATGAATATTAAAAAGGGATCTTCAAACAACAACTGTTGCCAATTAATAAGTTGACCAACACTGTCTGTACTTCAAGCTAAAAACTGAAAGAAAAAAAAAAACCTTTTAAAAAATGTTTTAAAGTTGTCTATCCATTTAATGAAATGAAAATTACTGCTGGCCCCTCTTTTCACCTTAACACATCAAAAAGACAGAAAAATAATGTTTCTCCCGCCTGCTCAAGGCAACAATTGGGATTAAGCTGCCTCCGCTTGTTAACAACAACTTCTCCACAAACTCCAAAAATGACCCTAAGAGGGTTCTTGAGTTCAAGTGTTGGCTTATTTTAAGTAAAGCTGACAACAGCTATAGCAATATAAACCCGTCTCGCCTCTACATAAGAGACAAACACATTTTACCGTTAGAAACTGTCTCTTTTCATTTGATTAGGAAAACCCATTAGGGAAAATACAGGTAACAAAGAATAAATCCAAAGAATAATTCCAAAGTCCTGCTTTGCAAGCGGACTTTGGAATGCACAATGATATCAGCATGTCGGTCAGTATCGGCCAACATGCTTCTAATTCTTTTGCACAATGAACGAATATTTCATATATTGAAAAGTATTGTATTTCACGCCTCCATCTGCTGGTGGGCCATCAAGATAAGAGTATGCATGCATAATATGCTGGTAATTCAATTACAGAAGAGACTTAATGATCAATAAGATTAGGTAGGTAAAAAAAAATGGATGTACTGATAGCGGTATTGTTATCGGTCAAATGAGTTGATATCGGCATATCGGATATCTGCAAAAAATCCAAAATTGTTCATCTTTAACATCAACTTCAAGTGTACTTTATATCAGTTTTTCCAAACAAAGAGTGAAGTTCGTCTCCAACTTTGGTCACTAACGGCTGTGAAATGTGAAGCAACCGGAAGATCTACAGGAGCTACAGACTAGGGCTGTCAACGAATATTCTAAATTTGAATTTAAATTCGAATTTGAAAAAAAAAAAAGGACCTTCGAATGTGAAAATTGATATTCGATTGTGGGGAGAAAAAAACCCACCACCGGAGCTGTCCTCTTTGCGAGTGGGCGTTGACCTGGGCCAGACGCTGAAATGATTGAGCCGGCCATGGAGCTGCGCAGCGCGGCGCGGTGCGGCCGGTGTGGATGACACAAACAGTTAACATGGGTGCCGAAAGGAAACCGGCTTCGCTTCTCGGCACTTCGAGGCTATTCGAGCGCTTCCGCGGGTGGTATGGCCTGACGGAGGGCGAGCGAGAGGTCCGCGGTTGTTTATAACGTAATGTTATAGATAATTGTTTTATGTGTTTTAATGTGTAGGTATGTAAATGTTTTCAAAGACGTTAATGTTGAAATAAACATACCTACAAGTAGTTATGTTTCCTTGTATTAATACATATACATGTATGTTTCCTTGTATTAGTTTGCCCTCTTGTGGACATAATGCGAAAAAAAAACATATTCGAATGGTTCGAACCTATGAGTTATTTTTAGAAGGAATATTCGAACGTCATTTTTGAGCAATTTTGACAGCCCTACTACAGACCTACTGAAAGTTGAACAGCAATGACACCGTTTCTGTAATAACCATATGTTGAATTTATGCCATCTCAGATCAGATCTGACGCTCCCAACTCATTGCTTTATCTGTGGTCCTGCACTTAAAACTATGATGCTCTAGCTCGACCCTTTTGGACACTTGAGCATATCAGTTTCCACTTGCTACATGCATGAGTCATTTCAAAATAAACTTAATTTTTTTGCGGGAAATGTAGAATTTTCGCTTTTTACCGTCTCTTTTCAAAATAAATTTAAACATACATAACAAACATAATCTTGCTTTGATTTAGGTTTAGGCAACAAAGCCTCTGACTGCATTTGAGTCAGTACAAATCACACAAAGTTTATGGTCCTCTCAAAAGCTCGCTCACAGTTGCTTCATTTTAGCATCTTCACTTCTGACGTTAAATAAATGTTGACTTTTGGTTTCACACGTGACACAAGTCTTGTTTGTTAGACCCAACCGCCAACTCTCCCTTCTGCCTGCTAATGCAAACTGTCTTAATCTTAAAACTACGCCAGTTTTTCGGAGCATCTCATGATAACGCAACTTGGTGAGTCTAACACAGATGCTAAAGGGTTCCTCGGTTTGTCAGTATCAGATGTCAAGGGTGTGTTGCGTTATTAGTTGGGAGTGTGAACGCCCTGTTGAGGTCGGGAAACCCTCAGGTCCTGACAAACTGAGACAACAACTTCCTGTGAGATGCAATAGAAATGCAAATTAGCCTGATATGGCGCTTCACGGCACCGTTTTAGAACGCAATAACATGCCAATTGGAAAAGGACTCTTCTGTTTGCCTGGGGGTGTCCCCATTGCTTAGTCTGCTGTGACAAATGAAAATGCTTTCCGTGTTTTACAGTGTTGGGAGTTTTCACAATTGCGAGGCAGGTAAGCTGACATGATCTGTCAGTTTATCAGAGCAGGAAAATGCCCATTTTCTTGTCAATATAAATGGCTTCAAAGATGTTTCAGTTTTAAAGGACTACAAATGCTGCTTGTACAGACTGGACAGCCACATGTGGACAGAATTGTTGAGTCTGTGCACATGTGGGCAGTGAGTGAGAAACATTTTGTAGATAGCCAAGACTGCAGAGAGGGAATATGAAGGAAGTGGGTATACATTGAAGTGATGTGTAATATTATTTGATAAGCACAAATGCACACACAAACACACATAGAGAGGGCTCTAACTGAGTCAGAGAGATGCCCCAGAGTAGGAAGGTTAGCCATTCATGAAATTACTAAACAAATAGAGGCTTACAGGCTTCCCAGCTCAAACATTTTAAGTGGGTGTTGAGACCTGCAGATAAGCTGTGTGTGTGTGTGTGTGTGTGTGTGTGTGTCTAATGGATATAAAAGAAGAGTCTGCTGATGCCTATGATCACCATTGTAATGATAACGTTGGTGAACGTGATGTAATTGCTTAATTATTGCCTTCATCACAATGGTAGATCAAGCCTGGCAATTATTATTAATGCTCACATGTTGCTTCAAACTGTCATATCTTTGATTCTTTGTGTGCCATAAACTTGCGTGGGTGCATGATAAATTGTAGCCAATCCCAGCTAAGATAGTAGCTATGTCACTACTTTGAGTTGACAGTTAGCCTAACAGCTAATCACTACGGAGGGAGACTCTTGAGGGACTGCTAAAACATGCTAAACAAGGGTTACTCGACTAACGGATGTAGCCGAGCCAGTACTGGTTTCTTTTTATTTTAAAGATTTTTTTTTTTTTGGCCGCTTTGCCTTTAATCGACAGGACAGTCAAGCGTGAAAGGGGGGAGAGAGAGAGAGAGAGAGAGAGAGAGAGAGAGAGAGAGAGAGAGAGAGAGAGAGAGAGAGAGAGAGAGGGAGGGAGTGACTGACATGCAGCAAAGAGTCGAACCCGGGCCACTGCAGCAACAGTCTTGTACATGGGGCACCTGCTCTATCCACTAAGCCACCGACGCCCCAGTACTGGTTTCTTTGAGCTAACCTGTGTGGTGGCAAAAAGGCCTTGCAATATTTGATCCTAAAAGCAAAACATGTTTACCAAAATTGAGCAAACACAAATGGTCTCACTCTGGGGAGGAGTCTTAGCAAGATGAACTGGGAAACATTGTGATGGTGAAACAATGTGATGGGAAACCAGGAACAAGTGGTGGTAGAACACATTGATATTAACATGAAATAAATGCAAGTTCTGGAAACCTCAAATGGAAAGTTCGGTATGATGTTAATCTGAGGAGGAGTATAAGAGTGTTTTGTGAACTGCTCCACAGGGCTGTCTCATTGTTACGGTATGTGAAGTTGTATGTTATGTCTTCAGTAAAGTACCTGCAAAGGCTGCAAGATTGATCCCGAATCATAGTCCTTCGTCAGCACCTATCTACTTCCTGCTCGTAATTCTGCACTCAGGAAAAAAAAAACACCCTGGGTTGTTTGTATTTTCTTTAAATCAATCATATGTGTCTTAGCCCAGGATGTTGCAATAGTCCCTTTGCAATGTAGTGTCAAGATGGATTTGCATGTGTGGCAGGTCCTGGCATTAAAATGACTAAACCCCTGCAGAAGAAAACACCACATAGACCTGTAAAAGATGTTTTAGCGTGTAGGTTGCTTGCTTGGAGGTTGTTGTTTCATGCATAGCGCCAAAACAAAATGTGGAGATAGGTCATGCTGTGTGAGACTGGGTGGCAAGTGAGAGTCTTATACTCACAGACTAGCGGCCCCTTTGCCTTTTAGGTGATCTGATTGCCATCGGATAGAGCTTGACCACATGAAAATACGGTGTAAATGCACCCAAACACATTAAGGATTGACTATGATCTGATCAGTCCAGCCACCTCTGGAGTTGGTCAGGGACGCATTGAAACCACATTGAAGACCGTTGTAAATGCAATTGCGTTTCCAGTACACATACAGGAACTACGGTGACGAAAGTATGTAATCGTGTGTGACTCTTTCAACCCAGCGAGGCCTCAGCAACTCTCCCTCACCTGATGCTAAAGCTGCAGGGCTCACGGTGGTCTCTTTCTCATCTGATCCTAACATTACTGGAGTGTCTCTCTCATCTGTAATGTATTCTTCTCGTGGATCACTGTCTTTACAAGCAATCTCCTCGACTGGCTCTGATGTATATAATAAAGAAAAGTACAGGCTAGCAAGATTTTGTTTTTATATTTGTTTTATTTTTATGCCAATATTGTATCTGAAAGTGCAGGCAATATCCTGATGTGCACCCTATGTAATTTATTTAAGTATATAAGTAAAATAATATATATATATATATTATCATTATAGTCGTTATTATAGTCGGCGCTGTGCCCGTTCAGGCCGCGCTTGATTGTTTAAGCTGGACAGAGCAGTCAGATCTTCCTGTGGACACTAGGAGACATATTAATACCAGGTAATCAGGGTTAATCATATCAAAACACAATCTGAGGAAGAGACACATTTTAATGCGAGCTATAAAGGGGTCTGCGAACCGTGATTACAGTCTTAACCGCAGAAACCCCCCCCTTGAGTCTGGGAGCAACACAGATGACCAGGCTGTAACAGAAAGAAATTCTCCCAACATGTTCAGACTTCACTGGCTCTTCAGTCTGTCAGCAGGCGCCACATTCACTAGATGAGAGGTTAGCTATGCTTGTCAGCTGCAGCTCAGATTTGTGGGAGAGCTCAGCATGTCTTTGTTATCAAAGATCAAATATACCGGGGTAAAATTATTTATTAGCCTGCAAGCTAACGGACTACAAATTTGAAAAGCTCCAGTAGGCGGCAAGGACATGTCGGCACAGCACAGGAGCGAGTAAATGAGCTGCGAGTTAAAAGCTTCCCTGTAAAATCTCTGTGTTGTATGTGTCACTGTAAGAACCATCTGCTTAGAGTAGTTTGTTTTGAGAGTTTTAAGTAAATCACATTTCTCAAGAAGAAAACAACATATTATATTTATGAAAATGTTGTTTGTGACATTAACATTTACTTTAAGACCAAGAAGATGAATCAAAAATATGCCTTGGATACTTGGCAAACACCATGAAATAGTTTATAGAGTCTTTCTGACAAAATATCAGATCTGAAAATACCATGAAACAGATTTAAATAAATAATACATTCATCATCAAAAACAGCTATCGTGATTTGATCATGATCATTTCCACAGCACTGCATCAGTGCAAGAGAAAGGTCTGAAATCACTGATTATCTTCTGCCATAGGGGGAAAACTCTTATGGCTTGTTTGTGTTTCTGTAAACCAATCACAATCGTCTAAGCCCAGGATGCAGTGATGGTGCTCTTGCAAAATAGTGTCAGTAGTGAACTTGTTTTGGTCGAACATTTGCACATGGCTCCACAAAAAATGCCACAAAAATCGGCAAATCAACTTCGACTGGTTGTGTCTGAAAACAAATCAACATCAGGAGCAGGAGTTCTGCAAGATGGAGTCTGGGCTGTCCCGAGGTGCGTTCACCAGGGGTGTTCATCATCTCGTTCACGATAATACCTGTATAATTTCTAATAAAATATGAAAATTCGATATCTTGATACTCTTGATATTTCGGCTTGTTGACATATTGATGTCATACTGTTACCCATGGCAACAACAAATGTGACTGAAAGCCAAATTATCAGTGTCGCCAAGTGATTTTTGTCATAAACCTTCGGTAATGTCAACCTTTATACAACAGCTGATGGTCAGTGTCAGTTAGGTCAGCAGTTGTGTTGTAGGCTAATTCATTCATCCACTGTCAAACAGCCAAAAATATGGATTTATTTCCTAAAATAAGTTTTGAATTGAACTATGAATGGTCATCAGAGGAAGAGGAGGGACAGGAGAAGCTGAATCCATCTGAGCACACATCCAGGTTTGTCAGTGTTTCGTCAGCGGAGCTCAGTGACTTGGAGAAAAGCAAGAACGAAGCACTGTGAGGCAAACAAAATGGGCCGTCAACTGCTTTCAAACGTGGGCTGTGCCTGTGAAGCAACAGTCCACCATGCAGTCACCAGAGACTTATTTCACCAGCTGCACAATTAATGGAAATGTGCAGATAAATGTGTATAAAGAGTAAGTGCCTGGCACACCATGTTTGCATTACATAGCAACGGTGACAGCGGAGTCCTGAGGGAACTATTTTTGTTGGCGGAAGACAAATAAAATGCTTAAATTATCTATTTTGTCCTCATTTCTTAATCAGCCTTGCTTATTTAACTGTTGAACTGTTGTATAAAAGCAATATCACACTCGAGCTTGTGATGTTATACTCGTATATCGTCACGGCTGTGACTGTCTTCGGCACTCGGCCTGTATAACATCACGAGCTCGAGTGTGATATTGCTTAAATGTAGCTCCACAAAAAACTCCATATCTGTGAATGTGTGACAGTTGTGGTATCTTAACAGCCTGTCACAGGTTACAGCGTGATGATTAGAGGAGAAATGGCAGAGCATAAAGGTCCAGGTGGAAAAAAACAACAACACAATCATTTAGGAATTTACTGAAAGAAGGAAATCACCTGTTGATTTATATATATAGATCCCAGGGGATATTTTTTGTATTTGGGAGCTTTTTAAATGTTTACATTTTTGGTAGATTTTATTTTGTTGAACTATTAATATTGTAACAGAATCTGAATCTCACTCTGAGTTACTGTTGCTGTTCACAAACTAAAGAAAGGAGAGATCATTTTCAGGACCATATCATCAACCCCTCGTGTTCATAAGTTGTTTTATTCATTGTAGATCTTTTAAAAAAATTCATTTAAACAACAAAGCAGGCGTACTTTATTGCATGATCCAGATCTTCGTCAAAATGTGCCAGGTTGGAAGTTGTTGTTGTTTCCCGTAGTGAAAGGGATTTGGAAACAGTACGAGAAGTCTTACCAGTGGCAGACTTCTAGCTTCACTCTACATCCAGTGAGTCAGACTACTGCGAGTGTGTTTTACTTTCTTCTACTTGTGAGGAGTGCTGAAAATGAAAAAAATAAATAAATAATCATTTAAACAAGAGCAGCACATTTATTTCTGGTACATGTTTTGTCCCTGGTGTCAGGAATCAACGACCCACAGTGCTCTGTGCAGCGTTCAGTTGAGCACCTCATTAAAGCTCTCATCCTATCTCGTCCCCGTACATTTTATTCTCCCTCCATCCTCCATGTCCGCCGATTTTCTGTAGGCTTTATATACTTCTCCTCCTTCCATCCATCCCTAACTAATTCCCCTCCCTGTGGAGGAGCTTCCAGCCTTTGTCCTGCTCTGTGGCGTGCGGGACCCTGGACCCTGAGCCCTAATCCCCTTAGTGGCCTGAGAGGGAGAGAAAGGTTGTGGATTTTAGCCTCTTGAGTTTCAGGCTTGGATCTAATGTAATTACTCATAGTGGATGACCCTGGTGACAGGTGACTGCAGCCTGTGAAAGCAGAACAAGACCTCTGTCCTTTGTCTCGTAACTAAATCCAAGTATAAAAATAATATTTTCATCCACAGTGACCTCCGTGATCTTACTTTCCACAACTCATTTGAACATCACTGTCAGTCATCATAAATTACAGCTCGATCTCATAACAGTATTCTATATAACACCTGGCTCATATGGACGAGCTCTCACTTCGCTCTGCACCCACGGGAGAGGTGAGGCTAAACAGGCTAACTGGGTACGCAGCTTAATTGAGTGTGCAGTCTCAGAAAACTCTGTGCAGGGAAAAGGAAAATAATCTCAGCGCTCAGGCGTCTCTCAGCCGTGAACAAATAGGTCAAGTAGGCGCACCGGCGTAGGCGTTCACAAGCTTTAATATTTGTGTATGTTTTTTTTTTCCCACTCGCTTGGACATGGATGCATCAGTCGCGAGGAATTAAGCAGTCAGTTCTTCTCTTTATTACCATGGAAACCAACAAAAAAAGGGGTCAAAAAGTAGTCTCTTTGGAAAATGACAAATGCATTTCCTCCCGTTTACCAGCAGGCACTCTCTCCCCAGATCTAACAACCTGTATTTCACATCACGCCTCAATATGTCCTCCCAGCAGGACGTATTGGACTTGCAGTCAATACATCATTTATCATTGACTTTCATCTTCAGAGCCTGAAACGTAGGAGCTTTCTGATCTCCTCTGCCAGGCCGACGAGTCCCTGGCAGAGGACAAAAGTTAACAAAAAAGAAATACAAATGAATTATTGAGTGATGCGGGGGACAAACGAGAGCTTTATGTGCTGCTCAAGCGCCCATTTAACCTTAAGTAATTATTTGGCTTCCGCTTTTAATGGAGGCCTGAGCAAGTGAGATAAATCAGCGCACACTTGAGAGATACTAAAGGATTTGGGAGTGAGAGACAAGTTGACAGAGTGAGTGCTGATGAGCCTTCTGGGACGAGAGAACTCACACACACAATTAAGCACATAAATGTATATTATCCAAGGACGCATGCACAAAGGAACACTTCTTTGTGAGTGGCGTCATCGGACCTTCGCGGCGAAGTCCGTTATGATCAAGGATGTGTAAAAGTATGAAACACGTAAATAATTCATTGTGTTTCTCACATCCTGACCATCAATCAATACAGCAAATCAATGGTTATGCATGGTGTGCGAGGCTGTTGAACCTATAGTTAAAACTGCAGTGACAGAAGAGCAATGGCTGAACTGAGAGGTACACACACACACAGAGTCACGCAGTTGTTTTGAGTGAATGTGATTCATGTTCGAGCACCCCGGTTGCTGTCACTCAGCGTTCAGCTCTGTAATTTGTTTTGAAAGGGGATCATCTTAAAGGGGATGGTTTGCCAGTCGTGCGGTTTTGACAGATATTTGCCAATGAAATAAATTGCCTTTGTGCGTATCAGCGTTGTGCTCAATTTACAATTCAAACAATGTAATTCAATCAATAGTTTTAATAGAATATGTTCATCCCTTCACTTCTCGTGTCCCACGGTTACAAAGTCAAATTCTTCACCTCTCATATCAGCCTCTGACAAATGATTTTGAATACAAACAAAGATTATTCCTTTAAGTTGAGGTATGGATGTTTGCAGCAACCCCGCTGATCTTTCTTCCAACGCCACCGTCATAAGCAAAACGTCCATTTGTGCCAGAGAGAAATCAATCTTAGGAGCAGATGAAAATGACATTTACATTACACAGCCATGCTCCCCAGAGCATAAAGCCACTGCAGTGTGGACGCCCACGCTGAGGCCAATATGTCACCTCTACATTAGATGGGTTGCCATGGTGTTTGCTGAGTGTATTCACGCCCCAAAGTTGACAAACCTCCTTTACTGTAAGAATTCTGCTGCGTTTTTCTTCATCGTCATCTTGGGACAGAACTGACAGAAGATTAGAGTTAAATGATCTTCACCTGAATTTGATACAACACAGTACAAGCACCAGAGTTTCTGCCTCTCAAAATAAGGACATTGAAAGGTTGAACTGCACAGTTGGTGTGTTACATTACACCTAAGTCACAGTTCAGTTCATGCTTATTGGAGTTACGGGTTGGTGCAGGTTTGGTACAGCGGAAAAACAAATGCATAATGATTCGTTTCTTTTCATTTATTTTGAGCAGACGGTAGTTCAAGTGTTAAAGAAAGACAAGATCCTCCTGCTGCAGATTGAGGTAACATTTTGCCCGCTGGCAGCTTTGGTAAAGTATTTTAATTATAAATATAATGATGATTAAAAACACTTGTGTATTACACCATATGAACACTGAACAAACACTTTCCCAAAAGGCAACAGGTCACCACAGGCTATAAAACCAAAACGAAAAGCATCTCTTGGGCTATGAAATTGAAAATACAAAATAAATAGAATAATAAAAAAATAATTTGGGGCATTAGTGTTTTCATGAGTTGCAGCTTGGTTATATGCCAAGGTAAATGCCAGCTGCTTCAGAAATTGTTTTATACTGTTTTGCTTTTAAAGTGGAGGCCGCTTAAAAGTAGCAGGGATGAGGAGTTGGACTCAGGTTGGGTTTTTTCTTGTCTTGGTGATCAGCACATCTGGGTGATGCAGTTGAATGTTTGCTAGCATGTTGGACATGTCACACTCTACAACGGTGAGCTCTCCATAGTGTGACAGAAACCCACGCCATTTCAGCCCCAGCATACACCAAACACTTGTAAGTTTTGGTTCTGCTATACATGCGTCAGTCTAAATGTTGTGTATTCTGCATGTGGCTGTGTATCCTGTGTGAACTGGACCGCCATACCGTGACAGTTCAGCACGATTACACAAACAGTTACAGCTACACCTACAGTTAACTTTTACATTTACTCAAAGACAACACCTGGTTACACGACCTTCTGTCACTCTGACTTGAACTCAATCTAAAAAATACAAAACTACAGATTAATAGCAGTATAATCCACTTTGTCTTACATGTTTTATTTGCCAAGAGAGAACAAGTGAACGAGATCTGTGTATGCTCAAACAAACTGTTAACTTATCAGAGAAGAGTCAGAAAATAATCAGAGAAAATATGATTCCGTGCTGTCTGTTAATCTATTTTTTATACAAATCTATCTTTGAAACAGTATCTATTTGCACAAGTGTAAAGGTGTGTACACTACCAGAGCCTTTTATTAATTCCCACTGCTGCAGCAAGCAGCATCTCCTCTCCCTGTGCCTCTACACACTGTGTGCACAGTGCAGAAGGTCGTTGCGATTACTCTGAGCAGCATGCATGCGAGTGAATTACAAATATTTCCCTTGTCGTCTGAATAAGTTGCTCAAGTTGTCGCTGGTCGCTTTTTGGAAATAAAGTAAAATAAGAGGGTTGCAAAGTCAAGTTTCAGCGGCTGTGACAGGAGACAGTTGCTATCTGTGCTGCCGGGAGCACAATGTCAACCATCATGTGATATGTTAAAGTGGCTGGCGCAGGTTGGGCGATATCTGAGACTTATTGGCCGGTGTTTTGGATTCACTTGCGACCATGTTTACTGACGACTTTCAGCCGATATGCGTTTATGAATGAACTGGATTTAAACAGCTACTGCTTTATTTAAAATAAACTCTTCCCACATGATTATGTAAAAGTAGCACCACAGTAAACGTTACATTTATGAATGAACTGGATTTAAACTGCTGCTTTTTTATTGGAAACCAGTGAGATACTAAAATGTTCTTAAGTGTGCACAATGTGGTCACAAGGTGATCCAGCTGCCTCCTATTTTTGACACAGCTGGCTGTATGCTGTCAGATTTTTCTTACTCAAGGCAATACTTTTATTACTCAAAAGTAATAAAATTACTTATTGCTCCCTGCCAACAGTAATTCATTACACTACTCGTAATATTACTCCTCTGTGACACACCATAAAACTGGTAATTTTGTATCTCCCAAAAATTCAGATGTGTGTCTCTGTGTAAACGTCAGGGTAAGCACAGTTAAATGTAGCTAAGGCTAGATAGCTTCTATTTACCTGGAGGATTTCTGTTGCCTGTGACCAGTGTTCAGCATTCTGATTGGTTGTTGCCGAACCGCGTCAGAACTCATTAACATAAAGTTGAAAGAGTTTTGGAAGCTCTCGTTGCTTTTGGTTTGAATGTACAGTTAGTAGGACTATCTGCAGCAACTGTTTTTTTTGTCATCTTTCCTCCCAACAAAACCAAAGTGCTGTGAATGGATAAATATCAGTCTTCCATTTATTTTCCCATAATGTAGTGAGTTTGAATCCTGTGAAAATGTTCTCTTTTCTTCATTTAAAAAGGGCTGAACAGTTCGTAAACAGGGCACATGTTTATTTAAACAGGCACCAAAGACTAAAATGTGTGGGCCTATTTAGAAGATTTATCAGAGATATGAGTTGAATTTACAGGAAAAGCAACTTGCTCACTTTCTGTTTTCAACATAATGTCACAACAAATGTGACCGAAAACGCGTCTGAGTGTCTGTACATGACTGATTTCCTCAGACAAGAGTCCAAAGACAAGTCAGGTCGGCTGTGTTATGACATTGCTGTGAAAAATTGTACAAAGAGGCATTCATGAGGACAGCTACGTGTTCTCCCAGCTGTTGTCACTACGACGGCCAGTTAACATGGTGGCAAGTAAATCTGAAACACTGGTCACTGGTCAGGGACGATCTCCGCTGTCTCCTCCTGGGAACAGATTTATAGATTAGATTTTTAGTCTTGTTGAACGAAACATGCCTTCTGATTAATTATACACAACCTTGGTGTGTCTGAACATGTACATGTGTGAGTGTGTGAGAGAGCTCATGTGCCTTTTCAGTATGCTCCCACTAAATCAGATGTGCTGGCATTAAAGTCAGGACAGAGTAGGCAGAGTGGGAGGAAGATGGGGGGGAGGTAAATGAGATGGCATTTCAAATGAAAGTACAGATGTGGCAATATTGGCTGTGTAATGAAAATGTTAGTGGTGTAGCTGAGCTGTCGTCCATGAACACTCTTCTACACGCTGGCTTGAAATATGCGAGGAAGAAATGACAAAAGGGGCGCAGTAAAGCGTGGTAATGTTGCCCCACAAATCCTGCTCCTCTTTCTTTGTTTGTGTGTTGTACCATTGTGTCCGTGTTCATGGTTTCATGTCTTCATTTGAGTTTAATGTGTCATTAGTGTGTCTGTTAGTCTGCTGGGAGCATGTCCACACTGAGCCGGTGAAATCTGACCTTTTTCTTGTTGTTACAAGCGTTTTGCCACTTTGTTCTGGTGTTTTTCACACCCCACAACAAAGCTTTTTGAAGGTCATCTCTCTGGTGGATAAATGTGAAAACATGATCCTCGCTGAACCCAAGATAAAGATGGGTTGTGTGTAACGATAGTCAAAGAAAGTAAAACAGGACTCTGCACATGCAAATATGGCAGAATGTCCCTTTAATTATAATTAAAGCTCTGACTTTTACCTATTGAAGAGAGAAACAGGCGTCTCTGCTGAAAGAATTTAATGAAAAGAGCATTCAGAGGAAGACCATGAGATCAAGAGTGAAAGCTCAAGAAAAAGCTAATATGTCACATGACAGTTTTCGAGCTCATTGATTTATTTTTGTACACAAGCCTGTCTTGGTCTTGCTATCAGTCCTGACCCTCTCTGTGATGTTTCATTTTAAATGTCAGTATAACCAATCACACGACACAGGTGTTGTCATTAACCTGTATTCATCTTTAGTTTGTCAGACAACTTTGTGAGCCTTACACTAATTTGATTGACACTTCTGTACAACAGTTCAGGGACTCCAGTTTGTTTGGTTGACTGATTGCATTTATGAGCTTTAATCAGGTCTTTAGTACAGCTTATTACTTGTCTTACATCAGAAATAAAAAAAGAAGTGCAGATAAGAACAACATATTTGTACGTATAAACAAATGAAAACATAATACAGCTGATCAGATTGAACAGGAGGGGGCAGATTGGAGTTTAACCGTCTCATACTCACTTAATGCTTTTTGTTTTTGCATGTCATTGTCGAGGGAGATGTCTGTGAAGACATCCTTAAAACTGTATGAACAGGTGTTGTTTTCTGAAGCAGCATTTTTAAATGAATCCAGCTCCGGGTGGTTGTAATCTGAGTGTTTCTGTCGTGTGGACTACACAGTGTTTCAGCGCAGAAGTACTGCAGAAAAAGACATTCATGACTGGCCCCAAAATGACAGTTTTAAACACTCCCTCCAGGATCTCATGGCGAAAAAAAACTTGAATTTGCGGCCAATTTTGTCAAAATCACATAAAAATTCCTGCATTTTTATGTGATTTTTTGCGGGAAATTGCAGCAAATGACAAAAGGAGAAAATAAATGTGATTTTTTTTTTTTTTTTTAAATACTACCTCCAAAATAATAAGTCATGTAATCACCTGCTATAATAATCATACTGAATATTACAAATTGGGCGGCAGTAGCTCAGTCCATAGGGACTTGGGTTGGGAACTGGAGGGTCACCTGTTCAAGTCCCCGTCCAGACCAAAATATGGAGCGTGGACTGGTCGCTTGAGAGGTGCCAGTTCACCTCCTGGGCACTGCCGAGGTGCCCCCGAGCAAGGCACCGAACCCCCCAACCGCTCGGAGCACCCGTCATGGGCAGCCCACTCTGACATCTCTCCACTTAGTGCATGTATAGGTCCAGTTTGTGCGTGTGTGTGTTCGGACCTGTGTGTAATTGACAAACAGTGAAAAATTGAATTTCCCCTCGGGATTAATAAAGTATATACAATTAATAAAAAGGGGGGTGTTATAGTTATCTTCTTTAGTTTTATTGAATTAGTTTCCAAACATGGACTCCAGTAATGTTGCAAGTAAGCTACATCCTCTGTAAACATAACATTTTAATAAATTCAACACGTTTACTTAACATGCAATAAAAACAGAAGGACTGTCCTGATTGTAAACTGAAAGTTTCAAAAAGTGTTCAGAAATGCAGTCCAAGCTGAAATGTCCGAAGCACTCCAGGGTAATATTAAAAATCCTTTATTAAGCACAGGGATATCAACGCATTTCGACTCAATGAGAAATGCGGAAAAACGCAGAAAAATCGCAGGACTTTTGAAAAATTGCAAGCCCCTGCAAATATCGCAGACTTTAGTTGAATTTGCTTTCATTATTGCGATCGCAATAGCGTAGCGCGTTACACACACCAGCATACTGGGCTATGTTGTTATTAAAAGAAGTCTAAGGCAGAATTTATACTTCTGAATCTTGAATCGATGCTGTACTTACGCTGTAGGCTCTGTTTCAATGTCTAGCCTACATCATACCTTACGCTGAAGCCTGACGTGCACCTCCACAGAGATGTAACTACACGTTGCAGCAACGCAGACCTCCTGTCTATTTCTGTAAGCTGAAACCATTTCCCTCAGTAGAAACGAAGAAGCTTTTATTTACTTCAATTTCGCAGATGAGAAACAATAAATTGTGAAGACAATAAATATGATTTGTGTACTTGTGTTTGAAATTGTCGCTGTTAAGCCATGTTTAATGTGTGTTTAATGTGTGTTTTGAATCAACTAAACTTTACAGCACTTCACAGAAACCTTGCCGTCGACTAGTGTTTTAGAGGTGTAACTGCAGAGTGACAGACACACCACCGCACAAGTATAAATGCTCACAAAGGCTTAGGTTCTGCCACACACGTATAAATCCTCCTAATGCTGATGCTGGGGCATGGACACCTGTGTCCTGGGTGAAAGTCCTATGTTGTTTTACCCATCCACCACCACTCCCACCTACCCTATAGCAACTTCTCCGATATATGTACATTAAATAGACTTTGTCGCTTTTATGCTATGTCACGTCACCTCCTTTCCTGGTGCCGTAATAATTACCACGACTACTAGAGGGCGCTGCTTCACAATGAACACAAGTATGGGTCTTGTCAACATTTGTGGTTGTGTTTTTTGTTTTTTTGTTTTTTTTGGTAAAAAGCTGGCTGGATCTATACAAAGTGATCTAAGTTTATTGCAAACACAAGATATAAATGACATAAAATACAAGTGTGCATTCATTTTCACCCACTCTAATGCAGTAACAGAGTAAATGCAGTTCTGAGGTGCTGCCTTTACGCTGCTGCAGTGCATATCAGAAAGTTTTGCACACTTACTGCACTGCATGTTTGTGACGGTCGTCCATCAGGTAAACGGGGTGACGTGAAATGTACCCTGATGCTTGCCCATGTGCTGGCCTTGAGAAGACACTGAGTGTGATTCTGGTCCCAAACATCATTACAGTAATCTACAGTGACTAAGCAGACATTTGTTAACTCGACTGCGCAGCACCAACCCAACTGGTAAACAGTACTGTATTGAATATATGTATGACACGTGTTCACGTGAAGATGGCGGCGGCTCCTACAGGGCCTCGTGGCGGCTTATTGATTGCAGTGGTGGATGATGATGATGACGACGGCGGGATAAGGCGGATGGGGGATGAGGTGGCTCGCCTCAGGCAGTAGTAATCATAGATGTCCTCCAAGCCCCCTGCTTCACTCTCCTTTGATCAGGGGACCCAGATGGATCATAACAGTAGTGATGGGAGTGTGTATGTGTGTGTGTCGGGGGGGGTGGGGTGGGGGGGTGATATAAAGACCAAATCACAGAGTGGTACACACCAGTAGCCCAAGGCAAGAAGCGCACTTTGAAGGAGGTAGCTCACACAGGCTCACTGTTCCGTCGGCTGAGTGACAGAAGACAGAGGAAAACACAGCGGTGGCGTTACAGCATGAGAGGAGACTGGGACTCCTCTCCTCCTCACTCGTTTTATCCCCTCAGCATCTTGTGTCCCTCTCCGGCTTGCTTCATCTTCTTTTTGACTGAAGCACTAATTCTGTCTAGACTGGTCTGGTTTTACATCGTCCGTGACATTTTAGATCATTTACAGATGGATTTCCTCAGTATATTGCTGTGACGTGAGCAGACAGAAACAAAAGGGGAAAATCACCCCACTGATCCGTTTGAGCTTTCATTTCATATTTCAGAGTTTTAATGCTATGGAGTAGTTTCCATAAAATCCCTTTGTGGAGGCTGGTGAAAAGGCTTTGACGAGAAAGATGCAGAGACTATTATGGTATATGATGTCCCCTGATATACTGTAAACTGTTCTTTCTTTAACTTTAAAGACAAAACATGTATTAAAATGTGTTTTGTTCACGATGTTTGATCTCATTACTTTACCCAGCAATAACACGCTGCTGTTTCAATTTCACCATTGCACCAGAGGCACATGCCTACTAATATTAGTGTCTGACATACAGTACAGAATAGTGCATCACATACAGTATTTCATAAGGATTATGCTGGCTTCTGTTCAAGAAAGTGGGGATATGCAATGTCATGGTAATATCAGTGTAAAGTCTGAGTGTCATCCAGGCGAAATTCTGCTTTTGTGGCAGAAAACTGATGAGGAGATGGATAGTGAAGGAAGCGCTGCCTGTTACTCTGACTTGATGGTGTGTACCAGCTGTACAGTTGCTTTCTAGCTGTGGAAGTGTGTCTATATGTGTTCCTGTGGCAGGTCAGTATAGTGGAAGAATAACTGTACATTCATCCTTTAAATTCCTGTTAACACTTGTGCTGTCAGGGGTCGCGGGGTGCTGGAGCCTATCCCAGCTGTCATTGGGCAAGAGGCAGGTCACCAGACTATCACAGGGCTGACACACAGAGACAGACAACCATTCACACTCACATTCACACCTATGGACAATTTAGAGTCACCAATTAACCTGCATGTCTTTGGACTGTGGGAGGAAGCTGGAGTACCTGGAGAAAACCCACGATGACACAGGGAGAACATGCAAACTCCACACAGAAGGGCTCCTCCATCCTGGGTTCAAACCAGGAACCCACTTGTTGTGAGGCGACAATGCTAACCACTGCACCACCATGCCACTTTATTTCCTCCCACTGTACAGAAATGAAGCCAAACTATCACTATCCCACATGCGGCTGCTGCCATCTTGCGCTGGAGCCAGAGACTGTGCAGTTACGATCTCCGCAGTATCACGTTCCCGCCCATACACCCTTCAGATCAGCCGCATGCGGCACCATTGATCGAGAGCACACGTTTGGCTCACACAACTCTCAATCATGACATTACACCCCCGTTTTATAGCATCAGATAACTAATTACAACCAAACTGAATAAAAGAATTAACACTTGTACTTGTAAATGTGTGATTAAAAACTACCTACAGTGACAGAAACCATTTTTGGACTTGTTTTTTAAGTTTGGCCCATGTCCCATTCAGTAACACGGAGGGAGAGGGAATTATGTCCTACACTGCAGCCAGCCACCAGGGGGCGATCAAGATGTTTTGGCTTCATTTTTGATGAGCCGTCATGCATCCATCTTTACATACAGACTACGGTGGAAAGTCCTGTTAGCAAAGTTATAGCCAGCAAAATTTTGGCTACATCTGCCATTGCATGAACTGCTGCCTCCTTTGTGATGCTTCACAAAGGAGATACCGGCGCACACTCTGTTACAGGATGAAAACTCTCACTTCCTTATGTCAGTAGCCTCCCTGATCCAGCACCGGTATTTCCTGTCCTCGGTGTGTATGACTCCGGCCTCGTCCCAGTCCATAAGATGATTTTCCCTTTTGCAGTGATCTGTTATGGCTGATTTGTAGGTTTCTTGTTGGACCGGCGCTGGATCAGGGAGGCTATTGAAATAAGAAACTGAAGACATAACGAACACAATTGAACTGACAAACAAAGTGTCTGAAAAATCTTACACAGGCAGACTTTTAATCTCGCAGAAATGTGCCTTTGCTTCAGTTAATGCCTTTAGTGCAAATTCATGTCGAATCCACTCACATCTTTGCGTTGACTGTACGCAATATGGCCGCCTCCAGACTTTGCAATGCATTCAGTCCGCACACACCTGTTAACTTAACTCCTAACCAGGTGACACATGTGAGAACAACTTACTCTTATAATATTTAGCAGTTAGTCTGTCACATATTTTTAGAAGCTTGGTTTGAGTTTGCTTGAGGCCACTTTAAACGACTAACTAACAAGACTGTGTGCTTTTCACTGCAGATAATTAACCATGTTGACAAGGCTCAAGCTTGAGGCTCCATTACAAGTTTTAATACACATTTTTGTCATTTTTCTCAGGTACCTCATTATTCCCATTAGATGTTCCAAAGCGCTGTATTTTTAGCTCGGAGGGGACGATAGCAGGCTTGTTTTACAGCTCGCCTCAAGAGCTGAGTTCAATTACAGAGGGAGGCTGAATTTCAGAGAGGTTTTGCGTGTGAAATAAGCCCCTGCCATTTGCCACCAATCTCTCTGCCCTCGCCATCTTCCCTTTGACCTGCTCCATCCTCCGTATCGCCACCTCTTTCACACTTTCTTTAACTCGCTCCTCCATCTCATCAAATAAAGGAGAGGGGCCGCCGCCTCCTCCAGAGAAATGCCATTTCCTCTGTGAATGTTGCCACCGCTCTAAGCCTTTCTTTCTCACACCATTTCACTCACAAGTGTTTTTCTTCTTTTTCCCTTTCCTCTCATCTCCCGGGAGGAGGACGAAGGGAGGAGACCGCCAAACAGGCAGCCGGCGGGTAGAGAAGCTGGGGTGTGTGCTTCTCAGCTCGCCATTGTTTCATCCTCGCGCCCTTGGCTGCCTGACCTCCCAGCCTCCCTGCCATGTGTGATACTCTCCTCTGCCCTTTCCCTCTTTCTTTCTCCCCTCTCTATTTCCATCTCAACTTGGCGTCTCTTGAGACGGAGGGATAATGAGCAGGATCAGTCAGCGGGTTTTGCGACGGGGGGTTTGTGTGTGTGTGTGTGTGTGTGTGTGTGTGTGTGTGTGTTTGTGTGTGTGTGTGTGTGTGTGTGCTGCACTCCAGTCATTCACTCAAACCATAAATGGGCCATAAGAAACAATCACCAGTGGTTTTTTCTACCCAGTAAATCCCAGGTGGATCCTGACTCATCATCGATGACTGACAGGAAACCATTAACCCTCCGCTCTCCTCTCTCTCCCTCGCCTCTACATAAACACATTCTGTAAAGTCACCGCGGAAATTACAGTCAAGCCCCCACTTTTGTGGCAATTAGTCAGAAAATGTGACACGCGGCGCACGTGCTCCGCCACAAGTTGCCCGCAATCTTGTAGCATCATCACTCCAGTGAAATTGAGCAAGGAGAAAGGGAGTATATTAGCTGCATGATTGAGATTGGAAAGGTAAATGTGCCTGTGGGAAGTTGATTGATCAAGCGGATAGTGTAATATCCTTTGTGATTGTGATTGCTAGCGTGTGTGTGCGCGTGTACATGTGTGTGTGCGGAAAACAGCGAGGTGAGAAAGAGGGAGGGAGAGGCCTGTGAAGAGGGCCAGCTGTTTTCAGTATTACAAGTTTGAAGGATATTGGGGTCGCTGAGTTTCCACCTGAGGGGAGACAGCTTTTCATTATAAGGCAAGTGGGAGGTCAGGTCAGGTTACTCACTCCCACACGCGCACACACACACACACACACACACACACACACACACACACACACACACACACACACGCACACAATGCGATGGTCAGTGCTGGGCAGATTCCCCCAGAGCGAGCTTTTATCCCCTCATTAAGTTAGCTTAATCAACAGGGGATCAATGCATCTTAATATGAACAAATGGTGAAGGGTGATTTAAAACACAGAGGAGCTTTAATTACTGATCAATGCCTGGTGTGTTTGTGTGTTCATTTGTAATCGGATCTGCCCACATGCAGCTGCCATTTCATCCTTGGATAAAACACTTCATTCTTTAACATCTAACTCTGATATTTGTTTTGTTTCTTGTAGATGAAGAGGACGACTGATTCATTACTGCACAATCAGACTGAAGTCATTTACACTGATGGTGAAGTTACACACGTTTGGGTTAATTGCAGTTGCAGATTGATTTCCCTCTGTAACTATGGGAGTTACTCAGTCTCAAAACACTAGTTTGAAATTAGTTATGACACACTAAAAATTTTTGGCTGGCCTCCACAGTCAGACCTACGTGTTATTAATTATTTTTTTAATGCAATTTACTCATGTCGCTCAGGATGCAAAGTTAATTTAATGGAGATTAATTAAAGTGAAATGAATTTCATTTGGATTTTTTTTTTTACCTTAAATAGTTTTCCAAAGTCAAATCTTTTACTTTTGATGAAGATGAAATAACATCTCTTCATAGTGGATTAAATTCAGTTTTATATAATGCTTTCAACAGCATGATTGTGTTTTCAATAGGGATGTTGCTAAACATTGCTAACCTTGCTAGTCGGCACCCGGAATACAAGACGGTGTAACCTATTAGTGAGACACCCAGAGGAAATTGGGAGGAGTTTGGCTCGGCCTGTGAGACTAACCAGTGTCTCTGATTATCAACACTCCCCCTCTTACACACACACACACACACACACACACACACACAAACACAAACGTGCTGTCATGGATGGAATTGCACACATGAAGAGTACAAGTCTGCGGCTGTATGCAGACAGTTAGCATGGAAAGTGTGTCAGAGCTCCGGCCAGATGTCTTGCTAGGCTGAATCAGAGAGGTGCTATTGGGTGCACGGGAGATCCCAACAAACCCAGCTGTACGTACGTGTGTGTGTGTGTGTGTGTGTGTGTGTGTGTGTGTCAGTCAAAGAGTTACTGCGCATGCGGGTATGTTTTTTTAGAATCGAGATGAGTCATAATATTGAATACTCACTAAATACATGTTTGTTCACTTTTATTTAGTGGGTTGTCTTATTTTATAAGATAATGTGCAAAGTTTATAATGGACGATGCAAAGTGGCATGGATTTGTGCAGCATTTGAAATATAGTTTGGTTATTGAAAAATCTGAATAATGATTTCACATGGCTCTTTAAATATACACAATATTTTATTTATTTATTTTTTCTACTTCGCCTTTTCTGGACTATCTCCCTCCCTACATCACTACGAATTTTTGCTATTTTTATTTTTTCTATTTTTTATTTTGGTTAATGTGGTTGCTCTCTGTAATGCGTCTTGCAGTGTCCCGAAAGCGCTTTATAAACCCAATGTATTATTATTATTATTACTATTATTCGAATAATTATTATTAAACTTATAAATTAGTTGAGTCTTTTCCTGCTTTTAGAATAGTGCACCCAAAAATGAAAATTCAGCCATTATCTTCTCACCCATATGCCGAGGGAGGCTCAGGTGAAGTTTCAGAGTCCTCACTGGAGATCCAGGGGGAGAGGAGGTAGCAGCACAATGGGTGAAATTTCATTTTTGGGTGCACTATCCCTTTAAACGTCAGGGAAATTAGTTGTTAGGAACATCCTTGATTATCAACAGGTTCCACAGGATCTCCCTTATAAAGTGATATATCATCATCTGTATTGCATTGACCGCGTTGGATTCACCTTAACATGTGAAATTTTAAGCAAAAATGTTCAGTGATAGAAAGAAACCGCTTATTAGCAAAAGGGAAAGAGCTATGTAGTACAAAGCATGATGAAAAATGGCTCATAATTCACACAAGATCATCTTTGTGTCAAACATACAGCTGACAGGCTGAAACATAAGCCCCTCATAGATGCAGAAGTTCAGAAACATTAACGTCACATGGGAGAATTATCAGTGAAATGGCTGTAACTGATGATTTCTCTCTTAAAAAGAAGAGGAAATATACCCAGGAGTCAAGCAGGGACACAAGTATTTGTTGTGCAGGTGGAGCGATATAACACTAATTCATTATCATTAGCTGGAGTTAATCTCCTGTGCAAACACTTTACTCTCCGAAATGATATTTTCAAACGGCCAAGAAAAGACAGAGACAATCAGGATGGCGGTTTGCTTCTTGCACTTCTATTAAGGATTAATGTGCCCGGTCTGTCAGGGTAGCTTAAGTTAAAGTTTACTTACATTCACTTTGATTTACATGTAATCCAAGCCTGCGTGTCTTTACTTTACGTCCATGTAAATGTTTGGAGAGTCGTCCCCAGCCTTTGCACACCACATGAATCCCTTCTCACACGTTTCAAGTGTGGCATTTTGCTCAGTTTCATTAAGGGATATGTGGACGAGATGTCGCACCTTGTTTGTCTTATTCGTGCCAGTCATATATAATTGGTGGTTGTTATCCTGACAGCTGACGCATGGAAACAAAGACATGCAGCAAGGACATGTCTGTCCAGATTTAATTCCTGAGTCTGTGTTCTCTCTTCATGCATAATACATATAATTCCAAATGGGCAAATTTACAAATGCAGCGTCTGATAGCAGCCATAAAAGTTTGACAGTTTTGTTCATTGACTGTGTGTACTTTCTCCGAGGTGTTTGTTTATGTGGATCCGACTGAACGTACTGTGCATATGTTTGTCACATGAAGTGCTTCATGTAGCACACACTCCTGTGTCTTGAGTGTGTGTGTGTGTGTGTGTGTGTGTGTGTGTGTGTGTGTGTGTGTGGGTTGGAGAGCTAAATCAGGCGCTGTGATTGCGATCCACCATGTTGTTGTTGAGCAGAAGAGACAGGTCTGAGCCTGCGGTGTCAAGGGCTAGATGGATGTCAGCAGCGTGGGTTAAAATGTGTTTCTGCCTGCTGTCCTTGGGTGATTTCCACAGCGCACTGAGCAGAGCACACAGTCCTGGCCAGGGGGTACCATTACTGCCGCATTGTGCAGGAGATTCGTGGCAAATGTACCTGGATATGATCCACAGAGGGGCTGCAGAGACAAGACGACTCCCCTCTCTCTTTGTCAGGTCTTAACTGCAGTTTTGATCTTGGAAAATGTATGCTTGGTGCCCAGTAGTCTTCTTAGAGCCTCTATGAAACATATAACACACATGTTAGTGGTCACGCAGGCTCACTTCCCCCATTGTGGATGTTGTAAAATAGTGTTTTTAAGCTCAGCGAACAAAGCATCACACACGGTGGGCTGCTGTGTGTCCTCATTCCACATTCAGAGAACGAAAAGCCCCGAAGGCACTGGATGCAGTAATTGATGCATATCATTGGACGCTCTAAATGTGATGTTCTTTTTTGGCCGAGTGCAGATGAAAAATTTTAAGCATCAGACTTGACACCTCTTTTTTATTACTGCAGTGCTCGTGCAACTGCATCGTATTTCTCTCAGAGTTGGATAAACAGCACTCCACATCCTCTAAAAACTGACTTATTTGGACTAATGATTATTCTGATTTATCAGTATTTGGAGACCTGCTAGTTCCTCTAATGACAGCCATAATGAAATTTAATATGAGACATTTAGCACTTGAGCAGCAAAGATATGTGGTGATTTAAAATGGTACTTTCACATAAAGCACCTTCAATTGTTTGCCCCCACAGCGTGGTAGTTATATCATTGTGGAATTGTGTGCATATGAGCGCACACGAGCGTCGCCTCCACATATTTACCCACAAATGCTCATCGAAATGCCAATAATTAACCTGTTAATAGTGGTGTAATTTTCCCGTCATTATCGTTTAGACTAAATGTCACAGACAACAGCTGAGAAAGGAAAGAACCTAAAGAAGCACAAGTTTCACTGACTGTGAAATTTAACGGCAGAATAAGAGAGTAGAGGAATGGAGGGATATGGTTTGAGGGTCTGGGACGTGGTATTTGAAACAAAAGACAAAAGTCGTTGATGCAGCTAATCATGTAAGTTCTGAGGCCTGCACACAGCGCTGTTACCACCAGACTGGGTCGTCTGCTGCTGGGTGAACCGTTAGAGATCGCAGGGAGACGCTAATGAACATGCAGGTGGAAATATTCAACTTAATTTACAATGGCTAGATGTTTGTAAGCCCTTGACACATAATGCTGCCTGTGTTACCATTTTGTTTATGGTTAAAGTCCAGTGTGTTGGATTCAGGGGGACATATTGACAGAAATGGAATATAATATAATAAGTATGTTTTCTTTCCTGTATAATCACCTGAAAATAAGAATTGTCGTGTCTTTGTTACCTTAGAATGAGGCGTCTACATCTGCGTAGGAACTGGTTCTAGTCCACAGAGTCTATATTGCACCACCATTTTTCTACGGTAGCCCAGAAAAGACAAACCAAACACTGGCTCTACACAGGGCCATTTGCGTTTTAGCATCAACCACCATAGTCAGCAGCTTTTTATGTGAAACTGCTTCCTATAGTATTTTTAGGTGTTTAAATCGCCAAGTCTGTTTGTTTTGTAGAGAAAGAGACCTCTGTGGATAATTGTTTCCAATAAAAACCTCCTGGACGTCTAGATCTTACGTTATCAGAGAAAAAAGTGAGCATACATAAGCAGGTGCTGGGCTAGCGGCCGTTCTGCAACAAGCTAAACAGTGATGGAGAAACTCCAAAAATGTGTAACATGAAACTACTATGCCAGGTTCAAACAACACGACATCAGCCTGATTATAGCCTGACGCAGTGTCGCACAGTGTCGGCTTGGATCACGAATGAAAATAAGTGTAGCACCCGATAATGCAGTTTCATCTTGTGTAGTGTGTCATAGCAAACGACAAGCGATGCCACGTCTGGGACGCCTCACGACGCTCCAACAGAAAGTCTATCATGTTTGATTTTCTTTTTGTCGTTCACGACTGCTCCCATCACAGCCGTCACTTTGACCAATAGGAACACAGAACGAACTGTTGCCGTTGTCAACTGTATGACAACAACACCCCAGGGTTTTAGATATGTCCTGTAGGGATGTTACCACACAGAGTGAACAGGGAAAAATGATGGTGTCAAACAGCAGAGGTACTTAAAGGGATAGTGCACCCAAAAATGAAAATTCAGCCATTATCTACTCACCCATATGCCGATGGAGGCCCTGGTGAAGTTTTAGAGTCCTCATATTCCTTGCGTAGATCGGCAGGGTGAGCGGCTAGCACAGCTAATGGCTGACGCCACCCCAGACTAACGTCGAAGAACACAAAATTGAATCCAAAAAGTATCTCCATACTGCTCATCCGTAGTGATCCAAGTGTGCTGCAGCCTTGACATAAAAAGTTATTTGGAAAAATGTCATTTAAACTCTGTTTTTAGCCTCATTGTAGCCTGTAGCTCTAACTGCCTCTCTGCACACTAAGCTGACGTATGTGCGCTTGCGCGAGACCATGAGACATGGGCACTGCCTTCATGTGTGTTCACATGCTTTCGCCGGTCTCGCACGCAATAGCGCACCCGTGAGCACGGTTCACAGAGAGACAGTGACTCTAAAACTTGACCAGAGCCTCCCTCGGCATGAGGGTGAGTAGATAATGGCTGAATTTTCATTTTTGGGTGCACTATCTCTTTAATGCATCGCGCAGTCATTTCAAACTCAAGACTACCTGTATCTTTTTCAAATTAAAAGCCCATTATAACTTTGGTTAAGATAATCCCTCCATTTTCTAAACAGGCTTTTATTGTGAAACATGTGCAGGAACTTGTTGTGGAGGATTCAGTGACTTGTTTGCGTAAGGTACTTCAAATGTAGCTCCTGCCATCTGGTGGCACTTTTGACGTTACTACAGCATTTCAGCTGACACGTGAACAGACACAGTGACTGAAATAATAGGAATAATAATAAAAATAGAACAAGAATAAGCCGATGACATCACACATGTTGTGAAAGACGATCGGGGATAATTGGTGTGGACCAACATGTAGTGTGTCATGTCTGTTTGGTGTTTAAATATGTAGCAGACTTTACAAAAAACACAAATATAACTAAGCATTACTAAAATAACATTGATGATGAAAGGAAACTTGATTCACAATGATGCTCCACCTCATCAGCCTGCGATTCACTGAGAGAGAGCTCCAGTAACTCTGTCTGAGGATGGTATGATTTTATAGGCATATTTGGGCATGGTAACTTATTCAGTTCAGTAGGTAGGAAAGTTCTCTTCCTTCAACAGCTGCCTGGAGGTCTTTATGCAGGTCGCTGTCAGGGGGAACATTCTCAATGGAACAATACCTTCTGTATAATCCATCGGCCAGCTCCCTGACTCACCTGAGCAATGCTGCTCTTTTCAAATTTGGGACAAGGAGTCTTGTGTGAATCTTTGTGAATGAAACAGAGAGGAGCAAGCAGCCTTATATAATCGAATTCATGCATGATTTGGAGGTGTTGATTGTGTTAATGATCAAATCGTAAAGAATGTGAACAAGTCATATCCATTCTGTTGCAAATGACGCACTGACATAGCAGGGTGCTAATTTAATTTTCCGGTAACATAGAGACATGGTGTCTTGCTGTGAAGAAATCGTTTCAGACCCTGCATGGCATCATCAGACGTGTGAGCTCACACCTGTTGCACCACACTGGTTGTGCTAAGGACAGAAGAAGTAGTCAAGCTACAGTGGCATGTATAGGAGGATCTATAATGGAATTGCTGCCTTGTGGGAAATGGACATGCGTCAGTGCTGGGAAAGCTTAGCTTGACATTAGCTGAGGCAGCTAAGATGCTCTGGTTACATCTGGTTGCTATGATACACAATATCTGTGGAAATAAAAATGTCGGCACAAGGTAGAGGACTTGTTCTGGCCCTTGCTCTGGATGAAGGGAAGGCTGAGGCACATAAAGAGAGTTTCACTGGTCGACTACAGCACTGGGCTGTATGTAGTCACTTATACATATACACTTCCTCAATAACCAAGAGACTGTCGTCCTCAAAAAGCAGAGTCTGAATGTCAAAGTGGGGTTGCAATGAAGCCTTAAGTGTTTTTGCATCAGCCACCATAGTTAGCTGCCCCTCTGTGACAAGCAGCATCGGAAAATGACAGATTTTTGTAATGTGAAACTTTGTTATTCAGTGTTTTTACCAGTTTAAATCACCAGCTTCTGCCAACCGCCCCGTTTCTCCCCCCAAATAAGCCACGTGTGTTGTGAGACTCTCCTCACCTCTATCTGCAGGAGACCAGAGAGGTAGGTGTCTTTAAAAGCTCTCAGTACGTCTGTACTGCTTCTAACCGAATCTCTGTTTAGTTTGCTCGAAAACTCAACATTTCCTGATTTTGCTGCTTCGCAATAAAAGTTTTTACATACCAAAGAAAACAGGGGACTTTTATTGTTAAGACTCTAGGAATTAAAACATGTTTAATACAGGATTAGTTCAACTGTATTAGCGACTGTTCTTCAATTAAGACAAGTGTAATAATACAGCAGTGAGGAAGAGTGAAAGCAGAAGCAGCCACAGTGAGATGTTGATGAAGAGCTGCAGACAACAGGCTCTTACTGCACCTCTGCAAACAGCTCACCTCCAACAGGTAAATTTCTTTTACCTGCCGTGCTTTGGAAAAACACGTGCAGCCATGGATCAGCCTGCAACTGAACATGTAGCCGACTTAGTAGAAGATACCGGGATATGAGTTTTTGTCCATATTGCCCAGCCCTAGATGCCACTAAATCTCTTTATATCATACACACTGCCTCCTTAATTGGGTCAGAATATATCTGTGGCTTGAACCTAACAACAGTGAGATAAGCTGCTTGTTTCATTAGCCCATGCTACAAAACATCAACTTCAGTCGCCACTCAGATGTTGTCTCTCAAACAGCAGGGAAAGAATAGAGCACGAAGGCGAGAGAGAAGAGGAAGCCACTGAAAGAAAGACGAAGGACACTGATGCAGCTCAAAGAGACGACCAATGAAATGTGTATGATGTATAAAGCTTGTACAGACAGTGTTTATAGTGATGAGAACCCTGTGGACAGTGACCCACCAAAATGCAGCTGTTGCACGCTGTCTGACACAACCACTGTGGACGTTTTTACACAGCGGCAACTCAATTTATTGCTCAAATATGAGGACAGTAAAAGAGCTTGTATATTTATTGTCTCAGAGCCGATCTGCAGTAAAGCCATAATTGCCTCACGCAGCGAGAAACAATTTAAATGACACACAAATGGAGGTGTCGGTGTTCTTTGTCTGACTCAAGCGTTACGCAACCACACAGAACAAGGACAGCAATCTTATTTTAAATACTCCCTCTGCGTGTGTTTTAAATGATAATGCATCAGTACCACAGTGGAGAACTAACCCGATAACACTGCACCAGACAAAGAGCGCCAGGTTAGCTTTACTTCTTGAGCTGTGTTTTAGACGTATATGTGATAGTCTGCTCAACATGTTCTCCCCGTTGTGGAGCAGCACAGCGCTCTCTGCAGCTGTGAGCCAGGGAGGAAACATCAAGGCAGGGTCTGCAGGAAAAGATTAATAATCCTGGTGAAAAAAGGATGGCTGTCTTGTAGAGGCTGGACACCCCGGAGGCAGGAGCAGACAGGGAGGATCAGGACTAAAATGAGCTCCATCTTGGACAACACCTCCCGACTGTGAGGAGCTGGGAGGCTGAAGACACCCCTGAGGTGTTACATTGAGTGCTTTAGGCTCTTCTTTGTGTCACAGCCATTACACTGCTCGATGCTTCATGTTCAAATGGTCCCTGTTTTAGCCCACTGGGAGGGGGTTGACAGGAACACTGGACTGCGCTCAAGTGCTGTTACATTCCTCATCTCTATCAACACTCTCTGCAGAACGGTACATGTTATGTAGCTGCACATAAGTCATCACGTGACACTTTAGCTCTTCCTTGCCTCATGAAACGGCTATTAGCAGGCACACGCTTTGCCGTTTCCATTAGTTGCCTGATTAGATTGTGTGCATCTTTTAAAATGCAAAGCACAACAGCACACAATTAGCCCTTCTGAACATATACATAAATGTATTTAAACACTCACATACTTTGTTTATTCTTTCCATTTGTATCCATAACGGCACCTACTATACAACTTAATATAGCTTGCACACTGATTATTATTTATTTCCCTTATTTATGTACATAATTGATGCAGTTGTGTCATATTTTGTATTTAAGAGCTATATCCATGTTGCTTTTTCACATTGCATATATTCTTTTTGTCACTTTGTCATGCTGAATTCAAATACCTTTGCAACTCTATCAGCTCTCCCAGTGGGAATGCATACATCACCGTGTCCTCAGCTGAGAGATTGGTTCTGAGAGACAGCATTGTGTCTGCGAATGTTGTCGGGGCCTCAAACAGTGCGAGATCCTAAAGGTGATGCACGCTGAGAGAAAGGATGATTGTGACAGAGGCTGTTTGGTCGGGATGTGATCTGAGCTAGCTTTGAGCTGAATCTAAGATAGCCAGCAGTGCTTAAGGCGGTAAGTTAAAATTGCATGATGTGCTGATTTCAGTGTTTCCTTCTGCTCTGAAAGGGTTAGAATCAAGCGTTTTCGGCCTCCGTTGTTCAAAGGAAGTCATTAGGCTTCCTTAAATGCTTTTCCATTGATGGCTCTTCTGTTGCTTACCTCGCTGTGGCAAAGCGTTTAAGTTAGAACTGTGTTAAAGGAAAATTACACCCCAAAATACATTAAGAGCAATTAACTGTAATCAGCTCAAATGTCTCCCCTTTACTTACTTAATTATAAAACATCTGAAGAATGACTCAAGGGTTTTTATTTTTCAAACTTCCCACAAATTCGTCACTGTGACCATGCTTCCATGTCAGTCTCGTGACTGGGATCTTTGACAAAGGCCGTAAGGGAATTTGCTCAAATTTGGCGCAAACATCCACTTGGACTCAGGAATGATCTGACTAGAAGTTGGTGGTCAAAGGTCACTGTCACCTCGTGGATTGCATTCTCGTGAACGTGATATCTCAAGAACATTCTGTAGGAGTTTCCTTAAGTTTGGCACAAACATACACTTTGAGTCATGAATGAACTGCTTTGAATCAAGTGGACAAAGGTCAAGATCACTGTGACCTTGTTGATTGCATTCTCGTGAAAGTGATATCTCAAGAACACCCTGTAATAATTTCTTCAAATTTGGCACAAACATGTACTTGGACTCAGGAATGAACTGATTAGAATTTGGTGGACAAAGGTCAAGGTCATTGTGACCTTATCATTTGCATTCTCGTGAACGTAGTCTGTCAAGAACACCTTGTAGGTATTTCTTCAAATTTGGCACAAACATCCACTGTGACTCACGAATAAGCTGCTTAGAATTAAGTGGTCAAAGGTCAAGGTTACTGTGACCTCATGGACTGCATTCTCGTGAATGTAGTCTCTCAACAACACCTTGTAGGAATTTCTTCAAATTTGGCACAAACATCCACTGTGACTCACGAATAAATGCTTAGAATTAAGTGGACAAATGTCAAAGGTCACAGTGACCATGTGTCCGTGTCATTCTCGTTACCACAATATCTCAAGAAGGCCTTGAGGGACTTGCTTGAATTTAGCTCAAACATCCACTTGGACTCAAGAATGAACTGATTAGAATTTGGTGGTCAAAGGTCAAGGTTACTGTGACCTCACAAAACATAATTTTGGCCATAACTCAGGAATTTATACAAGATCAGTTTGACACTTTTCTGTCCATTATTCAGTCATATCTCAGGAGCATGACGTGTTCAGATACTGAATTGGTGACACTAATCTTGGGTGTCCATCAGCCAAGAGGCAGTAATTCTAGTTTCTTTTAAGTGTCTGATAACAGGGTCCCACCAGGAAGCCCTGTGTCCTGGAAATTAAGTTTATATATGATTAATTTGAAACAGCAAATATGTTTTGAGGGAAATATAATGCTGTGTGTTATACTTAGTTCTTTATATACTTGTTTCTTTTCATATATTTAGGGAATATTGCTAATTATTGTACCTGTAAAGTCTCAGTAAAACGTTCACTGCCAACATATTTCATTTGCTTTACACCAAAATAGGCAGTCTTGAAGTACAGTGTCCAGTCGTAATGACGTTTGTTTTTGTTTTTTATTACCTTTTCTATTAACATTTACCCCAATTACATAGTGACCCTCACCAAAGATCTTTTGTTGCCTAAAATGAAGACTGAGTCTGGACACAAAACTGAGGTTCTGGTGTCAAAATACTGCACCTTGCACATCCTCCATCCTCCTCAACCTTGTCCTTGAGAAGCCTATGAGGTACTTTAATTTAAGGTTTTGCTACTGTAGCTGAAAGAAATGTCTCTGAACATGATCAAGGCAATGATTACTTTGCCACAACAGTGTAATTAAGAAAGCAGTTAGGTAACATGCAAATTTCTCAAAGGCGGTATTGCACCAGCAGATCAGTGAACACTTAAAGTATCACAGAACAAACCAGCATGTTCCCTGTGATGGTTGTACAGTTAAATTTTCATACACTACTTTAGAGTGGATGAGGTCGTGTGGAATATGGGATAAATACCAGCATTATTTTTGACATTTTGTGACATTTTTATGGTTTATTCCAGTCATTAATTCAGCAGCAATCACATACAGCAAACCCTGCAGTGACAGCAAACAGGATAATCTACTTTATGTACAGTGTAGCCTGCATGATCATTGGATATAAAATCGAAAATGTGATGGCTCAGTTGTACTGGAAAATGACACAAACTGTTTTCCTGCTCAGACACAGGTCAGAGGCTTGATTGATGGGAATGCAGCATTTAAATACTTCCAGAAATATTTTAATTGCAGTTAGAGTACTTAAATTACTTTTTCACTTGGTTTAACTTTTTAAATGTCATACATCAATTTTTTATCCACTTATTCTGATGTAAATCTCTCTGCCACTGCAGTAATGAGTAGGTCTGTGTCACCATGGCAGTCACTTAAATACAACTTAAGTACTTGAAAACACCGACTTGCATGAATGACTTTCAAACGCTGAAGTGTTTTGGTTTTGTTTTAGTTTTATGAAGTAGCTTTTCTGAGAAATGTTTTTTGCTTGTCAAGTGGATTAGCTGTTGACATGTTTGACGTTCAGATGTCAGGCAGGGACTGTTGTCTTCACCAATATACTGACAGAAAAGATTTGATATTTTCTTGTACAGGCAACATGGGGAGAATTTGACCTTGAGGCGCCTTTTATTACAGATATCTGTTACACAGCTTAATTGGCAGAGAAGTGCCTGTTGATCAGAGGAACAGCTTGAAACTGGCGGAGTTTGTTTCGCTTTGCAAGCACGTAAGTGCTAAATGCAAACAAAACGGGGACTCACTCGTGTAACCTTTGCTGCCCAGCGCTATAGAGATCAAAAATTTTGCAGGTTACCTCTAAATAGGGCTGTCGTGGTGAAGGAATTTTCACCTGCAAAGCGGGATTTATACTCGTACTGCAGAGCCTACACACGTCGCCTACGCCGCTGTGAGCATTTATGCTTGTGCGGTGGTGTGTCTGTGTCACTATGCAGTTACACCTCCGAAACACTAGTCGGCGGTGGAGGTTTCTGTGAAGTGCTGTAAAGTTTAGTTGATTCAAAACTCACATTAAACACACATTAAACATGGCTTAATAGAGACAGTTTCAAACACAAGTACACAAATCAGCTTCACTATAACTCGCAGCATTCACAGACAAACACTTGTCTTTATGTGGACACATTTTCCCCACAAATACAACTGTCTCTGACAGCCCTTCACTGCTGGCTGGCATAGTGTAAATATGCAGTGATCTTATAGAAAAGAGAAAAAACATGGATATTGCAGTTGTGTCAATTGCTTGCCATCCCCTGCACTTGGTCTGTCAGTAGCTGAGGACTCTGGATATTATGTTTTTAAAGCTGCATTTATACAATATCCATTCGCCCCATACTCTGGGTACATCGACAGGTCACTGTAATCATTCGTCCTCTTCATACTGGCCGTGAGGTGACACCTTCCTGATGTGACTCTTTCAATGTAGCCTGCCTATAACTATGTGAGTATTGTAAGAGCGGACTTGAATGATTTGAATGTTCAATAGCTGATGAGCCAAGGTCCCTTCAAATGCCAGTTCACTGAGACATAAAAACAGGTGCCTCTATTCAAAGCATCCACTTGAGGGTTTTGCATCTCACCTCGAAATGAATGAATGAACGTCTCGCTCTAGTGATGCGGCTACTTTTCTTTGAACTTAGACTTACTCATTGCATGTCGTCTTGAGTACAAAAGTTCAGAGGCGTACGCCGATGTGGAGACGTACAAATTGTGTATTAATGCTCCCGTTGTCTCCAGAAAGTGTAGTTTTACCCCTCATAGCAGTGATGTAGGAGCTTGTGTACAGTGTGTGAGTGTGTTTGTGTGTTTGTTTATGCATGAGTGAGTCATGGTGACGGGGTTGCTCGTGAGGCAGGCGCTCTGGCACGATGACAGAATGAGGTCGCCCCGCTGCAGAATGACACGCTCACCATGTCAGCGTCTCTTTGGCGCACGCGCGCACGCACACGCACACACACACACACACACACACACACACACACGTACCTCACTATGTCCCTGAATAAGTCAGCTTGGATAATGGTGATGCCCTTGGCTGTGAAACACTGCCCCACTCTCAAACACACACATAAACACAGACGAGAGAGCGTGCATAGGTACACAAAACAGTGATATGGTTATGCATGAGTCCAAGCTGAGTCACAGGAAAGCAAGTCCTTATGGGTATTTTGGCCTCTTTACAACTGTTACCAAATGATATGCAACGTCTGAAGAGTTTAATTCATACTAAAGTGCATACTATTTGTTGGAATGAATAACAGGACATTGCCAGGAAGGTGCCGTTTCCCACAGTATTTGGCACACCACAGCCCGTGCTGCATCATGGGAATGATCGGAACAGGTGGAATAAGGCTTTGATTATTCACACTGCTTGGCTGAAATTACACCTGTTGCGTAACTGTTATTTAACACAGTGGCGTCCTACAGGTGTTGGCGGTGGTTGTCATTTCTAGAACGGCTACAGCACGAACTCGTCACAGTAGATTGAGAAGCACGAGGAAGGGTGGACGTGTGTGTGGGGGGAGAGAATAACAGAAACAGCTAATGATGAAAATAAAGCTTTTTTTTTACAGACCATCAGGCTTACAGGAGAAACAGAACAGAGCTGAACTCAAGAGCCCGAAACTTCACGGGATATCCTCGAGGTGTTAGCGCGCTGTCAGTCATTAGGCAGCACTTGTTTCAGCTGGAGCCAACTGTTTTTCATTTGGAGACAACTTTTTGTGGGTAAGATGTGAAAAACAAAGAGCGGATGTTGCTGTTTTATTGGCATTATACAGGG
Organism: Epinephelus cyanopodus; assembly: GCA_026686955.1. Lineage (NCBI taxonomy): Eukaryota > Metazoa > Chordata > Actinopteri > Perciformes > Serranidae > Epinephelus > Epinephelus cyanopodus. The sequence continues at coordinate 29,241,194 of CM048931.1, forward strand.
TTCATGTGTGCTAATGATGATGAGAGATGAAATACTTGAGGCCTTTCTCAATCTGCAGTCTTCTCTGCACATGTGTTCTTGTGGACGTCTGTGATGTCGTCAGTCACGGCCAAACACTGTCTCGGCTCACAGCAATTAGCCAAGTACGGTCCGAATGGCCAAAGTGTCTTTGCCGTACCCATTTTATTGAGGATGCATCGGGAGCTAATTATCCCAGCTGTATCCCATCATGCATTTTGGTGGAGGACATGAGCCAGACACACAACCATTAGTGCTTTTTTGTCACTGAATTACATTTTGATTTTTTTTCACTCAAGTGGGAAATTAACCTTTCAGATTTCAAATATGTGATTCATTTATCAGAGTAACAGCTACTTAAAAATTTGCTCCCATGCTTTGAGGATGTGAGGAGGTGATAGTCAGTGAGTGTCCATGGTCATTCCAATGAAAGCAGTCTTAATTTGCGAGGGCCTGTGGTAATTTAGAGGTGGCGCAGATGTCTCTGTAGCATTTCAAGCAGAAGATATGCTTTCTTTTGGAAGATAATGAGAGTCAGGGTCAAAATGTAATTTCTGCTGCTGCCAAACTTTCAGAAGTGTTAAGTTATGATTCATGTGTTTTTTGTGAGTTGCCTTTAAAAATGCTTCACCAGATAAGGTTTGGGCCGATGGCTGGTCATCAACCACTGAGCCCAACATTGTGATTTAAACAGCCTGTTCTCACTCCCAACTTGTCAAATACCGCCACTTCGTCAGTGATATCTGTGCCAGACACCAACACGCAGATGCACCCCATATATATATACAGTCATGGAAAAAATTATTAGACCACCCTTGTTGTCTTCAATTTCTTGTTCATTCTAATATCTGGTACCACTAAACGTATAATACAATGAACACAACAAAAAATGCAGCTGGTCACATAATACTTTATGTCCTATTTGACATTCTTAAGCTTAATTGATTCCCAGGGTATATAAGAGGCCATTTCATGTCACAAGCAGCACTGCACATGCAAAGGCCTAGAGTGGTTTCCTGCTTACATTCAAGCCGTAGCACAACTCAGAAGTTGTCAGCTCTCACATAATGCCTAAAACAAAAGAATTATGTGAAGCCACAAAGGCAGCCATCTTGGCACTGCTGGAAATTGGCATGAGTGAGAGACAGGTAGCGAAAAAACTGAGGAGGAAGCCTGGAGAAGCTTACAACCCAGACTGTCTTGCCCCTACAGTAAAACATGGGGGTGGATCAGTCATGATCTGGGGTTGTTTCAGTCTGAGTGGAACAGGGCAAATGCAATTGTGTGAAGGCTGAATGAACCAGGTCATGTACAGGACTACCCTTGAAAACAGTCTTCTTTCATCAGCTGGAAAACTCTTTCCTGCCTCGAATGACTGGATTTTCCAACAAGACAATGCCCCTTGCCACACGGCAAGGTCAGTTAAAGCCTGGATGGAGAACCACAACATTCGCACCATGCCTTGGCCTGCTCAATCACCAGATCTTAATCCAATTGAAAACCTGTGGAAAATCATCAAACTCAAAATGGAGAACCACAAGCCCAAAAACAAAGAAAATTTGTTTGAATTTGTCCAACAGGAATGGGCTGCTGTGACAGCAGAACAATGTCAGAAGCTGGTGGAGAGCATGCCAAGACGCATGGCTGCAGTCATCAAAAACAATGGTTATGCAATCAAGTATTAACTCTTGTGTGTATCATGTGTTTAAAGCAAACAGAAAAGAAAACATGGAATGCTTAAAAGTAGTGTTTTTGGCGGTACAATGCCATAGCTATTGATGTAAGAATTTAAGTAATTTTGGTTATTATCAAGAAAACCATGGAAAATGAATAGTTCTTAGTTCTTAAATTAAACTCTCATGAGCTATTTTTGTTGTTATCATTATAATTGTCTAAACAAATGTACCTTTAGTTGAGCCAGGCATTAAAATTAACAAGAAATTGAAGAAAACAAGGGTGGTCTAATAATTTTTTCCATGACTGTATATATGGCAGTGGGCTATGTGCTGGGCGGTGACAGTTAAAGTTTAAAGTTTAGTTTAAAGACAGAGAAAGTCTATATACGGAGTGAGAAGGAAGGTGGATGATCCCTTTGTTCGTTTCTCCATGTGACACAAAAGTCAGTTGAGATATTTTAAGAACAGCATAATGTGCTAAAATGTGTAGCATGTTATACAAGTGACATATGTTGCAAGACACATCACATGATGTGACATAAAGTTAGTGATAATTAGGGCTGCCCCCCTAACAGGTGCCCAACTCTAGTCGACCAGAAAGTCGTCAAGATTTCGTTGGTCGCTTAGTCGCAAAAACATGAAACTCTTTTAGAAGCTGCACCTTGTCAAAATAAATCAAATCCTATATGGCTGGACTACGTGGGACTTTAATCTGAAAGTACAGACACAGGAAGTGGCCACGCTCAGCAGTCAGACAGGAGTCACAGCCGACAGACATCTTTCCCTTCTTCTGTAAATATTCAGTCTGATAACTATGGAAAAGTTGATCATGTTAGTGCAGGGCTGCCCAGAGCTTTACACCTGTCCCACGGACGATAGGCCTACACACTTATAAACAGCTCCTGGAAGAAGATCAGCTCTGCACTCAGGACTTCAGGTAAATAGGCAATACTATGCTTGTTAAGGTTGCTTAGCAACCTCAGATGCAACCTGTTGCTGTGCTCTTGAAAGCTGGCACAGAAAAGGCACAAGAGCAGCGCCCAGTGCCTGACCTTGTGTTTCCCAGGAGGTTATAGACACAGCATGTGTACGTCCCCTAATTTCCAGGGCTGGTACCTGCGGTTATTCCACAGGCTAGTTAATAACATGTCGGGCAGGAAATCCAAAGTGTGGGATCGTTTTGAGAAGGTGAAGATGAACCCAAGGTGATATGTAAACTCATCTTCATTGGTCGACTACAAACATGACATATCATCTGAAACATGGAAGTAGCTACATGCCCATTAGCCGACAGCGTCATTAACAGGCGGCTCGCTCAGTGTGTGACGTGCACTTGTAGATAAAATATAGGCCTATATTAATGAAGGGTCATCAGTACGGTCTTGTATTTCTCTGTAATGTAGCACAGTGTTAACAATGTTACTGATACTTTCTCACACCTTCAACTCAAACCATTGTGTTACCCCGCCCAAAATATGTCAGTTAATAATTAAATGAATATGGTAAACATGCAGGCGACTAGTTGACTAACGGCCCTAAATGATGACTACTGGTCTACTAGAAAATTCTTGACAATGATAATCATACTTATTTTATGTAAGGTCATGATATTTTTTTCACAGGCTCTGACAGGCGGATTAAAAAGTGACAAAGCAGCTTTCCAAGTATACTTAAGCCTACAGAAACATTGGGTGCAATAGTCCACCTTCCACCTTCTCTTTTTATCTCTCTCTCATGCACACACACAGTCCTCAGTCCTGACATTTGTGCTACTGTGATGCATAAAGTTGGCAGTTTGCAGGTCTGGTCCAGTTCAGGTGGTTGATGAACATGTATTTTCGCAGCCCTCCCTCCAGAAAACAATGTCATCATCAACCGGGATGTTTCACTGTGGACATTGTCGTGTGCCCAGCTCTACACCAAACAGCAGACATTTTCTACAAAGATGTGTCATTATTCCAGACTCAGATACTTGAGTTCTTTGGGGATGAAATGTAAACATAATAGTATTTCTACTATCTCTATTCTCACAGGAATGCCGGCGTATAGTTGTGGCCTCTTGATTTGATTTTACTGCAGTGTTAGTAAGACACTTACTGCTGATGGAGGCGTGAATTTACCGCCATCGTAAGCCGACTACTCTTTTAAAGTCTCGTAAGATGCTCTTGAAATTCTTGCTGCATGATGTAGGATGCATAGTTTTTACAAAATCACAGTGTACTGTCAATATCACCAGATTGTTCCAGGTTTATCACAGACTGTTGAAGCTTTGTTTGGACTTCCTCGCCCTTACAGTGTGCCTTGCCTTGTGCTGCACTGCTCTTAAGGCCCGTGCGGTGCTGTTATCAAAGCGCCTCTGAGACTGAGCCAAGTTCTGCTGAATAAAACATTCTGCAGCTGATCCTCATCAAATACTAAAGCAAAAGGAAAAGAAGGGAGAACTTTCCTCTTGTACTTGTTTGTATCTTTTATTTTCATTTGTGTGTGTGTGTGAGTGTGTGGCAAAGTTTGAAGTTCCCTTCAGGTCGCCCTCTATCTCTCTTCTTGGCCCGTGTAGCCCTGCAGCTCTGCAGAATGGAGTTGTGTCCCGATTATTTTTACTTGTAGCATCTCTGCACTTGTGCGCGCTGTCAGAGTAATGCACAGACCTTATCTTCGACAGATACCTCTCTGCATATGAACTTGGCCTTCAGCAGACTACAAAAGGATATCACCGCAGATTGTAGCGGTGGGGGAGAGAGGGATAGCTCGAGGAGGGGTGAGAAGAAAGAGGAAGGGATTAGGTCACCTGAACAGTTGATAAGGCGAAAAAACGGCTGGAAAATTTTCCTTATAATTTAATAACATTCTTCTTTGCCCTTGTCTCTGGGGTTTTGCATTTCATTACAAAGATAGGATAAAGTATTGAATAGTAATATGTTGAACGGTAATGGGATGAATTTTAATGAAATGAATGAGAGTATTTTCTTCTAGAACTTTTAGATGCTAATAAAAAGGGCACAAAGACTTGTGGTGCCCCGGCAGAGCAGCAGGAATTAAACATTATTGTTTGGCTATTATATAACAAATATTTTATCCTGAATCCAGAACCACCACTTCTCCAGTGATAACATTTATTTTGTGGAAGGCTTCACATTTATTACAGTCTGGGCAAATAAGGAGATGTGTTAAAGGTTAAGTAGGTAACTTTTATTAAAATCTCTTTTTGTCATATTTGCTGACATTGTCATTAAATCCTGACAGTAGTACGTGAGACAGATACAATCAGGCTCCTCGTAGCTTTCCAAACAACACTTGCCATAAATCTGAACAAAAGCAACCAATCAGAGCTGGGCGATATAACGACTATGTTTGATATATTGATATATTTTCGAGCTATATATAGATTTAAACAACACTGTTTATATCGATATAGGGTCCAGTTGGGTTACATAACGGTGGAGCACAGCATGTTGCTGTTCTTCTTGTAATTGTAGTCTATTGTGTGACATGGAGACAGCGCCTGGATGTAGGCAACAGATGGGTTTAAAAAATACAGTGACAACACAGACGTTTTCATGTGTGTAACGCTGACAGAGTATCTCTCGCTCCTTCCCTCCCTCGGCCTCTCTGTTGATTCTATGTTTACAAATAAGGTTTTTAGCCTAAATGAATAAAAAGATTGAAATATTTTTCCAGCCCTAGATTCATTTGAAAGGCCAACAGATGGAAAACTACTTTTTAACTTTATAAATTTTTTCATTTACATGTTGTGCAGTTATATATTTTCAAACGGGGGACAAAATCCCTGTCTTTGCATTTTATTTTGACCACAGTCTGTTTTTATTGAAGTGTTTGTAACAGTCAGTCAGGCTCGTTATCTTCAGCATGTGGTTTCTGGAGTAGCTTTGAAACAACCACAGGCAATGAAAATCCCGCTCATGCCCTGTTGTTGGCAGCACAGTGTGTGCTGTGTTGAGACTTCCCCTGGCTCTGATTGGTTGTTTTCCTTCGGGTGCGGTGGATTATTGCAAATGCCATTAGGAGCATGAAGTTTTCACAGATTGTCTGTGTCATGAATTGCTGTCAGGATAAAGTGATAGTTTCAGCAAATATGACACAAAGTTCACTTCTAATAAAAGGTACCTACTGTAGCTTTGAGCCAGATGGTATGTAAAGTTTCATCCTGTACTTCTGACATCCTGCCTACAAAGGATACCAGCTGCGTTTTTCAGTTGTTCGTCTTATCCACGTTTGATGCTGCACCTAAAGCTGTTCACACAGGCCACATAACAGCCAGCACTTCATACACATACCTGAAGTCTGGAGTGTATTTTTAAGATCATTAAATATCCTACCTCTTCACAAAACAATTTTCTTTTTTTTCAGTTGCAGACCTTGAGTTAGGGCTGGGCATTATAGCCTATAAATAAAACTGCAATATTTACAGGCTGTATTGAAATGTACAGTATATTTCTTAGTATTATGAAATATCCTCTAAAGCACTTAAGATGGTGGATTAACCCTCTGATGCATACAGTCACAGCACTATGATGATTCCAGTCGTCCTTGAAACATATGGCTGCTTTCAAACATTCTTGTTTCTTTTACTTAGTGGCATCTATTGAAACATTATTTGAACCGCTTTGGTTCTGGTTGCTTTGGCAGCATTTTAGTTGGTGTGGGTGGATGTGTGGACATGTGGGGGTTTTAGGTGTTCTTCCGTTTGTAGTGGGAGGCATTTCGAGTCGTGAACACAGTCACACCTGACACCCCAGTGCTCCCACTACAATCCTCCTTCACTTTAAATGTAATGTTTTAATAGTCAGTGTCAATGCTTTGCTTTCTGTCTTGTCAAGAGATGCAACTACACATTGACTGATGTTAAATTGCCATTAATTAAATGTAATTAATAACTTTATTTGACTCTCACTTTCGTCAGTCACAGAACACAGCCCTGGAAGTGGCAAGCAAGACACAGACAGACCAAGAGATGCACTGCTGAGCTTCACTTTAATGTCTTTTTTTTTTTTTTTTTTTTTTTTTTTTCGCATTATGTCCACAAGAGGGCAAACTAATACAAGGAAACTCATTGTAGGTATTTTTATTTCAATATAAACGTGTTTGAAAACATTTACATACCTACACATTAAAACACATAAAACAATTATCTATAACATTACGTTATAAGCGACCACGGACCTCTCACTCGCCCCCACTCTCTGACCCATCAGGCCACATCGCCCGCGGAAGCACTGCGAAGAGCCTCAATGCGAAGCGGTGCCCATGTTAACCGACTGTGTTATCCACGCTGGCTGCGCTGCGCCGTTTCGGCATCTGGTCTATTTTCTGGTCTATTTTTATTCTCCACAATCGAATATCAATTTTTACATTCGAAGGTCCATTTTTTTTCAAATTCGAATTTAAATTCGAATTTAGAATATTCGTCGACAGCCCTAGTGTGCTGAGGTGTGTGTGCTGAGGTGAGGAGGAATTGGAAGTAGTGTGGATATAACGAAAACACGGAAAAATGAGTGGAAGTGAGGAGCGAAGCGGCGGTGACGCTGAAGAAAGCTCGCGTTTTTCTCAAAATCAGACGAAACTGTGGATAGGAAAAGGTCACACTGCATCAATAATTTGGAGGTAGTTTGGCTACTTGAAAGGTTACAATGCACAGACGAAGATGGTCTGCAAAACACGTCGGTTGGTGCCAACCAGGACAGGAAACGCCACAAATCTTTTCCATCACCTGAAAAGGTGGCATCCTAGCGACTACACTGAGAGAATGAAAATCAGGACCGAAACTGCAGTAAGTCCATCAACAAGTGTTCACTGGCCAAGCACTTCTGCTGCTGTGGGCAGCGCTAGCGGGGCTGCACCAAACAACAAACAATAGTGTCCTCTTTTGCCACCGTAACCCCATATGAGAAGCGATTGAAAAGCAGCTAAAGAGACAAAACAGAGGCAGTGTCGTACTTTCAAACCAAAGACATGATGCTTCTTCAAGAAAGACAAGTTCAAGAAATGAATTAAAGCGCCATACTGCAGATACGAGCTCCCAGGCAGGAAGTATTTTTCTCAAACTGCTCTGCCACAGCTTTGCGACGAGTACCGTGGGAAGCTGGAAAATCATTTGGGTTCTTTAGACATCAGACGTTATCAGGATCCTTTTAGAATTTGCAGCATTATCCAAAAATATATATCGTGATAAATATCGATATTGATCAATACGGGGGAAAGTATTGTGATAGTATTTTTTGCCATATCGCCAAGCGCTAACGTCATCGTCACTTGCTGATGTAAACTTGAAGAGGAGAAAATACGAGCTTACCTGATTGCTGTAATTTACTCATGGCGTTTTTATTCTCTGTGTGACCAGAAGGATAGTCCAGTTTCGTCCTTTCATCGCAGTTTAAAACACTGGCACCTGCTTTGACACGGGGGAAATGCAGGGCCCTTGCATAATTTGCAAAATAAAAGTGACAGTGTGTTCCAACTCAAGATCAAGATCAAGGTTAACTTTATTGTCAGAGTGGGAAAGTTGTCTTGGGCCCTACACCCAGCTGCAGCCATAGAAATAAAACATACAACATAGTACATAGACAAATCAACATTATACCCAACGTAGCAACAGGGAACACAAAAAGATAAATGAATAAATAACATCATACATTAAAAATGCACAACAGCAAATTGATCTTGCTTAACCTGCCATTGTTTAAAAGCTTTATAAACAGAGGTATGAATGAGCTCGATGACAATAATAATCATTATGTCAAGTTGTCATAAACACAAAAAGAGGTGCATTTCTTGTTAATGTCAAGTTGTTATGGCAAAGACATCTTCTGGTAATGTCACTGTGATTAATGTCAAGTTGTCATAATCAAGACATCCTTAACAAATTTAATGTCAACTTGTCATGACAAAGACAACTTCTGGTAATGTCACTGTGATTAATGTCAACTTGTCATAATCAAGACAACCCAAAAAATGTCAACTTGTCATTGCAAAAACCAAAAGACACTTAATGACAGCAGTCATAAATGTTTATGACATGTTCATAATGTTCATGACAGTGTCATGTCACTCTTATGTAGATACGTACCTTCATGTAAAGTGTTGCCGAAAAAAGTCACTTGTGCTCATAAAAAAATACCACGTGGATATGCAGATCATAATGTTTTGTCTGCTGTCGTCATCAGATTGGCTTTTTAACTCAGTTTTTAATCTCCAAATCATTGGTGCCTAATGGCAAATGCCAACAACCCCCAATGATAATTAGTTACTTGTTAAACTTGATCCTTACACCCATAAACTGCATGTTTTTGCACAGGATCAAAGCATCATTCAGATGCAGTATCCTGTCATTAATGAAAATGGCACATTCATTCACGTGTACACAGCTCTCTCTCTCTCTTTCTCTCTCTCTCTCTCTCTCCCTCTCTCTCTCTCACACACACACACAGTTGCAATCACACACACACACACACACACACACACACACACTCCTCATACTGCCAGGCCTAATCATAGTCCCGTGCGCTGCCCTAGGATATGGCCACCACACTCCTCAGATATTTTAGATAATTGAACAAATTACGCAGGCCTTGTTCTGGGGTAAGTGTGGCTTCTAGCATTGAGCACTTGCCTTTTTTGTCTGTTATTAACAGTGATAGTTGTTGTTTCAATTCAGCTTTGCCGCACAGGCATCGTTAGTCACCAGGCAAACCTGCCGCAAGCAAGATTTGGTACCAGCCAGCTAACCAACCACGGGGAAAAAAATTACTGCCAGTAAGAGCGTATGTGAGTGTGTATGTGCAAGAAACCTGACAAGGCAGTTGGAAAAGGGGGTTCCTGACAATAAGTGTTATTTCCGATTTAGAATTTCAGTGTTTTGTCAACCATAGATATGAAACTGAAAATGTCAGGGGTTGACCAAAGTTCATTCTCTGGCATTTGGCACTGAAACACTTGAAAATGAAATAAAAAATGAGATGAGAGAAAGTAAAAAAAAAAAAAGAAAGAGTATTAATCCCGATCATTATCAACAATCTGAAGCCTGTGAACATATTTTTAGTGACCAAAGACTTGATTTGGCCTTGACATTCACAACAGCGACATTTCTGTAATTCTACTAATACTTTTACTAATGTTAGAGATTTGTGACAGCTTGGTGAAATCCTCAGAAGAACATGTCAGTCAAGTCAAAGTAATCCTCCAGTCAGACGGGAATGAATCGTGTCCTACTATGTATATGACCTACATATGGTGTTGAGTAATGTGGGAGTGGGTGTTAAGTTTTATATAATCCACACACAGAGATGTAAATGGTGTTCCTTTTACTCATCTATGACCTCTGCCTCCTCTTTCTGTTTTATAAAGCTTTGCATACCACTTTCTTCCAGATTTAAATTTTAATGACACTTACATGATTTCGTTCGAGGCAGCACTGGCACATTCTGGTTTTAACTGAAGTCCAAAACATTTCTAACAAGTTTGTAATTTTGTACTTTGACCAAACCTTTTGGCAAACCACATATAATGTCAAAGAAGGCCAAAAAATAGAATACAAAATATTGTATTTACCCGCAACTGCCTTTTCTGTTTTTGAGAGCGGATCTTGCACCCAGAAGCAGAACTTGGACTAAGGTTTGCAAAATTCACAAGCAGTTTTATTTTAGAAATGGGCGATAGGACAGTGAAGAGAGTAGAGCAGGAGTTTACAGTGGAAGTTGAGGAAGCAGGGCTTTTGGCTGGGAAGCGTAGTGGAGAGGTGCAGGACGAGGCAGTCAGAGATCACAGGAGGGCAATGGACCTGAGCCACAGGCAGGTACAGAGTAACTCAGAGCACAAGGGGAATGCAAGAAAAATACAAACTTGCACTGGAGACTGGCCTGGCGTTGATACCACTTTGGCAATCCGAATGATCTGGTGAAGACTGGAGTGTAGAGCCAAGGTGTGTCTAAACACTGATCAGCCAGAACATTAAAACCACTGACAGGTGAAGTGAATAACATTGATTATCTTGTTACAGTGCAATGTGCTGTTGGGAAACCTTGGGTCCTGGCACTGTTGTTTGTGTTAGATGTTATTTAAACTCCACAATAGAACAACAACTATTCAAACATAGTGGCCTCTCAAGAAAAACAAGGACAAGTGCTTCTAATTTTATATCTTTGAAGATTGTTCCATGTCCAACGAGCATAGTCAGAAAATTGCAGTTGCCAGTGCTGCATTGGTTTTGTTTGGCCAGTCAATGAACACTTACATCACTCATGGTTCCCTTTGTGTGACAGAAGCATCTACTCTTAAATGGAGTTGCTAGTTCTTGTGGTGCAGACACAACAAAAAAGGAGGTTGTTAGAACGATGAAAAGGTTCCTCCAGAGAACAAACAGGACTGAAAAGAAACACAAAGGAGGGGTAAACAATAAAAAAAAACTTGGAATGCACGATAATATTGACTCATCATTGGTATTGGCCGATGTTGGCTTTAAAATAAACAAACAGAATCACCCAACATGCGTTTTCTGATTTTGCACAAGGAATGAATATTACGTACATTTGAAAGTATTGTATTTCATGTTTCCATCTGCTGGTGCGCCATCATTTTAAGAGTATAAATGTTTGATATGATGTTAATTCCACTACAGAACAGGCTTGATGATCACTAAAATTAGGTCAGGAAAAAAGTGGATATATCAATATCTGTATTGGTTATCAGTCAAATGAGTTGTTACTAGAGATGTTTCTGGCGACTAATTTCCCTGTCATTTTAACAAAAACTTGTCTTAAAAAAAGGTTTCTGCACCATGTATTCAGGCTCAACTTAATCCATTAACTTCCTGAAGCCTTTACCCTCAACAAAGAGTGTGGCAAGCACGCTAGCAGCAGCAGCTGTCGTTCCAAGCAGGTTAACATCGAAATGCTTGTGTTGAATGTGGATGCACATTGCTCCAGTTTTTTCTAACACAGCATATGCTACCTTGTTTTCATTTTCTTGATCAAAGTTCTGCCAAACCACACTGGTTTTGTGAGAGCAGGACATCTGTTTTAAAACTTCAGTCTACTCGAGCATTACTGCGGGGAGGGGGACTGCTGTCTGACGGCTCTGTAGCACCCACTATTGGCGGGTGGCTGCATGACAGTTGAAGCGGCCTTGTACATAAATAAAACACTAATTGGTTTGACCGACTAATATTTCTGGTGCCGACTAGTGAGGGGGCCGACGTTTAATCGTTAAGATGACTAATCACGTGCATCCCTAGTTGTTACATATCGGCATATCAGCTATTGGCAAAAAGTCCAATATCCTGCATCCGCAGAAAACACTAGGAATGAGGTGGAAGCACAGTCGGACCATGACATTTTCCCAGTAGCCTAATTTAAAGGAAAACTCAAGGGAAGGGAAATAGAGGGAGATTGAGGGAGATACAGCAAAAGAAACACACAATGCCAAACTAAAAATTATGGGATGCTCTAAAACTTAAACAATGGAGATATGACAGGATGCCATTCATTGTGAATTAAGCCTTGAAATACAACTCGGAAAAAGGTAGTAGGAGGCTGAGACAGCCGGCCACATAAAGTCCATAGATGTGAACAGGGGTTTTGCAGATACTATATTTATAACACTGGGCTTTAGTAATAGACTAAGTCTGCATATCTTTATATATCAGCATTCAATAAAAGTTGTTGGGCCTGAAGTAACTTGGCTTTTAAAAGGTTAAACACGATGTGTTGTAAAGATATAAAAGTTTAGGTTGAATGTTCGGCAGCAATACAAAAGAGGCTGCTGTAGTAATGCAGTACAATGCAATAGGCTTTAACACTGTGCAAAATATTGAGCATAAAATAGTAATGGCACCCATTAGGTATGGCCAGTGGATAAGAAACGTTTATTGAACTTTAAAAATTCATACAGAATCACAGGGGCACCTCATAGGGACTGCATTATTTAAGATGTCTCAGTAGCTGAGCAGAGGTCCACTAAGTAGAGAACAAATGTGATGGGTGTCCTCTCACCACTAAGTCTGTCTTTAAAGTAGAAAACATTTAATTTAGTTAGCTTGAGTGCTGTGAAAGTGTATGGAAGACTGAGAGGGCTGAACATAAAGCACAGAGGTACAGTGTATTGGATTGGGATTGATTCCAGGTGCCGGGAACCTGGGGTATCTTGCCCAGATCCTGTCCCATTTCCCGCCCCAGGACTGAGAAAGCAAAATCCCATTAATCTATTTCAGTAAATGCTAAATCATCAATGCTTTCTAAGGATTTAAAGAAGCAGAAAATACAAATACGGGTGAATAAAACAGAACACACTGAGTACACCGATTGTTTAGTGGGACTAACAATGTCACTCATTACTCTCTGAATGGATATTTTGTAGCCTTCAGTTTGGGTTTCCCAACTGCTGCCAACTTTTCTCTTACTCTCCTTTTACTCTCCTGCCAAGTTTCCCTTACTGTAGCTAGAAAATACAAAGTTGAACAAACAGTGACCACCACCATAGCTGAGACTTGTCAGTCAAGGCAAACAAGTCCTCAAACAAACAGGAAATGGGTATTTAAAATTCAGATTTGCATTTTTTTTTTTTTACAAAACTACCCAAAGAAACAAAGGGACACTATTCCAAACCCTACTCACCTCATAAACAAGACACCAAACAAACAAGAAGAGCCTGCAAAGAGAGATTTTTAAAGTTAGACAAAGTTGATTATATGACAATCCAGCAGTGTTTTTTTAAATTAATTTTCAATTTATTTTTAATGCCCAAATCAATATTATGCAAATCCGGAGTTGGGAAGACGTTATGTTGCTTTTTTTGTTGTAGACGATGAATAACAATGTCATATCTGTTTCAAGAGAAACAAAGTGGAAGCGAGAAAGCGCAAATTGACGGACTGTCAGAGGACAAAAACTAAACAATGTACCTCACACAACAGGGATAAATTGTCATACAATAGAACCTTCATATTGGCATGTCAATATTCCAAACTAGCTCAACCACAACAAGTGCAAGATGACAAAAATAGAATAGAGACACTGTTAGGCCATGTATCTTTCATGTAGCTTCAATAAACTTTCCCCATCTATTTAAATAACCTTTGTTATTTGTATAATATCCTTCCAAAATAAACTGCTGTTTAAGGAAAATCTTCAGATGTTTAAAGATTCTACTCGCCTTATAAATGAACCCTTTACCTAATGATGTAATTAAATTAACGGTATAAGTCTTTGTTTCTGTAATATCCCCCAACATCACAGAGAAGAGATCCGGTTTCAGGTGTATACCCATTTTTGAGCACATTTTTTAACCTTACCCCAAAATGCAGATACAATATGAAAGTACCAAAAAGATGGACTGTTGACTCAGGTTCTGAACCACAAAATCGGCATCCATCTGATTCTCTAATATCCCATATCGTCCGCAGGCCCTGCGTCCTCATATGAGGACTTCACATTTTGGGTTTACTGCACCTTATACTTCATTCTACTTAACTTTGACCTGTTGGCCTTGTTTGTGGACACTTTTTGTGCCATCTAGTGGAAGTTAGGGCACAATACAATAAAGTCAGTCTGCAGCCAGTCCCGACACAAAAGTGGACAAGGTCCAAAACCTGCTCAAATTTTATGGTTGAAACTTGTTTATTGCTAAATTTATTAAGTTCATAGTTTGATATGGCAACAAATTTACCCAATTTTAGCAACATTAACAAGATAAGTTGCTGTTAATTAGGAAGAACTCGTTTGAGGACATTTGGGACTTCACTATTGTCTTGTCTGAGGACACTGGGTCCTACTGATCCCAAATTAAAAATATATACCAAACAGAAATTCATGTCTCAGGAGGTTAAATTTAGCATTTTCTAGTAGCCAGAAAGTTTTGAATTATTTTTAATTGAAAATAACTTATAAATGAGTTAACAGTTGTTTTATATATATCAAACCAAAAGCCAGTTTCCATGGTGTAAGGCAGTCTAAAGTATCCACCCATTTTTGTAGCAGTACTGTATGGAATATTTCCCAAGGACCGGTATTTTGAATAACATAACAGAGGAACATAACACTTATTAGTTTATTTACCACTTTTCTATGCAGTATACGATGTCTGAAAAAACGACATGAGCTGTGAACTGTTTTTGGAAATTTGCCTCATGGTAAGCAGTTGAAGTATATGATTCAACTTTTTCATGGTCTTGTGTTAAAAATAGACTGTGTAAAGAAAAATCACAATGAATTATAATATAAAATCAAAATACTTGCGAAATTGGAGCACTTAAAAATTGCAATACGTATCAAATTGGCTCCAATTAGTCAGGAGATAATCAAATCATTCCAGCCGTACTCCCATGCCGTCATCATTCTTTTCGATCTGCACTATTATTTGTAAAATTCAAAAGTAAGTAGAGCTCTGGATCCAATCTTTGATAAAAGCAGATATTAAGCAGGAACATTTGGACTTAAATCCACAACAAGGTGAAAAAGGGGTCCATTTGAAAAACATCTCTGATAATAATAATTCAGCTTTTGATTTACGCAGCTTCTTTGGATCTGGTGAAGGAAGTTGTGATGGATCGGTATGTCCCCAAAAATATACATGCAATGAGCTGATAATCTTCAAAAATAAAGATATACAGGGTTTAAACCCTGTTTACTGTCTTGATTCTTTGTTGCCCCAGAGCAAGTTGTAATGAGTTGAAAAAAGTGAGGCTTTTTGTGAAGCCATATGGCAGTAAAAATCTGAGATTGTCCTAACTTGGCCGTTTTTCATTGCACACAATAGACAAGTCCCCTGTTCTGTTTGCACATAGCTGCCCTTTAATGCTACTAAACTTAAAAAGGTCCCTTGCTCTTTCTCTTTGGCGTGGGCTTTCTCTTCAGTTGCAATTTAGTACAGAAATAGTCAGATTCTAACAGCTTAAAGGATAATTCAGCATGGACTCATATGGCAAAAACCCACTGCTGCATTCTCCAAGGGCTGAAACTTTCAAGCAGTTCTGGCTAGACCCCAACAAATTATGTCACAACAGGTGTTTTCATCAGCTGTCAAAGGCAAAAAAATAGCAGCTCAGACATCCCTGATTGGGGGTTCGTTTAAAAGTGCACCTGCTTGAAAGTTTCAGCCCGTGGAGAGTTAGTGCAAGAGCAGCTTTAGATTTACTTTTGATTTACCCTTTAAAAGAAAAATCAGGCTACCCCAGCATAGAAGCAAACATCGATGAACACGCCTTGGAGATTGAGTAAACAAAAACGACACACGTTTTCTCCAGAGGAAAAAAACAACAACACAGATACACCATTTTTCAATTTGCTTGTTCACTACTTCGCCGGGTACAGTCACCACACCACAGGTGCAGATAACACAGGCAACAAGAAGAGCTTTCAAACTGTGCGAATACTTTCTCCTCCAGCATGGTGTTAAATGCTGCAGACCTTAAAACCTTAAAAGGGTTCATGTAAGAATAGTTGGCACGGCGCCAAAGCTTTCAATCATCACTTAAGACCCACTCTGTGGTTGCCATTAGATGATGGATTCCAATTTTCAATTTCAAGCCTTGCTGTTTTGGTGGCTTGTGTCCAGAGGGAAGTGTTTCTCATGCAAACAGCGGTCGCTCCTGTTAGTCATCGTTACAGGAAATAGGAGATTTTTATCATTGTCCACGTTCACGCTTCTCAGGGTGAGGCCACGGGCTGGTTCTTTGCAGACATTTTTATCACAAAGCTGTAAAACAAGTGTAAAAATATCAGCAGTCTGCACAGCGATAGCAGTTTGTCCTTTTATACCAGAGCCATGAAACAAACGTACCATAAGCAGTGACGAACATTTGAAACGGGGTGATAAACTTTGAGCGAACCTTCACCTTTCCATAACAGTGTCCTCTGTCGTGCCATCAATGATGTGTAAGGAGTTACTTAGTAAGCATATTAGCATGAATTCAATGAGAGATAATGACTTTTTTCTCTGCGCATGCTCGCCTGATAGGAATCTCCCTCTCTTCTTTCCTATTTTGTGAAGACAGAGCGAGCGATCCCTAAGGAAAATCATACGAGGCCGCAGGGCTGATTGTGCTATTCAATGGAAGCGTTATTACAATCAGTCCATGGCTGGCAATGCGGACAAATTACTGATAGGCAGTCTCAAAGAGAAGAGAGAACTAAAGAAAGGAAACCCAAGGAGATGCTGTCAAAGCCTATCACGAATCCAGCCACCACCATTGAGAACTTTTAATTTGTTCAAACTGTCATGGCTGACTACATTTCCAAACCTTTGTTTGTCATCAGAAGAAGTGAAATGCATTTGGATTTCTTGTGATACCCAAGATATGAGAAAGTGATTTACTTTTTTTTTTTCTCTCAGTCTGTCATTGAGTCAATGGTGTATCATAGCAGTTAGTTCAGGTTATGTATACAGAGCTGGACTCTGTGTGTGTGTGTGTGTGTGTGTGTGTGTGTGGATGGCAAGGGGAAGAAGCGAGGGGAGAAATTGGACTGTCTGGCAGTATTATAGCAGCTATCAAACCCTGCTGCTGCAGCGGTGCTCATAATCAGAGCTAGGGAGGCAAATTGACTGCTGAATAGATTTTGAGTTTTGCCTCTAGTCAAAATGCTGTCAAACCTGAATAGGATCTTAGCTGGAGGCTTGTGACATTGCATTTTTCTTTGTCTTGTGGAAATTATTCACTTATAATGGGGTGGCTGACCTTTGACATGGTAGGGATGTGTCATTCATTTAACACTAATGGCCTCATCCTGACTCAGAATCTGTGCTCATAAACAGAGAGGCTTTGCCGCAGAGAGCAGAGATACGGTGGATTTATCACCCCATTCGACATTAACCACTATAAGAGGATATTGCTGGTAATTCAAATTTGTTTTGACAATTTGAAACAGGGCTCTGCGTTCAAGTGAGAATGAGAAACAAGCCTCCCCGACACCAAGAAATCACAGCGTTATGAGACCTGAGGGTTGTCTGTTAATTAAATCAGCCACCTGCATGCCAAAGAAAGTAGCTACGTACGTTTATGCTAATGTTCACAACCTATAGCAAAGGGAGGACTGTTTTTGCTAATAAACCCTGACACTAGCTTGAACGGACCAGATGAGTTCAGTGCTTGGAACATTGCTTCCCGTGCTAAGCTGAGTAAATCTAAATCAAAGAGCACATTACTCAAATCACGTCAGGGGTTTTTCCGCTCCAACATGTTAAGTGGGTGGACCCAATTTGCTCCAACTAGCACTGTCACTCGTCCTCAAACACCTGCCCAAGCCGGTTAGAAAGCCTGTCTTTGGATATTGAATCTGGCAGGATAAAAATAAAAAAGTCAAAATCTGAATGTTTCTGAGTGGCCTTAATTTCCCTGGATGACAGTGTTGGTTTTCTACCTTGGTGGGCAGTGCTGTTTAGACAAGGCAGACTACCTGCCACAGGACATCGTGGGTAATAACACATTGGCACCGCACCAACTCAAAGTAGATCTGACAGCAAGGGCACAGACAGCCATTACTGCTTGTCTAGAGGATTTATGGGATATTTAGGAAAATGTGATGGGTGCTTATCGCTGCAAAATTATGTCTGTCAGAGAAACAAGCCAGAACAAGCAAAAGAATGTTGCATACTGATGAAAAATGGAATATGAAAAACCAAAATTGTCCCAGTCATACATAAAAGGAGGGTATTGTTGGAGTAGGAGACAGTTCTCCATACAAAGCGTTGATTATCTTATTGGGTCGCAGCTGTCTGGGGTTACAATTTTAATAACAAAGCCAGCACACCTGAAGTGACATGTTTCACACCATGGTTGTATTTTCATTCATCTTAGTAGCAGCTCAGTCAAGCCCAGTAGTTTCACACTGTGACAACAATCAGCTAGTTTGCACACAACCCTCCACAACATTATTAATGTGCACCTCCTCCTGTACTGCCTTAATATGCACATTCAGCACATCCAATGCATCAAAACATTTTTTTCTAGTTGGAGCTGTGTGGTTTGACTAAAATGAACAGTGACAGCAATATAGTCCACGATGAGCAGCGCTAAAATCAACCTGCGTAGTTGTCCCTCCATTGTGACATTAGAAAGTGTCACATTTATCTTGCAAGTGTGCTCTTCTTCAACGTTTGCTTTACTTCCTGGATTTTTCCCACATGGAAATTCTGACCAATCAAGAGCAGCTTTCTGACACAAGGCATTTGATCTGGTCCGCTTGTAAAAGCTGCCGTGAGAACACGAACCAACTCTAGGCAATTATACAACTCTGTAACAAAATTAGTCCCTGATTCAGACCAAAGCAAGACAACTCTAGGTCTGAAAGCACATTTATCTTTAGATACTTCCTGGCTGTCCTACCCTGTCTGTGGCTTTTAGTCCAAAACAAGACAAACAATTTTTCTACAACATTCGGACAGTGTAGTTTTTAGCAAATGTTATTCAAACAGGAGTAAATAGTGCATAAAGTGCATTTGTTGGGGACTATTTTCAGCTGTGTATTTTGTGCTCTGCTGAGTATCTACTGCATCAGAAGCCTGGTCTATGAAACAAGTCCATCATACCCAAGATATCTTTTCATTGTGTGGCTTCACTAACCCTAACATTGGTCTTCTGTATAACCGTTATAACGGAGCTGGTTATCAACTAGCTCAGTCAACTCTGGGTTTCCCTATCCAGCCATGAGCAAGTACTTTCTATGAGACGAAACACTGATATTAATGACTGTACCTATGGGAGTGTTTTGTTTAAAGGACAGAAAAGTCATATTCATCAGAGTGACAGGATAAGATGTACGTTAGAAATAATTTCCAAACATTAACAGTAGGCTGAGGCTTAAAATATGTGAAGGTAATATTATGTATGACTTATATATAGACAAGTTGGAAAATATGGAATTAACTGAATATGTCACATAAAAATATTTGAAAGTTATGCCGGACTGTTTCTGCTGTCAAAGTAAAGAGAAGGAAAGTAGGAAACAACTAATGAAGTCGACCGAGATTTCATTTATAATCACTGGAGCCAATTAACAGTGGTTTTTTTGTTTGTTTTTTTTCCTTTGGTTTTTATTTCCAGTTCTCATCACACAGGTGTCTCATGTTAGTCAGAGTGGGAGTGATGGAACCAGGGTGTAAAATCAGTCACACTGTCAGATATCACTATGGGGATAAAAGAAACTTTGCACAATTAAAATGCAGCTCAAATTATCATCATGTGTTTAATGTCATTAACAGTCTGTTTGTCAGAAGCTGTGCTTTAAAACCAGAGTGGGAATAAAAGGCTTCGAGCGATGAAATGGTTGTACTGACTTTTATAAATATATAGTGTCATTTACCTGTCTCGCAGGACTTTTGTCCAGGTTAAGATTTATTATTTATTTCCAGTCCGCAATGCCAGGGATCAGCATGCCCAGGGCCCCGTCCCTGCGTGCCACCTGGCGCACAATGCATCAAACCAGACACCAATTTTGGGTGAAGTTTTCAATGTCAGAATACGTGTTTTCATCAAGGTCGTCTTGAATCGCTCTTCGTCTGGCCCCTCCCCTTGGACCACTTTGCTTTGTGAGACCCTACCAGGGGCTATAAACCACTCCCAGGTTCACAGGGACACACGAGCCCCTCCACCATATTAAGGTGGCGATTCTCGAAAGGAGAGGCGCTGGAAAACGTTGCTGGGGAGAGGGACGTCTGGGATGCTTTGCTTGGCCTGCTGCCCCCATGACCAGGCCCAGGATAGGTGGATGAAATGGAAATGGATGGATTTTTGCAGGGATCTGATTAGTCAGTGGTCAGGGTGTTGACAGGCTCTGTTGTGATCCTTCGAAGTTAACCTGCTGCACTGCAGGAGAGCTGCTCAGCATAAATTACTATGGTAATTTATCCCAGTAAAAAGTGAACCAGCTTTTTACTCCTGAAAACTCAGGGTAGTAAAGGCCTCAGGACTGTGTATGCTCAGTTGACTTCAAATAAACTACTGTGTGTGTGTTCATGGTGATGAAGAAAGGTGTTACCCAGTGCCACCGCAGTTTGGTTCACCAATGTGCTTTTAATAGATTTGGCACAACAACGGAGGTCTGTGGACGTGTGAAATAACGGAAATCGAGCCTTGGCTACGTAAACTATGCTTAACTGTACGTTTTGGTTTTTTCATTGGAATTGTTGATGATAAAAAACAAAAAAGGAATATTAGACTCATACTTTAACATGTTTGAGTGTAAAAATCAACTAACTCGTGATTTGATTGATGAGCGCTCGTCCATGTGAGTGATGTTTCCAATAATATCTCATTTTGTCAGAAGCCATATCCCAAATATAGCCCTCATTTCATCTCGTTTATGTTATTTTTTTTGTCATGATTTTATGTCTTGGTGAGCAAAAGCCATTTTTCCACCTTGATTAGACAATAAAGTCATATTCTATTCTCATGCCAGTGCCTCGCAGTCTCCAAATGCCTCGCGGCCTCCTTTATGCTCTCGCTGCTCCATCACTCACTTTTCCTCCTCACTACTCGGCTTCAATTTCTGTCCATATTTCAGCCTCATCAGATGATTTCCGGAGTCATTCTGGTAAATATGAAGACATTATGATACAGGATGAGGCAGCAGTGAATATATGTTCTCCCCGGACATTGTGCAATCTTGACACAGCTTTATGCACTAAAGGTTTACGTTCATGCTCCAGAGCTTCTTCAATCCCTTAATCGGCGGTCCTTAGCGGGACTGCTGAATGTCATTACCGGCTCCTCTGAGCCACTGACAGACACATGCTGGGGACCGGGAATGACACGAGGCCTCTCAAAAAATCTCATTACCACCGAGTCACATATCTGAGAGTGAAACTGGATGTCCAGCTCCACACCCTCTTCATTACATACCCCGCTGTGTCACTGCACCCGCAAGAGGGCAAACTGTTTGAAGACAAATGGTCATCCATTCTTCTTCTACTTGTCAGCCCCATTATTAAAGTTCAGGGGAGCTCTGCCTCCTGTGAAGGGCTAACTCTCACTCAACTCTCAAAAAAGTTAAAGAAGTGTTTGATTAAAGTGCCATTTCATCACTTTGTTGTATCGTATTTGAACTCCCTGATAATGATCTTAATAAGAAAAGATTTTATTTAATGAGGTACAATCTGTTACAGTCTTAAAATGAGTAACAAGCTGCCAGTGGCTTACCGAATGTTAAAATACAAAACCCCACAGTTTCGCAGATGCAGTCCAGTGTTGTTGGTAATTGGGACTGGGTGGGTGAAAAGGTCGCGTTCGTCATCAACTGTAATTTAATTTAAGAGGTTCACAATGAGCTCTCAGCAGTGCATTGACCTACCTTTGTACCTCAAACAATGGCAAAAAAAGTTTTGCTTTATTACAGAGAAAGCTTTTTGTACTGCTGAATTGAAAGATTAAAGTCACTGATTTAATAACTCAATTTTATTATTTAATGGTTTTTAAAATTATTAATCAAGTACAGCTGTTTTATATCGTATTTGAGGACAAAGTCTGTTGTGTTAAAGGGATAATTCAAGATCAATACCATTCTCATGTCTTTCCACTGAAGCAGAACTTAATACCAGGCTGGACAGCAGTGTTTTGCTGCCCTCTCTGGTTAAAAGCTTCAAGCCTGTTTTACTTCCGACCACATCACAGGGTGCTGGAGTAAACCTGTACATCACTGCAGCAAAGACAAACCAATGGAGGCTGGTGAAGACAGCATTTTCAGGGAGTGTTAAGTTACTCTTTAAAGCAGTGTTTCCCAACAGGTCCAGCCACGGGGTCCAGATTTCTCCTTAGTCATTTGCTCAAGGTCCACACAGTTCCAAGTATTCAGCATCATACTTGCCTCTGGCCAGGTCATCGGGCTAGTTTCCTGTCTCTGTCATGTAGCTGTCCGTTAGTCACTCAATCTACAGCAGGGAACGGCACTTCAAAGTAAAAGCTCTGGACCGGAATATCATTGTACTTAAAAATAAAGTGTGGTTTTTTTACCAACTTGACACATTTGCAAGTCACTTGCAGTCCATTTAGAATGGACCCAGGTCCCACTTTTGTACCAGGACCCACAAATTGGGAACCACTGCTTTAAAGCTGATTTGTGGTTAGTATGTGTAACTTCCCCTCATCTTACTAGTGCCCAGATCCCTCTGCTCAGGGACTAAATTAAACAACTACCAAGTGCCAAATGCGGGTAGATTTTCCGTTTGGTGAGTAAATCTCAGAGGGCTATCAGCCACACTGGTGGGTGAATGTACCAAAATAAACTATGCTGAGAGTGCTACTACTACTGCTATATTTGGTGTCATTTAGGCACGATGCTCTGCTGCACCTAAGCTGCTCCCATGCTGCCTAAATGCTGCCCCAAAACCAACCTTCTCGAGCACTTCTTGTTTTGCGACACATCAGCTGATCTCCTAAACTATCACTAGTCCCCAGTCTGCTGCCAGCAAGCGTTGTGCCCATACTTACTAAGTAATAACAAAGACGACACGTAGTCTTGAATCAAGACGACAAACTCTTTATTGCCTCCCACATGGTCAACGGCAGAGAATGAGCTTCACTTCTTCCGTTTTTACCTTTCACAATAAAAGCCTGACCTACGTACACTGCATCACTGCATCACTGCCTACTATAGGGAACTTATTCACATACTGAGGCTGTGGTCATAAGTTGTTCAATATATTGAAATCGTTTTGCATCAGATTCAGATTTTATAGTGAACATAATACCCTATTATCTCAGTGACATGTACTGAAACATACGTGACAGCAAGCGGCCAGTGGATTTTTTCATCTACCAGTCACCTTGGCCGGTGAATTAAAAGTTACTTTTAGACACCGCCCTGCTCATTACCAGTGAAAATCAACCTGCTGTTGCTCTAACTACGGATTGCACTTCCTTATTTACGGATGGAAAGAGTATAGAAGCGGATCAAGAGAGACCTACCCTCTCTATCACAACCACAGACCAAACTCCAATCAGACTGTAAAACTGTGAGGTGCTGATTAAATTTAAACCAAGTGTCTGTTGCTGTATTGTCTATTTCTGTCCTAAACTGTTTGCAGAAACAAATTGTAGTGTATTGTTTAGCTGTAATGCGAGAATTTGTGAACAGTTACCGTTTTGGCCACATTCTTACATACTTTAAAGCAGGGAAAAACAGCCAGCCAAGCTCTGTTGAACAGTTTTACAAAATCTGCCTACTAACACCTTTAGCTTTGTCTAATATAACATCACATCTTGTTTGGTAATCCATTTACAAACAGAAATGTTAGAACAAGTTGTGGTTCAGCTGGGATGGGCTTGCTAGGTCTCAGCTAACCTCATGGCTTTACTTTGATATTCAGCATACTGACATGAGAGTGGTATGTTGTCTGTAATTTAGGTCCTTTCTGTCCTATTTGGAATTTCTATGTCAGAACAGCCTAACCTTCGATATCTCTGGAGAATTGAGGCAAATGTCCATTTTGATTTGAGGTCAGATTTAGTCAGATAAAGCATATGGCCAGAGAGAGCAAACAGCGTATGTTAGGGAAAATAGCTGGGTGAGGTTAAGTACAGATGAATGCAAAGGGAGAGGCGAGGTTGAAATGTGATAAAGGATGAGTATCATTGACATAAGATGAAAGGAAAAAGAGAAAGGGAGGGAGATAAGTAGGCCTAAGTAGTTTATATTTACATAAGTGTGGATGGGAGAGGAAGATGTGCTGGGCAAACAAATTGCACAGAAGCAGTCAGTACTAAAGTAAAGTGGAATATTGCAAATGTTTTTTGTTTCTTGTGGTCAGTGGCTAAAGTGAGAGGATAACGTATGATTAAAGTGGGTCAAAGGGCCGTGATATTTGAATAAAAATGAAAAGTGTGTGCGTGGGAGAAAGACATTCACGTAAGGGTGTGTGTGCTTATTTGAATATATATACTTTATTCTTTGTTGAAGATATAAGTTGTTTTTAAATGCATTAGCCATGCTTCGTTTGCCAACAGTGTGCTGTAACACAGCATGCATGTAACAGGAAAGTGTACTTGTATCACAATATAAATAGAGCTAATCATAATGTGAATGCAAAGGTCTCAATTACCATGTGTGCTCATTAGCCAAGCAGTCCTCCTGCAGTCCATGTGGTCTGACACACAGAGTGACCAGGTGTGGTTGTTAATAAAGCATTCCTGAGGAAAAAAAAAATGCTAATCAGTGTGCTAATCAGAGCTATTTAAAGTAAAGCATGTCGTAATTAATCTTGAGTGGCTCTGATCAAAAGGGAACGTGGGTGTGTTTTGCAAGTTGAAGGGTGCTCTGGTACATGATGTGGTGACGGTGCAAACCAAAGAGAACAAATGATTACGGTATTTGCACAGATGACGGCTGAAAAATGGAGGAGCGCTGATGAAATATGATAGTCATCAAAGAGATTTCCTCAATGTTCTCCCCGCAGTCCGCTGGGATTGGTGTGTGTGTGTGTTATATTTGCTAATTGTAGAGACAAACTGACGGCTCTTTGTAAACATGCTGCTGGAACTCAACACACAGTGCCTGAATCCTGCTCCACAGAAAGCAATCGTCACGTTACTGCCAAATGCAAACCAAATTATTGAACAAATTCACTTTAAATAGCTCAAAATATTTCTTATTCACTGCTCACAAGCAAAACTACTGTCAGTATTAGGACCTCAGCCAAACCATACAGCTGAGTAAGCTGCATAAAAAGCATATTCTTAACTCCTGCTGATGTTGTGGACACTTACAAGTCAAGATCGTCCACATAAAGACACGCTGTCCCTGAGACAGACTCAAGAAGAGATGTGTGAGAGCCTGGAAGCCCTGAAGTCAGAATACTTTCACAATAATACAATCATCCCGGATAAATGTCCACAAACTCTAACTCCCAGTCACTTTACTGTCAGCACAGTGGCTCCACAAAAAGTGTTGGAAATATGCTGTTATTGCTGCATTGTTCAGTCGGTCCCTGCCTCAACAATAATGAGTAAAACATGTTGACAGTTATTGGGCTTGAGAACACATTCACATGCAATGCAGCTGCACTCATCAAGCATCTGTTGGGATCTACTCACCTGTGACTACTTTTTGGAAAAGATTTGTACAGTCATTGGACAGAAAGACAAAGAACATCCACATGTTTAAACACAGTTGGTGATCGCAGAGACAATTCAAGCTTTCAACCTTTAGCAACCTCGTCGCCAGATTTGGCATTGTACTTGTCGTAAACCACAGATATGAAACATTTGTACACTATTAGTAATTGATATGTTTAAAATCAATGTTTCTTTGTGTTTCAATGACAAAACAACTACTATTTATTCTCTTGAACAGAATAACTCGCAGTGGGTGGTGTTGAATCAGAAGGCATTTATTTTAACAGAGTAAATAACTGAAAAGAACTACATTTGGAGTGTGGATAATCAGTAAGTCAGTGGTGTAGATGTGAGTGAGTGAAAAATAGTGTAGTGTAAGGTGTTTGGCCGAAATGTGTGGGCGTCGGAGAGCAAGAGCGCGTGCAACACTTGAGCTGGCCTTTAATTCTCCAGTGGCACTCAGCCCAGGTGCTCCCAATCAGCTGCTGCACTCCTGTGATGCCTTAAAAGACAACGCGGAAAAACAGTTACTGGTGAATGACAAACTCGGAAGCTCATGAATTAAATCGTTCAGAATTAAAGTTTAAAGAAGAGAACACTGTAGTCCTCGCTCGGGATAACAAGATGCTTGACGATGCCGTTCTTAGTGCCTTTTCTGTCTTTTTTTGCTTATATTCTTGAAGCGGCAGTACAACAACAACCTTGTTCTGCTAATGCTTCGTCTGTTAAGGAGGAGAAGGGAGGTAGAAGGTCAAAGAAGGGAGATAGAAGACTGTGTTGTGGCGAATGGAAACTGGTTAGTGCAATGAGTCCGACTGCTCTATCTCAGCCCGTTGCTATGCGCGCTATATACGTCATCGCGCCAGAAGGGCAAGGAAACGAGCATGCACAGAAAGACCGTAATTAACTTAAAGAGGAATGAGTGTATACAAGTGCGAGAAATTATTTCATTCAGAATTAGAAAAATAATATTCCAGCCCCTTACATCGGATTGCATTTTCAGTCGCATTGGCCATTTTCAATCCGAATTAGGTGTTTTCAAGATCACTTTTAATAGGAATGAACTTTCAGTCCATATGTAAAGGAAATTAAACTGACCATGTAAACGCACTCAGTGTCACCTTGGACTCAACTGATGAGATTTTTCTCCAGCCCCGCCAAAAAGGATAAGTGGTTGAAAATGAGTGAATGAACTCAAGAACAGAAGTGGAGACAGATACTTGGGCAGCTGTGGCTCAGGAGGTAGAGCGGGTCGTCCACCAATCGGAAGATCAGCGATCCCTGCCTGTGTTGAAGTATCCTTGAGCAAGATACTGAACCCCAAATTGCTCCCGATGATGCTTCCATCAGCGTGTGAATGGGTGAATGTGACTCTGAGTGTAAAAAGCCCTTTGAGGGGTTGGATGACTAGAAAGGTGCCATACAAATGCAGGTCCACTTACCATTTTAAAGATACTGAACATTCGTACGAAAGAATCTGTATCAGACTAATATCTGAAAACAATATTGGTCGGACCTCATCGCCAAAAACTTTTACTGATTTGTAAATGGTCTGTAAGGCAGCGGAGAACTAAACCTGCTTTCTCAATAGCTTCCACTTCAGTTTGATATGGAGGGAATGGAAATGTGCAGAATGAGTATGTAACAAAGCATTTCCACGGTTACATATGACTCTGGACGTACAGGGACATAAACTGTAACTGCCACTTGACTGGTTACACAGAGGTATACGACTGCCTTCAAACCTAGTGTTTCTTAACTGTCGCCGATTTCGTGAAGACGCTGTAAGAGTGGTCTAAAAGACCTGTCTCATTCTGAATAGTCACTGTGTTTACCGTGGAGCAATTTACCCAGCGTTATCTGACATCGCAACAGCAAAGCTGTTTGTCAAAGACTTCTTTTATCCTGGCAGTAATTTTATCCATTCAGTCTCCATTTCTGTCTCTCACCTTACGTGGCCTCTTATGTCCATCACCATTTGTGGTACATGCTTAGAGCAGCGGACGTTTGAACTGCATCTTTATTCATGGAGGTGAAGAGTAGGAAACACATGGACAAGTTGACCTCTCTTTGAATCGCGCTGCATTTGCATCTGAAAGGAAGGTTTGTCGAGTTCAAGCGAAGATAAGAGGAGAATAAGAAATGCTCAGTTTCCTCTGTCTCCTCCCACCATTCTGCCTTGAGGCATCTGATCTCATTGCTCTTTTTATTTTGCCCCGTGGAAGTTTTGTTCTTACTTGCACGCACACACACATAGGCACACGCACGGAACCACACGCTGCACTCATTCCCTTTGTTTGACCTCATGTGAACAAACACACACACACATACACACGCGCTCAATCCTATCCCGCTTCATCTCTAGCTAAGCTCTTGAACTCTGTAATAAGTACTTAAGAATTCGACGGAGATTTAAACTGTGCTGTGCAGTGGCTGTACAGTAGCGAGGGAATTGGGGTGGTAGGAAATAGAAGGAGGAGGAGGAAGGGGAAAAATCTTAGCAGAAAAGCCAGAGTGCCCTGGTGAAGGATCAGGGCTGAATTCACTGCTCTCTCCATCCATCCTGGGTTGCGGCTTGTCACCACTGCTCTCCATCATGCTGGAGAGAGCAGTCAGTGTATGAACTATATATGTGTGTTTGTTCCAGCGTGCAGCCGGCACTGTTATAACGCATATGAAGAGCTGCAGAGTAAAGTATTGATTTTATGATGATAAAACAGAACGAAAAGGCCAGTCATCATGTTTACTGATGAGCAATCTGCTGCTTCAACACTAAAACATGCGATGCTGTTGGTACATGCACTACTGTACTAATTATGTAAACACTGTGCGGGTCCAGGTTGGCGTAGTGGCTCAGTATTTAGTTAGAGTTGTTGTTTCACAGCGAGAGGTTCCTGGGATAAAATCCATTGCCTGGCTGGGGCCTTTCTGTGTAGAGTTTGCATGTTGATTTCCACTGGGTGCACAGTTCTCTTTCCACAGGCCAAAGACATGCAGGCGAGGTGAAGTGTAGCTTTTAAAAAGTATTATCCTGTCGTGCTCACTTTTGTTGATTGGCCACTGGCCAGGTTTGCAGAGTGAGAGCATAAGATGGGGTGAAGTCCTTTGTCGACTCTCTTTCATTTTTCACACATGTTTTGTGAGTGCATTGTTGTACACTGTAGTTTGTTTCAAGCTTACTGAACCTCAAAGGAATAGTTTGACATTTTGGGAAATACACTTTGATCTCTCGTGGAGTGTTAGATAAGAAGACTGATGCCACTCTCACATCTGTACATTAAATACAAGGCTATTGCCGGAAGCCTTTGAGCTTAGCTTAGCACAGCTAGCCTGGCTCTGCCCTAAGGTTTCAGATGAAGCATAAAAGGGACGATTCGTTGTTTCACAGGGGGGTTAGATTCCTGTCTATTTCTTGGCCACAAATTGAGCATAGGACACAATGTCAAGCTCAGCTCACATCCAGCTACATCAGCTGATCTCAAACAGCCAATCAACTGATGGCAACCTTCAAATTCATTGTTTTCAATGCTGATGTGCGGCAGGTGCCCATTTTTTAGGGTGCGACGGCTGCGCTTTGAGTTCAACTTTTGGGTGTCAACCAAACACAGCCGACAGATATCTTTCCCTTCTTCCCTAAATATCAGTCTGTGGTAAATATGGAGGAGAAGTTGATCATGTAAGTGCAGGGATGCCAGAGCCTTACATCTGCTCCACAGATGAAAGGTCCACACACTCATAGACAGCGCCAGGAAGGTCAACTCTGTACTCAGCAATTCAGGTAAATGGGCTACAATACCGTTCTTGATGCAACCTGCTGCCGTGCACAGAACGGTGAGTTGTGTTTGCATGGATTAACAAATCGGCCATACCTGTTGGTATGTAGATTTTTACAGAACCATGCTAGTGTCCTGTCTGTATGCTAAATTAAGCAACCAGCTGCTGGCTGTAGCTTTATACTTAATGGACACGAATGAAAGTGGCATCAATCTTCTCATTTGGCTGTCTGCCACAGAGTGAATAAGCATATTTCCCTAAATGTCAAACTTCCTTTTGATTGTCTGCATATCTGGACACTGCATAGGATGAGCAGATTTAGATGGCTGAACAGATTGTTGTTTCCAGAGATAAATATGCATATCAAGAATTTGCCAGCATCATGACCTGCACTTATAATGAGTGCGGGACATATGTAATTATAAGACAATAATTTCATCCTCCTCCTCCTCTCTGTCTGTTCTTTGTCGTAACAATGACACATGTGCATGTAAGGCCTGTCGTCTAGGTCATGCATAATTGAGGCGATCGCTCAACCCCGCTGCTTCTTAGTTTCTGAAAGAAGCTCTCAGAAATGACCTCCAACCTCTCAGCACAGCACAAATCAACTGACACACAGTATATTATCTTAGTGCATCAATTACTTTTTTTAATGTTTTTTAAGAGCTGTGCACTCTCAACCCAATTACATCGTTTTACTCTTGAGGAGCTTATTGCATCATGATTGTACCATGATCTGAGATGTAAAACGCCACAAGCTGAGGGAGGAATTCACTGTGCTTAAAATTTATGACGCTGCATCAACAGATTCTTCTCACACTCTCATTACTCAGGAGCCATCAAATCTTCCGGCATGCTCTTGCAGCAATCTGTCATTGTTATTCATAAAATGTGTAACTATGAATTGCAGGGTTTTAAGTGAGTGACAGTTTAATTTTCACCATCTGCATTATGGGTCCCCCCACCCCCTCAAACGTTAGCCAGTGCACCATCACCTGCGAGGGTGTCGGGATTGGTGACATTTTCATTCGTAACAATATATCAGCTTTCTGCCTTCAGGTTGGGCCACTTAAAATAGATATTTTCAAGTTGATTGTTTATCATTCCAACTTTCTTTTACTTGCAAGCTAATAGCCTGTTACTCCTGTAATTTTGACAATAATTGTCTCTTGCATTGGCATTGAGTCTAAGTCATCAGCAATCGCGCGTCTTTTTTTGTCAGTTTAATAATCCACTCGCTTCAGTTGCTCCTCTTTTTCTACAGTTTCTCGTTTTCCTCCAACTCATCTGCCAAAATCCTGCTGCAGCAATGCCAGAGAGGTCAAATGACAGTTGATTTTACGCTGATATGATGGAATACGACACAGCATGAGAAAATTCAGTTTGACGTGATGTCAGCTTCCTGATTTTCATTAGAGTTGAATATCTTAACCTTGCCTGTGATTGCCGAGTGGATGCTGAGAGGAACTGGCGATGGAAAATGGCGAGGAAACAAACAGGTGGCTGAAACTCTCCGCTGTCTCCACATCAATCTCCCGGTGTCCTGCCCTAATTAGACTGTGTTTATTCCCCACACCTGCTTAAATACCACTGTTGTTATTCTCAAATCATCTTGTTTGTGCAAGCAATCATTTATGGTTTAGACACTTTAGGTTTTGATTGCTTGTGCAGTTCTGATATGAAAGATATTCATGAAAACATGTCTTTATGAGTTATTTTGGAAGAACTCCACAGGTGAAGATACATGTTTCAGGAGAACTTCAACCTCAGAGGGAAGAGGCCTGATTAAATCATTACTTGACTTTGTGCAGCAAAGACTCCTGAAACAAGATGTATTGTAACAAGAACAATTATGTGTCCACAGCAGTGATTTCCAGCCTGTTATGTCTGATGTACCTCCAGAGCCCTGTCAGTTAAAGTCAGTAACCATGCTAACCTGGAAATCCAGATGCCCCGCCCCTAGCAGATTCAAATTTGCTCCGCATGGGAATCCGGCCCCGATAAGCAGAGCCCGTTGAATCGCCATCAGACCAATCAGATCAGTCTATCTGACAGAGGCAGGCTCTGGGTGGGCGTAACATGATGACGACAGCTGCCGAAGGACCGCGTCCATTCAATTTAGCTTTGGAAGAAGCGCTAAGCCAACTACGCCTATCTTTTTTCTTGAGAGAGGAACAGGAGACTGCCCCAGAAGCATTCGCTTCCAGGAAAGACATTTTTTGGCGTTTTGCCGATGGGATACAGCAAGGATTTTTAGCCTTTATTTGACAGGACAGACAAGAGTGAAGGGGGGAGAGAGAGAGAGAGTGACATGCAGCAAAGGGCCACAGGCTGGAGTCGAACCCGGGCAACAGCCTTGTACATGGGGCGCCTGCTCTACCACTAAGCCACTGACGCCCCAAGGCTGCTAACTTTTAGCTAAAAGTAAACTAAACTAACCGAACCTAACCTAACCCAACCCAAACAACCTAAACTAAACTAAACTAAACTACAACTAATCCAGAGACTTAGAGCATCAACACATCCAAAGACACTCACTACAACTGAACTCCTACAACCTCCAGCTACACAGGAGAGAGCGGGAGAGACTCTGGGCTGTTGGCGGAGGGGCCATGGACTGCAGTTACTCTGAACAGCATGCATTGGGATGAATTACAATGTCATATATTTGAATATATTTCTCACTTTTTCCCTGAAGGTCTAAATAAGTTACTAAATTTGTCAGTAGTTGCTTTGTAGAAGTGAAGAATCTAAGAGGGTCTGAAAAAGTCATTAAATCGAGCAAGACAGTGGCCAAGTTGGCAACACTGGTGCCACCTGGTTGGAAATCTGTGGACTGTAGAGTTAAGTGTCAACAGTGTTGTCTGTTAGTGTTCACCCTGCTGGTTCTCAGTAATGTTCTTTATATCTGAACGGCATTCAAAAGGTACTTGAGGAGCAAGGACAAATAGTTTGCAGAGTTAAGCTATCAGCCTGTTTATCCAGCACAGTGTGAATAATAGCCAGTGTATACTCTGCATAAACATCGTCTTAAACCAGCCCCGCATTGCTTCTTCAAGATGAATGGAGCCGGGAAAGTCAGACGCTGAGTCTGTGCTGTGACTTTGGGAAGCAGCGCTCATTTGTCATGTAATTAGAACCTTTGAGAAGTTGTTGTTTTTTTGTGCGCATGCAAGTGTTTTTGGTTGTCGACTGCAAGAATCTTCGGCAAAATAAACACCATCTACCCTCCCACCTTTTCCCACACACACTCGCCCGGTGACACACGATTGTAAACACACAAAATAATGAACATAGCCACGGGCATAATGCCTGCAGAATATGTCTAAATCTCAATGGACATGCATTATACATAATGCTGCAGTATCAAAAAAAGACAAAGCTGTCCACAACAAATTGTCGGCTGAAAGATGTGTGCAGAATATCCACTCTCCTCTAAATGACATGTTGTTGATTCATCATCTATTTATTTTTTTGCCTCACATGAAATTCTGGACTCAGTTAAGCCTACCTCTCTACTCTGTGGACGGAGCGTATCTAAATACAAGAGTGAACTCCAAAAGGATCTCGTAAATAGCAAAAAGAATGACAAGGACAGACTTCTTGCATCCCAAATAACTTCCACTTGTCTCAAGTACTTTACGTCTCTCCCTCACTACCTTCCTTTGATACAAAGAAAGACAAGAGAACGTGGGGGAAGAGGAGATTTGGGATGTTTGACATGCACCTTAGACAAAGGACAGCGTGGAGACAACCGCCTTCAACTGGGGCTTGTCATACCTGTGCACTTGATGTTAATCCAGGCTTGTCATAAACCCTGTGAGAGGCAGCTTCAATGACGGAAGCAGGTCAGTGTGACACTAGCTTGTACTCAAACCCCATGCTGTACATGCTATAGTGCCGACGCTACCTTCGATCCATCCCTTCTTCCTCTTGCCCCCTTGTGTTTGGAAAAACATAGTTTGTAAAGTTTGGCTCTTGACTTTTCATCTAGTGCCTTTGGTGATCTCCAAAGTCAATCCTCTGGCATCACCATGTCGTTTTTGGTGTAATGACATGATATCTATGTGTTTATCAATCGGCCTCAGCTGCATGTGTTTAGTACTAATTAGCAAATGTGAGAATGCTGGTACGTTAAACCATCAGCATATTAGCATAACCATTATGAGCATGTGAGCATATAGTACAGCCTTACAGGGCCACTAACATGGCTCTTGTTTTACAATAATATTTCCGTAACTTTTTCTTAAGTTTAACCATTATTTTTTTGATTATTAACCAATGTGTTTTAGTCGGCCAAACTTAGCCAAATACTAACCACTGAGGTTACAGACCAGAAAACACTCATATGATTGATATTTTAATAGTTTAAATAGTCATTTTGAATTCTGAAAATGTCAGAAATGGATCCAGCATCTCCAATAACCTCTAAAACAACTCCAATACTGTCCAAATCTGCCAAGCAACTGCTGAAATATTGGCCATATAGGTGATTATGCTAATTATGAATCTTTCAGTTCAATTCAATTTACAAAATCCAGTAACACAAATCATTCTGTCATCCCATCATGTACATTTCCAAGATAAAACTTTGGGTTACTCAACATTTCTACATTCACATTGATGGCAAGTAAACCTTATGTACTTGGGAAGTTTTTATGTAAGAGGGAGGCAGTGACATTCACCACTAAGTGCTTAACAATAACAATAATCATCTTTAAGAGAAATTGTCAAGCAAACAGTGATTTATTTATTTATTTGTCTTTTTGGAGGATGTTGTTGGTGATATTTTGAAACAGACAAAATGACAATTTCTGCTACTGTAGTACCTTAATATTTGCTTTTACATCATTTTGCCAGAAATATGTCCCACAAAAAGGGTTCTGGGCCACATGGGACCAAACAGCTTGTTATCAGCATGTATGGCCCGAGGTATAGGCTCACGGAAATAATATTGAAAAAATGGCAGCAGAAAACATCCTGAGGGCTGGACCTGGCATGCTGAAAAGCACTGACACACACACACACACACACAATAAAAAAAAGAAATACGGATGTCAGATTAGAAAATGCTCATAACGTTAGTTTTTGAAGAAAAAGACAAAGAAACTACTTTGTGATTTAGATTGGAGTCCTTGTTGGGTAGATCTCCATGGTAACATATGCTGCACAGCTTGGAAATGCGTCCCCAAGGTCCCAGACCCTATAAATCCTTAGAGCCAGCCATGCTAAAATCACATCATTTCTGTCACTTATTCAGCACAAGCAGCAAACAAACAAACAAACAAACATTTAATAGCAACATAAAATAAAAATCACCAAATGTTTCTCTTTTGTCCTTGAGGAGGCCAAAAGCAAACGAGGCATAGCCTACCTTAAAAGCGAACATCATGTGATTCATTATATGATAATAAAAGCAGCCAAGAAGGAACTGTGCAGTTTTAGTGGGGAAGCAGATCATCTCATGTAATCACCATGTTTTCTGTAACATGCAGCATGTGGCTCTAAAACCCTCATAAAAAACTGTCTGAAAAATATAATCACATGTACAAACTCTCAGAGAAATCAGTCACTGTAATTATGTGTGATTTTCTCAGATATAAACAGCAGTAAGATAGATAAGATAAGATAAGATAGATAGATAGATAGATAGATAGATAGATAGATGGATAGATAGGTGAGACCGGAGATTGGCTCTGTGCAGTCATTTCCGGATTTTCCTGGCAGAGAGCTGCCGGCCATTTCTTCCTGTCACACCTTGACTACAAATCTGTAGAAGATTGCCTACGGTTCCTAAGTGCTGACAGGATGAGGAAAGGGTCTTCTTGGGGTGCTGTCTTCTTGGGATCAGGGCCCAATCAGGCACCTTATTGTCAGCACCTGGAGCTACCACAAGCCTAAAACAAGAATCAATAGCAACCGCAAAAAAAAAAAAAAGCTGTTTGGCATTGGCAGAGAAGATTTGGCAAATTTTTCATGGGCCCAACCCACATACTCAGCTCTGCTGCTCATCCCACAAATGCATGTTCCTTACAAATTTGGCACCATTTAAAAGGGAAATAAACAAGCTTTCCAACAGTATAAGATTTAATGTCAAGAAGCATTGTTACAACAAAGAAATAATCTACCAAAGACAGATTTTCTTAATTTTTTTCTTAGTTAAGATAGATAGATAGATAGATAGATAGATAGATGGGAAATTACACTGATGAATCATAGAAAAGATATTGAGATTGTTTGGGGCAGGTTGACAGTACCTGCCTCGGTTCAACTTGGTAGGCAACCCAATCGCCAGAATAAATGTTGGCATTTTCTGCAAACTTTATTTTTCTTTATGTTTTGGCAGTGCTGTGGTTAATGTTTGGTTATGTTGAGGCACAAAAAAATACTTGGTTATGGTCAGGAAAAGATCATGTTTTGGCTTAAAATGCCAAGTTTAGTTGTAAAATCGCTGCCTCCACCTCCTGATGAAGAACTCCACCCATATACATGTAATCAGAACTACACCACTTTAGAAATGTACAAATGTAACATATCCATCATCCATCATATCCTCATACATTTTCGGCAAAAAGCAATAGTCCCACAGTTTACTCCCGAGCTAGCCGTTTCTCCTCGTTTCCTGTCCTTATGTTAAGCTAACTGTCTGCTGGCTCCAGCTTCATATTGAACAGACACCAGGAAATTGAATAAGGTTATTTCCCCCTAAAAGAAAATGGCGGAAATAAATTAAAACGTCTATTTGTCTTTTGGAACAATGACCTGTATATTTCCACTACATTTCTAATATTATCGAGCATTCCCTGCTTAACAATATCCTTTAATTCAAGCAATGTCACTCTATTCTTAGTTTGTTTTCAATGACCTTCTCAGTCCCCTCACAACAGCAAAGTCATTCTCAATTGTTCTGTTTATGCATAAAACCCATCTCCTCAAAAAGCACCTCATGTCACCATCTCCCCTCTGAATCATGTCCTGTCTCTTCTAATCCCTTTAATTGCTTTAAAAACTATTGCTCTCTACTTAGGTGTTGTTTTGTTCTTCTCCTGGCGCCTCTGTCTAACAGGATTATTTACAATTTCAGGAATATTATTATGGCTCAGACCTTGACCTTTATTTGTCGCTAGAAGGGGTATAATTATACAGTGCTCAAGAAGTTAAGGGAACTGTTACATCACACGTCAGTTCTTGAACAAATAATTCAAGTTGAAAATCTTTGCTGATGTACATTGTTTGTTGAGAACAAAATGACATAATGATGGTCAGTGGAAACCAAAATCATCAGTCCACTGGGGGCTGGATTCAAAACGACACTGAAAATCAAAGTAAAAAAAATTGAGATCACAGGCTGATCCAACTTGCGTGAATTCTATCACAGCAACTCATGATGTGATTTAGTAGTATGTATGTCACCAGTGTGCTCCTGATGAGTCGGCGGATGGTGTCCCGGGGGTTCGTCTTCCAGACCTGGACTGGGGCATCAGTGAGCTCCTGGACAGTCTGTGGTGGTACCTGGCAGCGTTGGAGGCAGATACATGACGTTCCATCGATGCTCCACAGAGGGCTAGTCAATGGCATCAATGCCTTCGTCATCCACCTGCACCAGGAGGAACCCAGGGCCCTCTGCACCAGCGCAAGGTCTGACAATCGCTCTGAGGATTTCATCCTGGTACCTAACAGCAGTCAGGGTACTGTTGGCTATGACATGGAGGTCTGTGTGACCCTCAAAGGAAATGCCTCCCCAGACCATCACTGACCCACCACCAAACAGGTCATGCTGGCTGATGTTGCAGGCACCGTAATGTCACCACGGCATCCTCAGACTGTCACGTGCTCAGTGTGAACCTGCTCTCATCTGTTAAGAGAACAGAGCGCATATGGCGGACCTGCCAATTCTTATGTTCTTTGTTGAATTCCAAACGAGCTGCACGGTGGAGTCTGTTTCTGACAGTTTGGTCAGAAACTTACACACCAGTAGCCTGCTGGAGGTCATTTTGTAGGGCTCTGGCAGTGCTCCTCCTGTTCCTCCCCGCACAAAGGAGCAGATACCGGACCTGCTGCTGGGTTGATGCCCTTCTACGGCCCCATCCAGCTCTCCTCATGGACGGCTGATCTCCTTGTATCTCCTGCATGCTCTTGAGACTGTGCTGGAAGACACAGCAAACCTTTGTGCAACTGTACGTATGGATGTGCTGGATTACCTGTGTAACCTGATCGGTCTGCAGGTACCGCCTCATGCTACCAGTAGTGATAAGGACACTAGCAGAACACAAAACGAGAGAAGAATCAGTCAGGAAGGATAAGGAGAGAGCAACTGTCTGTGGCCACCACATGTAAAACGAAATGACAAATCCGAAATGGGTAGATTTATGTCCCTGAAGTTTAACTGACTTGGTGTTACACTGTGAAGATTAAGTGTCCCCTTAATTTTTTTTGAGCAGTGTTTACCATAGCTCTATCACCTACAGGTAGAGAACAAGCTGTCTACTAAATTTTCACCTCAGTTCTCGGCTCAGTTTTCTCATCTCATCTAGACATATTCCCTTTTCAACGTAGTTTTATGCAACAGATAAGCACATCACTGATTCCTGGGCAGATAACCTTTGCTGTGCTTTGTTGGCAAACACTTTCTGCAGCAACTTTACAGTGAAAACCTTCCAGCTATTAAGAGAAAGCAATCAATTTTCTGTCCAAAACTACTTTTTGGTTGCTTTGTTATAAATCAAGAGCAAAATATTGATTCGCAATATGATGATGTGTCATACAACTAGTGCATTTTGAGCATGCAAAAAGCCTCAGGGAAACATTCTTTAACTTCAGTATACCATAGTACATACTGTTTTTCTTGTTTGCCACATTTTCTTTGCCAGCTACTGTGCATGTTAAGTTTGCTACAGGTTAAACTGTTTTATAACAACATGATGCACAACATATATCTAAATAAAGAGATACAGTGGCATTTAAACAGTTGTCTGCATATTCTATTTAGTGCTACTCATGGTCTCTTTAATTTGCTGTTTTCTTCATAGTTCAAGCCCAGTCACATTAATTGAGAGCAGCCTATATACCCTTGACGACCATAAGTATTTCTTTGCATAAATATGTCTTTCTAGGATTACCCAAAAGACTCCAGAAACCCTGGTTATACTCTTGCCTTGGCACAAGGTAAGTATAAAAAAGAACAATTATCTCGCTACTTGTGAGGCATAGAGACATTACAGGCCAAAAGGTTATGGCTGAGTGGTTGTGGTCTTCTGAAAAATAGTATAAAGCCAGAAATCGATATGTGGAAGATGAATTGGGAGGGCAAATGGAAGAAGGAAAGTGAAGAAATACAGTACTTTCACCCTGACAAGAGGGATTACTTTTTTTTTTTTTTTTTTTGCTCTTTTTTATTGTAACAAACACACAGTTGGGAGTGTGTTTAGAGTGCGCTTAACAAGCTTTTAAAGTTTGAAATACTTAAATGAAGCATTTTATGATATTTCAGTTTTGATGATTCTAATGCTTGAAACAGAACTGTTTTTTAAATATATTATTATACCATCTGTTTGTCAGCATGTGGTGGAAATCTAAACACATTCACCCTGGATGCTCTACACCATCTAATCATCCTCTCAGAAATGCGATGGCCATATTGTGGGCCATCGGATGAT
This sequence comes from Epinephelus cyanopodus, assembly GCA_026686955.1. Lineage (NCBI taxonomy): Eukaryota > Metazoa > Chordata > Actinopteri > Perciformes > Serranidae > Epinephelus > Epinephelus cyanopodus. Next base: position 29,280,367 of record CM048931.1, read on the forward strand.
TATTCGATAGCTTAAGATTTATTTGATGATTATGATATGTTTACTAATACAGCATACCATTTGAAAGTTACACTCCTTGCCGTTGGATTGATGTGGACCGCTTCAAGAGACAGCCACCACAGCAGGTTCAATAAGCAATTCTGTCAGAAAAATGACAAACAAACACTTATAACTCGCGTATGAATCATTATCACAGTCGATTATATGCCAACAAAAACAGTGCTCATACATTCCCAAACGTCCAGGCGATCTAAATCCGGCTAAATATTTAAACAAATTATTACATCCATAGATATTCAAGGACTGCCATTGCATTTTTTTCAAACGTACATATTTATCCACATATTATCCATAGTTTCTTTTGTGTGAATGGTGATATGTGGAAAATGTTGGTGAACTCCTGACCTTTTAATTGACACCTCACTCGAGCCAATAGGTGCTTCCAGTGCTGTTGTTATGGCTCAATAATAATAAGGTGCATCCCTCACAATTCCTGTTTTTTTAGACAATCATTAGCTGGTGATTGGCCCAGTGGCAGATGGATCTTGTAGTCAGAGACACTTGGGACTTCAACAGTAGATTTGTACTCCTGCCTTGCAGCATAGACTGTTATAAATGTACATAAATGATAAATGGCTCCTCTGTTATCTTAAGGAAAAAAATTGAGGTTTCTATAAGTGTTTTTATGTACAGTAAGCTCCTGAATAGACATTTCTGTCTGTGTCGCTTTGTTTTTTACTCATATTCTGTAACAGTTGAGTGTAGGACCCAAGAGCAGCCCAGATGACAGGCAGGACATAATGAACTTTAATGCACCACTTTGATAAACCCTGAGTGAGCAGACAGGTGAAACAACTGGGACAGTCAATATCCTGGCTCTGAGCTTTCCGAGGCCAAAAGCAGGTGAGTAGCCAGTGTCCACCGGATACACACACACACAAGAAGCAAGCAGTTCGATATTGAGCAGTGGTACCGCGAGGGAGTAAGCAGAAGGCGATGTCAGGCGAGCAGGGAATCTGGAACCAGGACTACACATCAGGGAACCAACACACGTGTGTGGAGCTGGCTGTAGGCAGGATGGCTCTGGCGAAAAGCCTCACAACCAGTGGCGATGAAGAGTTGATTTTGTGGCGTATACACACAGGTGGGATGTGCAGCCACATGGTGGAAACCAATGGAAGAAGAACTCCCTATGGAGAGCTGAGTGACAGTCTCTCCACATAGCCATGGCAAACAGGCAAACAGAAACCAGGAAGGCGGAAGCAGAGCTCTTGGTGGACGACAGAAGGCTGAGTGGTTCACTGGGGAGCAGATGAAGCAGGTGAGGTCGGCAACGAGGAAGCAGTTTGGGGATAAGTGCTGGAAAATCTTGAATGGATATGGCAAAGAACAATCTGGCAACGACAGTCTGTGAGAATGGAGTCTTTATAGTATATAGACTGGGAGTGATAAGGGATTTCGCTCAGAAGCAGAAGCTGGAGATGTGTGGACAGGTGATAGGCTGGCAGGTAGGCGTGGTAGAGAGAAAGGGTGAGTAGAAATCTACTGGGTGAACTCAGAAGAAGGCTTGTATGGCAGGTTAGGAGCACACACTGTGACATATTCACACAGTCAGCGCATTGTTGGCACCTGGACAGGTTTAATGTCCTAAACGAAAGTACTAGACGAACGGAAATTTACTACCTGATGAAAAATTAAGGGATCACGAAAATTATTGCAGTTCATCTTGAGTGGAACTTGGACGCCTGAACCAAAATTCAATCCATCTGATAGCTATTTGGATATTTGACTTAAAGTTGAGTTGTTTTGCCACATCTTTTCACCCTGGCAGCAGCATGTACCAGAGTTACTGCATTCACCGATGTGCTGATCCCTTTCACCTCACCCAAGCTTCTCTTATATCTTCGCAATGACCTGCTTAAACCATACAGGCCTACAGTTAGCAACTTCACCTCGGGGGCACCGATTATCAAATTATGTTGACTTTAACCAGTAAAAGTTGTCTTTGTTAAACCTGATCTACCATCACGCAGGTTAAGCAATGTACTGCTGTGCATGGCGGCCACAGAAAAACAAATTTTAATCAGTAAAAAAGACCTACCTACCAGCAGTAGTCCAGTAATATTGCTGTTTTAGTCAGTGGAGTTTGGTGGGTTTGAGATAGGCAAAGTTAGGTGGTGGAAATATTCTAAATATAGGGTACACTTAAACTGATATTGATTTTATTAGGTGGGCTATTCATTTAGGTGGCTAAAAACAAACCGATTGATGCAAAAAAAAAAAAAAAAAAAAAAAAAGTAACATTGTGATTTGGTCTATATTTGCACTCAAATGGTTTACAGACATTATAAAAGCATTACACTGGTCAGCATTGTCTTTAACAGGTCAGTTTTGCCTCTAAACGAATCCTTAATATCTTATGTAAACTCCTCAAGGATGCAATTTAATGCAGAGTATGGCTGCTGTGGAGAAAATATATCCATACATTTCCGAGTACGCTCTCGACTAAATATGGTTTAAAGCTACATCAGGATATTATCACTATATTTACACTGTTTAAAAAGTTTTTTTTGGCCTCTGCCTGATATTGGACCACGACCTTGTGTCTTTACGCTCCAGCACTTTACAGTCTTGGTTTCCAGGGATTTCACTCTCGACTAAATATGGTTTAAAGCTACATCAGGATATTATCACTATATTTACGCTGTTTAAATAGTATTTTTTGGCCTCTGCTAGATATTGGACCACGACCTTGTGTCTTTACGCTCCAGCACTTTACAGTCTTGGTTTCCTGGGATTTCTTTTGCAATGTAAGTGTGCATCAAAGTATTAATGCCCTTGCTCTTTCCTTGAAGAAGTGTGTGAGTAATGGCTCTGTAGTGGAGACAGTCGTAGTTATTATGTCTAGTGTACTTTTTATGGCATCTGCGCTAATGCCTTTTAGCCACAGATATGCATATACACCACAGCATCTCGGTATTCTTTTACTACGTCTTTAATGCTTGCTGCACACACAGTCCCTTAAACCGGGATGAGGCGTGAAGTGATGTAATCAACTATTTCAATTACGTTGATTAATACGCTGTGGAGAGTCCCCAGAGAGCAGTGAGAGATCTATGAGGAGGGATTTGTGAAGAAAGTGGTGATTAGTTTTTAGTGTGTGTGCGTGCGCGTGTGTGTGTGTGTGCGAGAGAGAGGGAGGGAGACAGCTCGGAGGCTGGCGCGGCTTGATGGAACGGGTTAATGCTTCAAACTTATCGTTTCCGTGACAACAGCAGTCTCTATAAAATGTACGCCTGATGAAGGAGCTGTACTCGAGAGCTGAGTGACACTTTGTTTATGAGGGTGGAAGTAAATTTGTCTCTGAATCTTGTTTTTTTGTTGTTTTTTTTCTACCTCCTCCCAAATGATGTCCTCGCTGATTGAGCGAGACCTCACATGACTCGACGTGGGTTTGATTGTGTGTGTTAGTATGCATAGACTTTATGGAATATTTAAACAGGCGGCGTCTCTTTTCAGAGCTGACCCGAGGCGCTTCTTGAGACATCGGTTCGATTTGAGAATCAAATAAACAAGATCAGATCTGTGGTGTTTGCGTGTGATAGGGATTCAGATGAATGCGCCTACACAGTCTGCAGACAGGGAGACATAGTTAGAAGCTTCTGGAAACAGGCTACAGGATCATATCTTTCTGTAAACCCCTTCATCTCCACGCTGTGGGATCATGTGTGAGAAGTAAGGCTACATGTAGTCTAACCCTGTGTGTGTCTAAGGCTGTATGGATTCATCTGCCACTGCAAGACAGGGTTTTTTTTTTTGAGGAATGGCTGAAATGAAGCTGGAAGTGCCTTGTTATCCAGAAATGGGGGTGACAGCCGACCCCACGGGACAGAGTGATAAGGGACACTCATTCTCCCAATAGACACATACTTCTCTTTCTCTCATTCTCTCTGACTTTCTTTTTTCTTTCAAATTTCCTGTGGCTATCTCGCTGTTCTCTTCCACACTTGCCCTCGCTCATTTGTTCCCTTACACGCGTCCTCTGTCTCTTGCTCATCCTCACTTCACAATCATTTCCATCCAATTTCAGTCATTAGATCATCTTTATTACATGACAGACTATATAGTCAGTAACTAAGTGATCTGGCACACACTGTCCTCTCCGTCTAGACTGAGTCTTACATGAGTGCAGACCGTCAGTCTCTCCTCAACTAAATGTTAAAATAAACAGAGTCTGTTACTTACAATTCGCTGTTTGCTAAAGCTCAATATGCTGCTTCTAGCGTCTCAGGAAGACTTGATTTTCTGGCATTTCTGGCGTTTTACCAAGAGTGGTGCAATGACCCAAAAAACACCCGGTTAGCTGTAGCAGTCCTGGGGGTAAAAATGCCATTTTGATGTGAGAGGTCACAGGAGAGTGAGAAAATGTATTCGAGCTAACACGCCAAAAAAAATGCAAATAACTTCTCAGTACAAAAGTGATGCACAGAAAGGGCATTTCAGGGCACACAGCTCAAATGTCAGTCCATGAAGCAGATGGACCGCTAGATTCTGGGCTCCACTTTAAGTTAAGGATGCATGTAATATCCACTGGATGCTAACTGAAGAGTGAATACTTTATTTTACCAATACATATTTGCTTGCCTTACAGATCAGGCTGCAATAAATAATTATGATTTATCTGACAGTTATAGTTATCTTTTAGTCCGTAAAAAGATGTTCAAGTTGCTTGTTTTTTCCAACCAGCGGTCCAGAAGGAAATGAGCAATTTAGATTAATAAATCCAATCAAAGCAATTTAGATTAATAAATCAAATCAGATCAAATCAAGTTTATTTATACAGCACATTAAAACAATCGCAGTTGACCAAAGTGCTGTGCAAAATAAAAGAATGACACACAAATATATAGCAATATAAAATGTACACAAATATAAAAGAGAATAAAACCGGTAAGAACAATTACAAATGTGAAAGATTATAAAATACTAAAATATAATACTGAAGAGAAAAGGCTGAAGAAAAAAGGCTGAAATCCCAAACCAAAATAAATGTCGGCATTTCTGCAAACAGATAAGTTACATTTGTACGTTTCATATGTGGCATATGTTTTGTAACTTTACATTTATTTTTCTTACAGTTATCAATTTTATGTTGCAACAACACCGTGGTTAACATGTGATTTGGTTTAAGCACAAAAGCCTCTTGGTTATGGTTTTGAAAACATCACATTTTGGCTTAAACACCCGGTTTGGTTGCTGCAAACGTGGCTGCAAATGTCCTGACCTATCATTAAAAAATACCTACCTGTGTTAGTCTGCTGCTTGGCAACCATCTCACAGGTTTGACACCATCCACCATGCCCTCCCTCCTCCTGATGAGAGACTCAGCTCAGGCCTGCATGTACATCTGAACCACACCATGCCGTATGCAAAAAATGTACAGTAGTAACATATCTGTGGTTTGCAGATATGTACAGTACAATGCCAACATTTTATTCTGTCGACTGGGCTGTGAAATCCTCACATTTAAGTCATCTGAACCAGATAATGTGGTGTTTCTGCTTGAAAAAATACTAAATGACTAAAATGATCAGTTTTGGGTTAATGTTCTTTTCAATAGGATTATTGTTTCACATACAATGAAACAGTGCATCTTCATTTCAAGTTAGTTCCAGTCTCCACACTGATGACAGCCATGGTCAGACGCATCATGTTTTCAGGCTGTCCATCCATATGTCCATCCGTTCCATTCTTGTGAACATGATATCTCAAGAACGCCTTTAGGGGATTTTTTTTTTCAAATTTGGCACAAACATTTACTTTGACTTAAGGATGAACTGATCAGACTCTGGTGATCAAAGGTTACTCAAACATCTCATTTTGTGACTTTCATAATATCTTAAGAACGCCTTGAGGGGATTTTTTTTCCAAATTTGGCACAAACTTTCCCAAGGATTGACCTGACCGAGGATTAAACGATTAGATTTTGGTGGGTAAATTGTCAAAAGTCAAGGTCACTGTGACCTTGCTTCCATCTCATCCTTGTGGATGTGATATCTTAAGAACACTTCGAGAGAATTTCTTCAAATTTGGCACAAACATCCACTTGGAATCAAGGATGCACTAATTCGAGTTTCATAGTCGGAGGTCAAAGTTCAAGGTAACTGTGACATTGTCACCACACTATGCGCATATTTGTACAATTGTAAAATATCTGTGGTTTGCAGAAATGTACAATGCCAGCATTTTATTCTGTCGACTGGGCTGTGAAATCCTCACATCTAAGTCATCTGAACCAGATAACGTGTTGTGTTTCTGCTTGAAAAATTACTAAATCACTAAAATGATCAGTTGCAGGTTAATGTTTTTTTTTAATAGGCTTATTGTTTCACGTACATACAGTTATACAGTGCATCTTCATTCAAGTTAATTCCAGTAACATGACCGTGACATTAGCATGTTTCCTCCCCTGGGTTTTCTTTAACCTGAAAATTATCTTAACACAAGATCAACCAGCTCTTCCTGGAGCTTTCAGCCGCATCTCACTGTCTCCATCAGAGCATGAAGTTTGCTCAGGTGTTATGGTCGTCATCATTATATGTGATGCAATGACATAACTCACATAAGTGGGTCACATGTTGACAGATGAGCTATCCTTATGGCAACTCATTAAATTCCATCCACTGATGGGAGCGGTAAAAAGCTCCAAAAAGAAGCTAGTAAGTGGACACTGAGTGTAAAAATATGTATAATTTTGTCAAAGTACTATTTCCAAGTCAATGATAAACGGAGATTTATATTGCAATAGTAAAGTTTACTATGGTACAGTAATTTTGGGGGGTAAATTAAGTTGAAGAACCATTTACATACTAAATAGTTGGAGGGAAATGTAAGTCAGTGAATGAAATACCTGAAAAATCAAGGCTTTTTATCATAGTGATGCATAAATCCTGTTAATCCAATATTGCCATAAAGCAGGATTACTTATTCATTTGTAGCATCACCTTCAATGGCCTAATATTACTGCAGATACTGTATCAAAGGTAAAACTACTTCTGCAGAAACAGTATAATGTCTGGTGTCGACAGATCGCTATCGTTCCACATATATCATGATATCGCCCAACCCTAACGCTCCATATAGAGCTCCTTATGTCTGCGCTGTTGGAAGTGAGATTGCGTGTCCAGAGCTGGATAAATACACCTCTCACAGCCGCCTTATCATGGTGGTTATAGACCCCTGCTTATTCCGCTCCCTGACAGCTACCTTTAGAGCTAACTAATAGCCCTGCCAGCCACCTTTAATTGGAAATCTATGGCTGCATTTATTTTAGAGCACAACTGACAAGCGCAAGTCTCTACGTTTATGTATTATCAGACTGAAAACAATCAATTACTTGAAGACAGGGCCTGATATTTCATGGGCAATACCTTTATCAATACATAAGCAGGCAGAGAGGACAGGGCTGGAGAAGAGAACGCAGGGGAGCAGACGGTGGAGTGCATCGAATGAAGGGTTTTCTTCAGCAGTATGTGAGAAGAGACGAGGACTCTTAGGAGCTTTCTGCTGGCTTGGAATAGATCATGAAAGTGGCTGCTGACGTATGTACCCTCACGTGTGCTCTTATATTTGCTACTTGTTCAAAATGGGCGACAGTGAACGACATTTAATATCAGATGCCCTTGCATTCCAGTGCATTTGTAATGTCTCCATGCTGGTGACAGTCAGCAGAGGCATCATGTTTTTGGGTTGTCCGTCCATATGTCCATCCGTCCGATTCTGGAGAACGTGATGTCTCGAGAACGTCGCATTCTCATGATTATTTCAAGAACACCTGGGAAGAACATCTTCAGATTTACTTAGAGTAAAGTAAAGTATGATCTGATTTAGATTTTGGTGGTCAAAAGTTACTTGTGTTGGTCTCTCATTCCCTTTTTTTCTGATATCAAAAAGGCCTTAGGGGGATTTTTCTTCAAATTTGGCATAAACTTTCCCTCTGACCCAATGATAAAATGAATAGATTTTGGTGGGTAAAGGATAAAAGTCAAGTTCACCTTGATCTTGCATCCATCTCATTCTTATGGATGTGACATCTTAAGAAAACAAAACATCTTTATTCAAATTTGACACAAACATCCACTTTGAATCAAGGATAAACTGACTTGAATTTCGTAGTCAGACACCTGGAGAGAATTTCTTCAAATTTGGCACAAACTGTCCCTCTGACCCAAGATTGAAATGCTTAGATTTTGGTGGGTAAAGGTCAAAAGTCAGGGTCACTGTGACCTTGCGTCCGTCTCATCCATGTGGATGTGATATGTTTAGAACACTTTGAGAGGATATCTTTAAAATTGGCACAAACATCCACTTTGACTAAAGGATGAACTATCATCATCTGTCGCATTCTCATGATCACTATATTTCAAGAATACCTGGGGAGAATATCTCTCAATTTGGCACAAACAATTACTTTGACTTAAGGCTGATCTGATTAGTCTTTGGTAGTCAGAGGTCAAAGGTTACTTGTGTCAGTCTCTCAGAGAATGACCGAAATAGAATCTGGTGGTTGGAGGTCAAAGGTCAAGGTCACTGTGACCTCACAAAACATGTTTTTGCCCATAATTCAGGAATTCATAAGCTAATTATGACAATATTTCACACAAATGTCTAGTAGGATAAAATGAAGAAGTGATGACATTTATATCCAAAAGGTCAAAGGTCAGCTTTATTGTGACATTATAATGTTCTGCCAAAACACTATTGAACACCATATCTCAGGAACAGAAGAGGAGATATCTGGCCCGATACTGAATTGGTGACACTAACCTTGGGTGTCCAACTAGAAACTGTGCTGATTGTATAGATGTTCGGTGGTGCTGGGGGAAAGATGTGAGTGAAGCATTTTATGTTATCACAGACGTGAATGTAAACCGGTCAAGAGAAACTTGACTGGTTCATGGAGGCCTACATCTGCAAGGTGATAATTCTAGTTTGTTTAGATTCAGTTTTGAGAAGGACTGGATAAGTACACATCTTTATGTTCCTCTTATAGACTTGTCATGGTGTGGCTGTGTGGTTTCACAGCAGTGGTGGGTAGAGTACTGAAAATCTATAGTCAAGTAGGCCTGAAAATTATATTTCCTCCCATAAAAAATGAGTCTGGTAAAAGTGAAAATTACAAGCTGACTCAAGTAAAGTAAAACTACATACCTGGTTAATAAATAACTTAAAGTGCAAGTTACTTTCCATTTAAATTTTTGTAAGGTGGGCAGGCCAGTGCAAAAATGATGAAAAAACTGCACTTGTTGATAAAACCTTTTTTGAATAAAGTAGAGCAGGAAAGTTAATCAAACAATAACGAAAGCATATACAGCTGAGATTTGAACATCTCCCACTCTCTCTCTCATCTACTTCTCCCTACTCCTCCCCTTATCATAACACAACAGATTAACAATGCACATGAAAATGTATTTATAGCCAGCTTTAGTTAGCATTGTCAGTTTCACCCACAGTATGAGCAACTCGCAGCTTACTGTACTTCAATGTGTTTGCGGAGGTGAGAGGAGAAGTTTTAAAGCAGAGATCTCAGTGTTTTCCGGGAGGCACCGCAGCACTTTGCCGTGTAACTGTGGTCTTTATATATAGCCAGGGATTGTCCCTGGAAGCTGCCTCTTGTTTTGGGTTTTGCTCTGTCCTCATCATCATCGTAGTAAAAGACAGAGGGTGCTTCTTTTTATTCCAGGCAGCTGCAACTTGGCATCTGCAGTAGAGGTGTTACAGTCCTTGCACGGTCCCCGCCTACAGTCAATCTCTGCATTCAAAGCAGAATAGTTGTAGCAAATGTAGTGAAGAAAAAGTAGATTACTGGCTCAAAAATATACTCAAGTAAATAGTAGCAGTACAGTTTTAAAAAAAGGAACATGAAAAGTAGTTTCCTTAGGAAAACTACTTTTATACCTGTGTGTTACTACCCAGCCCTGTTGCTTAGCTTGCAATCATAGCTCCTGTAGTTGAACAAGACAACCAAATAAAGCACATTAGATTAGAGTAAGAACAACAGTAGGTAGCAGTAATTGAGTTCAAAACTTCTGCACAGTATACACCGAACAGCCAAAACATTAAAACCACTGGCAGCTGAAGTGAGTCACATTGATCACATTTGTTACAATGCAGTGTTCTGCTGGGAAACCTTGGGTCCTGGCATTCATGTGGATGCACGGCATAAACTGATCAGGCTAAAGGCATCAGTGTGGCCTCATAATTCACCAAAACCCAATCTGATTGAGCATTCGTAGGACATGCCGGTGCCCCGCAGGTACCCCGTGCTGGGGTCAGGCCTCCTTGGATCAAACTTGACTCTAACCTCTAGAGGTATGGATACAGGACCTCTCGGAGTGCCCTGTGGTGTCCACTACTAGGGTGTGGTGGCAGATCCTTTGAGTCCTATGGGTTGTGAGTACCAGCATGTCCCACAGATGATCGGTCACAGTGGGATCTGGGGAGTTTGGAGGCCAGGTGGACACCTTGGGCTCTTTGTTATGTTCCTCGAATGCAAGGACTCAAAGATTCACCACCAGAACATCGCATCGCAACGAGATGATCCGTATTATTCACTTCATTTGTCAGTGGTTTTAATGCAGTGGCTGATCGATGTATTTACAAGAGCAACCAAAGAACAAGGTTCGCATAAACACACCTGGAACACGGCAGGTGGTGACGATAAAGGGGTACATGCGTTCTTCAGACAGGGCTGTAGGAATACTTTTAAAAAAGGGTGGTTGTGAATCACAGTTTTAGAAAACCAAATAAAGGCTGTCCAGAAGAAAAGGCTGTGGAATTTTCATTTTAAAAAGGCCAAGAAGAAGAGTGCGCATGCGCGTAGATGATCTACATTCATCTCACCCGCTGATGTTGATACACAAGGTCACCTGCGCCTCACTGCTGTCATGGGGAAAGATCAGTAGGTGTTTTGGCCTAACTTTGTGATTTAATGCACTGTGAATAGGGGCTTTGACCTACTACTTGCACAGTGTGTGCTCTTGTGAAGCCGTGGATGCCTGCATTTGCATGTGAGTGGGTGTAAGTCTAGGACTTTGTGATTTAAGGCTGTGCATTCAGGGGCCAATTAATCAGAAGGTGGTGTCACTATGAGAAGGGCTTCTGAACGTGTTGCCCGCTCCCTGGGAGACAGGATGCAGAACAAAGACTTTACCTTTATTATGAACACATTAAAGGACTCTTCCATCCAGCTCTCCCTCCTGCTTCTTCTCCTTACATCCTCAGATACATTCGTTAATCTTGTGTTGCCAATGTAACAACCAGATTAATGAATGCACACACACATACAAATGCCTTTTTTCTGTTTCCAGAGAGTCTGTTTGGCCCACCACAAGATTTTCTGCATAACACAACTTCAATAACACATTGCACTTTGGCTGCCCCTGAAAACTGCAAAAACAAAACTCCTAATCTTGCACTTCACTACCTTTTTTATCCTTCATCCTTGATTTAACGGCAAAGCACAGGCCACTGCTCCAGAAGGCCAAGCGTTTCAGTTGCCCACGCTTTGAAGGAGCAAAGCCCTCAACTGTAGGTTTTCACTTAAATAGCGATTACGTTTCTTTCTTCTTTTTTTTTTTTTAATGGTTTTTCGTTTTTATTTATTTTTTTACCTTGACGTACAATTTTTCAGCGAGGTCATGCACATTTGTCAGGCTGCGTGAGGCTTTTGAGAGGGGATTGACAGTGAGTGATGAATTAGCATAGTAATTGATAATTACTCAAAGATCAGCAGGGCCATTGTTTCTTAGACGGCTCAACATGTTTTCCCTCAGGTTTAGGTCAGCTCTAAAAGGAGAAATATAATTGAGTGCCTTGTGGCTTAATTAACGAGCTTGCACTAATTACAGGAAAATGAATGAGGAAGGGGGCACACACACACATGTACACACACACACACACACACACACACACACACACACCAGTATAACCATTTTCATTAATATACTGATAAGTTACCTTTGAACATAAGAAACAAGTGATCAAACAAATTATCTTTAATGTTGGTTTCATTAACCGTGTCTACAGTTTCTCCCCAACCCTGACCACATAGTTATTTCAACAATGACTACTAAATCCTCGTTTCCACTGAGCAGTACAGTATGTTACAGTTCAGTTTGGTACGCCTTTTTTCCGTTTCCACTGTGAAAACTTGTGGATGGTACCAATAGAATCGTTCTGTACCGCCCCCATTTTTGGTCCCCCCTCTGTTGGGGTACCTAGCACACAGATCTGGTACTAAAAGGTGGAGCTGTGAACACTGCAGTCTGTCGATTGGTCAGTAGAGGACGGACACTCTGCTCAGGGCTGAGTTGTGGCTGGTGAATCCATCAACACAACTTAAATTTCACTGTGACAACTTTGACCATTACATTAGTTTTTATATTACATACACTTTTAGTAAAGAGTGGATGTTAATGGGTCTCATTCATGAAAAGTGAGTAAATCTGTGTGTAGATTTGCACATAAAAGCCTGCTCTACTAAAAACCTACTCCGGCTTCAGGAACGCCGCGGGAAACTCAGATTTGATCGTAAACACGTGTGTACGATCATGAATACCAATCCATCGTAAAGTGACAGTGTGTTTAGATTACGTGTTTCAAAGGCATCTGTGTATTGTGTACATAACAGAGCGCAATACAAATTAAAATTGTCATTTCCAATAGTGAAAAGCAATATTTATGTGCTTTACTAAATTTACACAAGCACTACGAGTGGTCAGGAGCAGGAGTAGATTTTGTTAGTAGCTACGAAAAGATCGGAGCTACTAAAATATTGATGAATGCGGAGACGCACGTACATTTCCGTCTGCGAACAGTTTACACACAAATTCCTTCTGCTCACGTTTCATGAATGAGACCCAATGTGTTTAGAAAGCATCGTGGAGCGTTGTTCTCCTGGGCTCCGGCAACACTAAACCCCAGCTTGCCTGACAAGGACTAAATTCACAAACCTGCTACTTTTAAACATCTCATGGAGAGAGACTCTCACTGCAGCCTGTTTTATTTTGATCTGAAAATGTTCGCGTGCAGCTGCGTTCTGTGGACAATGAACGAGGTGCAGACTTCCATCTGTGTCACTGGTAATGAGGAAATACAGTGAGTGCTGGACGGAGCAGTGAGTGACAACAACCCTGCCCACATTTAAGAGTGGAAATGCTAGGGTTTAGGTACCATGTCTGAAGGGTTAGTTTTGGTCCCAAAGGTACCATACTGAAAGTGTTTTGCAAAAACAGGGCTTAAGGTTCCCTATAGAGTTGAGACCCATCCAATCCAATATTGGATATTGATCTGGTGGCAATACTGATATCGTATATCGGACACCTGTCAGGATTCGTCTAGAGAGTGCCAAGGGTTTACTCGAGGAGCGCTTGTCTGCCTATTTGTTTCCATGAGGAGTGCAGTGAGTCCCTGCAGATCCAAGCAGGTATGCAGGCAGTATGTCGCTTACTATGCGTAAAGACCTTTATGACACCACACCCAACTCAAATGAACAACACCTTGCCTATTTCTTTCCAATGGCAGTGCAAACATGCATATAAAATGTCCTTCTATCCATGTTGGGACAACTGCAGAGAAACTGGTGGCTGCTTCAAGTCAAGATCACACTGGGTCGAGCAGAGTGTGACTCTTGACTCGTCACTTTGCCATTGTGCTCTTTGAAATTCTTTTATAACATCTGAACTCATGTAGCAAAGAAAAGAAATCGTCATAGCAATTTGCACTTCTGCCTGTTTGAATGTGAAGACCACTTAACTTATGACTTGATTAAATTGCTCTGGAACACACTTAAAGGGTTATATATAACTCTGGAGCCAGCCAGTTGGCTATCTAGTCTCATTCCAAGATCATAAAATACCAATGCTTTGGTTTGGCGGTTCGGATGGACTACCAGCTGAGAGCGTTGCCATGCAATGCAAATTTAATACAAAGAGAGATATAGAATTTGTATGGGTATCGGCAGATATCCAAATTCAAGTATCAGATACCAGATCAGAAGAAAAAAACAAAAACAAACAAACCATGATCTTTCTCTAACTCTAAGCAGCAAGTCATTTTTGTGCATAAACCTTATAACCATAACCATAATGATCTAAAACAGTTCTGGGAGGCACTGACATATCCAAGTCCTGCTGATAGTGGCATCAGATGTGAGTGGATCTGGCACCGTATTTTGACATTTGATTTGTATTAAATGAACTTGTTGCAGTGAAGCCTGCATCTGCAATTCTGTACACACTACGAGCAGTGATCCAAGGTGCATAAGATAAGTTATTCTAGGTCGTCTGTGTTCTATAGGTGATCTTCTCTTTATCCATCTGTATGCCTGTGGCACTTTGAGTAATTACAATATTTTGTCACTCACACCATTTTTCTCCCTCTTCTCCTCTCTCCATCTCCATCTCTATCTCTTTGCTCCTCATCTATTTCTCCATCCTTTTAAAGTAATACCCAGCGTCTGATTCTGATCCCCCCTGAGTTCTATCCTCTTTCAATCAGGCCACCAGTGCTTCTTGTCTGTCATCTAATCTTGCAGAGGTGTTATCAAGCTAATGACAGACACAATTTATTCTTCCTCAAATGACGAGTAAATAATACCATCACATCAAACCGCGCGCCAGATGAAAGCGAAGCTCCGGCGCAGATAAAAGAGGAGAGGGGAGGCGATGCAGCTGTTTGTCAACTAAGGACAGGGGTGTCTGTCTATCTTTCTTATCTCTGCCTCTCTCCACGACATGTTTGTTCTCCATGTCCCCACCCCTGCCTCTGATGTCAGATGGAATGAAACCCGGGTGTTCGTCATCGGGATCCAGGAGACCGTCGGAGCGCTCACCGGGGCCTCCCATGCGCGCGATTTCCATTTCAAAGCTATCTCCTTTTACCGTTATAATTCCATCTAAGGCAATTGTTAAATGAACATTCCTAACTGCTGACTAGGACAAAGATATTTTGAAAAAAGAGAGGTAGATGTATGCATCGGTAATGAAGTGGAGAGAAGGTAGGGCGAGTGCGATCAAAGGTATGGTAATGCCTATGGTAAAAAGGATAGGAACTCGCAGGGCCTCTGGAATAAGAGGGTGCAGGGGAGAGACTCAGCAACTAGAAAGGACGTCTTCCGGGGAAGGGTGTAAGGAGGCAAGCAAGTGGGGGAGGAGAATAAGGAGGAGATATTTATACGATTAAGGTTGCACTGAGGCTATAGATAGCCTGAGAAATCACCTGAGACGTACAGTCCCCCTATGGTGAGGCACCTGAGAGGGTTTTTTTCCACTATTTTATTCCCCTTTGCTGCAACCTCCACCACTTTGAGCGGTGCGGTGCAGTTTGCTCGTCTCAGATAAATCATTGATACCCGGCTTGGCAAAAGCAGATAAAAGCGAAGCGACGTTGTTAGGGAAGACTTCTGACGCCGTCAAAGTGGTGACCGCGCTTGAAAAACTGTAGCCCTTAATGAGAAATCCAGGCACTTTTCAAAAGTTTGACAAGAACTACCAAGTGATTTAGGAAGAGACTGTTAACATTTATAGTCTCACTCCTCCTCACTTCTTGTCTCATAATGCCAATAAAGTTTGGTCGCCTCCTCGTCTCCCTCTCTCCTGCTGTTTCTTCCTCTTTGTGTAAGCTTTTTGCCTTTCCTGCTATTATTTTCTCAATTTCTATAATTTATTTATGAGTGCAGACGGATGAGGTTGAACTGAGGCCACAAAGCAAAAATGTCGAGGGTCGTGAAACATTGCCAATTTTCTGTGAAAGAGGTATACAGTAAAAGATTGAACAAGTTGAATGTATCCATTGAAACAGGAGACAACTTTGATTTAAAGACTGAGAAACAATGAGGAGCATCAGAGTAGTGTTGATGTATTCGGCTCTTATTGTGTTAATGCAAGGTCACAAAGCTTGTTCAGAAGTTCTCTGAGAAACAGAAAGTTTTGCAGTGCACACCATTAAACTTGTGAGTACCTACACTCATCAGAGTTACTTCTAAAGCAAGTCGTATTGTACAAAAACAACAAAAAATATATAGTTCAGACTCTGAGAGGTGTCACGACAGATGAAAATAACTGATCACACACCAGCGCTCTGAGGCAATATCCACCAGCTCTAACATTAATGATTTTATAACCTCTGACGTGACAATTGCGAGGCCTTTCATCTCTCTCAGCTGGAGTTGTTCTGAGTCAACAAACACAATCTGTTTCTCCTCTCCTTCATCTCCATCGCTCTTCTTTCATTTTTTCTCCACATCTACAATTAATGCATTTATTTCCAGGCTTCCTCTTGTTCTTCAAAGACACTCACCGGGGACGCAGCTGTCGCTCCAACCATCAAAGTCCTCTTGCACTCCTCCGTCTGCCCTCTACCTCATTTTTTTACTCTCTCTTTCCTTTCTACGCACTTCGAGCTTTGAGTTTTAGTTTTGGAATGACAGTGAAACATTAACAGCTTGTAAGTCTTCACCCTTAATTTCTATCCATTCTGAAAAGATAAATTAGTAAAGATGTAGCACAAAATTCGGATGCAAAATAGGCAAAACCGGTTCCTCTACTTCCCCACTCTCAATTTTGTCTCGGTGTCTGCAATCGTCCTTTCATCTTCCCCCAGGATGCTGGCTGAGTGATCCAGGTGCACACGGCAAACACTCATTCATCTCCGAGTTATCATTTCAGCCATGATACCTGACTCTCCAGCGCCACACCGCTCTCCAGAGCAGGGCACTCTGGGATATGACTAATGCTTTCTCCAAGCGTTGTGATTTGTCTAATCTGCCCTGCCTTCTGGGACGTGAGTAAGACTTTCCTTGAATGTTTTCCCGAGCTCGCCCACAGCTGGTTTCCACCTGGTTGGCTGGCTGATATCTCCCACCCTGCTTTATATACAGTTTCTCTTATTTCCTCCTCTCCGTGTTTGTACGTGGCTTCCCTCTGAATCTCTCTTGCTTCGTCGCTTGAAACACAGATGCAGAGGCGCCCATGTACACAGCTGCAGAGATTCAGAAGTGAAAAAGGTAGTTTGAGGAAAGTAGAGACAAACATAATTCATTGCACCTGGTAGGATCGGCACATCATTATCACTAACAACCAAGGTTGTTGTTTACTCCGCGTGTGTATATTCTGGTAGTCGTATAATAGTCCTTCCTTTTAAGCTTGTTATTTACAAATAAAGAATACATTAGACTTCCAGGTACAAATGTTTGTCTCTGAGGAGATCTCTCCTTTAATTCACCCAAATATAGCTGCTTAAACATGTTTTCCTTCAGGCTTATTTAGTTAATCAGGGAAAAGAAATTCTACTGCCAAGAGGGATTTCTTCATGTACTTGAAGTGTTTGAAAGTTTAAATTCCGTGAACACACAAACAAACAGCAACACACACACACACACACATACGGCAGCAAACACCTACAGGGGTTTGAAAGACACTAGCATTGGTATCATTGGTTGCCGACAAGGATGTCAGCCTCATCTGAACCCTGGTGAGTCTGACTCATCTCTCGCAGCAATGCTTCACTCTTGCAGTTTGTTTCAGTTCATTTAGTTGAACAAATAGAGTCAGACAATCTAATACAACATATTTCAGGGACAGGGGCTATTTTTCATTATCCATTATGGAGCCACTTCAAGCACGCCAACTTACCTGCATTTGTGCTTTTTCTCTCCTCATGTTGGATAAGGCCATGCCCTCAGGAGTATATTTTCCCTGAGGGATGCTGCACAGAATAAATGTAAATGCATGACTATGCATGTCTTTATAGAATTCAATGTGACAAATAATATGACTGATTGATTGATGTGCACGCACAAACAGGAGCTAGAGGAAAACTGCTCAGATGTACATCGGTGGTTCCATCAGCAGTTGCTCCAAAGAATTTGCGCTCCCTTGCCTCAGACTCAATTTTTCTCCGAAACTTCGATTTCATTTTGAATGGTGTCACAGATCCAGTTGTCTTTTTCCTGAAGCCACTCACATCCCCTGGGCTAATCATGCATCCACTCACGGTCTGTTCAATAGCTGTTTTAGGCCCCTGTCACACAGAAGGCATTTTGCAGGTTGCAAAACGCGAGGCCTCACCTTCTTATTCCACCTTCCTGTGTAAACAATCTACTGTTTATTTATTTATTTATTCCAGTTATTTCACAGTAATTAGTATCTAGCTCCTAAAATGTTGAGGCGGAGGGTACTTGCTGTAGCTCTGTTGAGGGTGAGAGGCTGTCAGTAAATAGTTTTTAGGGCACAGGGAAACAGAGATCTGTGTGGGTAATTGAGACCCTAAAAAAGAGGGTGGATGACAGGGAGTATCACCAGTTGGTCCAGGAGCTTCTCCTTGATGATGGCCGTTTACAGGCATATTTTAGGATGACTCGGGGAGTTTGACAAACTGCTGTATATCGTCTGGCCGTATAGCTCTGGGTATCCAGCAGCTGCTACAACCAGTTTCTCCTCCACTGTTCATTCATTCTCATTAGAAACAATTTCCAAACCTGTCTGCACCTGTGGTAACTAGCTCCCACTGCTGCAAAACTCCCCCAAAACTTAGCCAACTTGATCCTGACTCTTGCACTTTGGGGGGTTAGATCACTTCATGATTCCCGAGCGCGGCACCGCTGTGGCTCACTACTCCCTCAGGGAAACGGGTCAAATGTAGAGAACAAATTTCACACACTCAGGTGTGAGACTTTAACTAACTTAAGGTTAAGACAAAATATATCAGTAACACTGCAAAAAGGTGACAGCTTTGTTTGAGAGTTTTGCTTTCAAGGACACAACAGTCGCCGTGTTGTTCTCAATTCACTGTTGTGCAATTGCATAATATCTTAATGAGAAAAAGAGGGTAAAAGGAGACATGCAGGGAGAATTACATAGATGTCAAAAAGGCACAACACCTGTCTGCAAAGTAACAACGCCTGCTGACTTTCTTTTCTGCTTTCTGTTTTGCTTTGGTTTGATTTGCTTTTAACACTGACACAAATAGGAAATCAAGTTTTGTGTAGTTTTTCTCACACTTTCACCTGTTTGTCCACGCTCTATTTAAACTTTAGAAACACAAAGTCATTCCAATAAGTCCGACTACTGATCCTAATGCAAACCAGTGTATTGCGCTGCACAGAACTTGTAGCACTAGCAACTCGTGTCTCACCAGTGGGCAATGCAGTTCTTGTAACTCTGCTCCAATAGTTCCCAGGTGGTTGGAACATGCTGTACTTCTGAAGCAGGGATGTTTGGAGGCCAGGAAGCAAAACTTAAACTAGGTTTTTGGTTCAGAGTTTGAAGTGAAAAAGGGCCATTGATATGTGTTGAGGCATTAAGGTGTCCCTGTTTGTACAGTGTAATTGCAGGTTTGCCCAACTCTTAATTATTTCCTTCTTTCACCCGTTACTGTAACTTTAATTATCGCTAGGACGCACTGTAGCTTATCAACTGACCAGACTGTAAATGAGATGCAACACACAGCAGATAAAATAATCCCAAACAGCCGCCTGTTAATTCACTTTTTGTGGGTGGTGCGGGGCTTATTTGGTTGCCAGCAGCATGAACACAGCTACTGCACTTGTCTTTTGTTGGTGCGATAACAATGTGGTATTGTATAAATTTGAGGCTGTTTGCTGTGTCATCTGTTTGCAGCTATTTGCTTGCTTGTGCATACGGGAAAGGTCAGACTAAAAATGACCTGTGGCATCTCTAAAGGGAACTAGGTTATCCTCTGCAGGCACACACACACACACACACACACACACACACACACACACACACATACACACACAGCCTCTGAATCCACCCATACCTGTGTAAAATAAATCTCCAAAATGCCCTCACCTTGACCTGGATAACCAGATCTGCATTTACGCCACTCGATCCAGCTTTTGAGGTACAAGCCTCTGCGATGCAGGGACACCGTATTGCTACGGCGCTAAAAGCTTTAGGTGGTGTTGTCCGCTGGGAGGAACACATAGATGTGAGCCACCACTGAGACTTAAATGTATCCCTGTAACTGTTTGAAGTCATGAAATATAGAGTGTGATGGTATCAAGCTGCAAAGAAACACAGGTCTCAGGACAGAACAAGAGCAATCTATAAAGAGATGGGATGATTCAGTTTTGATAATATCTCCAAGCTAGTGAGGAATAGGCAATAAGGTTCAGCTCCAGTGACAGATGGGGATGAGACCTTTATCTTACATCACGCCTTTTCTCAGATGTACTGTAATCCTGAACCTTGCACATAATGTTTTTTTTTACACCAGTATTCAATCATCCCTCAGCCAAATGGTTAAATACAAGTTGAGCCATGAATGTAAATAATATCCATAAGCAATGTGTAATGAACACTCCACAATGCTGCTTAACCGTAACGCTACACGGATATTTTCCTGTATCCTGCGGCGTCTTATTTCGGGGATGTGCTCATGTAGAGTGATTGCCCACTGTAGCTTGACCACTCCAATTCACAGTAGCTTGCAGGTGTAGCAGCATTTCATCCATCAAACATTTTTCCTTTTTCTGTTTTTTTCCCTATTAATCCCTATTATTGCTTTGGGATCTGGAGCTGGGATTGCATTGATTTGAATCATAACCTTTTGTACATTTCTCCTGCTTATAGTGAGAGCTCATAATGGTGAGTCGCTTATATATTAAGTAAAATCATTGTTAGCTGGGAGATGAAGAGTTTTATATCCAAGACGGCTCTGGCGACGGGGAATGTTGTGAAAATCATTAATTTTACGTCCGTGGGCCACATAATGTTATTATTCTTTATAAAAAGAAATTTAATCAGGTTTTCCTCTGTGTGTGATGTTGTGTCTGCTGCCAGTTTCTTTTCACTTTAACTTTTGTAAAAGGACAATATTTGGATAAAGAAATAAGTGATATTATCAATTAAAAGAAACAAAGGATATGTTTTATCTTTGTGTGTTCTTGCATCTTTGTGTGTGCATACATATAAACAGGTTAGGGATGTTGGTCAAGGTTAATTTGGCTTTTGATTGGCCAGCACTAATGGCCGTAATAGTTCAGCAGCACCTGGCAGCGTCAGGGGGAAATGCAACATGACTAGGACGAAAGTCCAGGCTGCAAAGTCCCAGTGAGGCGGGTAGGAGGGGTGGTGGATGGGTCCAACAACCATCAGGTTTCACCCGAGAGAGCGGTGTTCGCGTCCCCTAAGATTATAAAGCCAGTCCCTGTTCTTTTTTTCGAAACCTAACCACGTGTTTGTTGTTGCCTAAACCCAACCATGTGCATTTGTTGTTGATGAAAAAAAAAAAAACATGTCAATTTGCGTTGTTAAATTTCCTGTTAAAAGGGAAGTGTATCTCGAAAGAAGAGAACTTGATGTCCCAGAACGTCAACAACCAACGCACCCAGGGCACCTTGTACGTCGTATGTGGACGTGGAAAGTCCATGACCAAGTACATCAATATGTGATGAAGTCGGAGTGAGAATGTGTTGCATTAACGGGTAACTAACTGGTCAATTTTTAAGACAAAATGAGGTGATACAAGAGTCTCTTCCTTTTTATCCGACGCTTCATTGACCCAGTGAGCTTTAGCGCCGCATTTCTAAGTGCTAACCATTTAGAGGTGGCGAAATTTTCATGTTTTGTGATGTAAATGTCTTGGTTTTTATTTAATTTTCTCTTGGCTTTGTTCACATACAGCCGATTAGCTATATTGTGAAAACATAATGCCCTCTATCCATCCATCCTCCAGTCTCCACTGGAAGTTGAGAACGCTGGTAGACGAAAATACTAGTGAGCTAGCTTGCTAACCGGGTTGGCTATGCTAACAAGTAAACTTGCCATCAGGCTAAAATATTGTTCGTTAACATTAAGAGTAAGGATAATGATATTTTGCAGTTTCAAAGACCTGTGAAAAACACATTTTCCATCCTTTTTAAAAGCCTTTGTAAAGCTTCAAAACAGAACAACTTTAAAACAGAATCAGCTTGATGATCATGGTGGTCCTAGATAAACCAAACCAAATCTATCCAGGATCAAGATGGAAAAAAGGAGGGAAATGTGTTAAAGGAATTTGTTATTGAAAAATACTATTACTTGTTAGCATAGCCTACCTACTTAGCAAGCTAATTTGTGAACATTCGTGCCGATTGCTTATTAACACAGCCAACCTAGTTAGCAACCCGTTTACCCCCAGCGTTAGCTCCTGCCAGTCCTGGTGGTGCACAATGCAGTGAACTGAAGAGTAGCATTAACCTATAGACCGACAACAGTCAAAGTTATTCTCTGTGGTTAATTGATCAGTCGTTAACTGTTGACGTCCCCAGCAGAGGTGCATGTCTTCTGCGACTTTGTTTGTTTTCATGTACTCCCTCAGTTTTTCTCAGTGACCTGTAAGTGCTGAAAAGCAAGTGAACCCTCTACTGATAAGTCCCACTGCAACATTGTCCTTTGCCCCGCCATGAGCCACCTTGTACTCTCACTTACTCTCTCACTAGGCCCTCGTCAAACACACAACACACACATCCTGTGTCCCTGGGCCGAACCCTGTAATCCCCTGACCTTACCTCCAAACAGAACACAACAACACAAACTTATACCCTCCACGCTGTGCCAACTGGTAAAAGCCACAGGGAGGGCCCTGACCTCACGCCGCCTTGCTCCATCTCCCCACGTCTGAACTGCAGCAGAAGGACAGAGTTGCTCGTTCCCCAGGGCTGACACTCTTTCGCTCGGCAACACTCGCACAATCAGGACACACACACACACACAAACACGTCGATAACTCCTGCTTGTTTTCAGTATGGTGGAACTTTAGTGTATGTTGCAAAATGCCACTCAGTCTCTTATGACTGCCTCCTACCGATGAGCGAGAAGGTCATCTTATAACTTTTTTCCAATATAGTCAATGTGAAACACTGCATTTTAACTACTAACATTAACTAACAGTGGGGTATTTTAAACTAAATGTTAACGTGTTTAGAATTGTTTTATATTTGTGAGAGGTGTGTGATTACCAGCCATATGTCAGGTCTTTTACAGTGTGAGATTTCACAAACATTTAGCAGCATTGCTTCATAGCTCTGGGGAGATCCCTTTATGTGACAACACAACAGGAGAGCACGACTGAAGACAACAAAGAAAAGCAATCAGGCATCTAACATTATGCAGTAACTCCAGTATCATCATGTGTGAGGCAATGTGTCGCACCTGCGCCTGTCTGGTAATTTTGTTACTCAAAACAAACCCGTTGCATGGCTGCGGTTTAAATGTCGCAGCTGAGGTTGTGTTAATGCAGATCACAGGGTGCAGCGCCACTCTGGTGCTTAGTTTTGGCATAAAATTTCATTTGTGTTTGATGTCTGCCTGTTCAGACCACCTGTTAGCACAGTGTTGTTGCTTTAGTTATGGGAGGAACACATCAACATGTCTCCAAAGTAAAAAAAAAAAGAAAAACACTTTGTGCGTTCATTTTTTTCTCTTGCACATCTGTTTACTGTGTCTTATTTAGGCTACAGCATGTTAATGATATCTAATCATGCCGATGACATGTGAACGTATGATAATGTATATGTATGGAAGTATGTCCTCTTTCTCTTTCTCCTTCTCCTGTCCTCCTCTCATCGTCCAGCCCTGACCGAGCCGTGCTCTCGGTCCAGGTGCAGGGTGAATCTTATGCCTTCTGACAGGGCGAACATGGAGAGTCTGGGTAAACGAAATGCTGCTGCTGCAGGTGGATGGAGCTGCAGAGCTTTTCTTCACCCTCTTGCTCTCATGGTCTGACCTCTCGGAGTCACAGTCGTCACCATGTGACCTCTTCCTCTTAACCCTTGGTGAGTTGCAGCTTTGGGTTCTGCTGCTTTGGGAGGATGTTCTTGTGTGGTCTCTCCGGGGCTGAGGGCTGATGCGGGCCTGGCTGAGGTAATTCCTCACAGCAAAGGGACTAATGTTCTGCTGGACGGGTTGGCTGGTCCTAGCATAGTCCTGCTGCAGAGACCTGCTCTCTGGCTCCCCACTGTCGAAGGCCGGGGTGTTATTCCGACAGGAGTCTATTAATAGAAAACAGAACTTAACGCTGCAAGACAACAAATTATTACATTAGTCAACTTCATTAACCAAGTGTATGCACCAATACATTCAGATAAGTTACAATAACACTAATTGTTATTTTTTGCATGCAGTAATAAAAGTGAATATGAGACATTCATGAAGAATCTACTTCATATACTGAAGCAAATGAAATCACAGCATTGACTTACTGGGAGCTTTCGCGGTACAGGCAAACCAAGTGGTCCATGCTGACAAACTGATGCTCCAGCACCTGACGTGGTGTAATTCTGATGGCAGCATCGAATTCGAGCATTTTTTGTAGCATGTCCACGAACATCAGCTCGTCGCTGCGTACCGCAGCTTTATCAGCTGGACTTTCTGGGTTGGCGACCTGTACCTGGAACATGAATAAACAATCAGACGTCAGGGGTGTCTACAATCACCTTCAGGAGTCCAACTTTCTTACCTCCTCTTCTGCCTGTTGGACTAAAGAGCCCCGATTTGTCATCATCTTAATGGCAACGGTCCTCTTGTCGTGCATCCTCGTGCACTTGGCAACTTTGCCAAAGGTTCCCTGCCCCAGGAAAGACAGGACCAGGTAGTTGGAGGAACTGGAGCAAAGCCAGTCTCCGATGGCTACCTGGTCAGCTGGGTGGGTGCAGTTGCAAACATGCTGCAAGTCACCAAAAGGTGAGACACCTGCTGCTGGAAGCTGAGAGGAAAGCAGCAAAATATGTAGACACAACATTTAGTCACAATAAAACACCATCACATTTAAATTTTGATCACAGAAATACAACTTTAGTTGTGAGAACCGGGTTGTCTACAGGTGTCAGACACTTCAATTCAATTATTTTTATGATATTTTCAACATAATTTTGAACCATGTTTAAGACTGTCACATTACTGCTCATTCAAGCACTGCAGTCAATTATAAAAGCAGGTAGTATATATGTGGTCCAGTGCAGAGGTAGGTTTTATGAAGTAAAATGGTTATTAGAGTGAGTAAGGCAATGGACAATGTCAGGTTTAGTGGTAACTTAAGGTTTGAAGATCTGTAACATCAGACATGAGACCTTGACGCAGATAAGCTTACTGATTTGACAAAAATAAATTTATAGACAGATGAACAAAATTACATTAAGACCTCACAAATTCAAATTTAAGATTACTAAATGATGAGTTTAAGCCCTAATCTTTTGAAAAAATGAATTTAAGACATTTTAAGACTTTTTAGGACCTACAGACTCCCCGGCTAGAACGATCAGCAAACTAAAAAGTACTTAGCAGGTATGGCAGCTGATATCTGCAATTTAATGGGGAAAATGTCTCTCAAAAGTGTTGTAGAAGTTCGAACAGCTTTGAGTCTGTCGAAATGTTGAGATTGCTCTCAGAAAAGGTTCAAACAGATGTGAGTCTGATGAAGTGTTGAGATTCACAGGCAAACGGTTCAAGTTGAGGAAACACGTCTTGGCTCTCTGGTTCTTTTCAGAAGTAATTTGAGCTGAAAAGGTAAATAAGACCAGTGCGTTCAGTAACTTCAGTGTTGGTGGTTAGCCACCAAGAGTAGCCACTGGGACGAACCACAGACAGTCTATGGGACTAACTAGCTTACTGCTAACCACCGCTATCTCACTGGAAGTTGCGCCCATAATCAGTACAAATTAAAATTAGCTTTTACAGAAAGTTAAAAAGGTAGAAAAGCTACTATGGTAAAAATGGAAGCCATTAGCATTGTATTGAAGTTCTACATTTTAATGGATGGAGACTTTAATACAGACAACAGGAATAAAAGAATGTGAAAAAATAAATTAAGTGATTGATGCACATGTGGAACTGGGCCAACAATAATCCCCCTCTTAAAAACTGCGTTACAGTCAAATAACAGGAGCCAGATGTGTAATTATGCATGCCCACACATAAACGGATATTCATATAATGTGAGCACCTCATGCATACATAATAGCTGTGGGTGATATGATAAAGGGGACATTTAAATGTAAAGTAAGAGATGCAACTTTTTGGTAGAACATAGTTTCAAGGTTGTTTGCCGTGGTAACTGTGTTATTATTTTTACAGTCACAGCATTCTGTTAAACGTAAATTAAAGAGACATTTATAAAGATGAGTGGCCATTTATGAGTGATAGTTTTTGATTATTCTTCCCATTTGAATTTGAGTCCTAATTTCCCCGTGTTACTGATCTTTTCATTTTCTCCTGAATTTGTAATGACTGTAAAATCAATTTCACTATAAATTAACCACTGATCATCTTTCTGACATTTAATAATGAATAAATGAGACACCGCAGCGATAAGGGTTTTTAAGATATATGTGATGAATTAGTGGCCGCGCGGAACAGTCACGCGTGATGACAGCTCCTCTGGTGCTGTTGGCGAATGTAGCTGATGAGACATAATAAGTACAACCGCACTCCTTTGCTGCTCTGTTCATTTACAGTGCTCATAAATAGTGGATCAGCTACAGGTATTGATAAACATCCATTTATGGTAAGCTGTGGTCTTGGCTTCATAAAACTGACAAACATTATGTGTGTGAGTGTTTCTGTCTGTGCGTTTTAGTCGTGAAGCCACACAGTTTTATGCGTCAGGCCCCTGCCCTGCATATAATTGTGAAACAACAGCAGGATTCACTACAGTAGATAGTGCACCTGTTTACTTCTACACGACGCTTCCTGTCAGGGAGTGTTTCCTAGACAAAGGGTACGCAGTGTTCCCCCATTTAAGATTCCAAATATTGAGGTTAAAAGTCCCAGCAGTGGAGGGGAGAAGCCAAGGAGGATACAAGCTGTTTGTTTGTCAAGCAGCTCATCAGGCACAAACAGCGGAGACAGAGGATCTCAGTGGGCCCTTCAATGCAGATGACAGGGCCCGAGTGTGTGTGTGTGTGTGGAGGAGAGTCGGGGAGAGAGGCAGAAAAAAAAGTTGGTGTTGGTGTAAATGGGACATCATGAATTATATTAGCAGGCTTGACTAATCATGTTGTAACCACATAGATAATGACAGTTTGCTTTACCTCTCACCAGTGCTTTAGCAGTAATGTGTCTTTTTTAGAGATAATGTTTTAGCATTTTTAGCTTTCTATTGAAAGAAAGACTAGAGATCTGGAGAGAGAGCAAAGGGGAAGGCGATCTGGTATTCTGCACCACCAAAAAATCCACTGGAAATGAAAAAGGGAACAGCAGCTGCCTGCCACAACCTACATTACAGCAACTTTTCAACGCAAGGTTGTCAAGTCCTGACACTTTGTCACGCCCCCTTGTTCTTTTTTCTTGTCAAACTGTCTTATCAACTTTATTTCTAAAAAGCAACAACTTTAGTTTCTTACAGGGAAAAAAAGTTGTCATTCATTCCCATGCGTGCTGCTGACCGCTTCTTCTGCCAGCAGCACAGGCTCTTCCTCGTCGTGCATTGTGCACACAGTGAACCTGTTTGTACCTGGTCTTAGCATGCCTGTCATTGCTCCAAACCAATTGGACAGCTGAGTTACTTCGCCGTTCACACCTGTGTTTATCATGGGTCTCCAGCTGACCACTTGTGATTAGATTTCGTCACTGCCTACATCACTTTCGCTAGAAGGTCAAAAGGACCCATGCACAGTTACTGCGTCCACCCTCTCACTAGCATGCTTGCTAGTCCCGTTAGCGGTTTTGTTGGCACAGTTGGAGATATCGCTGTCAGTTGAATTCAACTAGGGCTGCCCCTGAAGAGTGGACCAAACATCAGCCGATCAGCAAGGTCATTAGTCAGCAAGATTTAATTCCTTGCTTAGTTGCAGGAAAACCTAACAAGCAAACATGAAACTTTATTAGGAGCTGCGCCTTGTCAAAATAAATCAAAACTTATATGACTGGACCATGTGGGAATTTAATTTGAAAGGGCAGACACAGGAAGTGGCCACGCTCAGCAGTCAGACAGGAATCATGTTACAAACCAATAACAGCCGACAGACTTTCTTTCCCTTCTTCTGTAAATATTCAGTCTCATAAATACGGAAAAGTTGATCATGTTAGTGCAGGGCTACCCAGAGCTTTACATCTGTCCCACGGACGATAGGCCTACACACTTATAAACAGCTCCTGGAAGAAGATCAGCTCTGCACTCAGGGTTTCAGGTAAATAGGCAATACTATGCTTGGTAAGGTTGCTTAGCAACCTCAGATCCAATCTGCTGCTGTGCTCTTGAAAGCTGGCACAAAAAAGGCACAAGAGCAGCACCCAGCGCCCGACCTGGCGTTTTCCAGGTGGTTCAAGATGCAGCATGTGTACGACCCCTAATTTCCAGGGCTGGTACTTGCAGTTATTCCACAGGCTAGTTAATAACATGTCGGGCAGGAAATCCAAAGAGTGGGATCATTTTGAGAAGGTGAAGGACGAACCCAAGGTGATATGTAAACTCATCTTCATTGGTCGACTACAAACATGATGTATCATCTGAAACATGGAAGTAGCTACATGCCCATTAGCCCACAGCGTCATTAACAGGCGGCTCGCTCAGTGTGTGACGTGCACTTGTAGATAAAATATAGGCCTATATTAATGAAGGGTCATTAGTGCAGTTTTGTATTTCTCTGTAATGTAGCACAGTGTTGACAATGTTACTGATACTTTCTCACACCTTCAACTCAAACCATTGTGTTGCCCCGCCCAAAATATATTATTTAATAATTAAATTAATATCGTGAACATGCGGACGACTAGTTGACTAATGGCTCTAAATGACGACTATTGGTTGACTTGGAAAATTCTTAGTTGGGGGCAGCCCTTAATTCAACACGTCTCCTTCCACAGGACAAAACATCAGCTAGTAAGTAATGAAACACTATGGCTAACCTGTGGTAAAAAGTTACAGATCGGTAGCACATTGTCACCAAAACAAGTGCCACATCCTGCACTGATGTAGTCCTAGAGGCATCAGGAAGCTTTAGCATTTACACTATGTGGACAGATGCATCCATGATCATCTCAGCAAGTGGTTTGAGCAATCACTTGTGATGGGGTCACCCAAGATGCATGTTAATATCAGGAATAAATAAACTGTACACACACCTTTACCTTCTTGTAAATAGACAATTGATTCAGTAATTGATCTGCTGCTCTTGTTCTTGCACAAGTTAAAATGGGATATTGAAATTCATTTTTCAGTTTCATTTTATTTGCACAAACAGCTCTGTTCTGTAACCTGAAGCACTCGTTTTCCTTTTGAGCTTTGTTTCAGTGAGGGTGAGAGAAGGTCCTTCAACCTGGTGCAGTTTTGGAAAACATTTAAAAGTTATGTAATTGCCAGTGTTTTACTGCAAGCAAACAGAATTCAAAGACACAGACCTTCAAAACTGTTTAACTTCTGTCGATTAATACACTTGGAATTTTCTTCTAATTTAGAACGAAAACAAATTATGATATTGATTTGTAAAGTTCTGTCATCACTCACAAATTAGCCTGCGGCACTTGAAGCATTTAAATAACCCATCTGCTACACGTGATGTCGAGTGCCTCTTATTTTTTTTCAAGAGGTGTTACAGTGTTTAAAGGCATACATGAAGACGGGGGTGGGAGGAGAATAATATGACGCAGTGAAGATAATTGTAGTAGTGCTGGCAAGAGGTTGAACCTATTTCACCCCCCTAAAGAGAAGGGGAAGACATGTATGAAGTGTTTCTGTCGTAACTGAACTGAGGATTTTAGGTATACATTTAAGATATCACCCCAGCTTTTGAATCAGTTGTCGAATATGAAATATCAAAAGCATGTTTGGTTGTCTGTTTATAATTTCCAGTCATACACTGCATTTGTGTGTGAAAGATGCATCAAAGAGAGAGCAGAGGTTTCAGTACATCCCCACCCTGTGAGGCAGATCATCCAGAGGTAATTCATTGTCCTTTTAAATTCAGCAGCACATCCCTTATGGGCCATTATTTTGATGCAAATTCGACACAACAAAGTACTCGCAGTGAAGAATTTTTTGGCAAGCAACTCTGATGAACAAGGAACAAAGTGTAAAGTGCTGAGCCGTGTTTTTTGGGAGACTAATTGGGAAGTGCGCGGTGACAAAGCTGAGTGAGTGACGTTATCCGGGTCTTACTGTTTTGTTATTGATCCTTTGAGCACAAAAGTGTGTGCGCAAGTTGTTAAATAGGCTATACAGCTTCTCCCCCAGGAGAAAACTGTATTGACTGTTCTTAAGCTCCAATTTAGATGCAGGTATAAAAGGGCGTTTATTAATAGAGAGAATATAATGAACAAACTCACACACCAGGTAACATGAAACCTTGCTGACTAGGAGAGATTCAACCCAATAAATGTTTGTCTGTGTCTTCAAAATAGGTCAGAGGCAACACTAGAGTGATTTATGACTTTTTAGTACGGTCGGAGGCAGTTATAATTCCTCTCTGTAGCCTTTTTATATGCTCAATATTGAAATATAGCCTCTCACCAACAAGCACGGTTGGCATTATTTACATTAGCTCAGGTTGTTTATTCCTGCCCAAGTTTCCTCCTCCTCCTCCTCCTCCACTCCCTCCTTTTCTCTCCATCCTTATTTCATTTGCTCTCCTCGTGGTGATTTACCTCCCAGACCTCTATTTATCCACCACTAACAAATTGGGTTATCATGCTCCACCACTCCCCTATTCCTTCTCTGCCTCCTCCACCCTTTACCTGCCTTCCCTTTCTCCTCTCACCAACCCCCCTCCACCTCCACCTCCACCTCCACCTCCACTCCCTCCCTGCTCCCCCCAGCCTTGGCAGCTGACTTATGAGATGCTGTGTCAAAGTGAGAGATGGTGTCTGCCATGGAGGATATGTGTGTGGTTTAGGGAGTGTTTGTGTTGAGGCTGTGTATGAGTGTGCATACTGTATATGTGTGGAAGAATCCTGCTCCTGCCTTGTTGTTCCGCACCGTTGCTGCCTCCTCTGGCCATGACCGTATGACAGGTGGCTGGTCTATGACAGGTTGAGGACAAGTGTGTGGGTGTAAAATGCTTTATTCCAATAATAGACTCAGAGATGTCATATATTAACTATACCTGCAGTGATCTCATAGCGTTTGAATACTGGAAGCAAACATACCGTATTTTGTGTCTGGCACTGTGTGGTGAAATCTCAATGTCGTGTGTATTGTTGTTGTATCCATGCAGGGCTTCACCAGCCAATGTGGGCTTGACATTTAAACTTGTGTGACAGAGTGGGTGTGAAAGGCCAAGAGCAGCTGCTTAGAGCAGCCGCCTGCAAACTGAACCAAGCTTTAACTACAGATAAAGCCTTAAAGTCAAGAGGCACTCCAAGCACAGAATGTTTAGAAATATGAAGGAAACCCCTTTTCACATCCTCACCACTTGTGGGCGCTGTTGATTCTAGGTGCGTAACAGTTACACTCCCTTGTTGGGCAAAAGATAAAGCTTTGAGCCAAAAAAAAAGTTATGCATAAAACAAAGTGGGTGAAATTTTGTCGAGTCATCTTTGACAAAGGGAGGAAACTTGCTACAGCAATATGTGTGGTTGGACTGTGGTTAGTCCAGCATAAATATCTATCTATCTACAGTAACCTTGGGTAGAAACCCCCGGGTCATATCCATAAAATGAAACAGCACTGAGCAAAGGCTGCCTCATTGGTAAGTTTTAAACGCCTAAAAAAGGAAAACCAAAGAAATCTGTGTCAGTTTAAGAGTATTGTATATTTGGAATATCTTCACTGCTTTACCTTACAACGTGGAACTGAAACAATCATGTCAGAGTCCTCAGTTGCATTACAAAAACAGGCATTTTAGGTTGCTTTCACATCTGCCTGGCTTGGTTCAGTTCAATCGAACCCAAGTTCGTTTGCCCCCTAAGTGCGGTTCGAGACCTTCTTGAAGAGGTGGTCTCGGTCCGGTTACAAGTGAACTCTGGTGCGGTTCGTTTGTGGTGAGAACGTGAATCAACTGCAGTCGCATGACACATTGTTTGGGTTAAACATGAGCATGTTACAGTCCTGGAGGATTATTAATGTGCACCTCCTCCTGTACTGCCTTAATATGCACATTCAGCACATCCAATGCATCAAAACCTTGTTTTCTAGTTGGAGCCGCGCCTCGTTTTCAAACTGTATGGTTTGACTAAAATGAACAATGACAGCAATATAGTCCACGATGAGCAGCGCTAAAATCAACCTGCGTAGTTGTCCCTCCATTGTGACATTAGAAAGTGACACATTTATCTTGCAAGTGTTCTCTTCTTCAACACTTTGTTTACTTCTTGGATTTTTCCCGCATGGAAATTCTGGTCAATCAAGAGCAGCTTTCTCGAGAGAGGTATTTTATCTGGCCCACTTGTAAATGCTGCCATGAGAACACGAACCAACTCTAGACAATTATGCAGCTTTGTGACAGAATTAGCTCCTGATTCAGACCAAAGCAAGATAACTCTAGGTCTGAAAGTGCCCTTACTTTATAAAACACAAGTTGCTGGTCTACCACTGATAGCTGGGACCACTGCGTTTAACTATATCCCTTAACACATTACAGTTAAAGCTGAAAATGACATAAGAAATAAACAAGTGTGGCCATGTCATTATTGAAATCAGTTGCTAGTTGTTGACCAGGAAGTGACTGTTGTTGTTAGCACAACATCGCAGTGATTCGGTCTATGAAAGTGCAGAGGTGTTGAAAGGTTTTGCCTGGGTTTCCCTATGAAGAATTGAATTTGAAACCTAATTTCTCTGTGTGTCTCCTTCAGGTCCAATAAATATATTTGACATATTTTTATTCATTTCTAGCCCATTGCACCATAGCGCTACTAGTGGCCAAAAACTGCACAGTCTACCTTTAAGTACTTGCTGCTATAATGTGTATTTTTACTTAGTGCTGCGAGGTGAAAACTCATTTTTGTCCTTTATCTGGTGGTCTCATTTACTGATACAGACCATAACGTGATTGAGATCTCCAGAAAACAATTTTAAAAATTACAACAAATGATGGTGGTAAGACGACAGACTCTATGGTTCACATTTGCTCGTGTCAGCATTACACCAAATCAGTGTTCTACAGAGCTTTTGCTCAGAGTTACAGATTGTCTTAAGTTGGATGAAAACACCAAGAACAATGCGATAGAGTTGTTCTGTCACCTGTTTGAGCTTTCCTCTGCCAAATGTGTGGTTTTGGAGAATGTTGACAGAAGTTTTAGGACTGCAATGATTTGGTGACGAGAGGAATGTCTTTGGCAATCAGCATTTGTGGTGGTGATATTCTATTGCTGGGAAAACATGGTGCTCGTTATAACTCAGACCATCTGTGGTTTGATGTAAAATATGTTTAACAGATAACATATCCATTGCTCTTGTGTAATTCTCACAGACATATGACACATTTACAACAGTGAGTGTAACTTCACGCTCTCATTTCACATAAAGCCGGTTATAATGTAGGTTAACGTCTGGGATTCCATCCGCCTGCAGGAGGCGTATATAAAAGCCTTGTAAACATGTTATATTGTGCCTTTATTTGCCATGTAGCAGCTACAGGCGCATATCAGATATTATCTGGAACTGATTTTCTGAGTAAACGTTGCTGTGGAGCATAGAAATTGTGCAAAAGAACTATAAATGGCACACAAAGTGGAGCTGGATGCTCCCCTGACACATCATACTTACTTTCTGTCTCCTGCACAAGAACAAAGCTACAGTATCAACTCATTTATTTGCTTAGTACAAAGAACCCTGACACCCACGCTGGCACGGAAGACAAAGTGCTCACCCCACACTGCAGGGTCCTGGGTTCACGTGGAGGCCAACTGCCAGCAGCACAGCTGTCAGTGTTTGCAGGTGGGAAGCCAGTGAGGGATCATGTACTTGTCATTGCACCATCACTTTGACAGCGTAGGTACTGGGCATGATTTCATAGCTGGCTTGGGATTTCATGGCAGTGTTCACGGCTGCCAGTTTTTTAATGGGTGGGAAGCCAGTGAAGGATCATTAGCACTAACCAATTATGAAGTTGTACTGAAACGTCTGCAGTCGAACGATACCTGTATTCGATCCCAGAAAAAAAAAGTATTTGTAAGCAATTGCTCACAGCCAATCACTGCAAGTGTTCTTGGATTTAACGAGATGCCGCAGCTGCTACAAAACATGCAGGTGTGGAGAAGTTGAGCGTGGTGTGTTTGACAGGGGTGTAACGATCCATTGATCCGGATCGATTTATATCGCTTTAATGCTCAACAATCCACTGTCATCGATGCAGGGTTATATCGTCATCTCTTGGATACGCTTTTATTTTTAAAGTCTGTGTCATTGTCAAATGACAGCAGGCAAGCAGCCAAGATAATGAGGATAACGTCATTTACGTAAACAATGATGTTACGAGATAGAACAGGCCGTAAAGTTACCTGCCTGGACGGCCATCTCACTCCGCTAGCGTCTTGCTTTAGCGACATTAGCTGCTCTGTTTGTTCGGCTGAAAAAAACATGCATGCAGTCTGAAATTCAACCATGCGGTTCTGTCGGGAGATCCAGTGCCTTTAACCACTGACGAGTAAGAAAAATAATAGCGTTACATTTAATCTGTTATGCTATAAATAGAGGAAAAAGTCCTCTAGCAGCTAGGCTAATTTATGCAATGTAATCATGCTAAAGCTAATAATGGCCGACTGGCAGCTGAATTTGATACTTATGTTAAGTTATGTTATTAATCTGTGTTTTATGGCTGTTTGGAGGAGTTTGCCTTCAGGGTTATAAGCGAGGTAACCCTGAAGTTTTCAGAATGATGCTTTGGGTTCAAATGAAAAGATTTCTTAAGAAAATCCCATTTGCTGTGTTATGTGTTATCGGAGTCAGTCTAAAGTAAACTTTACTGTACTTATTATTTATGTGTTGTTTATGTGTTTTATGGCCAAAAGTTAAAAAAAACAGAAAGAGGTGGCAGCTTCTTCTGTAACAGACTGTTTTAAATAGGCAGATGATATTTTTTCATATCGATCACAATCTAAATCGTTTCGTAATATCGGCAAATATCCTATCGTTTTCCAAAGAATCGATATAATATCGTATCGTGATGAAGCTGATGATTTACACCCCTCGTATTTGATAGGAGTCGCTTGTGCAGTATTTTAAAGACATTTAAATAATCGAAACACTTTAAAAATGTGTTTGTGTAAAAGTCATTCAGATGGGAAGGTGCAGTGATGGCATATTACACAACTGAGCACTCCAGCTTCCTCCCACAGTCCAAAGACATGCAGGTTAATCGGTGACTCTGAATTGTCCGTAGGTGTGAATGTGAGTGTGAATGGTTGTCTGTCTCTATGTGTCAGCCCTGTGACAGTCTGGTGACCCAGGATAAGCCGTTACAGAAAATGAGAATGAATGAACTGTAGCTTCCATTCACATGATGGATATCAGACTAAGTACTCTATCGGTATAGGTATCACCACAAGGGCACTGGTATCGCAGTCTTTTAAATGATATGGATCATATATTTGTGGCTGCACTAACTGCTGCTAATAGGTTGGAATAGATACACAAAGGATGGCTGGAGCTCAGGGGCACAGACCAAGAAGAGAAATATGCAAACCATATATTGTCTGACACATTCATGATGGAAGAATGAAAAATCAGCATAAATGCAACTTTCCAAATTGCCAGTAAGATTTCACTGATGGCTTTTAAAACATTGCTGAGTAGGGCCGCCGGCTGTAGCACACACAGACTCACACACACACACACACACACCTCTCAATCCCTGATGAGGGAGAGCGCAGCTTCATTTCTGTGGGCCAGGCCTTTTTTTGTTCCAAAGTCAAGTTTGAAAAATAAAGGTGATCGGCCTTACTCCATCAAAGCCTCTACGCTTTCAGAGCAGTCTGCCTGAGGAGAGATCAGGCATGCTGAATCAATACATTCTTTTAAGTTAGTTTGAGAAACTTACTTCTGTAGCCTCACGAGTTGTTCCAACCCAAACTTACACGACTTCTATTCTATCCACTCCGCTGTTATTAGTTCTCCACATTCGACCTTCTGCGGTGTGCTGTGAAAACTTTCCCTCTGCTCTCTTTATACACTCCACAGCACTTGAAACAAGATGAATAGTCATTATTCAAGTTTATTTATTTAATCCTGTTTGTATTAATTACATCATGTCGGTAGCAATGTCACACAAGTGGTTCATAATAGCATTTAAACAATCTTTTACCTTTTAATAGTACGGCTCTTTATTTATAAATTGGGCCTGCAGATTCACCGTTTAAGTGGCAGGCTGGGTGTGAGAGCTGTTACGTGTTTATCACGGGTTTGGCTCAGCAATCAAGTCAGTCCATAAAGAATGAGCAGATGTGTTTTACAGGCTCGTAAAGTAAAGTTGAAACAGGGAATCTGATTGCGAGACTGTTACTGGAACTGGGACTTAATCTTATTTTCATCCACATCAAGGAAATCTTAAGTAAACATCCACTGCTCATTTATGAATACACGCAATTAACCTTTCAGCAGGAATTTATGCAACCTAAAAACAGTCCAGAAGAGAATACGCAGTGTGCTAAATCAGTGCTATTGTTGCTGGCAGGAACATTGTGTTAATATTCTTTTGTCCATCACAGTGAGCTCTGTGAGCCCATTTTCTGTGACTCCATTTTTTGCACTGCAGGCTGTAATGAAAGTGAAGGGGTGTATGTGTGTGTGGGGGGAGAAGAAGCCACCTGCTGCAGGCTTTACTCTCCCATCTGCTGAACTTTACGTCTCAGGACCTCAGAGGTATTTGCCGATATGAGCGTGGGCAAACAAAGCAGTTAGAATAATAATTACACATTCCCAAATGTTTGATTTCTTTCATCTCCCCTAATTTATTTGTGCTCGGTGCTGCTGAATATGCAGCATATTGAAGTTTAAAACCTTTTCATTCTTAATGAATGATAATAGATAGTGCAACATGAGGCTTTGACTTGGGCTATTGAATTTAATTAATTGAATGAACAAGAGCCAAGAGGTATGCTAATGGTGATTGATTGAAGGTCTTTAAAAACTGAAAATGTGTTTAAGAAAAGGACTTTCTCGACAATGGCTGGTTTATTGGACTGAACTAATCTGAAATGGGATGTTAACTCTCCATATACTGTATGGCTGCAAATCTGTCTGGCGAAGACGAATGCAGGGGCATTAATAATAGCACTTCGGGCAGGTGTATTAATGTAAAGTGGGTGTTCATGCGTCACCTGCTGCGATTTGTCTGTTCACCACGACTGTTGCCCACACTTGACACTTATGAAAACAGAGCAGCCGAGCTGTTCATTTGTCTCATGGTAACTTACACAAACTGAAACTCAGTGAACTCTCATTGTGACAGACCCATTGCCAGTGAAAACAAATCAGGTGTTTGAGGTTGAAACTGTTCATTTATATTCATTTAAAACAGTGTCTTCATTTCACTCTGAAGCTGAAGTTGTTGAAATCTTAAGTGCTTTATGGCACCATGACCTGGATGACTGAGAATCTTCACCAACAAGTAGAAGTAGAAATAGTCATCAGATCAAGTGTAATCCAAAGTCTGTGCTGCACTATTTTTCAAACGTGAATTATGACTGACAGCTGCCAAGCACCTCGCTGAAGCTCACCCAACCAGCCATAAACATTAACACAGTAATAACACAGTTTCACTGTATGGTACGGCTCGTCTCGACCCACTTCTTCTGATACCAGATACTTTTCTTGATTTGAGTTTTTACTGCAGATAGTACCCCCCAACGTAGGCTGGATTTGTAGCTGATTGTCATAGCAACATGCACATGGGAGAAGTTTTCCTTGTAAGCTATCCTCTGTCTCACAGAACTCTACTCAACCAAGATATCCCTTCCTGTTAGAAAGCCCTCTATGAGAACTTCTCCCAGCTGCTACCAGTGTTGCATGAATCTGCTGTGACTTTGTCTTCAACACGACACAAATACAGTGTGCTCTCTCGCTGGATCCTTTCTTTGCCTTTCTGCCTTATTTTGAAAGTCTGGGTTAAGTTAATCAAAACTTGTGGTCGCGACTGATGGTACCTTGGCTTGGGTTTGTGCAGGATGTCCTGTGTTAGCTAGAGACGATTCTTGTCATGATTTTTTCCTATCAATCAGTGGTCTGCAGTGTTTTGACTCCACCTTCTAGTATTGGTTCAGCTTGCTTGGGACCTGGACAGAGGTGGTACTAAAAAACTACCAGGTACCAGGTAGCATCCACAACGTTTGCCACCGTAAAACCAACAAAAATGGTTCCAATAGAGTCTAGTCGAGTGAGTTGTGTCATACCATGCAGTGGAGATGAAGCATAAGCGCGTGGTCGCACATGAGCTTCCATTGTCACTCAGCTGCCATGCCGTGCCAGTTTGCTTTTCCATTGTCAGTTTGGAAGCGCCGTGCCACACTATGCCGCGCTGGAGATTGACCCTCTCAGGCGTAGGTCCAAAAGCCGGGCCGCCTGCCCTCAAGTGGGCAGCATAATCGTCTTTCTGACTGCAGCCAACCCGCGACAAGTGTGTCTTACATGACTCTCCTCACCTCTGTCTGCAGGAGACCAGAGAAAAAGGCGTTTTCAAAAGTGTCTGAGTTCAGCTCTCAGTACTTTTGTAGCTTCTAACCAAATCTCTATGGTTTGGAGTTTAGTTTCTCTCCTGCGTCCTGTTTTTACTTTCGGTATCTGCTTTATTTTACTGTTCATGTTCACTATCTGCCGTATTAGAAGTTGTGTGACGCTGCTGCTCGAAAAGTCAACATTTCCTGATTTTGGTGCGTCACAATAAAAGCTTATACATAGACTTTTATTGTGAAGAATCTATAGGAAATTAAATGTGTTCTTACTGATTTGACGAAACCCATTAGCAGCTTTTCTTCAATTAAGACAAGTCTAATAATACGGCAGGGTGGAAGAGTAAAAGCAGAACCAGCCACAGTGAGAGGTTGATGAAGAGCTGCAGACAACAGGCTCTTACTGCACCTCTGCAAACCGCTCACCTCCAACTCTGCGGTCAGAGTTCACCACAGTTGAGCTCCACATGAAGCAAAGATGAATTTGCTTTGCCCCTGGAAGCAAATGTTTTGTTCGCTGTTTTGTTTGAATGGAATGGAAGTGCTGCCTTTCCAGTTAGGTCCCTGAGACTGGCCCCTGGGGTCCTCCCATGACGAGGGGAGTTTGACTGCTCAGTTACTGTGTTTGTCACTATTGAAAGCTTCTTTTTATTCTACATGAAAGAATCAAATTCGTTTTGTATTAATGAGCTTTCTTCTTATCTGCAGTATCATCTCTTTAAAGGAAGTGACACGGGCTCTGGCAAAGTGATTGATAGCATAAATATTAATGTACTTTATGCAGGGATGCTGGACTGCCTAAGTGTTTAGCTGATAAAATGACAACACAGACAGACTAGATATGATGCGCCAAATGAAAACAAAATGGAAACAATATCCGTTTGGAATTTATTACTTCACTTTCACAGCTTAATACCTGCACATGAGTCAAGCTCTAATTCTGGCTACAGAGTTGTGTCTCTTAACAAAATACGTCACTGTTGCAGAAATAGATGTTTTTCAGCCCACACCATGGTAACTGTAACAAAACAGAAACAAGACAAGTCTGCAAGCATGAACATGCAGTATTCTGTCTAAAACATTATCACTGTTACACTCTGTATGTAACAGCACCTCAGAATAGCATGGTGCAAGTGTTCCCATCTCTGTTCAACAGTGCAAAATAATCTGACTGCAAATAATACAAATGTGATTCTGTTGAGCCGAGACATGTCAACAAGGCACAATAATGTTCACACAGATGTGTAGGAGGACACAAGACTCTCCTACACGTAACCCCCCCAACACACACACATGCAACATTAAAATTTTACAAGCAGCCTCAGACTCACTTAAAACTGGGACTGATGTTCCCCGTGGAGCTACGTTCACATGTTTTACATAATCAGAGTGTGTGTGTGTGTGTGTGTGTGTGTGTTTTGTTGCCTGAATACACAAAAGCCTGAGAGTCCATGAGTCTCTGTGCGGTTGTGTCAGAGTGTGACGTCTGTTGTGGATATTTTGGGCTGCCAAGTAGGTCTCACGTGAGCGACTAACAGTCAGAGAGAGAAAAAGGGGAAAGTCAGAGATGTCTGCACACCCCGCCCCACCCATCCATTAAAAGGTAAAACCCACACTCCTCTCCACATGCCGAGGGTAATAGGGGTCCAAATGTGCCTCAGGCAGCCGGCTACAGCAGCACGCACATAAACACAGGCGCACACATAAACACAACACACACACACCTGCAGGGAGATTTGCACACGCAAACAGCAGACTCCTAACAAGGGACGCAATCTGGTCAGGGATCCCGGGAGGCTCAGACAGACAGAGGAGAGAGGATGGAAGAAGTGGAGGAGGAGAAGTCTGGCACAATGCAAAACAGTGTCTATCCTCCCTCTGTGTTTACTGTCTGTCTGCCTGCTTATCTGTCTGTCTGTCTGTCCATCCATCTATTTATCTATCTGTCTGTCTGTCCATCCATCTATTTATCTGTCTGTCTGTCTGTCTGTCTGTCTGTCTGTCCATCCATCCATCCATCTGTCCATCTGTCCGCCCACCTGCCTGTCTGTCCGTCCATCCATTTATCTGTCTGTCTGTCTGTCTGTCTGTCCGTCCATCCATCCCTTCCATCTGTCCGCCCACCTGTCTGTCTGTCCGTCCATCCATTTATCTGTCTGTCTGTCTGTCTGTCTGTTTGTCCATCCATCCATCTATTTATCTGTCTGTCTGTCCGTCCGTCCATCCATCCATCCATCTGTCCATCTGTCCGCCCACCTGCCTGTCTGTCCGTCCATCCATCTATTTATCTGTCTCTCTGTCTTGTCTGCCTGTCCCTTCGTCTGTCCGTCCATCCATCCTTCATCTGTCCGCCCACCTGCCTGTCTGTCTTTCTGTCCATCCATCTATTATCTGTCTCTCAGTCTTGTTTGTCTGTCTTGTCTGTCCATCCGTCCGTCCGACTGTCTGCCCACCTGCCTGTCTGTCTGTCTGTCCATTCATCCATCTAATTATCTGTCTCTATGTCTTGTCTGTCTGTCCCCCCATTTGTCCATCCATCCATCTGTCCACCCACCTATTTATCTGTCTCTCTGTCTTGTCTGTCCGCCCGTCCGCTGTCCGTCCGTTCATCCATCCATTCATCCATCCATCCATCCATCCTGTCTGTCTCTCTGTCTTATCTCTCTGTCTGTCTATCTGTCTGTGTCCATCCATCCATCAGACTGTACACAGTTCTTTCCTTCTCTGAGACAGAAGGAGTTAAATGTGAAGCTCAATCAAACGCAGCGACACGAGCACTGCTGATGTTATCAGAAGCGACTCACTGAGATGTGTCATTCAAAAAAAAAGACATGAAATTTAAATCACCACCCCTGAGCGATTTATTCTAGCATTTGCAGCAATCATCTTTTAAATCTGCCAGTCGCAGTTTTGTAGCAATCGCAGCCCTCTGAATTTATCATGTATCAGCCATGTAGTCAAATAACATCCTGCAAGGCTGCTGCTGATATGTTCAATTTGACAATTCCAAGTCTGCAGTCTTTCTCTGAGAATTGTATTCTTATCTGGGTATATTCTTTATATTCTGTTCTGATCCTAACTTTCTGTTTAATCACCTCTGATGTTGTTTTATTGTTTTTCTTTGTGAGGCACTTTGTCACTTTGTGCTGCACTTAACACTTTTCAATAACCGCATTGTTGTTGCGACCTTGTTGCCTGATCTGCTTCCAATCGCTGCCAGGCAAGGACACAATTTGGCTGTCGAAACACAATCGAGTCTTTGTGCTGTGTTTTCACGGGTTAAAACGTGATATTGCATGTTGTGTTGTGGCTGGAAATGTCATCATGTGTGGCCTGACCTGCACTCCAGCACACTTTGTTCTCAGCAGTCTTTAGCAATCTCTCTTCTGTCTGTGCACCAACATCCACCTTATGTTCTGAAATCCAAACTATCCCTTCAAGGCATTTTTCGATAAATCTTTCATTTAACTGAAGGTGAATCTCTTCGGCAAAAGATACGTGAAGTGTAGACTCAAGGTAGATATATATTTTAAGAAATAACAGACAATAAAATGTTACTGCTTGATTTATGTAGACTGACAGATTGCTTTTTTGTGGCTGTTGTTGACAGCACATCTCCGTCACATAAAGCGGCATTTGATCGAATATTGGACCGATGTATTGGCAACACAGCAGCCTGACCCCGCTTCCGATGTCATATAGATGCCACATTTGCGAGAGAAAAGTGTGTACCTGATTATTTCCAAATACAGTGGCAGATTTAGTGATGACTACATTGATGAATTGAAGGATGCTCTGTTGACTAATCTGCAGCAGAATGCCAGACACACCGTCCATAAATCAATCGAAGCGAGAAAACTACGGCAGCTGTATGTAATTTATAGCTTATTGTCGACTGTTGTCCTCTGCAGGGTTATATTTTATGTGTATCTGACTTTGTGTTTGTACGATACAACCTTGATCAAATATTAAAGCCAGTCAACCAATACGAGGACTTGTAATTGCCCACTGTCTGATTTGACAACTGTGTGTGTGAGTGTGCACCTGGCATGAGTGCGCGTGGTGTTGGCACTGCCATCAAAGCCTTGAAGCATCCATTCATTTGTGGCACAAGGATTTGTGCAGTCAGGCAGGTCATCACCCAAAAGACTTGCATGGGAGAACAGCAGTTATTGAATTTATTCATTTATCAACACAAGGCTATCAACAGTATCTTTAGACAGAAGATAACAGCAGCACGACCAACTGCACGCCAGTGACAGAGCACAGCTCATTGTTATGAAGCAGGCTGGTCATCGTTCATGCAGCTCACTCATTATGCTCTGCTTCTTCACGTGTGTCACATGTAAATTAGATCAGTGCTTTATGTGTAATCACTCAGTCTATCCCCTGCTCTCAAAATATGAACCCTCATTAAAACCTCGATGAACTGAACTTTGAAAAGGTACATTATTAAGGTTAATTTGAAGCTTATCAATCGTGGGGACCTATTTTGCTTTTCCTTCATTTCTGTCACAGTGTTACAATATCAGATGTTTGTAATAAACATGGCCAAAGTTTCAAATAATGAGCTAAATATATGTTAGAGTAATCACTACGAGCAAAATCCTCAGACATCCAGGGCTGCAGTCAACCAAAGAAAATCTTGGTCGACACACCTCCAAAACACTAGTTGGCGGTGGAGGAAACTTAAAGGCTAAGTTCGGTTTTTTGACACCTGGGCCTTATTTTTAGGAATAAATACGCTCGTAGACTCACCCAGACGATTTTGGTGGAGCTTGGAGCCGTTTTCGAGCAATTTAGATCCATCCGACGGCGTCTTCTCTCATGCCATAGAAGCGGACGGGGCCAGACATCGAAGCCCCTAAATTAGACATTATCTGCTGCGAAACTCGCTCATTTCACCTACATTTTATAAATGAATGGCCAGTGTTATCACCATGTCAGCTCAACTTCCTTGTTATGGTCATCCGGGGCTTTACAAGGATGGGTCACTTTTGGTGACGTCATAGACGTGCGCCGCAGGAGCGCAGTCCAGCCGGCGCTAGGCTAGGCTATACAGCTACACGGGTACAAACATGGTTTGTCATTGCGTTTTTCCACTTTGTCCAAACAAAATGACTAGGTGGACAAAGTTCACATTCCACAGGCTTCCTTTGAAAAACCCGGAGTTACTAAAGCTCTGGCTTGTTGTCCTGAAAATGGACCCGAATATTCCTATGGAAGGACTGAGGAGGGTCAGTCACCGGGTCTGCAGCGCTCACTTCGCTCCAGAAGACTTCATTACGAAGACGACAAAGATAAAAGGCCAGGAAGCTCAGCGTCAGTACCTCAGGAGGAATGCCATCCCGATTGTTTCAGAGGGCAAAACAGACGCAGCGAGGTAATGCATTTCTTTTGAAGATGTAATAATATTGGTCGATAACCAGTGCACGTCGGCCAGCGTATAAAGCTCCTTGTATAAAATGAATAGCTATCTTCACGACCTATGTCTTAGCAGGAGTAGCCTTCTAAAAATACATTCCTGCAAAAGAATA
The DNA here is from genome assembly GCA_026686955.1 of Epinephelus cyanopodus. Classification (NCBI taxonomy): domain Eukaryota; kingdom Metazoa; phylum Chordata; class Actinopteri; order Perciformes; family Serranidae; genus Epinephelus; species Epinephelus cyanopodus. The sequence continues at coordinate 29,324,501 of CM048931.1, forward strand.
CTGCACTGTAACGCAATATAATTTACTCTAGTCCATGCTAGTTTTTGAAAAACTAACTCGCAATGCATATGATATGGTTATTCTCTGCAGACAATAAATTGTGACTCGAGCTGGAATCACCACGGGTCTGCATTGTTAGCGCACACTTACAAGTAGTCTAATTGTCAGTTGTTTCGACCGTTATGTATTTATAAAGCAAACACTCTTAGAAAATATACCCTTTTTGCATTTGTATGGGCTACTTACTCTATCGAAAGTTGTCCGTTCGGTCCTGCTGGCTTCGGCTGCGTCTGCCAGTTGACTCTCGGGACATAAAAAAAAGTCTCTACCACAGCCCGGTTTGTCATGGCAGAAAAATCTTCCAGTGTAGTGAGACACGTATTTTGGGGGGCATCAATACGTGTTTCCTCTGGTCTCAAGTCCCACTCTGAGCAGCAAAGGCTCTCCTCTTCTGTTGTCTGTGGCGGGCAGTGTCCACAACAACAACACCAGTTAGCCCCCATTCGTGGACGTGCAGTGGTCGCTTGTTCTCCGGCCAGCTGTTCGGCTCTTTCCCTCTGCATCCTCCTTTCAAATAGCTCCTCGTCGGTGTATTCTGGCTCAAAACGATACGGGCATCTATCATACTCAGAGTCGTCATCAGACACTTCTACATCGGATAAATATTCCGTCATGTTGCACAAGAATAGCTGTGTAGCTGTATAGCCTAGCCTAGCGCCGGCGGAACTCAGCTGCGCTCCTGCGGCGCACGTCTATGACGTCACCAAAAGTGACCCATCCTTGTAAAGCCCCGGATGACCATAACAAGGAAGTTGAGCGGACATGGTGATAACACTGGCCATTCATTTATAAAATGTAGGTAAAATGAGCGAGTTTCGCAGCAGATAATGTCTAATTTAGGGGCTTCGATGTTGGCCCCGTCCGCTTCTATGGCATGAGAGAAGACGCCGTCGGATGGATCTAAATTGCTCGAAAACGGCTCCGAGCTCCACCAAAATCGTCTGGGTGAGTCTACGAGGGTATTTATTCCTAAAAATAAGGCCCAGGTGTCAAAAAACCGAACAGCCTTTAACCTGTCCCCCCGTCGCAGGAAATAATGGTTTAATCCCGGAGAGCTGTTGATGTAGCACTTTTCTCCTTATAAAAGTAACACAGCGATTATTCGACTAATGAGAATTTGGTCGGACGAGAGCAGAACGACCAAATAATCGAGTAGTTGACCAGGAGACTACAGCCCTACAGGTTTCAGATCTTCCTTACATGCGCTGTGGCGGGTTTCTGACGCTATCATCAGATAAGATAATCAGATAATAATCACTCCTTGATTTCAGATCATATTCTTGCTGGAACATGTCTAGTTGTGAGGATTTTGGTTTATAGGCTCTTACTGGTGACTTTTCAGGGTAGAAAGTGCCTCTATACTCTGTTACAGTCCTTCCCTCTGCTATGGTGATGGTGCAGAGGCCAGGAAACGCTGACCATAGCAGAACAACGGTTTTCAGGAGGGGGGCTTGAAGACACAGGTGCTACAACAGAGCGTCTCAGACAGAGGGTGAATACAGGTGCTCCAGGACAGGTTTTTTTTTTTTTTTTTTTTTTGGAACATTAAGCATGAAAACATGCTCGAGTAGAAGCCCGAAACACAACTTTGAACCTGAAAATGAGCAAAATTCAAATATAAATATAAATATAAATTTAAAGGCATCATAAAGAACGTGGTGACACAGAGATGTCCTTGCTTTTCTTGAGAGGCCACTATGTTTGAGTAGTTGTTTTTTTTATTGTCGATTTTTGTATATTAAGTTGTATTTGTTGCATTTTAAATGTAATTTAATTGGCTGCTACCTCGACCCATTTCCTGGATTTTCTGTATGATAACTGTAAATTCAGTACACTAATTTGTATGTAGAATAGTAGTAGTAGTAGTAGTAGTATGCAGATAAAATAGTTTATAGTCGAAATTAGTGTGTAATGTTCTGGGATGTGCTCTTATTCTATTTATCTAGTGAGTGCAATAAAATCGGTTGCTGGAAATGAAAGCTTTAAGAAAGACTGTGTGCTTTTCTAAAAGTACGGATATATAGCAAATACTTTATGCCCTTTTATGTTGCATTATCATTAAGGTAGAGTACCAGGCTACAGGGGATTTAAAATGATAGCCGTAGCATTAAGGTATAATTAAAGTATTAAGTTGGTTCATCCAGGAAACTTGAGGCTTTTACATTTAAACTGTGTGTGTGTGTGTGTGTGTGTGTGTGTGTGTGTCTTGAATTCCCCCTCAGCTCCAGTTGACACCATAACTGTCTACTTCTCTCCCAGAGTAACTTTTGGCACCAATTGAAATAACACACCTCTCCACACAGAGTACATCTCTTCCAGGGAAATGTGCATACTCCCCTCTCAATATTTCATCACTTAGTTATCTTGCTGAGCAAGGTAAAGTGCTGTAACATCAATGCACTGCTGGGCTTTAAAATGCTTATCGTTTACTGTGTATTATACAGCTCAGTGTCTGCTCCTGCCTCATGCCAGAGAGGCTAACATTTTAATCCCCAACGGCAATGCGACGCCATTTCACTTCCTGCTTCCCTCTCCTTTGTTGACGTGTTGGATCCACCCGTGTGCATGACAAATAGGATCGGGTATGTTTTTCACCGCCGTCTCAGCCAACCCTTTAAAAACTGAGCGTGTGGTAAGAGTAGTGATTAATGTATGCATGTGCACACACTCCAAAGTGTGAATAATCATACTACAATCATACAGCGTAATCACTCATTTAAAACCCACGTTTATATAAATGTAGGAAGCAGAACGCTGCTCCTCCACATGTTATTGTTCATGCCTCATACGCCATATTAAGGCAAAACCAAAAAAATCTCTGTGTCTCCCTGTCTCACTGTAACAGTGTGTCAAAATGACTCAAATTTAGGACACAGTGGCTTTATATGCAGTGGATTGTCCGCCTTGTCCGTGTGTGGGTGGAGATGACTGGGGCAGGTTGAGTGACACTAACAAGGCTGTAACAGGCCTGGGATGCCTCTCATTTCAATGTGAGGTGAGGGGTGAGAGGAGGTGAGTGGGGACCTTTATGGGTCAATTACCCGCGGACGTCCAGTAAGACACACTGCCTCACTGGGATGACATCAATCTCTGTGTGTGTGTGTGTGTGTAAACCCACTCGGAGACAATCACACTTGCTGAAGCTTCATCATCGCTGTATTCTTCTTCAGTTACTGAGTTTCACTCTCAATCAATAAACGGTGCCTCTGCCGCTGTTTGACTTCAGGAGGTGTGAGCAGTTTGTCTTTGTTCCAACCAAGACTGTAATTAATTTGGGGAACAGAAGTCAACAGTGTATTGCGCTTCTTTTCTTTGCCCTCTCAATGAAAACAGAATCCAGACACTGTTGTTGCCAATTCTGCCACCTACTTGGGACGAGACCAGAGACAAATCCCTGGTGGAAGGAACGTGAGGATATTATTTCGTGGGCTGCTTGGTGAATTAAGATCATCGGGATGCCACAGGCATCTGCTAGGGAGGAAAATCCTGCTCCGCTTTCAATGCAAGATGTTTGAGTAAAGAAAAGGGTATTGTCTGGCTTCTTCCTCCTCATGTCTCCCTACCTCCCTCTTCAGTGTAATGTTTTCCCACTCTTTGTGGCGACTGGTCGGCCGCACCGCATTAAGCTGACTTGACAGACAGAGTATTCTCATTTGCAGCGGGGATACAGCTCCCTTTGACATTTCCCCACAGAATTGACTGCTTTGATGGTTTTTCTTCTCTCCAAGGGCCTTTTTCCTTTCTGTCCAGTTCACTGTGTGGAAAAGACCCTGCAGCGAGTGAGTCATTGTCTTTCTAACATCTTCAATCCAATTTACTGCGGCCACGTGTCACACTCTATTGCACGTCTCTCTTTGGTCACATTGGCACACACAAGCACACGCGTACTGTACATGCGCACATTCAAATGCTCTGATTTGCACACTCGAGTACGCACCCCCACACGTGCATGCGCCAAATCAGAGAAATAGGTGTCATTTCGTGACCGCCTCGGCACCCATGAGTCTGTGAAGATGAAAGCCTGAGGGGAAATGAGTGTGAGTGGAATGTGAGACTTCAAGGACCCCTCTTTTTCCAGTGAAGAAGACACAGAAGGATAAAACTGTCACTGTCTGTCTGCACATCACAGACACTGTTGCTCCCATTATCACAGGAGGACACAGGTGGATGTCGAACTCTTATCAGCCTCGATTCCTCATAATTCTGCACGTTAGAAATATGTCACTGTATATGATTGTGATGATCTAATTCACATTTTCCTGGCACTAAACTTTCTGTGTCTCGTTACCTTGCAAGGATTTTATCCATGTTTTTCATCGCATTTTATTTTCATCAGTCACACAGTGTGTGTAACTGATTGGGTGTGGGCTGGAACAAAATTCAAAGCAGCCAACTGTGTTTAAGGCGTCATACCCCCGTGGATGTTTTTTCGAGCTCGAAAGGAACAATAATTTATTTGTAGAGCGCTTTTCAAATCAAAGATTCAAGTATGGCTGTACAGAAACAAGCAGCGTGACATAGTTGATACATCTCATGAAGTGAAAGTTCAAAGAGGTGTTTCAGAGTGAACAGGGTCTGTGTCTTAATCAACCAACTGCTACAGTTTGTCGTTTAGCAACCTGCTGATTGGTTTCAGCAGATTCCCCTCACTAGCTACGGTGAGCTGGGGTGGTCAATGAATCAATAAATACAAACACTGTTGATTTCTTCCTGTGGAGCTAACATGAAAAATATTTTTTTTCTGTAAACATCTGCTGTCAGTCAGCCTGGTGAAGGCAGTTTGACCAGCCGCGACCCTATCAGCTCCCCACTGCTGACAGACCGCTGCTTTTGTGGACAGACGCAGAATGCAGGTCTGAGTCACCACTGTCTCCATGTAATGATAATACCACAACCAATCACGTTGTGTGACAGAATAGGATGTTGTCTGCAATATAACAAAATTCTCATGGTGTGCAAAATGAAAGAAAAGTGTCCCACGACAATTTTTTTCTGTCGAAATATCTAATTCCTGTCGAGGGACACTCATCAGAAGTGTTAAGCGCCAACCATCAATTAGGCTTAACTAATTTTGAGAACATTCCTTATTATTTTTTGAGATATTAAGTCATTATTTAGAGGATATTCCTCATTATTTTGAGAATATTGCACATAATGTTGAGAAACTCGGTCATTATTTTGAGATACTAACTCCTTATTTCCAGATATGAAGTCATTATTTTGAGATATTTAGTCATTATTATGATAGATCAAGTCTTTTTTTTTTTTAGATATTAAGTCATTATTTTTGAGATATCAACTCCTTATTTTGAGATACTAAGTCATTGTTTTTGAGATATTTAGCCATTATTTTGAGATATTAACTTATTTTGAGATATTAAGTCATTATTTTGAGATACCAACTCATTATTTTGAAATATCAAGTCATTAATTTAGATATTAAGTCATTATTTTTGACATACTACTTATTATTTTTGAGATATTAAGTCATTATTTTGAGATACTAACTCATTATTTTGAATTATTAAGTCATTTTGAGATATTAAGTCATTCATTTAGTTATTAAGTCATTATATAGAGATATTAGGTAATTATTTTGAGATATCAAGTAATTATTTTAGATATTAAGTCATTATTTTGAGATACTAACTCATTATTTTGAATTATTAAGTCATTTTGAGATATCAAGTCATTCATTTAGTTATTAAGTCATTATATAGAGATATTAGGTAATTATTTTGAGATATCAAGTAATTATTTTAGATATTAAGTCATTATTTTGCAAGATTAAGTTATTATTTAGAGATACTAACTCATTATTTTGAGATATCAAGTTATTAATTTAGATATTAAGTGATTATTTTGGGATATTTATTATTTTTGAGATATTAAGTCATCATTTGAAAAATGTAGCGATATTTTGAGATAAAAAGTCATTATTTTAAGAAAGGTTTTCATTATTTTGAAATAGCAACTCCTAATTCTGCGAATGTTTCTCATTATTTTGAGAAACTAAGTCAATCTTTTTTCTTTTTTGTTAAAATCATACCGGCAAAAATCTGCTTCCATAGCTTTACAGCCAGATACCAGCAAAACTAATAACCCCATCAGCCGTGGTTGTTATCTGTGTGCGAAAACATGCTTGAATGCTAACACACTAAACTAAGATGGTTAACATGATAAACACTACCTGCTAACATGTTAGTACTGTATTTCAGAGAATGTTAACATAATAATATTATCATATAGTTAAGGTAGAGCCTGACAGAGCTACTAGTGTGGCTGTAGATGCTTCATTGTGTTATTATTTTGTTATTTCATACAGTATGTAACTTTCTTTCTAAGACAATGTGTACTGAGGAAATTAAACTGTTATGCAGCTTCGAAGCTGATGCAAGGTTGAAATAGCAACCAGCAGCATGTACTGTATAAACTAAAGGTGGATCATTTCAAGTGTTTATTATAAAGATGGACATGACCAATGTTTTGTTGTTGTATTCTCGCAGCGTCTAGTGCAATACAGGAAACAAATGAGACTTCTGTGTAGCATAGATGCAAAGTTTTCACAATCTATCATTCCAACTCCAACTCAAGTGTGAAAATTAGAAGACAATAAATGTACAGTAAATGCTTGTATTTATGTGGAAAGTTCCCAATAATGAATCCAATCGACAGACAGTTGGCTTGGCAGATGTTGTCGCACACAATGGTTTTCTTTACTTCTGTCCTCGCTTCATGTAACCTGCGGTTAAACGACGAGATGAAGCCGGGATCAGTGCAGCGGTTCATTTGTCATAATAGATCAGGCGAAGTGCAGTCGTCTCAGCGAAAGTGGAGTCATTGTGCCAATTAAAGCCTTGATGTGGCTGGTTTACTTTATTTGTTGTACAAATTGTTAATGAGTGCACAGGCAGCCACACATGATTATTCAGCAGCGGGGGAATCACACTAATTTGGGCTGCAGATTGCAGAAATCAATGAAGGAGAGAAAGAGAACAGAGGAAGGGAAGCGGCTAAACCAGCAACCGTTGGATGGGAGGCGTGGAGACGAACATGAATAATAAAAAAGCAGAGGCGGGGTGAAGCCATGTGGTTGTGGAAGAGATGTGCACTGGTAACTATGCACAAAGTTGACTGTAAAGAAGTAGGAAGTTGAAAGGTAAAACTTTATGAATCTTGCTAAATCAGGGGAGGGGGTCAAAGGTCATGGTTTTCCCCTTGACAGATAAGAATTGTGTACATTGTCATTTTTATTTTATCATCTCATTAATTCTGACAAAAAGCTGATTTTTTTTTTTTTTTAACGTTTCTAATAATGCTTAGACTTTAATCTTTCATTTTAATTTAGAAAAACAGAGCGGAACTTTGTATGCCTCTGTGCTAGTGATACCCGTAGGCATTGTGTTTTGGGGTTGTCTGTCCGCCCCAGTCTCGTGAACCTGTTATCTCAAGAATGCCTTGATGCAATTCCCTCAAATCTGACATAAATGTCACCTTGGACTCAACCATGAACTGATAAGATTGTGGTGGTCAAAGGTGAAGGTCACTGTGACCTTGCATCTGTCTTATATCTCAAGAACACCCCAAACGTCCACTTGAAGATTGATTGAAGAAGAAACGGACTGGAATTTGGTAGTTGAAGGTCAAGGTTAGTGTGACCTCACAAAACATAATAACTCAAGGATTCTTAAGCTTATTATGACAAAACTTCACACAAATGTCTTACAGGACAAAATGAAGTGATGACATTTTATATCTAAAAGGTCAAAGGTCAGCTTCACTTTGACATCATAATGTTCTACAAAACCACCTTTCTGGCCATTTCTCAGCGTTATATCTCAGGAACAAAGAAGGACACTGAATCGGTGACTCTAACCTTTGAAACTGTGCTGGTTGTAAAGATCTTCTGTGCTGCCAGGGGGAAGATGTGTATGAAGTATCCATGTTTTCACAGACATGAATGTAACCTGGAAGAAAAACTTTGTCTCTTTGCCTCTATCACGTTCTACATACATATTATCAACTTCTACATACAAACAAAATACAAAGCATTCAATATAAGTTACACCCTCTGCAGCTGCATTAAAATGCTGCTTACATCCTTTAATGGTAATTATCCAAAAATATTTGTATGTGACATGCTGAAAAGGACCCCTCTGTGTAATGGGTAGCTTTCACTTGGACACTAAAAGCTGCACTAATCTTTATTTATTTATTCACACTGGCTCAAATGACTACATTTATGTGAAAGGGGTCACTCCTGGTGATGAACTCAAAGAGAATTGACCTGACTCTGCGGAGCATTTTAGTGTCTTTCAGTCCATTGTTTTAATTTTAGGGCAGACATCTTTAATGGTAACTTATGCTGGGTTCACGCCACACAACATTTTTGTCTGTTAGTCATTTGGCCGACAGACATGACACACTACACGCTGGCCCTCACCAATTATCCCCATTTGTCTTTCACAACTTGTGTGATGTCATCGGGTTATTCTTTCCAATTTTTATGATTATTACTATTAATTCAGTCGCTGTGTCTGTTCATGTGCCCGCTGAAATGTTGCACATTAAAAGTGCCACCAGGTGGCACGAACTACATTTGAAGTACCGCATGAAAACTATGCAAATCACTGAATCCTTCACAACAAGTTCCTGCAAATGTTTCACAATAAAAGCCTCTTTAGAAAATAAAGGGATTCTCTCAACCAAAGTTATAATAGGCTTTTAATTTGAAACAGATACAGGAAGTATTGTGTTTGATATGACGGCGCAGTGCACTTTAACAAGGCAAACGGGAGCGGATTAAAAGTAAAAATATGAAAATACAGAGGGATTAATAAATAATGTCCAGTTTATAAGTAAGTAAAAGTCACTTTTTTTTTTTTTAATTTTCTTACTTTACATCCTCTATCATGAAGAAATTACATTCTTTGCAAGCTTGATGCTAATGGCAGTTGTCCACGGCAGCTTATCCCTCTGTGTTCCTATTGGTCAAAGTGACGACTGGGATGTGAGAAGTTGTGAACGACAAAAAGAAAATGCTAGACTTTCTGTTGGACCGTCCTGAGGCGCCCCAGATGTAGCGTCGGTTGTCGTCTACTTTGACACACTACACGAGATGAGACGATGGATTACTGTGCACGACGCACATTGTTGTTCACGATCCGAGCCGGCACCGTACGACGCTGGGTCAGGATATAATCGGGCTGATGTCATGTAGCTTGAACTCTCACGGCTCTCTTCAGTTTTGTTTTCAGTTGCCACAGGATGCCGTTTTTAGTTGATAAGCTTTGATAAATCCACTTCACATACCTGTCCAACAAAGTTAGTGATTAGCCAGTGAACGTTTTGGATCATTCAGCAGCTAAAAAGCCAGATGAAAATAGACCCAAACAAAGCTCATGGATCACGGTCTGGACCAACAACTTGATCTGACATATGAGAAGGTCTTGGTCCATTTCTGTGGCAAAACATTTTCTGTTTGGACTTTCAGACCTTTACAGGAAGTTTGGTCAGGCTGTCATGAAGTGATAACAGTAGTTTGTGGTGTAGCAGCAGTGAGAGTGACGGTGGAGGGGCTCAGAGCAGACAGAGGAGAAATTAGCAGTAAAGTTGTCAAGTGTCAGTAAATGTACAGTATAGGTTTCAGTTTGTCAATGAAGAACTCAGCGTAACAAAACGAGCTGCTGTAGCACACGGGGAGAGGAGACAACTTTATAAAGAGTCAATATAAAAATCTGACAGTTTAAAATTATTTTCTGAGAGGATGGGAGAGCCTGTTCACAAACCAATAGATGTCAAATTTAGGGAGATGCAGCTCATGTAGGTGAAAAGGCAAAGAAGTAGGTATATCATGTATAGTCCTTTAGCACGCCCACATATTTGCAAACTTTGGTTCACACTTTCAGGTGTGAAAAGACCTTCTGTGTAACCACTTCTGCTGCTAAATCTGAGCACAGCCACCAGTGTACTACTGCTGACCGATACACAGCATTACCTCTTTAAACTTGATTTCATTCGACACTTGAACCTGAGCAGGAGATTCTGGAGACTCTGTGCATGGGCTGTTATTTAGCGGCTTTTTGTGTTGTTTATCTCCGTGTCAAGCTAAAGGTCAGGGCGTAATCACAGGCCTAAACATCACTCCAGCACATAGACAAAGCAGCTGATCAGCCAGAGGAAAATGTCAGCCAGATATAGAGTGCTGATTGTCCATTAGAACACAGCTGGGGCCAAGCCTGAATGAGATTAGTCAGGACCTCAGGTCCTTCAGCCCCACTTGACAAGGTCACACAACTCCAAACACAATAAATACAAACACTGATTGCAAGGAAATTATAAATAATTCGATGTCTTTATTTGAGTTATGTGTGTGTGTGTCTATGTGTGTGTGTGTGTGTGTGTGTCATTCCTATTATTTCTCTGTTATTATAGACCTGGAGTGGACCCACTCAGTCGTGGCCTCAGTGACGCTATCATACCATGTTGTTTCACCTTATGTATTCTTAGAATTCTTCACACATTTCATATTTCACACTGATGTTTCCATATCCATGTATGTTTTGACTGTGAGTGTGTGTGTGTGCATCTGCAGGCAGCATTAGACTGCACGCACATTTCGTGGGTGTTAACTAGGTGTCTGAATTTTTATATCTTTATTTTCCTCCCAAAATATATACCTCCATTTTCCAGGTGCAGGCATGAAATTATGCTTTATGCAGATAGAGTCGCTGCAGCTTCATTCCAGGAGGAAAAAAATAAAAGTGTTCCTGCTAAGCTAAGTAGACAGTTCATAAAGTAATGAATAAATATAAGCTGCTTTCAACAGCAGAACATACCTTAACAGGTGGAAGAAAGGCTGCAAAACACATTATTTTAAACCGCGTGGTGAAATAAGAGACAGGAGGAAATGGAAATGTAAGCTACAAACACAGTGTGTGTGGCGACTGGTGTTTAAGAGACAGTGGCCCTCATTTATGAAATGAACTTGCGAAACAAAACTGGGCGCACAGTCATTTCCACACAAAGCTCAGCATTAATCAGTTTGGACGTGAGTGGAATCTACGATCAAATCTCACGTCAGGCCTCAGCTCGTGTACGCAAGTTTGAGTCAGTGTGGACTAATCACCTTAAAAATATACAGTCGCCATGTCGACGTGTGTTCTCTATCACAGCTGGCTGCCTGCTCTGTTTGCTCCAGGCTGACTGAAGGATAAACACCACTTGTGCCCAGCTGAAACTCTTTTTAAAACACTGACAAACCTGAGCACGTTCATGTCATTTATCATTAAAACATCATTAAAAAAGATTATATTTTCACTGGTGTCCGGCTCAGATGCAGGTGGTGCATCTGTGTCTCCTCTGCCACCTGTTATGGGCCGAAATAGAAGCAGACCTGATACACACGGCCACATGCTCCTCAGTCTGGGTCAGTTATAAGCTTTTATATGAATATTATACCAATATAATGTTGTTTAATATATGGGCTATATTATTAATATATGTAGGCCAGAAGTCAGTGCATACATGAATGTATAAATTTAATATTCCGACCTCGAGTTCGCCTGTCCGCTGCAGCACTGTTGACTGCAGCAGTGATTTCTTCCCATACTGCATTTTTCCACTTTCCTTTGATGCCACTTTTCAGACTACCAAATAGTGCTGGGCGATATGGACAACAATTAATACCTCTGTATTTTCTACTGTGATAAAAAAAAAAATAAAAATGCAAAGACAGGAATGTTATTCCCCTGTTTGAAAATGTACAGCTGCACAACAGTTACACCTCCAAAACACTAGTTGGTGGCGAAAGTGTTGTAAAGTTTTGTTGATTCAAAACACACATTAAACACACATTAAACACAGATTGAACATGGCTTAATAGAGACAGTTTCAAACACAAATACACAAATCAGCTTCACTATAACTCGCAGCATTCACAGACAAACACTTTCCCCCACAAATACAACATGCTAATGTTATTAGCACAAGCTTATTGCATTTTACATTGTATAAATTAGCAGCTAACAAACTTTTCTTCAACTTATATAAAACCAGGGACAACAGCAACATTTAACAGAGGTAACGTTACAAAACTCGGCTCCATTACAACTCACAAGGTTCACTGACAAAACAACTGTCTTATACTGAACACGTTTTCCATAAAAGACAACATGCTAATGTTATTAGCACAGTCCTATGGCATTTTACATTGTATAAAATAGCCTAGCGACAAGCATAGATTTCTGCTGATCATATGAAGCCATAATAAATCACACACAGACCCTCTGTCTGTATACAGATACAGAGACAAGCCATTTTGTTGGTTGAACTGATACAGATACAGATAATTACATCTCTAAACACCTCTGTACCCTACATATGCACACACACACACACACACACTGCTTCTGTAAAACTCTTTCACAATTCACGCCACAGAGCTGAGAAAATTCACATTTTACAAACACTAATTTCACAGCATACATCAAGGATGGCCATGTCTGCGACCCAGCACGTGGCACTTCTCAGCTTTAAAGCTATTTTTCACAGTTCACAGTAGACTGAGCAATGTGCTGTCAGTGAAATGATGTTAAAATTATACAGTAACAGCTTGTTTGTCGCTGAAACGATGCTCCAGAATTACATTCTTATTAATGCAGAGTTTTTAGACACTCGTGTTGCTCTGCACCCTCCTTATCTCTGATCTGCTGCTCATGTTTGACTGTTCTATTTCTGCACCTTGTTAATCTATGTATCAATGTATGACAGGAAAAAAAACTAATTGTGGATCAACCTTAAACACATATGTAATCTATTTAAAAATTTAACATTTGCTTTACATCAAACTCCACCCTCAGAGTACTGAAAGTGTTTTACATGTTTAACCCTTCAGCATGTCACATCTGGTCTCTCACAGTTTACAACACAATTCTGATATTAAGTTAAGTGTTCTTTATGTTTAGACGGCATCTTTTCTTCGAGTAGTCCATGCATGACAGAACTGTAACACACACTCACCGGCCACTTTATTAGGTACACCTTGCTAGTACCAGGTTGGACCCCTTTTGCCTTCAGAGCTGCCTTAATTCTTGGTGTCATAGATTCAACAAACTGCTGGAAACATTCCTCAGAGATTTTGGTCCATATTGACATGATGACATCACGCAGCTGCAGAATTGTCGTCTGCTCATCCATGATGTGAATCTCCTGCTTCATTCTGATGCTCGGTTTGAACTTCAGCGGGTTGTCTTGACCGTGTCTACATGCCTAAATGCATTGAGTTGCTGCCACGTGATTGGTTGATTGGCTCTTTGCGTTAATGAGCAGCTGAACAGGTGTACCTAATAAAATAGCCAGTGAGTGTAGATTAACATTATACCAAGACCCTTTAAAATGAACCCGACCTCTTGTGCTCTGTCGCAGTCTATTAAAAGGTGTTGTTGTGTTTCATCACCAGTTCAAAAAAAAAATCATTGGCCAATTTTAAGTTGTAACATAACAAATCCAACAGACTGCAGCTCTCTCAGGGAGTCTATCAACAGAAATTAGCCATCAGACATTTCTAATGCTCTCCGAAATCTTTTTATTTTTTCACCTTGCCTTGCCTCACCTTTATTTTCAGTTACATTTTTACATTTATTTTCCACTGCGCACCATGCATTTTAGATTAATTCATACATTCCTGTTTCTATTCATTTCACAACAATATGATATTCAACGTGAAGAATTTCAATTCACTTGCAATAGGTAATCCATCACTCTGGGTGTCTTTTCTGCCTTCTTTTCATCAAAAGTGTATTATCTTGTTTTAATGATGCATTTGCAAGTAGGGACTGTTTTGAAATGCCTCGTGGTGCATTCAAGGACTTCCAACATCTGGGATTATAAAATTGGCAGCCAACAGCAACTTCCAATGCCAGAAACAACCTAATTCACATATGCCCCCCTTTCTTTACACTGTTAAACATCCGTCAGCTTATTGTTTGGCTTTAGGGTGTGACTTCTCAACACTTTCATGGCAACTTTAAATATCTTTGATGCCAATGTGTCTTTGAATGCACCATCAATATAACCTCAGCACAAAACGAAGACACAATTTTGACACAGAGAAAAAGAGGCAAAATGTTTGCAGCAATAGATTAAATACTTAAGTGTCTCCATGTTGATTTTCATTCATATCAAAGTGAAGGAAAATCAATGGCTGCTTGGAAAGTCCAACTGAAATCACATTTTGTGATCAGTTTTTGATTGAAAAAAAAACAACTTGTTTAGGTTTAGTACAAGATGCAAGTACATAACATGATGTTGTATCGTAAAGCATGCCAGCAGGTAAATTCAAAAACACTTGACGTTGACTTTTGGTTTCACATGTGACACAAACAGAAGTCTTCTGGGTCAAAGTCCTGAGTTTGTTTGACCCATGCGGGTGGTAGTGCTGATGACAGCCGATGACAAGTTATCTAAATGTGAAGAAATGAGAAGTCATACTTTTTTGAAAGCTAATTAGCAAAGTAGGTACGAATTAGCAGGTACGAATTGCCCATTGCTGTGTTTTATTCTTGTCCAAAAAAAGTTTCCCCCCTCATGTGCGCTCCTCCAGTGTTCATCAGTGACCTTTTTTCCATGACGAAAACAAGATGATGACCATCTAAAAATAGACCTGGATAATAAAAACCAAGACGAAATCTGTTGCATTTTCCTTGATGGGACAAGACGGGATGAAAATGTTAGTGGTGGACTATCGGACATTGAAAGCTGAGAACAGCTGAGCTTATAATTATCTTCAAATGCCGCATGAATGACAGACCGGCAAACTCCAACAAATAGTCAGCACCAGGATGTTTTGCTAGCTGGTAAAAACACACACACTGGAGCAGTGTCAGTTGTTGATGCAGGCTGTGAGCTGTAATTCAGCAGTAAATAATCAGCCCTGTGTGTCTGACTGTGGATGGTGGAGTTGGTTGAGTTTGGTAATTGCAGCGGTGGCTGTTAGCTGTTGGCTCCATTCTATGGCCACTGAATGGCAGCGGAGCAAGCAGCCACTGGCCGCTGGACTTCACATCTGATCCCTGGGCTCAAGAAGGTTTATAGTTTGATGCTGTTTGACAGGCACGTAGGAGGCTTAGTTTTCTGCGGGTGTAGCTGTGCTGCAAGGAAACAGTCTGACCACTCCAATCACCAACTCTGTGAGACACGAGTTCAAACCTCAGGACTGACATGATGCAGATTAAGAAAGAAATCAGGCTTTAATTAAATATTTTTGCTGCTTCATAACCAAGATCGATAAGGCAGTGTATACAGTGAACCTGGGTACAAATCCTGTTTGTCTCAGATTAGTTATTAGCATCTTCATTGTATCCCAACTGAAGCAGAAACTAAATTGACAAAATGTTCCCAATTTTGGCAGCAGACTAGCTGACCTGGAGGTATGACATCTGTCGGTACAAAGGATTTAATTGGTCAAACATGTATTTCTGCAGGCAGAAATCCGCTGAGATAAACGGACAGCCAAATATTTTTTTCCCCCGCACGAATGTTACTCAGGGGTGTGCAAGCATTCATAAGCACACACAAAATCTGGTTTCAATTTCTGTGTGAATTTAATTTCTGAGTTTAAATTAGCAGAATGGTAAACCGCACATGGAGCACGGTACAAGGCTGCACAGTGTCGTAGCAGAGACGAAATGAGGGAATGGTTCTGGTCCTGTGTACATTTTCATGCATCCTGACATCCTCCTCTGATAGACTAACAATGAGTGAGTCATTGATTGAATGAATCATGCATGAGTAAGTTATTTTCTGAATCCATACGCTACCTACAGCTAAAAATAACATACTGTATAAATTATTAGAGGCAACTCTCTCTTATTTCCACAGTGGAGATGGTGGTTGGTAAGATACACATCATGTCAATGATTATTATGTCTTTGTTCGTCTGTTTTTATCCAAGTCCTGAAAAAAAACCCTAATGTAAAGCCTTTATAGACACCGCAGGCCTGCCATGTGGTGTGTATATATGGTAGAGTAGGATTTGATAATGCCATGCAGCTCAATGCCATTGATTTATGGCTGTCCTTGCTCAGTGTTGTGTGTCTGCCGTGCTCAAACATCACCATTCTCATCTGGGCCTAACCCGCTCCTTGTCAAATCAATTTTGCAACGGGGCCTTACTGTGTATGTGCCTGTGCGTGTGAGCACATGTGGCTGAATGTGCGTCTACATGCCAGTTTCTCAACAACACCACCGAGTGTTCCCACAAGTCACAAATCACAGCTGCAGATAGACTAATGAGCAGTACGTGCGCAGGTAACCACAGGTGTTGCTGAAAACACGTTATCCACGCCGAGAGAGCAAGTGACGTAAATGAAGGGCGAGAGAAGTGCCGTTGCTTGCTTCGCCGTGCGGGGCGAATCCATTGGCTTTGCAACTGTAGCCATCGATCACAAACGCAACACATCTTTGTGATGTCGTTTGTCTCCCCTGCTCCATGCGTGACTGGAGCCCCTTCGTGGTGCCGAGCTGAATGCCCAGCAGAGTGATGGCGCAGTGTTTACCCTTGCATGGGATATCTATCACCTTCCACTGTGTGATGTTGGATCAAAGAGGCACTGAGACAAACAGTATGTCAAATGTGGTAGTGGATTAACGCTGGGACTCTGCGAGACTGTTGTTGTGTTACTCACAGCTTGAAGCTGTTTCCCCTCATGGGGAAATGAATTCCCTTAATGATTTTGCTCAGTGGCTTTAGGCAACATCATCTTTTTTTTCTTTCTCCCCACACTAGAAAAAGGTATGACTTACTTTGTCATTGCTGTCATCCTGCTGTTATTTTCTCTAGCCTCTGTAGGCAGATGAAGCCCCAGATATGGCAGTTTAAGTTCATTATCATGTCTGCAATCAGAGAGAAAAATAGCACAACATGTAATAATATCTTAAGCTAATATCTGAGCTATACTAAGAAACTAGGTGAGAGTGTGGAGAGCTACATGGTTACGGTTTCTATAACGACAGGAGCGACAACAAGAGAAGGAAAGGCTGTGGCACAAAGTAACATGTGCGGGGGCAGATGCGAGGGTGTGGATAACGTCGACACGCTCATCAAACAGATGTGGAACGCTGGCGTGTGAAACATGTAAGCAGGTGCTAAGGTTGGACTTGTTCATACATAACAACTCTCGGCAACCATTTGCATGTGACGCAGAGGTACAATGCTGGACACGCTCTGCAACATTTTAAGGTGTGCAACTTTGCCAGCAGTTGCAGCTTTATTTTAGTCCTTAAAATGTCAAATAAAAATAAAAACATGAATTAATGCAGTGCAATAGGAAAGCTTATTTTGCACTGTAATTTAAGCATGTATGATTCAAAATAAGGTGTTATTAGATAAAGGATTTATGTGTTTCTCATTTCTTTTCTGCACCAGAACTGTGTTGTAAGCAGTATCCTCCCTGCGAGCTATATTACATGTCTGTACTTACTTACTTATCTCGAGTCTGTGCTCCTCCTAAACCTTTTATGGAGGTTTGTGACCGTCCCCGTGATTTCCCCATTCTCATATCGTTCAATACGGCTTTTATTTTCCGCCAGTTTCGTTCTTCCAGATGATGCCAGAGAGCACGAAATTGCTCACTGATATAATCTGCTACAGGATGTGACATTTAATGGTTTCGTGTGCGCATCTGAGTGTGTTTGTATTGGAAGTGTGTGCCCATGGGCGCGTGTATAGCCGTATATATTTAGACAAAGTGTTCCGCACGGGTGTATAGGATGGGGGTAATTTGGTGAGGAGGGATCTCTGTCTGTCCCAATACCTGGACACATACATCTTCAATCTCCTCCATTTCGCCACAGACTGCTGCTGCATCCTAAACCGCTGCATGGAGCTTTATTATATTTGTGCATCCAGTGTGTAAAAAAAACAGAAGGCACTTGGCTCCCTAATGGAGTGCTCCAGAGCCAGGCAGGAGTGGCTGCTGGCTTGTTTACCGACCAGCACAACCCAGCAGCGCACACCGACCGCTATTAATCCAGTGCAGCAGTGAGAGGGAGAGAATGGCGAGGTAGTTGGGAGAAAGGAGACCAGCTTGTTCTTACATCATACCAAATGCTTTATCCAAGAGTCGAGGTAAAAGTCATTATCCTGGCGGTCCTGTCTCCTCTACTCCCTTTCAATCTCTCTTCTCTCCGTCACAGTTTCTTCGACTCCAGACACTGATGTTAACAGGCCTTTGACTCAAGTTTAAAAGCACCATTTATTGCTCTCAGCATTACTCTAAAAAACTTTGCGCCACCATCACTAAAAGTCAATGTGACCTGCTGCTTTTGTTCGCTGGCTGTACTGTAGAATACAAACAAGTGCACGGGTATAACTCACAAATGACAAGATTCATATTTTTTTCATTTTCTTCGTGGCACCAGAACAGGCTGTAATACTGACATATTATTGTGTGACCAAGTCGAATTGGTGCTATACAGCTTCCTTATTAAGTGTAGGCAAGATTATTATAATTTACTAAATCTAAATCAGGTGGGAAAACCAATGTTTAAAGGTGTACTATGCAGGATTGTTGGTTACTGCAAAAAGTGACAGTCAAAGACAACCCCACGTTCACTCTTGTTTGGCATTTTGCCTCACTATATTTAGTTTTTTTGGTGCTGTGTCTCAGATGCCTGCTGCTTACAGTTTGGCACCTGGTTGCTACCTGTATACAAAGCAATGACCTCACCTAAACACTGTGGGATTAATCGGTCGACCTCTGATGGAAACACTAGGGTCTAGGTACCATGTCTGAAGGGTTACTTTTGGTTCCATAAGGTAGGTATGTAAGTATGATAGGCTCTTCCTATATAAACCCCTAACTGGACATTCAACACTCTATATAACATCAATCCTGGACTGGATCACAGGACAGTACCAAACTCACTCTCCTAGCTGTCTAATGCTTCAAGTTCCACGGTTTATAATTTACTTGGAAAATCTGCCTTTAATTTTTATGGGCAAACACTTCAAATTATCTACAACACATTCTCAAGATCGATATTTTTCACTGCCCCAGGACAGTTCAGGACAATGATGTCAAACCAGGTCACCTCAGTGTGCAATTGTTTTATTTGTCCTTTTATAATTTGTGTAACTCTGTACATCATTGCGAACAAGGGAAACCTTAAAGTTTTCCGAGGCTTCAATAACTTTGAATGAAAAGAATATATTGATATGACAAACAAATGACTGTTGACTCATTCAACAGACATGGAGCAACATTTGCAATAGCCTAATTCTTTCTTCTGTCTGGCAGCCCAGTGGAGTCCTCTATTTGCTTACAGTGATTATCCGCAATCCCTCTGAAGATGTCGGCTATTGCAGGTTTTCACCCTGTGTGCATGGTTGCAACAATAACCCCCTTAAAACCAATAATTTACCATCAGTGCAATCTTCTTGCGGCTCCCAATAATTAGCCATTTGCCTCCCTTGGAGCAATGCACAGTTACAGGTCACCAGGCTGTCGGACAAATGGCCTTTTGGTCCGATGTGACATTTCTCAGGCTACTGGGGCTTTGGAATTATGAGCAGTGGAAACAATGGCGTGGCACCAAGTGGCCGCTTGTCCTGTCAGTCTGTGAAAATAAAACGTTAGATCAACAAGCAAAGTGAGACTGGAAGCTATCAGCAGTATCATTTCAGGGCCGGCGGATGTCTTTACCATTCAACCCCTCTCACAGACAATCCTAAATAAATCACTACCCATGTTTATAGTAGACCTGCTGCTTTAAAATCAGATATTCCTTTTATCTGACTAGTATCACACCCTGTGATGCTATGAGGTCAGAGATGTTCATCTGCCATGTGTTTGCACAGTGCACCCCTGGGTGGTGTATTGAGCACTGACGGAAAATGCATGGAGGGGTTATTGATCGTATGCAGCTCTATGTACCTTGACGGCATCTTGAACAGAAATGTTAACATGATAGGCAGGGAGGGTAATAATTACACAGTGGAGCTACATTTGCAGGCTTACAGACACACATACACACGAGGAAAGTTTATTTTTAACCTTCTTCAGGCCCTAAGGTGTCTACGCTCTCCAGTGGCTACAATGTCAACTGACAATGAAAGGTGCTCTCTGAAGGAATACAACAACAATATCATTTATGCCATTTTCTCTGCAGTGGGGGCCCGAGACACTCATGTTGTTCTATTGAATCTGTTGTGTTTGTAGTTGATGTATGTGGGGAGCGCGCCTTCCCAAATGGATTAATACCATAACCAGTTCCAGATGGCTGCGACATCTTGTTCCCCTTCCCTTGATCGTTTTAATGCTTTATTGATTGCTGTTGTCCAGGGAACCCAACCTGCATGCAGCACTGCTTATTCCTTTCATTCGCACACATCCTCCTCCACCACACACCTCCGCCACTCCCGCACTCTCCCATCCGTAAACCCCACAATCCATTTTTCACAGCGCTCTCGCAGTGATTATGCCACGAGCTGATTGGACACACCTTTCATCCGCTCACACTGGAAGGCATGGCGAGGCATGACGGGAAGGTGAATCAGAAGTGGACGTGATACAAACACTATAGGGCCTGATTTAAATGGCGCGAGGGCAATGGCCAGCGCAAAGTATTAGGCACTGGGACGCACAGCTAGTCTGCTATTTTGGTGTGTGTATATACAGAAGCAGAAGTGCAAACAGGCTGTGTGAAGGTGACTATAGATCAGACAGGGTGGTGATTAATAGCTGCACCCTCAGCCAGTCACATCACTGGTCTTATTGCTCTGAAGCAGCTGCCCCAATCAAAGAGATACGTGACGACAGCAGCTCAACAAATTAAGAGATGCTTCTTCAGGAAATCATTTTGTCGTCTGGATGGTGCAGAGTGGCACAATATGAACACACGGCGCCATAAATCTGCAGCCGAATGCAGATGGTGTGGGCTTTTTTAACGGTTAATTAGATAGAATCAAATCATAATATCACATCTTGAAATGTGATACAGCAGCGTTTGCACCTTATTGTGCGTCAAGAATGAAACATGAATCGCCAGGGACAAAAATTCCAACCTATAACTGATCAGTTATGTATGTAGAGGGGTGTTTGGTTATTCTGTGGCAGCCTGGCATAGATTTCATGTCTGAGATACCTTCGACACACTGCCTCAGTTGAACATTCCACCTGTGTGCGCCTCTCCTCCCACCTGTGCACCGTGCACGAAAATACCACACAGACGGGCAAAGTGAATTCCAAGGTCAAGAAAATACCAAACGATCGGAGCGCTGCATGTGCTGGTTGCTGCACCGCCATGGAAATATGGCCCAGGGGGTGTCGCTAATCTACATGATTGATGCACCTGTCATTTACCCCGTGTTCTGTCTTTAGCTTTCCTTATATATGGAACAAGGAACATTTCCATCCTCCCGTGTCTGGCTCATGTGGTGCTTTTCATCATTCATAGATGGGTCCCAGACGTCTTCCATGTCGGGTATATTCCCATGAGACATGACTGTTCCAGGTAGATCTGTTAATGCTTGTGTGGGAATTGGCATCTGAAAAGCTCCGCGTTATTAACGATACACTGCTGTTGCTTAGTTATGCAGTCAGACTGATGATGCATTCACATGTAGATGCGTAGATCGGAGCAATGCCTTTTGTATTCACATAAGATTTCCTGGCCTTCTTACTGCTTTCAAATTTACATTATTTTCTTAACAACATCCACATTGGCTTATGTTTTTTTTTCTTCCAGGTTAGATTTACTTTTAATATTTTATATAGATCTCTCTAACATATTTGGAAACATGCTCATTTGCGTTCTTGGTGAGATTTAGATGAGAAGATTGATGCTACGTGCATGAGTGCCTTGTGTTGACTCCATGTAAAACAGCAATTAGTAAGACAGTATATACATCATCCAGGGATGTTGCTGCTTCTTTGCCCACTAGATTCATCTGGAAATGATGCCAGGTCCAGGGCGAAGAAAAATGCCACAGCATAAAATGGACTCCCATGTGACGCCCACACAGAAAACTACCAGAACCCTCACAAGTTAAGGTATCGCACATGTAGGAAAGAGAACATTGGAGGATACATTGTCCCTGTGACAGCAGGTCTTGGCTTTTATTCCTCTTTCTTTTTGTCAATCCCTTCTCTGTTTTATCTAACCCACCTCAGCGTGTGGTGTCCATGGGAAGTGCAATTGACTGCAGTTTCTCCTAGTGTTTATTTTATCCCCTTGTGGACCACAACAAGGCCTGTTACCCCACTAAACAAATCAATGTATGGTGTAAAAAAGTAATGATGTGACGCTGAACTCTAACACCTAAAGCTATGAGCTACTAAATCAGCCCCAGTGCTGGGCAATTCCCACTGTGAGTGCATGATTAAGCAGCTCTGACTGAAGGGGGCTCACACGATGTTTGGCTCATAACTCAGTGCTGTCAAGCATCATGGAGGCATTATCTGGAACATATTATGCTCTTATTTAGGTTCATACTTGTATTTTGGGGTTTCTGCTGGAACATGTTTTCATGCTTCAATGTCCAAAAAACACTTTATTTTCTTCATCCTGTCTTTGCTGGAACACCTGCGTTCACTCTGTCTGAAGGGCTATGGTGTAGTGCCTGTCTCTTTCTTTGTCTGTTCTGATAATCAGAGCTTTCAGGTCCTCCGTGTATGTGGTACCGGTGTCCCTGCATACTCAATGCAGCCGGGGGAATGACTGTAACAGAGTATAGCAGCACCTTTTATTGTGAAATATCGCCAATAAAAGCTTCATAACCAACATTTCCACAGATGTTCCAACAAGACTATGATCCAAAATTAGAGAAGAAAATTAACATGGACAACCAGGATTACATATTTCCCTGATTTAAGCATGGACCTACATGTATCAGTGTGGTTGTAGCTGAGAAATGACTATAACCAACTTCCGCAGCACTTCCTATCGTGAAAAATTATTAAAGCAGTAAAAGCTTCCAAACCAACACCTTAGATCATATTTCAGCAAGAAAATGTTCTGAAACTGGATTAACAACATGGACTACCAAGATTACATGTTTCCCTGATGTTAGCATGTAGCTACATGTAGCAGTGTACTTGCAGCCATTGAATGACTGTAATGGAGTGGCACTTTTTGCCATCAGAAATCAACATCAAAATCCTCCAAACCAAAATCTTCACAGCCAGTATTGTTCCAACAGGAATATGATCTGAAATAGGGGAGAAATTAACAACATCTGCAACCAAGATGACACGTTTTTCTGGTGTTAGCATGTAGCTACATGTAGCAGTGTACTTGCAGCCGCAGAATGACTGTAATGGAATATAGCGTTACTTTCTGCCATCACAAATCACCGGTAAGTTATTGAACTAAACTTAAAGACATGGGCAACCAAGATTACATTTTCCCAGATGTTAGCATGTAGCTACAAGTAGCAGTGTACGTCCTGCCGTAGAATGACTGTAATGGAGTATAGCGTCGCTTTCTGCCATCACAAATCACCAATAACTAACTGAACTAATCTAAATAACATGGGGAACCAAAATTACATTTTCCCAGACATTAGCATGTAGCTACATGTAGCAGTGTACGTGCAGCAGGGTAATCACTATAAGGGAGTATAGCGGCATTTTCTATTATGAAAAATCACCAATAAAATCTTTTAAGCAAAAATCTTCATAACAGGACATAACAGTAATATGATCTGAAATAAGGAAGAAATCAACCACACTGGCAACCGAGATGTCATGTTTTCCTGATGTTAGCATGTAGCTACATGTAGCAGTGTACGTGCAGCAGGGTAATCCCTATAATGGAGTATTGCAGCACTTTCTACTGTGAAAAATCACCAATAAACAAAAATCTTCATCACATGTTCCAGCTGGAATATGATCTGAAATAAGGAAGAAATAAGGAAGGAATAAGGAAGACCAAGACGTCTTTTTTTTCCCTGATGTTAGTATGTAGCTACATGTAGCAATGTAGGCTGTAAAACATAAACACTTGCAGTAGCAGGCCTGGAGCAGGTGACCATACCATGAAATTAGCTTGTATGGAAAGTATGGAATAAAACAGTGTGGAAATAAAGTCAAATTTGTGACATTGTCCAGCACCTTTGTAATTATAAGAGGAATTCTGCTTTCTGCCTTTAAGAGAAATATCACTACACAGAGAGGTATTACACCAACCCGCTGCCTCTTCTGTATTTACTTTATAGTTTTAAGGCAGTCATTCTGCAGTGAATGCCACGAGTAATATGTCATTCACCATCATCTGAAAAATATACATTTTGTAGTAGCTTGAGATGTACTGCTGTCTTTAATAATAAAGACAGTGATGTTTCTGCAGTGATCTAATGTTTTCCCTCTTGGAAAAGGCTGTAGGTGTCATGTGATTGACAGGAAGAGAGAATAATATAACACTGACATGAATACTCAACACAGGCACGGTGGAATACTGATAAAAGACAGAAACCTTGGCACAACTAAATTAGGTCTTCATGTGTACGGTGATGGATTACCCAGTCCAGGCAATTTTCAATTCAGTGTTTTTTTTTTTTTTTACATGAATGAATGACAGTGATAGCGACACTTCAAAGTAGAAGAATGAGTCTGGAAAGGTTGTGCTAGGTTGACTGTGTGCAGAACTAGGAACAAAGGAAAAGAAACATGTACAGTGATAGTTATCTCTAAAGTGGTTTTACTCTACTTCTGTCCATTTGACTTTTTTTCTTTTCAGCTTGCAGTGAAATTTTGGTTGTCTGTTCGACAGATTGCATTTCATACAAAAGGTTTTATATGTAACTTTCTTTACGTGGAGATGGAATGGCCATTCCCATTTGTGTTCTGTTAAAACTCCCGCTCACCTGTTATCAGAAAGCCGATACATAGGTGGAGGGGTCGAAAGACAGTGTGCTACTGGCTGTCCAACACGGGATTCCACCTCCCTATAAAGTGTGGGGTCTGCACGTATTGGGGTAGGCCTGATTGGCCAGCTACGTGTATGCTTTCCTCAGTGCGCGAATGCATGCTCGTAATTAGAGGCGGATTACTCCAAGAGTCCAGTAGTGGGCGGAGCCTGTGTGAGATGTCATCTATCTCACGTCACATTGGAAAAGGTTTTTAGAAGTGCTTGAGAAAAGAGTGTTTTCAGGCTATAACACTCATACTTTGACTAAATTTTGTATTTTGGGGGTTTAAAACAACAAAAATAATGGAGCCGCCCTTTGACACGCTCTCTGCTCGTTGTCATTGCGAGCCCCAGTGATGGCCTGGTTTTGATGGCTGTGTGCTTTCACTGATCCAAATAGAGTCAATTTCCAACAGTAAGTATAAACAAATTTTACAGCAAGACTTATGTAACAATAAATGTCCCCACCACATGTTATGCTCTAGATACAATTCCTTTAATGTTGATTATCTTCCGATAATTTCATGTTGTTTTTTTCCCTGACTAATACGTAGTCTTTTTTTGACCAGCATATTCTGGAATTAGTCGACACATTTAAATGCACATTAATATTACAATTTAATACCACCCAGCCATTCTCATCTCATCTAATCTCCTCGTCAAACAAAGCCTGTTTACTGAGGCATGAGAACTGCCTGCATCATCTCCTTTGTTCCAGTGCGTCTGGCACGAGAAGCACGGTACTTTTAATTTTTCAAATGCATTTGAAATTCTAACAGAAAAAAAGGTCTGTTGGCAGTTTTTTCTCTGAAATGGATTGGTGGCATATTTGAATGAGAGTGACATGTTGAAGCCAGACAAAACAATAGAGACCGCACAGATAATAATGGATTCAGTTAACGCGAGTTTATTTACCTCATGTTGAACTATTCTCAAAAACAAGGTGAAACATGTAGGTCACTGTTATCAGCGGTGTAGTATCAGGTGGAGAGCAGCTCTAATAAAACAAAAGCACAACCAAACAGAATGCTGCTTACCAGGAGGAGAGTACCAGAATTTACATATCCAACCCTCTATTTCGCACTCAGGAGGAATGGATTGAGATGTAGCTCATTCTCCTGACACACCTCCACCACTCTGACTGCTGCCAAAATAGAAACAGGGAGGTTAATTCAGGTGTGGCTCATCCTACTGACATACTACCTAGAAAACTTTGTATTTCACCTGGTGCCAATGTCTTGTCAGGAGAGTTATGAGTTATGTATGATGTTCCTTTCCCGTTGGGTCGCATGAGGTTGTCTTTCCAACTTTTGACTAAGATAGCAAGATGTTGGTGAATTTATCAGGTAATATATTGTAGACAACTAAACTTGCTTGAGTTTCACCTCTCATCCAAGAGGCTTCTTTAGTTCTAACTGCCTGGTGTGGAATCGCAGGCTTTAAACACTGTGTTGGCGTGAACCCTTACAGAGTCGTTGAGGTCACATGTGAGTCGTTGACCCATCTGGCTATTGTGTGTTGTAAGAGTTAGATGGGTCCAGGTGTGACTGGGTGTTAGGCGTCCTGGGAGGGATCTCAGGACTGCGTTGTAAGTGGGTGATAAGTGGTGTCAGAGGCCACCTGCTCTGTAACGATGGTCGTTCCAATTTAACGTAGATGGCTTCTTTCACACCTCAATCAGACCTTCTGTCTCTGGCCAAGGTGTGTGGTGTGTTGATTGCTGTCCTCGAGAAAATGTCCCTTTTTCCATTAGATGTAAATGGACAGCTGAGTCTTGACCTGAGGAGCTGGCTCAGTGCCATGCGCTCGTTGAGCGAATGTTTTGTTTCCACAATGTACAAATCTGTGTATTCCTGGCTGCACTGAACTGCACAAACTACAGAAGAGATAAGCCAGCAAAACTGTGACCTAAAAAGTTGTTTTTGACCTCATGATTTAATGACCTTACGCCTAACTGTACCTGAAAACAGATATTTTGTATTTTGATCATCGATTTACAAAGCTATTTTTGCCTGTTGTACTGCTGGCACAGCTGCAACTGCAACAAGCCTTGCCTGGAGATTTAGAGAGAGTCCAAACAGTTGACAAGGCAGACTATCAGTTTCCATGTACACAGGTGTGAGACCAAGCACACAAATTATAGGAAAACATGAACAGTATTTTTTGTATCTCATATTGTCTGTGATTTTACTTGACTCCCTCTGTCTCACTCGCACGCACGGAGAACTCAAATCCCATACGCTCATTTGCCAATTGTAAATTTAATAGCTCATAATAAGCTGCAATCCACTTTAAATTTAATGACAAACTGGTGACGTTAGGTTTAATCAGTGTTATGTTGATAAATAATGTGGTGTATTAGATCCAGCACTCGATGCTGGACAATGTTGGACTGTCGACACTAGTGTGTGTGTCTGTCATATGTTGTTGAGAAGAGCGGCAGTAAAGGTCAGGCTAGTACCGTGGCCTTGCCTCCGTGTGTGAATGTCGTTGAATATGTTAGACCCGGCACAACGTGGTGTCAGAAGATGGAGGTACGGAGTGAACCGAGGACGGTTCTGTAAGCAAGCTAACTAAAGATTAGCCGATAGCTAAGGGCATGAACATGGAGCAGAGAACAACGGTTCTGGTTGTATATGATCGCTTCAGGTGCGATGGACAAAGTTTAGGGAGACCTTTCTCCTGACAGACCTTTGCCACTCCAAGTGACGCAAGGAGCCACAACCACTATGGGAGGGGTCGTCATACATACAGTGGATGCATTTTGAAGCACTGGTAAGCCCACAATCAAATGGCTGTCATCAGATTGAGCTGTGTAAACGCAGCCATTTGTGTGATTTATCTGGTATCTTAAAAGGAATTTCTGCACCCATTTACGTTAGCGGGGTTCCATCTCTCCAATTGCTCCTGTCTTGCGTTAGGTTGTTCAGATGACTGGAGTGTGTTCTTCTGCTCAGCATGTTGCACTTCACTGCAGTTTTCTGATGAAAAATTAAGAGACTACAAACCACAGTATCCCAGTCCCTCTTCCAAAGTCTCTTTCTCTTTGCTGAGCAACATGTGTCCCCGTCCCCCGTGACATAATCTTTGGCGCTGCTAATTACATCTGAGCAGATGAGGTTGTAGAGCACAACGCTTAGAGGTAGGAAGATGGCAAGATAAGCAGATAAGCATCGTGACAGAGGTGCGATCCTACTCACACACAGTGGTGTATAAATGAGAGAGTGTTCTCGGGAAGGTGTGAGTGTGTTTGACTACTGCGACAGAATGTGTGCCCGCAGTGTGCGATTCTGCTGACAGCTCAGGATCTTCTAATAAGTGGCTTCCCTGTTTGGCAGAGGGAGAGGGAGGGGATGGGAGGGAGGAAGGAAAATGGCTCTTTCACCTCTCTAACCTGCTCAAGTCCCCTCTGTGCTAACGCTCTGCTGCACACTGAGGTGCTCTGCTGCGCACACTCATGCCCCACTGCATATGGTTTAATTAGAGTGGCAAGCATATGTCTCTACAGCGAGGTAGCTGCCTGTCAGATTAAAACCAGATGACTGTTTTATGCAACATTATTTCTTATTTCCCTAAATAGTGACTATGAAAGAGGCGATGAGTAAAGTTTTTACTGCCCCATAGAACAAAACGGCCCACACATATTTGGAAAGGTTGATTAGGTTGTTGATTAACGCATGTAATTCAGAAATGACTTCACCGAATGCTGAGATCCTGTCTCACCTATATTCCCATTTCAGTTGTCTGCACATTGTAGAATGCTCTGTTGTAATAGCGAGTTATCAGAGCACTACTTTTAAGTTAAATATTTTGATCCTGCGGCTGTGGCAGCAGAAGTGCCACTTATCAATGCTCTTAAAAAATTTCATAGTTTGTGGAATTTATAAACCAACCACTTATTCAGTCCTCCCTTTTTCCTGACTTTATGTTAAACTTGTGACCTTGATTATCATCTGTGAACAAAACTTTGAATTGTGTTTGAATCCACGCATTTTAGTACCTGAAACACTTATTAACCTCAAGTCATTTTCTCAGTTCAATAAAATGTTGGACGTGTCTCCCAACTGTTACCAAAAACATGTTATATAAGCATTCTCACTCATTATAGTGCCTCACAAATGTTACTTGTTTACAGTAATTAAGAGACGGTTCACCTCAGAGTCACAAAAACTCATTTCAGTCAGGAACACTTTAGTCAAAGAAAACTTTATTTCCATATGCAGCATTATATTAGGCAATAGGGTTCTGTTCTGGGGCCCCTATGCCTTTCCTAGGCCTAGAAAGCCTCTTCCACGCGCCTACATGGAAAGAATAAGGTGGGGAGAGCACACCTCTCTGCCCTTCCATGCGCATACATGAAAGGCCTAAGGCAGTGAGAGCTGCAGCAAAGATCACCCAGGAACAGAACAGAGCGGCATCAATGACAAACAGGAATGACATTGATAAGTCAGACACAGCATGAAAAGGAGGAGCTGGGGTGGAGGCAGGTTGCAAAGCGGCTTGCAGAGGAAGCAGCAACAGTAGGCAGACCAGAGAAGTTTAAATAATGCATCCTGAATGAGATTCACCAATTGGTTGCATAGAAGAAAAATCATGTGATCTATCAGCTGACTCTCTTCCACCAATCAGCTGCTCCATGAGTTGATTGGGCTGTTTGAGATCAGCTGAACTGAGCTTGACATCGTGTCCTACCTGAACTAACGCTATGCTCAGTGTTTCTACTTACATTAAGTGCTATTTATCTGTATATCTGTATCTGAACCAAATCACTGCATTGAAGGAACTGTGCATCTACTCATGGACAAGAGGCTCGTGCTTGTGACAGTGCAAGATGTAAACATTAGTGGCGTCCTCCTCGGCAAAGCAGTGACGCTAGCTAACTCGGTGGTGCTGGTTGAGTTAATAGTAGAGGCATGCTTTGGGCTGGGTGACATGGACAAAAATTCAAATCTCTGTATTGTCAGGCTGACTGGCGATACACAACATACTATATCTTGGTATTTTCTATGAAATCAGCTACATGTTTTCAGTTGCAAGTCTCAAAAATATCTCAACTGAAATGACAACATCTCTAAAAGGGAAGTGGTGGTTTGGGACTGATTTCAGTTCCATTTAGTGTCCAATCCACTCCGTATAGAAATTTCATGTCCGATTGAAATTCTCTTAAGGATATGTGGGAATGTGGGGAGGTACCTGAAAATACAATGCCCATAAATGTGATGTTTCTGTATTGTTAGCAAAAGTTATTGTCTAAATTTATATCTCGCTTAAAAAATATCAATGTATTGTACATTGTCATTATATCGCCCAGGCCTAGGCATGTTCCCCTTTCCCGTCTCTTGTCCATGAGTAGATGCATGCTTCCTTTTTGCGAGATACGGTTCAGTATAAGCAAAAAGTTCCTCCATAAAACTGCTCACAACGAGGTCTGTGGATTGTCTTAAATGACCAGGTCATGATTTCTAGAAAGAGACATCACTGTTGAATGTATTTTCTGGTACTCAGCCAGAGAGTGGTTCAGTCTTGTTCCATTATCATTATATAGAGGAGTAATGTATATTTCTGATTAGGTGTGGACTCTCCCTTTAAGTTATATTTTACTCCCTAATGAATTGCATATAATGAAGCTGTAAAATTTGAATTCATAGATCATAGCTGATGCTGTACTTCACACTGTGTGGTATTGTTATAACAGAGCTGGACTGATCGGAGCTGAAAAGGACGATTTAAAGTCAATTCACTCTCCTGTAATAAAGGCTGCATGCTGGAGAAACTTTCATTCACTCCGTGTGTAAGCCTTACTGTACAAACTTCAAGATGAAAAGAGGAACAACAATTAATGCGTATGCAAATCTGCGACAGTGGGGCCGACGCCTTTGTTCCTTGAATCTGGCTGTCACTGGTTTTTAATTAGCCGACTCCCTTCAGCGAGTGCGAATACAAAGCCCTTATCAATGACACAACAGAAACATATGAGGGGCCGTACATGCTAACAAGGGCCTTTAATCAATGGCTGCCACACAGGCACCAAGCAGGGTTTAGCACAAGCTTATTCACGTTAGCAGCCTGTATTGTTGTTGTAATAGTTCAATACATACATTTGTGTTTGGGTGTGTTTGAGTTTCATTTGTTCCACTGCTGTTTGTCTGTGGTTTCCTCTGTTTGAATTGTGTTGCAGCGTTCAGCAGTATGCTAAGAAAACAGTAGGGGTGTTTGTGCAGTACTTAATGTGGGGATGAAAATAACAATACGCATTTATACGGCACATTTCAATGAGATTGAGAGAACACACAAGTGGTACCATATTAAGTACAGTGACAGGCAAGTGCAAATAAAAGAAGCTAATTTGCATCTTTGCAGCGGCGCATGCGTTCAGTGCAGCTACAGTTTGAGGCAGCAGGAGAAAATGTGTGTTTTTGGTAGTGTCTCTGTTTCTTCCCTGTAACACGCAGGTGAGCGTGTGCAGATAAAAACGGCAGTGTGCCTCTATCAAATATCCAGAGCTGTGATCCCTGAGGCGGGAGCGATGCTGCAGCCCATTCCGCTCTCAGCGCGGAGCCCCATTAAGCTTTGGCTCCAATCAAAGATCCTCTCTCTGTATCAGACTTACTTTATCTCCGAGGGCCCACTCCACCTCACAGACACAGCGCTCTGACAGCTGATTGATCTGTACTCTGGTTTTTGATGCTTTCGCTTCTTCCCCATTGCCCTCGAGAAAGAGTGAAAATGGAAAGATTTTGGTACACAGCAGCTGCGTGTGTTTGTGTTGCACTGTCTGTCTAGGCGTGTTGTTTACATGCTATGATTGTAGATTGTCCTCACGTCACGTTGCTTCCATGTGTTTGTGAAAAGTGGTTGCCTTTTGTTCTCAATCGCTATTCTATATCCTTCACCCGTATCAAGCCATGACTATGTATGAGTTAAAATCTTCAATAACTATGTCTCTAGTCTCTCTATTAGGCTATCTATCTGTGTGGTTTCATATGTGTGTGTTTGATGCGATTGTGTGTGTGTGTGTGTGTGTTTGTGGTTTTGGTGGCAGATTGATGTGTTTGTCTCTCCTGTGTTGTTTTCCATCCTTTGTTTCGTGCTGTTGTTTGGACAGGCATAGGCTAGCTGGAGATAGGAATAAATGGGACTGTTAGGAGACATCCGTTATGCGCTGACACAAAACCATTATAAAAGAACAACTCCATATGTTTGTGTGTGTGTGTGTGTGTGTGTGTGTGTGTTTGCAGTCACGTACAGTACAGCGTGTGTGTGTGTGATCTATTGTGGGAAACAAATGTGGGTGGCATGTTTGTTTTTGTGTTGGACAATATCTAACTTTCATGGGCTGCTACTACTAAAAAAGCTCCCTGAATATGAACATGTAAAACATCCCCTGATGAATTACACTGTCTTTTTTTCTGTCTTTAAAAAGCCAACAACAGAAAACCTGCATTGTGAAACATTTCAGGCCTCAAATGTGTCAGAGAACATGCTCCCCCTGCATAAAGTCTTGCATTAGTGTCACGTACTTATCCCCAATGAAATTGCACAATATTGGTTTGGTGTCTGGTACTTCAGCAGCATTTAAAACCCAACATGGTTGTTGAAGATTATGATTAAAGGCTTCAAAGGGCTCTTAATGCACACAATCATTTTTGGGACAGTGTTTCAAATACTTAGCAATAAATGTGCTAAATTTGACTGTTTTCTGAGTGTTACCCCTTTTTTAGACTGGTCGACTAGTTTTGTTTCGTCGACAAGGAAATTAGTCGCCAGGGACATCCCTAGTGGATACCTGACCCAAGCCCGATGGGACCTGACAGGCTGAGTTGAGCTGAGACAAATATTTGCAAAAGATGTTCAGGTTTGGACTCGGCCTTTTGACATGCTGCCTCAGGCTTTGCTTCCCAGCTAATATCCTAACCAGTCTACCACTTCCTTGAGATGTGACAGCAGCAGCGGAGTGGAGCATTTTCCTTACAATATCTGCGTCTGGCTTGGGCCAAGTTCAGACAAAAAAAAGAAACAGAATGTCCGTCGGGTTTGGTCAGGCATGAGCACTACGACTCAGATCAGGTTTGGACCAAATTATGCTGCCCGAGCCGCACCTGACACTTTGGGAACGCCCTGTTGTCGCAAGGTATCCTCATACAGCACTGCCTTGGAAATGCACACACAACTGTTCATGTGATATTTAAAGAATAAGCACGACACAAAATATATAACATGGTCCAATTTAATTTGGCAAGTCAAGTTGCATAGGTTGGGTTTAGGAAAGGAAACAAGGTGATGACGTACTTTCAAATACCTCAAAGTTCACTTAGTTTCACACATTTCCAAACATCAATCTCATGAGGGAAAGTCCTGTGTTTGTATGGCCCATCCACCATCCCAACCTGACTCCTTGCTCAGACTTTTGGTCTTTATACTACTTCCTTCTTTACTCTTTAGAGCACATTCATGTGATCGCAGCCTTCCTGATTAAGTTGGATATACGCAAATAACTGGCTCCTTATCAAGTGTGATATTCACAAACTGTGGTGCAGTACTTTGCATTGGCATATGTATGAACAATTCATGAGAACACTGTGGTTGTCGCTTTTTTTTAGGGGGATAAAAAGGGAATTCCAGTCAACATGGATCTTTCTTTCCTTTTTTTAAAATTTCTTTTGCTCAAGGGGAAACACTTATATTTTTCCTTTACCCAAGAGAACATTTTATGTGCAGTGTATGAATATTGATTTTACATTCATAATTTGATTTTTCTCCTCGTTCCCCACTGTGTCAATTCATAAATGTAAATTAAGCCACAATGAAAATACAATGAAATATTTAAATCACAAGATTCATGCCAGGCACAAAGCATGACGAGTAGGCTATACAAGAGAAGTCTTAAAAATATGGTGTCAGGGGTGGGTGGGTGTTAAATGTTAATTGTGTTTTCAGTTGTTCAGTGGCCCAGAAAATGTTGAAAGAGAAAGACTTCCATGCTTCAGTACCTGAGCACCAAAAACACGACGTGCCCGTTTCCCCCTGCTTAAAAATCTGCGGCAGAGCAACACCACAACATGCAGCAGGAACGTCTCACAGGACTCACAGATTTGATCAGACTCGGCTGTGTGAAGCAATAAGGTTCCTGTTTCCTTTGGTATTTCCCGTCCTCCATGGCTACAGACACCTGATCCATCACAGATCATTATCAGCACTTTACTAATAGATAATACTCCGCCTAGAAACCCTCTAACTGACACACAGTCCATCAGGTTACACCAATTACAGATGACGATATTGATATAACCATGAACCAGTGTATCAATATTGCCATTTAGCCACCTGAGTTTGACATTCAATCTCCGCCTGCGTGACCTTGCTTCATTCTGCAGCCAATCTGGGACATATTCATATCCTCCGAATGGAAGGTCAGCCTGGGGATTTCTCAGTAACCTCTCGATCTCTGCAAATAGATTGTAACCCATCAAAGCTAGATATCGAGGGGTCGGCAAATTATAATGAAATAGGTGCGATGAAATGGCAGGGAGGTTATGAGAAATAAAGCATGACACTTACTCCTGAGTATGGTAGCCATCGCTGCTGATAGCAGGTGTAGCTTTTTCTGTTCCCTATTATGTCTTTGACTATCTTTTTTTTATTTTTCAGCTGTGTCTACTTTTCTCCGAGGCTCTATGTATTTGTGGCTTATTTTCTTTTCGCTCCGGCATTATGTTTTGAGCTTAACAACTCAGAAAATGAATGTTCTCTGCCTTGTCAGGATTCAAAGGGTAGGACTGAAGCTGTAATAAAAATACAAAGTAAGAAACAGAGCATGTGGATGTGCATGCTCGTGTGAGCGTGCATGTCCATTCTGGTGTTGTTTGCCTGTTTGTGTTTGTTTGGCAGTGGTGCCGCAGTGCTTTATGGTGCTTCATAAAAATAAATGGTCTCTGTCTGACTTCAATTATAATAGTGAATATGCAAAGGCGCCTCGATCATTAGTTTGCTTTTGCTCTGTGAGCGGGGGAAGTGGATTTGGTGTATTTAGTATCTGACTGTTGTCCTAAGTAGCAGGGATTATTCTAATGCTCTGTCAGTAGCAAGGCCTAGGCCTAATTCCCTTTTCTATTCCTGATATCCCTTACAAAGGATACACTAATAGACCCCTGTATTTCCACTTCCATATGTTTCTTAGCCAATCTTGAAATTAAACTGTCATCTCTGGGTCTGAGTGTATGTGTAAGCTTCTACACACCAGAGAGTATTTGCATATGCAAGCACGCGTCTACTGAATGTCTTCCTTATATGTAGAAGAAGGTCGGTTGTACTGTATGAGCGATGTTTGAGCCAGGATTATCTGGTAGGGGCTCAAATAGGCCTGCCAATTTAAAATAGTATTAAGAAATGTGAATTAATATTAGACATATTATATTAGATATTCACTGAACAGCTGAAACATTAAAACCACTGACAGGTAAGGTAAATATCATTGATCATCTTGTTACAACACAATGTTCTACTGGGAAACCTTTGGTCCTGGTATTCGTGTGAATGCTACCTGACATAGTTCAATCAATGAAACACTGCTGCAGACCAAGAAACCCCCCACATGGCAACAGCGCTCCCTGATGTTAGCCCCCACGGCAGGATAAGGCACCATCTTACACCACAAAAACTGTTCAGGAATGGCCCGAGGAACCTAACAAAAAGCTCAAGGCATCGACCTGGCCTCCGAATTCCCCAGATCCCAATGTGCTTAAGGATTTATAGGACATGCTGGTACCCCAGAGGTAACCCGAGCTCTGACCTGTTAAGGCATGGGTGCAGAACCTCTGTGTGTGTCCTGTTGTGTCTGGCATCAGCGCATTGGTGGCAGATCCTTTGAGTCCTGTGAGCTGTAAAGTGAGGTATTGGCACGTCATACAGTTGCTCGATCGGATTGGAATCTGGGGAATTTGGAGGCCAGGTTTGCATCTGGATCTTGGTGTGCTTGGTCTGCATTGGTGTTTGAGTGGGTGGAACATGTCAGGTAGTATCCACATGAATGTCAGAACCAAATATTTCCCAGCAGAAAACTGCAATTTAACAAGATGATCAATGTTATTCACTTCACCTGTCAGTATTTTCAAGGTTTTGGCTCATCGGTGTATAACTGAATCAGTTTTCAATTACATTAAACAAATGAGAATTTCAGGGAAGTTAGAAAATCATGTCGATAAAACAGGTGGGCAGTTAAAAACAAGAACAGCCTGTAATTTCAGCAGGGCTTGATGCACCACTGACACAGTTTCAATCAGTATTTTGTGTGAAGTCAAATTCAAAGAACTTCATGTATTTGCACCAAGAATGCTCAATTTACTTTAGCTGATAATTTGTGATAATACCTATGTTACTGTTGGGGGTGTTCCTGGCAACTTATTTTCCTGTCGACTAAACAGAAAGTTTAATTAAGACTAATTGACTAGTCTGAAAAAAAGGAAAACCCTCATTTTATAGTGAATGTGCTCCAGCGTGGAGGTTATCATTTTGCGTTTCGTCATGGTATATTCAGGCTCAACATATTCCATTAACTTCCTGAAGCTTTTACCTTTCACAAAGTTAAGTCCAAGCGTATCTTGCGAGGTCATTGTCGTGCGTCTTTGGGTGAACGATGTCAAATTGGTCTGAGTGTGGTTAGCACCAGGTTAACATCCAAATGCTTGAGTTGAATGTGGTTGTGCATTGCTCCAGTTTTTTCGGACATGTTAGCCTACATGCTACCTAGTTGTCATTTTCTGGATCAAAGTAGAACCGAACCGCGCTGGTTTTGCTAGAGGACATCTCTCCAATTTACCACTGTGCTGTTTTAAAACTCCAGTCTACTCGACGATTACAGCTGGGAGGGGGCCTGCTGTCTGACGGCTCTAAGCATCCTTGTATATGAATAAAACACAAATTGGTTTAACCGACTAATGTTTCTGGTGCCAACTAGCAAGGGGGTGGATGTTGAATCTTTCAGACAACAAATCGCACCCATCCTTAGTTACTGTGGTACATGAATTAAATTTTTTTGTTATTTCTATCATAAAGAAAACATCTGGTTAAGGTTCTGAAAATAACATGTTTGGGCTTTGGTGGCACAATCATGGCTAGATTTGCTGCTGATGTCTCGCTAAAAAACAACCAGTTTGGATGTTTGATGGTCTCTATCAGAGGTCTGCAGCTTGGCATCCACCGTCCCCTCCACCTCAGCTTACACACATGTAATCAAAACTATGCCACTCAGGAAACACTGATATGAAAGGTATGAATCTGTAGTTTGCAAAGACGTATTATGTCAACATTTACTTCTGGCTATTGAGCTGCCTTTAACGTATCAAAACGGTACCGGGTGATGACATCTCCTTTTTAAATGCACCATCTTTGGCCAAACATACAGAAACTGTTCTGCAATGCACATTTACCAGAAAACAGTTTCATTTTGTAGTTTGGCTAACGCGCAGAATCAATGTTTACAGCTTATAAAAGCGAAAAATGAGAGGCTTGTTAACAGCATTGACCCTGTCCTTGATTTTATAGGGGACAAATGGGTGAGGGGAGGGGTATAATGGGACATTTTATCTTTTAAGAGGGTCATTGTTGCAATTGTGCACTCTGGCTCAAACCCTGTGTGGATATAAAAAAACATTGCAGCAGAAAGCCTCAGTGATCACTGTCAGGATGTGTAGAAATAAAACGTATCATAGTAACTGGTGCAGATTTATAAAGATTCCCATTAGCAGAAAGTGTTATCATTCCAGTGTGTCTAATTTATTGTTGCA
This sequence comes from Epinephelus cyanopodus, assembly GCA_026686955.1. Taxonomy (NCBI): domain Eukaryota; kingdom Metazoa; phylum Chordata; class Actinopteri; order Perciformes; family Serranidae; genus Epinephelus; species Epinephelus cyanopodus. Next base: position 29,362,252 of record CM048931.1, read on the forward strand.
TCTGTGTATTGAAATTCAAGAGCTTTGACAGGTTAAATGCATAATCTGTACCATCATTTGCATGGCAGTTGTAAGGTTCACCCTGACCTAACATTAACATTATGGGAAACCTCCAGAACAATGATACGCTGTCAGCTGATTAATTGTCTTTCGGCTAATGGAGACAAGATTCATGTTTGCTGCCAAACAGCCGCAGCAGGTGATGCACATTGAATATGCATTTTATAACGTGGTAATGTGAAGTTTAAAACGGGTGGATAAAAAAAAGGATTAATTATACATCGAACCTTGTGATGGCTGAGAGGGAATACTGAAAACTTTATTCAAATCCCCGGGGAACTTTGTGTCACCCCGAAAATGTTGTGTAAATGCTGTTATTGCTTGGTTTGCTGAGCCTGAAATGGTTTATGATTTCACCGTGAGCTTAGGGTATTCAGGTTTGGGGGTTTTGGGTGAGGATTCGGAACTATACTTACTGTGCTTTCTCTGATACTGAGGGAGCCTCGGCCTAAGGGAGAAGAAAGGAGTGTAGAGATAAGGCTTTAGCCGCATAAGATGCGTAATGGGAATTTGGCAACTGGTCCTCCAGTCATCTAAAAGTTATGGACACTTAAAGCATCCCTAATGATGAGGCATCAACTTTCTTGTCTGTCTTTGCAAAGGCAACCGATGACACTCTCAAAAGGGAGATAGATGGAGAAAATGAGAAGGTGTGGAGAAGAGGAAGCGCGAACGTGTCTGATTTGAAGCTGTTTAAACGGTGATGTTATTTCAGCTTTGAAAAGAACCGATAAAGAGTTGAAAGTGCAGAGGGACAAGAAAGCCACAATACAAAGGTTGTGATAAGCAGCAGACAGAAAAAAAAAAAACAATGTAGTTTCAGTAGCGAGTGTGAAGTGTTGAGAGTGCAAATGAGTTGTCAGGCCCACAGCACTGTACATATTGGAATTAATGAAGGAAAATGTTCCAGCGGGGCTACACTCATACAATGTGAATAATTAATACGCGAGGTCACAGAGAGACAGAGATGTAGCAGAGGAATCTTTGTTAGCTGGATAGATGTGAAGTGTGTGTCTGGCCTGTGTGTTAAGTGAAGTTATATATTCACTGAAAGAGGACAAAGGCACATACACAGCGTCAGAATTTGGGATGTACAGTTTTTAGTTACTTTAACAACTGTCTGTTTGCTAATCCCCCTCCCTTTTGTTATTGTTGCTGTGTCTATCAAACTTTCCATTCTTGCGCAGTGCATTTTGCTTTCTAAGATAATGGTATATTTATAACCAGTTTTTGAGACACTAGATCTTTGATTTCATGTACAAGTAAACTCAAACAGGCTGTAGAGTTCTAGTTAATTTTGCTGGTGCTAGCCGATTTTATAAGCTGTATCTAGCCAGCATAAATTAATGCCTCGTTCATAACCACTCATAACCGTGTAATATATTGTCTTTTAAATGAGTGATTATATGCAGAATGTATTTCAGAAAATATTAAAAAATAAATAATAAAATAACAAAAGAATAATGTGTGACTTCTTGAAAGTTGGGCGTGTTCAAAAGTTGCTTAAATTAAGTTAAGTCGGGTATTACCTGAAATTAAATGAGTGTACAATGTAAAAGTGACTATCTTATAATGGTGACCAACAGTATTTTAAAATACACTTTTTCAAGCATGGCAGACAAAAAAATAAAAAAAAAAATCTCATAAAAGCTGGACGAATCAAATTATTTGATGGTTTATTACCTGTTCTTCTTAAAAACAACAGAAAATGATAAAAAAAAAAAAGGGTCAATCTTTCAAGTGTGTGCAGTTTATCAGGCCTTCCTTATTGCAGTGACAAAAAGATGGTAAGATGATGGTGAAGAAAAAGACTCCGCTGATACAGACTTGTTTCGGATCAAGAGAATTTTATTAACAAGCCCAGCATCAGATCAAGCTTCTGCAGTAACTTGAGAGAGATTCAGCCGATAATAGAAAACTCCCCGCCGTTGTTCACGCAAACTCCACATTTTAAACCGTGCAAGACATCCTCATTCATATTCATAATATTAGAGCCAACCTCCTAACCAAAACTCGTCATTCCTTTCTGCAGTTTAAGGAGTTTCTTTGTCCGTGCAAAACAGACTGATGTATACATTCCTTTAGTTTCTCCACGTAGCTTTCTGGACGTATTTCTACACAACATGACAGTGGCGTCTTTCCAGTCGGCAGTAAATCATCCGTGAATCTATATATATCACAAACCCCTCGAGATGTTCCTTACGAGAAGAAACGTAGTTAGCCTTAACGTAGGTGCCATGCAGTTACCATATACATATGTATCCTGTGGATGACCCCTTGTATCTTGACAGACTCATGGATTCCTGTTTGCATCTGTAGAGCTGTACTCCGTAGCACAGTCAGAAAACATACTCAAGATAATCAGCATTTATGTACATCTGATGAGCAGACACTTCGAGACAACCAGAAGTCCGTTCATTCCAATGGGAATCTCTGTGATTACCCGAAGTGCAGTGCAAAGTGCAGAAAAAGGTTTCCGCACAGTTAAATCTATGCAGTGTTTCACTTTGTAGTTGAGCTGTATTGCATACAGCCAGTGACTGGACTGAGATTTGTTACCTTTACCAGCCCGTCTATTGCTGCCTTATGTCTGCTCTGATGAAGGTCGAATAGACCAAAAGCACAACAATAAAGTGAAACACTGCATAGATGTAAGTGTGCGGAAATCTTTTTCCTCCTATCTGAATTGATATTTTCAGCACCTTGCCAAGACTGAGTCGGGTGGAGAGGTAGCTATTCTGAATCAGCTGTGCAAAGACCAGAAAGAAAGAGCTTCAGGCCTGTATCAGTTAAAGGCTTAAGTGAAGAAATATGTTTTTTTTATCTTTCTTTTGAAAATATTTTGCAAGCTGGCTTCCTTGTTATCTATATTTAGTTTGTTTTATAGGGTTAGGGTGTAGCTGACAAAGGCTGCATCTCCAATTTTCTCCAATAAACCAGCAGCAGATGATCCCAGTGGTCTTGAAGGCAAATAGTCAACAAGGGAGTTACAGTTGTTATTTGGTTTCAGCCCGTAAATCAATCCCTATTGTTACAGGAAGCAAGTGCAGAGCAGCTAAAACTGTTCTGATGTGCTCTCTTCTCTCGGTTCAGGTTAATAGTCGGGCTGCAGAGTTTTGAATGCACTGAAATCTCTGTTTTGTTTTCTTTTTGGGAGGCCACTAAAAAGCCTGTAAAGAGTTCTTGAATATCAATGTGATGGCTACATACAGGACATGAAGGTAAAAAGCTACATGTCCAAGGCAACACGTCCAAATTTAAGACCATGTTGTTTGTGTATCCAAAGTTGAGTTGTCTCAAGATTTGATTTAGTTGTATTTATGCTTTACTGTGGGTATTTTCAAACTGCATTATTAACTTTTATCCTCCTTATTTCTGGCCCCCATGATCCATTGCGCAAATTATTTGTGTGACTTCCGGCGTTGAACCGAAACTGGCGGTTGCCAGTGGTAACAGTTTGTTTACAGTACTCTGTTCTTCTTTCTAAGAGCAATTGGGAAATAAAACGTGGAACACACCACCTGTTATAGCTCAAACAGGATTATGTGATCAAACCTCTGCCATCTCTGACAGACATCTCAAAGCTTTTCAACTGAGCACCAGAAGTAGCCACTGGGACTAACCACAGACAGTCTATGGGACTAACTAGCTTACTGCTACTTCAGCTATCTCACTGGAAGTTGCGCACATAATCATTTCTACAGTCGTGCCCTCAGGAATAAGGTGGGTAAGAGAAGGGGAGTTTGAAGATCAGGAATAACTGATGAATTTGAAAACAGAAAGCAGATGACATGCTTCTTGTCGTTTGGAAATTACTATGCCGTAAACTAGTTAGCCAGGCATGCTAATGGTTGCGGTTTAAATTAGAGCAGGTAAGCATGCTTGCCGCAATTTACTCACACTTTCTATTTCTTAAATTTATGCTTTTGGTTTTGGAAAGGTGATTTAAAAAAGACATCACCCTCCAAACTCATTAGACACTGAATTTTGCCAGGGAGAGTCAGACTTTTCCCCCAAAGTTTTTAGTTTGGAGAAGAGGGGTTTATCTAAAGTGGAGAGAGCCAAAGCATGACAGGCCGGCCTGGTTGCAGTTGCGAGGCTTTGATTGGACAATCAGTGGGGCTGAGCTAACTGTTGATTGAGAAGTGAAGGCAGAGTGTGCGCTTTTGTACTTGGAAGAAAAGAGAACAATAATCTGAGCCATGATGCTGTCAGAGTCACATTTACTAGAAAAGGGGAGAGAGAGAAAGACGAGTGCAAAGTTGTCCTAATTGCGAAGCGACTGACTCTGCAGTGGATAGTTATTTTTGATGGACTAAAAATGAAACGTTATCTGAGCTTTCGTGTGCAGCCCCTCCTCTGTCAGCCACTTCTCCTTTTTTTTAAGCGGCTCTGTACCTCCACTTTTTCTCTTTCTCTCCGGCCTTAATTCTTATTGACCTGCTGGTTATTGCTCACTGCCACTCATCTCTGTCACAGCAGCACCATTACAGAGCAAAAGTAACTCTGACTGCAGGGCCTTTTTTCCCCTCTGCTACAATCTCACTTCAGCACCACAGACAAAAACACACATGCGGTGTCCTACACAGGTGCATGGGAACTTTTTTTACTCTTAACACGTATTAAAGAGCCCCCAGAGGGGCGAGCGTTATCTAAAGAAATTGGTCATTATGAATATGGACAGGATATTATGAAAGAAACCCTGTTGCTCAAGGGAAAAGAGAGAATTCATTAGTTAATACAAAATGTTCGTGACATCTGGACACCGGGGCTAAATGATACGTTTTATGCTATTAAGTACAGCAGGACTCATTTATTCCGCTGTCCCCATTTAACAGAAATTTCATTTATTTTCATAACAACCCATAACTGTGCAAGACTCATTTATGAATCCCCCGTGCTGCTGATGACAGGTCGTAACAGTCACGCAAACACACCTGTCACGCTGCATCCCCCTGATGTGTTTGTTAGCTGCACTGTGACCTTGAGGCGATAGCAACCATTGAATACCGGATCTTCAGTGTGACAAGACACAGAGACAATGAGACTAGTAGCGAACACACAGATGGAATAGTTAAGAATGTGCCGTCTTTATTGTGTTTATTTGAATAAAAGACACATCTGGTAGTCAAGCTTTGATGCTTTGATACTTTGATATCATATCACAATATTTTTTGTACTGATGCCCCTGGACCTTCGTCAAGTAAACCCATTAGGAGGCTGATTGGTGGCACAGTGGTGCACTTGTTAGCAGAAATGTAACAACACGTTGCAGCGACACAGACCTCCTTGTTGTTTTTGTAAGTTGAAACCATTTCCCTCAGTGGAAACGAAGCTTTTATTCACTTTAACTTCACAGATAAGAAACAATAAGACAGTAAAGCCTCTTTGAAGCCATTTTAAGTCTTGTGTGATTTATCCTTCAGGGATTAATACTAGTGATGGACAAAGCAGTTCTTTAGATGTTACTGAATCACTAGAATCAGTTCATTAAAAAAAGATTGCACTGGTGAGTCTCATTACTGGCCAGCCTAACGTTTTAAGTTTGTTTGTCTGGAAACTAAGTCTGTTAAAACAATGGGGAGGTGTGTGATTGTGTTCATGTGGCTTGACTCCTGGCTACATTAGCCATTAGCTTGGAGGTCCCTATGAAAGTGTATCGCTGAGAAGAAATGATTTGAATCACTCAGGGATCGGGGTTACGTCGTTCACCGAGTGATTCGCCATGCGGTAGGCAGTCCCTCCCTGCACCCTGGCTGCCTTGCGACGTGCGAGTCATTTATTGTTTGCACAGACCGAATCGGCAGTTCCACTCCCGGCCTGCACGCTCGCTACTGACCTCAACTGAACTGAGAAATGAACGAATCAGTTCCAGAAGTTCTTTTGAACGATTCGTTCACAAACGACACAACACTAATTTATACTCCAGGATTTATCCTGGCTTCGTATGAGTAGAGGAACTCTCCGCTCATTGCTAGGCTAATTTATACAATGTAAGATGCCATAGGTTTGTGCTAAAACATTAGCATGTTGTATTTGTTTGGAAAACGTGTTCAGTATAAGACAGTTGTTTTGTCAGTGAACCTTGTGAGTTGTAATGGAGCCAAATTTTGTACCGTTACCTTTGTTGAATGTTGCTGTTGTCTGTGAATGCTGCAAATTATAGTGAAGCTGATTTGTGTGCTTGTGTTTCAGCACTTCACAGAAACCTCAGTGTTTGGAGGTGTAACTGCAGAGTGACACAGACACACCACCACACAAGTATAAATGCTCACAACGGCGACATGTGTAGGCTACGGCGTAGGGTCTGCTGCACAAGTATAAATCCCGCTTAAATGCAGGGACTCTACCAGTGCCATTGGTTTACTGTGGATTATTACAACAACAGAACAAACGGGCAAAGCCAGCACAAAGTGTGTGTCTTGCTCCTGTGTAGGAGAGCTGTTGGGGCCTTTTGCATATCTGTGCCCAGGGGCCTACTGTCATATAATGCGGACATGAAAACAATGGTCCCAAAATCCAGCACTCCTGGATGACAAATGATGATTAATGGTGCCTTTTTACATAAAAAGGTTTAACTTGTCTTGCTTCAAAGATTAAAAAAAAAAAAGTTTACAAGTTTTTTGTATAAATGAGTGAAGATTGTTCTAGTTTTATTTTTTGAAACAATTTTAACAGCTTGCACTGACCCAAAATTAGCCCAGAGCTTTACTAACTGGAGCCGATTCTCATCCCAAATCAGCCAAGTCCACATAACCAAACACTTACTACATCTGGCAGCCATACATGAGCCAAAGTTGGCTCCTGTTTGGTCTTCCAGTTTCAGCACACGGCCAAGTGCGCTGCCACTCAGCTGGAATCATCCTGACTGGGCTGCCAGCCTCTGAAAGTGGAATGGCACTAGCTTTGGATGATCACACATGGCTGGCAGACAAAGTTTGCTGATGGATAAGTTGGTTTCAAGTTTCAGATCTTCCCATAAATGTTGTAATAAAATAAATGATCAAGTGATGGAAAAACCTTTTAATGTGGTCAGTCAAAATATTTGCTGTGTACCACTCACACTGGAAGGCTCAGATCGCTTTTCAACATCTTATCAGTTGCTGATTAGATCTGCGTCTGATTGATCACAATATCTGTGCTTGAAATGCAAGAAAAGAGAGCTTCCTCAAATTCGACACATGCTCAGATTCACAAATGCGTCCACACATACTTGTTCAAACATACTTGCGTGCACACATATCTGAAGCCAGCGTGGGGGTGCATATGTTTACGCTAGTTAAATATTGATGTTTCAGATCTGTCAGTGACGCTGGGCCCAGCCCATCCCTACCTCATCAGCTCCCCTCCTTACTAATGTATGAACAAATATGATTTATTAATTCCCCCCCAGCTCATCCCAGACTCCAATTGTTTTAGAAACTTTCTGACTACGTAATTTGCCACCCTTGTTTATCAGGCTGGTTTTGCAACTCGGAACACAATGAGGCACCGTGAAGAATGTTGAACGCTGTCAAGGGAGAATTCGATAAAATATGCACAAATTACAAAGTGGAGACAATTTCTGTGCTCTCCTCGCTCTTCCCCCAACACCCCGCCTTCTCATTTCCCCTTTTCATCTCTTCATAGCTTGCATTCTCGGTGATAAGTGCGTGTCTGTGCGCCTGACAGTCAGCGAGCATATGGAGGGTGTGTGTGGTCCTGCCAAGCAACGGAGAAATCACAGACAGGACAGCAGCACTGTAGCGCATTAGAGTAATCAGAGGGAAATTATCGCCCTTAAGTAGCTTTTGGACATCTGCAAGGGGGTGCACGCATATTGTAAATACTGCACATGCTCGCACAGACACTGACACACACACACACAGACGAACCAGCACGCTTGGATACCTGACAGCAAACAGATGGACTCGGCACAACCTGTTTCAGACACCCTTCTCTACTTTAAAAGAGTAATCAAGAAAACTAAAAGTTGGCGCTCCCTCAGGCTAGTCTTTTTAATAAGCACACAGTGAAGCCTTTTTTTGAGCGATGAAAGAAAAAGTCAGATGTCTTTTATGAGCTCACTTAGTGGTGAAGTCAGTTGCAATCTCCCGACACGGCGTCCTTTGCATGCAGGTGAAACAGATGAGCGTTATATTTGATGGGTCGGTGTTTACCTTGTGAGAAATACAGCTGTTTTTATTCAGGCCCGCTGTCGCCCTAACGGCACAACATGAGGCAGTTTGTCTTTGTTGGATGTTGTTGCATATATATTTGCAGATCCTATGCTCTGATTATTATTGATTAAACTTTTTTTTTCATGCTTCCCACAGGCTTGTAAACACAGTAATTATTGTTTCATACCAGTTACTGATCTTTTGACTCAGTGAAAAGTACATGAAGCATGAATTTCTCTAACAGAACTCTCAAATGCTTACGATTAGAGCTGCAACCACAGATCATTTCTTTTTAGCCAGGCTGGCAGCATGGCTCTATCAGGCTCCCTCGCTTTAGTCCAGATTAAAATATGTCAGTAACTATTGGATACAGTGACAGAAATTCCTGATGAATCCTAACAACTTTGGTGATGCCCTGACTTTTCATACGGCGCCACCAACATGTCAAAGTTTTCAATTATCCAGTGAAATATCTCCACATTTAGGTGGCTTGTTAAAAAATGTGAGTTGCAGAGTTGGAGATTGACCTAGAGATGTCTGCCTTCCTTTGAATGTAATGAAACCAGGCAAAAAAAAATCCACCACTAGCTCACCTAGCATAACGTTATCAATGTTTACATCATCCCTTGTCACAAGCATGAGCTTCTCGTCCATGAGTAGATGCACTCTTCCTTCTGCACGATGATTTGGTTGGCAGGTGTAGTTTGGTAGAAAGAAATAGTTACTACATGAAACTGCTGACACCAAGGCCTGTTGGATTATCTTGACTAACCAGGTCATGATTTCTGTAGGGAGACATTGCTACTGAGTTTTTAAAATGTAGTTTTTGGCACTTTTAGCATCACAAGCCAAGTGTCATCTAGTTCCATTACATATTATGATCAGATCCTTTTTGCAGGTTGCTGCACTGCCTTGAATAGTAGTAAGTAGTTTGTTGGGCACAGGGAAATGGAAATCTGTGTGGGTACATGAGACCCTAAAAAAGAGGGTGGATCACAGGGAGTACCACCTCTTGGCCCAGGAGCTTCGCCTCGTTGAGGGCTGTTTCCAGGTATATTTTAGGGTGACTCAGGTGCAGTTTGACAACCTGCTGTCTATCGTCGGGCCGTATAGCTCTGGGTACAGTTTCTCTTCTATTGTTTACCGACTGTAAACTTGTTGTCATGACCACCACAGAGGGCCCGCCTCTCAAATCATCCGGGATAATGGGGAAAAAAGATGACGAAGAAAGAGATAATATGGGGCGCTGTTCCGTGCTGAGTTGTTTTTGAGGATTTGAGGAGAATTCGAGGAGTTCGGAGCACTCTGACCTGGAGCCTAGAAATGTGAGGCGCGTCACAACACAAAAACCTTGAGCAAAAAGCTTCAGTCTCATTGAAACAATTACAAAAAGGCGCCTCTAGCTGCTAAAACACTTTCCGTGTGATCAGGGTCTTACACTAGATTTCTCTAACACTCAGAAACTCACAACAAAACAATCTAGACTGATAAATATCACTGCATGTATGAGGAAAAATTATGTTTTAGATTTTAGTTTGAACTTTCCTTTAACATCTGCATGTTAGCATTATCTTTGTGAGCATGTTAGCATGTTTATTAGCAGCTGAAGGCACTTCTGTGACTAAGTATAGCTTCAAGAACCTCTAGCATGGCTGTAGACATTTAGTCATGTTCAATTAATCATTATGGCCACTAGTTTCGCAGACCGGGCGAGATGGAGGCACAGCGCACCTGCACTTCGCCAACTGGGTGTGGCCAGGCGGATTTTGCAAGTTTGGCACACCGTGCGCGCTGGCTCAGCTACTCCTCTTTCCCACCTTCATCACTCCTACCTGCACAAGTCGGAAAGAGGGAGGAGAGAAGGCGTGCAGTGGGTTTTACACAGCCGATTCACATCACACCGAGCAAATGAGCCCCTCTCCTCGCCCTCAAATGTGTCGCGCTGAGGCGTAATGAGAGTTTACTTAATTAAGACGGAGAAACTTCTCCCAGGAGGAAACTGATGTTTTGGTCCAGGAGGTCCAAGCTCACAGTGTCCCAATGTACGGAACTGCGAGCTTGGACCTCCACGGGCTGATGATGCAAAGGTAGCCTGAGATGAGGTCACCACAACTGTAAATCAATGTTGCGTTTCTCTCGTGCGTGCACGCTCTCTCTTTCTCTCTCGCAGTCTCACTCTCTTTCTTTTCTTTTGACTTTTCTAAGATGACAGATGTTGAATATACTCCCTATCTGATGCTGTGGCTGTCTGTGGTTGCGTGAGGGGGGTGTGATCTCATTAGTTTGCAGCTGTGTTAATTAAATCAAGTTGGGTTTCCATTACGCGTGCCAAACGTACCAAACGGTGCCAATCCCCTTTTGATCTGACATCAGATGTGACGGGACAGTCGATATAGAGATACATTTATGTGCTGATTGCAGATAGTTACATTGAATAGTGGTGTTTGTGGCTATTTATTGCATCGTTAATGTGCCTGACATTCTGGAGACCTGCCCGTGAGGTTTTGGTGACGTGTGTCCGCTGGTCAGCCAAACTTCCACTTACACCAAGCTGCGCTCCACCTGCGCTGACAGTAGACCTGGTTTCAGCTGGCGAGCTTTTAGCGCACCTTTGGCGAAGCCTTTTGGCACGAAACTGTCACTGCGCCAAGCTGGATCTGTCGACACCTCCCCCTGCTGCCTTGGGTTGCGCTGCTCGAAACTAGCTCTGCGCGGGGTTTGCCACCCCGCGCTGCGCTGGGAACTAGAGGCCTATTTGTTTATTGTATGAAATGTCAGAAAAATGTGAACATTTTTCCAAAGGATCACCCTTAAATGCCTGGTGTTGTTGAACCAACAGTAAAAAAACAAAATAAATCAAATTCCAGTGACCTTTAAGAGGAAAAAGCAGCAAATCCTCACAGTTTAAATCTAGCAAATGTTAAATTATTAATCATGAAAATGATTTTCTGTCAATGGGCATTTTCTTCTATTGATTGGCTAATTCATTTATTCATATGATGTTTCAACACTTATTCGGCACTGCGACTGTGCTCACATTTTAAACCAAAGTAGGACTTCAGTGCTGTGTAACATTTCCTCAGACTGCCCTTTTTAAACCAAGAAATATTCTACTATGTGTGAAGTTGATCATTTGCTCAGTGTTATGCCGCTTGCTAAGTTTTCAAGCAATTACCGAAACTTAATTTACAGTTGAACATTAAATCTAAACTCCATTTATCAGTACAGTAAAGCCATTCTGCACAGCTGCGACACAAAGCACTTCCCGCAAAGATACCAAGTGTTTCACTCATGAGAGCTGCAACACAAAGAGAAGATAAGAACACATCAGTCATGTCACAGTAAATGATACTGTAGCTATATTGCACTGCCTCTTTGTTGAACTTTGAAAATCTCTCTCCTGAGGTGTTGGCTCTGCTGGATTTTTTTCCTTTTTGTACGCGTTCACCTCATTCACGGCCTCCTCTTTAGACGACGCGGTCAGACGTGTCTCGCACTGTAAGCGCCTCGCAGAATTGCGCGGCTGTCGGGTCTGTTTTGTGCCGAGGTTTTAAAAAAAGAAAAGGAAAAAGGGAAGGGAGGATGTGGGGGGTAGAGTGGGTATACGTGTGTGTCATAAAACCATAAAGTGTCAGCTTGTGTCTGTAGGAAGCCTGGTGCGAGTTTGATGGGGCCCTTCTCTGCCTGTCCCCTCTCCCCTGGTTCTCATTTCACAGGTGGACGAGCACATTAGTTCCAGCCCTAATCCATCACCATGGATCCCGGCTCACATGTCGGGAATACACACCAACAGACAGATGTGTGCGGCCACATCCGTAAACACAGCCGGACACAAATGCACATATACACCAGGGCCATGTCAGCCGGGATGCGTGGAAGGTCAGTGAAAAAGAAAAATGGCCTTACACAGAGGAGGAGAGGAGCAATCACACACACACACACACACACACACACAAGATGTTTATCAGCCTTAGATGCCGGATTTAACAGCTCTCAAAGTGTCGTACACTTTATCTCAGCCCTGCTTCTGTACTTCGCAAGTGTTTGCGTTGTTGCACGCTGCTCTCCACCCACTTACAGATCATTCCATGTCACTAGCTGCTGGTGGAAGGTCCTCTTTAAGTACGGGGCACCAGCCCGAGGTGAAATGTTCCATTTTGACATTCATGTGTATCGTCATCTCTGAAAAGCGGATCAGTAGTGCTGCTGCTATCAAGGATGCTGCATTGTTGTGAGGAAATGTCAGCAGGAGCCAGGAACGGGGAAGAAAGGGGGGAAAGAGAGGAGTATGACAGAGCATGAACTGTCCTCATGGGTGTTTTGGCTGCCGCCGATTTCGTTGCCAGATTTTATCACCTCTGCAGTGAGACAATTCTTGCATATACACTCCCTTACATACTATTCCTGTTGTTTTCCTGCTTCCGTCTGTATCCACGTGGTATCTAAGAGCATAAGCACCCACTCTACCTAGGGGCGAGTGTCCCATTTTTAGCGCTGATGTGCGTTTAACCTCACAATGATGTTTTAAACACTCCCTTAACAAAGTATGAAAAAATCCGTCCAACTCCTCTAGCTACCTCTGCCATGGGAGCAATTTACAACTTTCTCATCTCAAGGCTATTTGTCTGCATCCTCACCACTGGGGTTTTATGTGTGTGTGTGTGTGTGTGCTGTATGCAAGACTTCATCCTAATTTGCAGCATTTAAAAAAAAGGAGAGAGCACAGAGAAAACACTGCTGCCCATGACTCTGCTCCAGCTACCGCATGTTCCACGCCAACAGACAACCTTCAGTGGAACTTAATTAATAAAAGAATGGTGGGAAGTACAGAGGCAGCGCCAATTAAAAAGCTTTTATGGCTAGTTCATTTTATTCACCACAGGTTGTGTGTGCTCGGCAGGGTAGAGTTATGCCGGAAACAAAAAAAAAAAAATCAGAGCCAAGCTGTGTACCTTGACTAAATCAGCTTGTTTGTATATCTCTAGTCTCTGGCAAAATGTCGGCAGTACCCTTTGTGCGACACTGTGCGAGCGACAAAAAGCAGCTGTCTAATGCAGTTCAAAAAAGTTTGTTTGGATAAAAGATGTATGCATCTGCCAGTCACAGCCCAGCAATTCCACTGTTTTATCGCTTTTGTTTCTGATGCCGCCGCAGCACAATTTGAGCTTCGCAGCAGCAATGTTTGAACACCTCACTTGCAAAGAATCTTCGAGCCCACGCTGTTTAGAATTCAAGTCGGGCCCATTATTTCCTGCGTGTCTGGCTTGGTCTGGGGAAACAGCTTCTGACGTGGACCATTTCACCAGACGACACGTAATTCAGTCGTTCATTATGGCCATTAAGTGTCGAGCATTAGCATGACAGCTGACGATGACTTACCTAAACCTTGTTGGGGATTTTCTTCATGTCACAGCACCCTGTGGAGGATTTCAGCTTTTCAGTCTATTCAGACCCTCTTGACTTTTTTAACTGAGTGAGACCAGCTCCACCCTGCAAACAGCTCCATCTTTGTAGCTCAGGAACATCACTCTTCCTGTCTGTCTTTCTTTTTAAGACCAACTTAGTGCAATACTCACATGCCCATGTACATTTAAGGAGTTACGCAGGATTTATAGTTGTGCGGCAGATCCTACAAATGTCGCCTATGCCGTTGTGAGCATATATACTTGTGCGGTGTGTCTGTGTCACACTGCAGTTACACCTCCAAAACACTAGTCGGTGGTGGAGGTTTCTGTGAAGTGCTGTAAAGTTTAGTTGATTCAAAACACACATTAAACACACTCGCAGCATTCACAGACAAACACTTGTCTTTATCTGGACAAATTTCCCCCACAAACACAACATGCTAACATTATTAGCACAAGCCTATGGGGTTTTACTTTGTATAAATTAGCCTAGCAGCTAGCGGACTTTTCCTCTACTCATATAAAACCAGTGACAACAGCGATATTTAACAAAGGTAACAGCACATAATTTGGGTCCATTACAACTCACAACATTTACAGACAAAACAACTGTCTCATACTAAACACGTTTCCAAACAAATGCAACATGCTAATGTTATTAACCTTATGGCATGTTACATTGTTTAAATTAGCCTAGTGACCAGCGGAGATTTCCTCTGCTCATATGAAGCCAGGATAAATTACACACAAGACTTAAAATGCGGAGGCTTTACTGTCTTCACAATTTATCTTCTGTGAAATTAACGTAAATAAAAGCTTTGTTTCCACTGAGGGAAATGGTTTCAGCTTCCAAAAATAGAGGGGAGGAGGTCTGCGTCACTGCAACGTGTAGTTATATTTGTAGGGAGGAGTGCATTAGGCTACAGTGTAGGTTACAATGTTGGCTCCATGTCGACACTGAGCCTATGGTGTTGATTCGAAATTGACACGGTGTCCCAGAATGTCAACAACCAACGCACCCAGGGTACCTTGCACGTCAGATCTGGATGTGGAAAATCCATGACCAAACGTCAATATGTGACGAGGTGGGAGTGAGAATGTGTTGGTTTTTCTGTGTATTCCTTACTACAGGACAGCCTCTGGAGGACAGCATGCCGCCCAGTTTAGAAGGCCAATGGGCTCCATCATATATCTGCAGTCATGGTACTATAAACCTTGAAGGCTTGTTTTCTAAAAATCCTGGATTGGTGATGTAATGTGATGCATTTTGCTTAATATTTGGAGCACAAAAACAATACTGATTTAGTCAGTTTGCCAACAAGGGGGATGACGCTCCTCTTTGGCCCCTCTCAAATCATCTACTGCCTACTGTCCATACTTGCCATGAACTGTTATTTCATTATACAGCTCAAGTGGTAGAAATGCAGCAGCCTATGATGTGTCACATTTATTGTAGTACAAAATGAACCTCTTTGTGTTTTCAGGGACAGAGTTTCTTTGCCATGGTGGAGGTTAAGTCAGACTGCTCAAGTGTTGTATTAGCTTCAACTAAACCTTTAGTACATTTTTACACAGAACAAGGACTTTATATCACATCAAGGCCAGTATGGATAGGAGGAATGATTACAGCGACCATCAGCTCTTTCAATATAAGCTGTTGAGCTATTTTCCACTGTTACGCAGTATATCAAAAGTCTTCAAACATGATAAATAAAAGCGTTTATATGTATTTACCCATTCAGTGAGTTTGCTCATTAATTTGGACAGCTTCATTTTGTAAGTGTTATTTTACAGCTGTATGTTGGCCTAAACTCTAGTTATCATTCAGCCCTGCACGCATTGCATACCAGCCACTTTCACACCACAGCAACCCAATAAAAAGGAATTTCACAGTTAATTGTCATTTCTCACACACATGGAAATATTTTTAACAGACCAATAAGAAAAAACATTTCATTTCAGCCAATTTCAAAGTTTGTGCATATAACTTTGTCAGGCAGTTCTCATTAAGTGTCCATAGTTATCCTTATAAAAAGTAAAGCACTATAATTTGTATGTTATTGTGAGCCAGGACGCTGTGATCTTGTGAACCTTTGTCATATGGCAGGGCGAAGGAGGAGGTCAGATGACGTAGTACAATGTAAAGAGTGACCAGGGCCATGTAGGGAGGTGGTTGGCGTGTGAAGACGGTCAAACAAACACAGGACTTTGAGCCAGGAGATCTGAGTTTGTGTCTCATGTGAAACCAGAAGTCAAGATTAAGTTATTTTAAGTTACATCGGTAGGTACGTAGGCCGTAGAAATAAACTATTCTTAATTTAGGTTGTGTAAGGTGACTAAACACAATCCGGATGCTTTTGCTAAACCTCACCGTACTGGAGGCCCTTAAAGCTCATTTATACTACCCTTATGTACGAAAATAGATATGTTCATTTCAAACGCTGTGACCATCACTGCCGACACACTTGTGTGCACAGGAAGAGTCAAACATCTCTGTCAACAGCAACAACAACAAACACGGTGACAATTAAGGAGTTTGTAATAATGAACCTTGTAATAGATGCAACACTGTAGATGGTGGCGTTCTGCAAGGCCATGTAGAAGGAACACTCCTTTTATTGCTCATTTGCTCTATCCCACCATTTTTAAAATGTATTTATTGTGTGCTATGGTTGTTTTTCACTTGAACTGAGCTACACTGCTCCCACGATCTCCGATGGCACTGCTCTGTATCCGTAAGCTTTCAGGAAACGTGCACATGTAGGTATGAAATAAATGCAGTGTATGGACGAAACGTTCAGTCTCTGTCCATATATGTATCTAACACTGAGTGTTGATATTTAGAACCGTTGTATGTGCATAACTTTTCGTGAGATATCATTTAAAGTTATGATGCATTGCTTTGGTTAATTTGACTTTATCTAACTGGAGGCTGCTGGATCTCGACGTGGTTATGGTATCTTCACCTCCCCAGGGCTGCATTGCTACACTTGTGGATCCAGAGGAAGAACAGCAATTAGGTAGCAGGAGTTAAATTTCATTGTTCGATTTGATAAAATGTCACCTAGTACATCTTTGGGAATACGAATACACGCGGGTCCAATTTTGACACGCTGTGAAAGCAGTGAAGAGGAGAAGGTAATTGGGAATCACTGAAAAAAGCTTTCACATTTAAGATGAACAAATGTGTTGGATCTGGATATTTTTGTTGGTGATTCCAGACTTTATGAACGCCTTGTTTTGGTTCAGTCAGGAATTTAGTGTTATTTACAATGCAAGTAATCCCTCTCAGCAGTCACATTACTGTTTAATAGTGTTGATAAACAGAGGCCACCTGATCTTGGCAATCTGTTTTGTTTTGATCATCAGGTAGCAGGGAAATTTAGATTAATTAGCTACAAATGGCAAACTAAATTGAATGAAACACAGCAATCAGATGTTGTGGCTGGTATTTAAAGAGGAGAAGAGGACAAAGTGATGGAATGTGTTTGGGCTTGTTTTCGGCACAAATTGTTTTTTTCACCTTATCCTTTAACGATCATTAATCCATCAGTGCGTTGACTTTGTTCACGGCAGGTGATCCAGTGTGTGTCATTTTTCTTTTTGTTAGGACTAATACTGCTTTGTTGGCCAGACGGCTGTCGCTGCTATACCATGTATCAATTCATTAGGTGTACCTTCAGTTGTATAGCGCCTTTCTAGTCTTCCCACCACACATAACACTTTTGCACAACAAAAGACATTCACCCATTCACACACACATTTACGCATTAATGGCCAAGGCTACCATACACTGTGCCACCTGCTACTCAGTAAGCATTCACATGCACTCACACCAATTGAACAGCCCTTGAGAGCAATTTTGGGTTCAGTGTCTTGCCCAAGGATAACTCGACATGGACTGGAGGAGCCTGGGGATCAAGCCGCCAATCTTCCGATAAGTGGATGACTTGCTTTGCCTCTGAGCCACAGCCGCCATTTACTCCTTTCTTCTTACTTGTAAAATATAGGCTGTACCCACAAAATGAAAGTTAGGTTGGATGTGGTTCATTATTCTTATTGTTAAATTTGTTTAATTAGAAAGAACGTACTGTTTGTACATTTGAAAGTGACATAGTTTTGCTCCCTTGTTATCTGTATTCTTTCATCTGCCTTTTCTCCAGGAGACAATTTAACACATCACAGTAGAAAGAAAAAGCACAATTGTAAATGATAGAATCCATATGGCAGTGTTTCATTCAGCTGCCTTGATTTCAGGGTCTTGGTATTGTGTGTGCCGGCTCACCTTCAATCTTACTGGGACACTTCAATAGAGTGAAGCCACCATTGATGTTATTAGTAACACTTTTCCTACAAGTCACAGTAGCTCGTGTGTGAAAGATCTATTGTGAGTCATTCTGTTTTTGTGACACTCACAAAAAATCTATTTATCTTTTTTATCTTTTTCACAGCAGTATTTTTTTTTTATAATTAAGTATGGATAAAAATATGAGTGGCCACTAAGCCAAAATTGCCTCTTAAAGCCCACCACTATCACTGGCGAGTTTCTTGAGATAGTAGAAAGAGGCAGTAAGGTAATATTTAACTCAATCAACTCTTTTTTTCTTAAAGGTGACGATTAGCTAGCCAGTGGGAACAGAGAAACTCGGATTCTAACAAGCACAGAGGGAGCGTGACTTCATTCTGCTCAGGATGCCTTACGCCACTGTATCTCTACATAGCAAATGGTGGTTTGCTGCTATATTAATGTTACGAATGTTGCGTTTAGCTCCTTTAAGTTTGTAGCCAAACACAACTGATTGACTTGGTTAAGCTATCATCACAAATTGAGCCACGTCCAGATGTGAGTTCAGATCTAAAGCCGTTCAGATTCCAGCGCACTCTGCCTTCACCTGCATTTTGCATCATCATACATTTTTGGTTTCTTGATTGAGTTTTTAAGGCTGTAGCTTGTGGTGGTGCTGTACTGGATTCCATCCCATTAAATATCTTTGTAATATGTTGTGAAGTACGTACAGCAGCGTCAGTATACCTCCCCAGTGAGTGAGTGGCAGCTGATTGTTTTTGCTTTCGTTGACGCTCATTTCCCTCCATCCTGACTGTGTGAAAACAAACTGTGTATTTGTGCATGTTTGTGTACATGCCTGCAAATGAGTGAAATCTCCTTGAAGTAAATACTTGCTTCAGAAAGCACAGTGGTTTGTTCGACTCCTTGGAATTACTACCCATTGTGTCTGCCGGGCCTTATAGCTGCAGACGGCGCTCTGTGAATCACGTATAGACATTCCAACCCACAGTTATACGAGGATCGATTCACAACCCAGGGTCTGGTAATCGACTGAGTCTCTCTCTTTCTGTCTCCGTCCGAGGGCTTACAGTAAGGATGGCCTGTCTGCTGTTCCGCGGGCACTCTCAGCTTGCTGTTCAGACATTTGAGACATAATGTCACTATTGCTGGACTTTATCCAGCCTGATAAGTGAGAACTGCAGCTGAGGAGAGCAGACATCTGGTTGCCAGCCTACCATTCCACTGTGAACAGGATTACGTCCACTGCCTAGAAATAGTTTTATTTCGTCCAGCAAACTGCAGATGAGGAATAGGCTGAGAGAGATGCTTGTCATTATCTATCTTAAAAGCTCGCACAGGCTCTTTGAAGATTTCTAGCCATTCTTGGCCAGCTAGTATTTGCTCCAGCATCTCAAACCAACAGCTTTGGCTGCATCATTTGTCTCGACACGACGCTAGAAGCTCCTGATCCCTTCATCTAAAACACTGCATAATCTCCAAGGACTTAATTTTTGTCAGCCAGCCTTCCCTTTTTTATTTTACTCTGGACATCTTATAAGACTATCTTTTAAGAGAGAGAGAGAAATTCCCAAAATGGTGATATAAGATGGGTTTTGTGCTTAGCTGGAAGAAACTGAATTCAAGCCACCTCCTCTGCCAACACATAGAGCATATTGGACATTTTCAGCTGTGAAGAGTTTTGCCTATATGCTCTGTGTGTCGGTGTGTCTGACGCGTCCCTGCCCTGTTAGCTTAATACAATCCCCAATCACGTACCTGCTTACCTGTCATCCATAGCCTCCCCACAATGCAAGAAATGTGGGCGTGCTGTGTGCAATGCTGCCTGACACTAGCAGTGCTCGAAATGGAAAGTCGTATCACGGTACCACACGCCTTGCTACTAATTTAAGAGGGCGGCATGTTCTCTGAATGTAAAGTTACTGAGGGGAGAAGTAAACACAAGTTTCATATTAGCATTAGCAGCTAATGCGACATCCAACTGGCCTCTAGCTTCTCCCAGTTTAAGACGAAACTGAAGCCATATACGTTTTTGTGGCAGACTTAATTTTCAGAAGCATGTCTGAGTCAGTATTTGAAATTAACAGTGAGGGAATAATTGATTTATTTAAGCCATACCTTTTTTAACTACACACAAATAATAAGTCCGAGCTATCTGAATCAAATTGTATGGAATCATATGTTATTAGAAATGTATTTGTATCATTGGAGACAATCTAGATGTGTATCAAAAATACAAAGGTCCAGTGTGTAAGATTGAGATGGACGGATACCATTTCTGTTATTTTTGTCTTGCCTGTGTGTCCTTGAGTATCAGTCTTTGTCCACTCTCTAAAAAAGGTGAAATTTATACTTCTGCATCGAATTTACACCTACGCCGTAGCCTGATGTGCACCTCCCCAGAAATGCAACTACTTGTTGCAGTAACGCAGACCTCCTCTCTATTTCTGTAAGCTGAAGCCTTTTCCCTCAGTGGAAATGAAGCTTTTATTTACTTTAATTTCACAGATAAGAAACAATAAATTGCAAAGACAATAAAGCCTCCACAAAAATAGCAAGTCTTGTGTGTGATTTATCCTGGCTTCATATGAGCAGAGGAAATCTCTGCTCATCCCCAGGCTAATTTTGCAATGTAAAATGCCATAGGCTTGTGCTAATAATGTTAGCATGTTGTTTAGAAAACATATTTAGTATGAGTAGTATTGTTTTGTCAGTGAACCTTGTGTATTAGAGTCTAGTTATAGTGAAGCTGATTTGTGTACTTGTGTTTGAAACTCTCTATTAAGCCATTTTTAATGTGTGTTTAATGTGTGTTTAAATGCTCACAATAGTGTAGGTGATGTGCATAGGGTCTGTTACACAACTATAAATCCCACTTAAGGGTTCATGAATACAGTGCAGGTGTTCTGCTGCTCCATCCGTGCCCACAGTAGACTCTGCGCTGCAAGAGTAAGGAGCAAAGAATAACTAAATGGTGTAAATATATTCCAACAGCGCGCCCAATGAACAGTCCAGCTCCAAAATGTGGCGACAGATGTTTTCATTTTGGCGAGCCACCACAAATAAATGAATGTGTGGGAAAGCATGTATTCAAACCGCATCAAAGTCATCTCTCTGCAGGACTGGCAGTACTTACATCAGTCTGCTGAGCATTTTAACACTGAGACACAACACTAAGTATCTCTGTTGCATCAGAGACTCGGAAATGTGTGTCACAGCTGCGGCGAAAACAAAATGGTGGCCGAGGAGTGAATGGAGGCAGCTGGTTGACGGAAAGCAAAGCAGACGTGCACACATGCACCGGATTGTTATTTCTAGGTTACATTTACTTCAATTTATTTTCATTGCACTGGAAGGTTGGGCCGGCAATGTAGTGGCTGCTGCCTGCTGGTCATTTTCCCTCTCTCAATTTTGTTGTTTGGGACTCTTGGCTGACTAAGTGCTCCAAATGGATTCCGCCTCCTGCCAGCGTCTCTTTCTTTCTCCATCTCTCTGTGACTCGCTCCCTCCCCTTCAGCCACCGCTCACTCTAACGGCTCTTTACGTGTTATGAAGTAAACTCGGGCGAGTAGACAATGGATGTTGGGGGATGAGTGCCGAACAGAGCGCAATCACTGAGAGTGTAGTTAATGGCTACACACCAACTTAAAAATATGACCTCTTAAGTTCACCAACTGGGTTTGTGAAAGAGAGGACAAGTTTCCAGGATGTTTGCGGGAACTCGATAAGGAGATTAACTGCCTGTCATAACGTGTATTTTCTACTCCGTAAACTTCAAATGAAGGCCGTTCTGTGGTCACCACGCATCTGTGCATGTTGTATCCTGGAATCACTTTGCTCTCTTACTTAGAAGCAGATGATGGAGAAGCAGGCGAGTTGGAGAAAAGAATGAGGGAGAGGATTTCTAAAAGTTAAACTGCATGCTGATATTTTTTACTTCCTGTCTGTGCTCCTCTGTGATGGCGCTGGCAGCTGCTGCCATCGCAGGCTTCCAGTTCAGCAAACATCTGGGTGTCCCAGACCTCCCTCGACTGCTAAATGTGTGCAAAACGGGAGAAGCAGAGAGGGACAAGCTGCATAATAACACCGGTGTAAAGGTGAAGGATAAAAATAAGGCGGAGAGGAAGGTGAAAATAGAGAAAGGGAGCAGCTTCAGGCATATCTTATAATGTGATCAGCAGAGGAATTAAGGAAATATGTAAAAATGTGCTGCATACTTATTTCCCCGAACATTCTTCACCTAATTTATGTTAACTGTGATTTTCTTTTCTTTTTTTTCGGTTGCCATAATCTCTTCAGCGTCTGCACCCTGCCCACATACACACTTGTATTGATCAGACTTTTATTTCCCTTGTTTTGGTCTTATCTTCTCTGCAGCGCTTGGACAGACGCTAGCGTATATTCCAGGTGGTTCACATATCTGCATGACGCTAACGCACATACTTGATTGGATTTTGTTATCTCTGTAATTGTTTTAATCAGCCAATCACAATTAGCCTTCAGGAGGAAACAGACAGAGAGAGGCAGAGAGGTGGGGGCTCGATCCATCACTGATGGAGCGTAGTTTTTTTTTTTAACGTGTAGTACTTTGTTTTCATTCTGATAAATTACAGAAAATGGGCCACACACGGACTTAATTTACCTGAGGTCAGCTTGTAACGAGGCACGACAAATTTGCGGCCAAGCTGTCAGTCAGGCATCCTGCATCTTCTTTCTCAACAAAAGGGCAAATATGAGCGCTCTCCAGGGAATGTAAAGTGGCTTACATAGAAAATACTGAGGACTCAAGAGACAATTGACTTACTGACCTAGCACTTCTATTTTTACATGTGAAGAGGAGGATGCTATATTTCCTTTTCTTCTTCTTTTTCTCCGAGGTGTTGTTTCCTGAGTCAGTTTGCCGGCCCTTCTGCAAAGTAAACTATTTAGTTGAAATGCACAGAGGGAGAGTAATTACTGCAAAGTTTTTAATTTGTGAAAACTGCAAGCTTATACCCACATGAACTTAACAATTTTTCATCACAGCGTGATGGTATGCAAATCATTGCACCGCTGATGGGTGCACTGGGACGTAGTCACCTCTTCTGAATAGATAATTAACTTGATCCCCCCTTTTTATCAGGACCTCAAACTTGCCATTTTAGAAAGGTGAAGGGCCACAGAGGCAGAAAACTTCCAAATGTGCCAGGGTGCTATGTCATGGAAAGAATGGTGCGTCTAATACTCAAGAGCATAATATGTTACTTTTAGTTTCTCTCCTGTCAGCTGCTCGTAAGATTTAGTTTGAATTCCTTTCTTTTATTTGAAGCTTAAATATCCTGTTGGCAGAAGAACTACTTTGTCTGAGGCTATAATCCATCACTGTAGAGTCTGCACCGACTGCTTTATGCAACATTTGTTTTTTGGTGATACTCCATTGATCCCCAAAGGAGAAATTCATGTTTTTGAGTCTTCTGTTTTCCAAGAAGGATTAAATGGATTGAGAAATACAGTATGGCACTTAGCAAGTCTTACACATTGTTTCTGATTCTTTTACCCCAAATTACACTGCAAGGTAGAGGAGGAAGTATGCATGAATATATATGCATCACAAAAATGACTTGACTGATTGAATAATCAACCATCTTCTCTTGGCATTTTACTCATTTAGACACTTTTGTTTAAGTGCTTGTCCATGTTGAATTATACAGTAACAGCTACATCTCCATTTACTTCCTGCATATGTTGTTGTATTTCATGAAATAAGTACACTGACACTGATTTGGTTGCGTTTTTGCTAATCCAGTGATAAAGTTTTACGGCATTGTGTTTTATTTCAGTTGTACATTAGGTTATTGCTTGCTTGCTGCGGATGCCAACTTCAGAGGTCTGTTGGCATCTCTGCTTTAATGAAAACCACATCAGCTGAAAATAGTTCAGGATCATCCATCTCTTCCTGGTGACGTCCAGACGTCGTGCTTTACTCAACCAATCCAATGCCCTATTCCCCTTGGTTACTGTTGTTATGTCAGACAAGCTTGACAGAAAGAAACACGGTAACGCCGGTTCAGGTTAGCCAGGTGCCGCAGAGGTGTCAGGCAATATTGAACTACAGTATGTGAGGCTAAACGTTGTTTCGTTCATTCATTTTCTGGAACCTCTTATCCTGTTAGGGGTCGCGGGGGGCTGGAGCCTATTCCAGCTGACACTGGGCGAGAGGCAGGATACACCCTGGACAGGTCACCAGACTATCACAGGGCTGACACATAGAGACAGACAACCATTCACACTCACATTCACACCTACGGACCATTTAGAGTCACCAATTAATCTGCCTGTCTTTGGACTGTGGGAGGAAGCTGGAGTACCTGGAGAAAACCCACGCTGACACGGGGAGAACATGCAAACTCTGCTCCTGGGCTCCACCACCCCAGGATTCAAACCCTATCACCCCGGGATTCAAATCAGGAACCAGGATCTCTCTTTGTGATTCAGTGATGCTAACCACTGCACCACCATTTGTCCAAATACCAGAAGTTATTCCAAGGCGGCTCTGAGCCTTACAGAGATAATATAAACAAAGGAACGTCAGCCTTGATCTTAGTAACGATGATTCGTGTCATCTTAAAAATACGCCAGCAACCAACCTATCTTCTCCCAAATCTCTCAAACATTACCTCAGAAATAAGGAGAAAGCAAACGCAGCTGATGTTGGTGATCTGACCACAGGCTAACTCCTGTAGATATAGCTAACAAGCTTATTAGTGTTTTGCTAACATTAGCTAACTTAACAGCCTGCGTCCACGATTCTAGTTGAAAATCTTTGAACTTTACAGAAAGGTGCCGGTAATGCCACTGCTGCTCCTTTAGCTCAGCTACCGTCACAACAAATATCTAATCAAGTATTGTATTGATTATTCTGGCAAATAATTGAGTAATCGAGTTATCGGATAAGAACTTCTGCGTGTTTTCACTGAATTTCTTTAGCTTTATTCAAGGGTAGTAGTGATATATAAAAGAGAAATTAATGAAGATGAACATGGTGGAACCTTCTGCACAAAGCTGTCCAAAGTATGACTCTGTGACTTAAGAGTATTATTAATATTTTAAAATTCACACTTATTACTTGGCCTTCATAATTTTCATACTATAAGTTCCTATGACTGGCTAGTTTGCACTCATTCATTGTGTTCAAGGGGTGCACCTGCTGACTCTACAGACTGCAGTCCAAATCAATATACCTGCTGTACTGGATTTGTGCATTTAGGCTCCATTTTCTGCTGTGTGTGTGTGTCAGTGAGTGCATAAATGAGTGAGTAAGGGGTGTGTGTGTTAATGTGTGTGTGACTAACATAATAACTTGAATGAAGCTGAATGAACAAGGCCTAAACAAACTGACTACAGCATTTTATTTTCCGTGTGTTGCTATATTCGCTCGCAAGACTTGGGCAATACACATGATACATCACCAACGTTAACCAGCGCATTGATTTCTGTTATTAATCAGCCATTATTAAACCATAAAACACGTATGTTCTTTACATGCATTATAAATCTCAGCTAGCAATCACTGATTAAGTCTAAATGCATTAAACATGTCGTTGACGTTACCCTGTTGTGTCAGGTCTGTTCAGTAAACTCAATGCCAGTGGTATGCTAGCCCTATTTCGTAATACACACTGAACTCTTTTCGGTTTAACTTGTCATGATCCCTCACTCTTTGACACTTTGTAAGTTTCTTTGAGGTGTCTCTCGGTCTTTTCTTGTCCCTCTTCCTCCACTGTTTTGCAATCCACACTTAACATCCGCGTTACAGCTGCGCAGACTATCAACAGCAACAGTAACAAGTGCATTGTGCGACAGAAACAACCATCCATGCGAAACACAGCGCACTGCATATTCGTACTGGATTTAACAAAGCTTTTTAGTAATTGAATTATTCGAGGTACTGAAGGAATTGTTTCATTGTTTATATACCTTTAACATACGTAGGAGTCGAAGATGATGGTGTGCATGTTCTGCTAATTGTTTTGTTTTGGGTTTTAGGAACAGAATAAATACAACACCTTCCACACGGTTAGGGTATTGAGTATCATAGGTCCCTCATCCACATATTTCAGTCATCTTAGAAATCTGGTTTTCTAAGTCTAACAGGAGAGGGGAAATTGAGCAGAAAGGGGCGGGACTTAGGAAGGGTCAGTTGCAACGTATCTCTTATTAAAATCCTATATCTTCTGCAGCTAACTTTTGGGGTAGGCTATGACTTGTATTTGTGACTTTAGTATTTATATATAGGTTTGTGTTGTAACCCTTGCCATCAATATCTAGAGATGTCATCAACAAGCCATCAGCACCTTTTCCTCACTTTCACCTTTTGTTTGTGATGCTGATGCCGGTCTTGAGTACTTCATAATGAGAACAGTTTCTAAATATGGACCACTGCGGTGTATCGTGCCTGTAGTTTCAGTCTGTAGTGTTCAGTAGGTGTATTTGGTTGAATAGCACACAGACAGAACACATGTCCATGAGCAATAATTGGCCTTTTTCACAAACAACAAACATTTTGAGGCAAAGCATGTGTTACTAATAATTAAATGGAATTCAGCCATTGCTAGTTTTATTATTTACACTTGTGCGTCTCAGCTGTGACATGTCAAAATGTCTTCTGTAAAAAAATCGAATCAATTCTATTTATACAGCACATTTAAAAAAAAACCAAAAAAACTAAAATATTAAAACCACTACAAACAACCAAAGGCCATTGAAATCATGTATGTTTTGAGATTTGTCTGAAAAGAGTCAATAGAGGGGGAGCATTTAATTGATAGTTGAAGGCTATTCCAAAGCTTTGAAGCAGCTGCCGCAAAGGCACAACATATCTTACCCACAAGCCCTGATTGTGGGACAGTGAAAAGACAATGTTCAGAGGATTTGAGAGGTCATGAACTGGTATAGGGGCAGAGGAGTTCAGCAATATACTGGAGTGCCAGCCCATGTGTGGCTTTAAAAACAAATAAAAGAACCTTAGAATTAATCCTGTATTTGATAGGTAGCCAGTGCAGGGATGCTCGCACTGGTGTAATACTGTCTCTTTTTCTAGCACCAGTGAAAACAAAAGCCGACCTAACAAAGAACTAAAAAAAAAACAAAACAAGATATCTATATACATTTACAAGTATCAAATATGGAAGTGGGAGATAAACACAAAGCAGTGGTTTGCAGTGAAAGTGAAGTGATCTGCTCGCAAGCCTGTACACACTTTGCCAAATGCTGCCAATCTTTCTGATCACAAAGCCTCTATTCTGCCCTGGAGAAAATGGCTGTTTTAATTTCACTTGAAGTAGACATCCAGCTGTGGCCTCAGGTCTTGACAATGAAGTCCATGTTAATTAATCTTTATCTTTGAAGATCCCCCCCAGATGTGTTTTAAGACGTATACAAATACTCTGCTGGGGATAATCTTTTGTGTCTGATGTGGTTTTCCTACAAAAATATCGATAAATTAATTAAAAATTCTCAAAATAACATTTTCCTCCCTCAGTGAAAAATCCATAATGTATAAACATGGAATACATGTCACTGTCCATGCCTTATGGCTGTTTCTTTTGATTGCGGTAAATGTTCATGTATCCATATCTGTTGAGGGATAATTTTTGTCTTTCAAGTCGTGTCATTGACGTTGATAAATACTATACAAATATGATACAGAGAGACAGACAGGTCAAAACAAATATATATTTACAGCAGCACTAATACTATAAATTAGAGTTGGGCCAGTGTGATCATTTTCAAGTCAAAGTTGCACTTGACTCAGCAGTTTAACACAATGAG
This sequence comes from Epinephelus cyanopodus, assembly GCA_026686955.1. NCBI lineage: Eukaryota > Metazoa > Chordata > Actinopteri > Perciformes > Serranidae > Epinephelus > Epinephelus cyanopodus. The sequence goes on from CM048931.1 coordinate 29,389,992, forward strand.
TGAGAGCATAGTGACTGCCATTGTTCATATGGTGCATCGACTATGTTTCAGCTCGTCCGTTCAGCTGGCAGTTGTCTTTGAGTGCAAATAGGTGCTTCAGGCTGCAGTAATGCCCATGAGATGCAGTAGAGACGCGACTCCAAGGAGCCAGTGCAGACGGCTGCATAGATAAAAATCAGAGTGAGAACCACATCTGATACGTTTGAGGTCGAGACACAGGATAACAGGCCCCCGGGAACTGTGCCAGGCTTTGAAGCCAATTTGACATAGTGGCCAAACCGTGTAAACGTAACTTTGGGGTCTATCAAAAAGACTTTTTCCCATGGACTTACATTGGGAAAGAGATGTCTGTAAATGACTAGATATATCTTTGAGTGTCACAATGCCCTCAAAATGATCCGTTTCACTGTCAGGATTTAATCATTTCAGTCCAAACATTTCCAAAGTCCAGAAGAGCCACATGATTTAATCAGTTTACCCCAGTTTGTAAAGGGCTATACCAGATGTTGGCTGCCTGATCAGCAAAGTCTCTGGTGCGCCTACTCTGAGCCTCAAGATGTGGAAGATGTGGCCATGTTATACCCTGGAAGTCAAACATTCCCCGAAAAACACATGAACTTCCTTGTAAACAAATCATAGTAATAGTAATGAACTTTATATCTATAGCAGTCCCATACAATTTGAAAATCAAAGAAGTAAAAGAACATCATCCACAGAAAATGCAATTCAAAAATTATACATATGTATAAACTTATACAAATACAATAGACTCTTACAAACATACATGTGTCTATTTGCGCACATACACAAAAGCTTCACAAACACACCTACAAGTGCACATACACACCTTCAAAATCATACAATGTTATATAAATACCCATCAGGTACAGGTGGGTTTTTAACGACTTTTTAAACTGAGGAACTGACTCAGCTGATTTGATGTTAAGAGGGAGTTTGTTCCAAAACATAAAACAGTAAAAGCATGATCGCCCTTTGTTAAAAGTCTGGACCGTGGGACTTTTAACAACATTTGGTTTTGTGATCTGAGGGATCTCGGAGCAGAGCAGGGGGTTAAGAGCTCTCGAATGTAAGGTGGAGCCAGACTGTGCAGGGATTTAAAAGTAATTAATAGAACCTTAAACTGAATTCTGGGGAGCCGATGTATTTCAGCCAGGACTGGGCTGATATGATCCCTGCGTCGAGTTTTTCTGAGTCATGCTGCTGCATTCTGTAAACAGTTATCGAATGCATAGTAAAAACAAGTAAACGGAGGTTACAGTAGTCCGGGTGTGAGAAAATGAGGGAATGGATAACTTTTCGAGAGTATTGGTTTGATGTTGGCAATATTTGATTTGTAAAAAACACGATTGAACAGCAGCCTTAATGTGCTGATTGAATATTAGGCATGGATCAAAAACAACTCCTAAGTTTCTTGCTGAGTGTTTTGTGTAAGTTGTTACACAGCCCTGTGATAGTCTGGTGACCTGTCCAGGGTGTAACCCGCCTCTCGCCCTATGTCAGCTGGGATAGGCTCCAGCCCCCCCACAGCCCTCAAGAGGATAAGCGGTTACGGAAAATGAATGAATGAATGAATGAATGGGGGTGACACTGTTGGGGGTGTGGTCAGGGCCAAAACCAGGACTTGTGTCTTGTCTGTGTGAAGCTGTAGGAAGTTGGAAGCCATCCAGTCGTTCGTGGCAGAGAGGCAGCAGGGCAAAGAGACAAACCCCTTCCACCTCTGCCGAAATTTGGTCTTCTTCATGTTCTGTTAAAAACAAACATAATATCGTGGTACTTACATTGTCATATTGCTTATTACTAATGAAATACAAGTGTGACGTCATCAGCACAGGTTGCTGATGTAGGCTATATGCCAGAACGTGTCAAAATGACGAATGTCAGTCAGCTGCTCTACAGCCCAACTCTACTGTGAGTCTAACGTGGATCTCAAATAAAGAAGTGAACCTCAGGTTGAGCTGAAGAGACTCCCTTTTTACTAGAGACATAAGAAATGAGGTGTGCAGACCAGTAAAGAAGTCTCAGTAACGATCCAGGTGTCGCTTTTCTAGAATCGATCCACCAGAACAAAATATCAATACCTCACTTTTTCTTTTTTTTTTCTTTTTTTTTTGTCACCAGTACTGCTCTGCAGGAGGACAAATCCTTATTTGCAGATCTATATATATATACCTGAATACACTATATATTTTGTAGCTGACATGAAAGGGAAGATTTGCAAGAACACACTTTATAGCTGCTGATATTAAGCAAGACACAAAGAAGTCTCATCTTTGTCACATAATTTATACTGTAATACAGAACCAGGCGTTTAAATCTAACAGTCTGATTTACGGTCATGGAGTAGTCTAGAGTCCCTCCAGTAATGACCAGGCACAAAGGTGTGTTAGAGGCCTTTAAGTCTTCAGTGTCTCCTTACTGTGATATAGCAGAATATCCAAGGATTAAAGGCATTAACTCCTCCATGGCCCCATGCCAATTACATCAAGCTATGAAGGACTATTTGCTCACTTACTGCAGTGCAGACAATGCTTGGCATCCATCTCTGTCTCTCTGCTACGGCTCTCCCTTTATTGAATATTACGAGACTTATGCTTTTAAACTTTGTGTTTTCCCCATCTTACACAATCGACTGAGAAAGGCTGGGTTTCTTCAAAGCTAGAAATCTCACACCATCTTCTAGGAAAAGAAAGCAGAGGAGATGTTCACAGAGATATCAAAGGTAGAGATAGTGTTTGAGAGGATCTGGGGTAGCAGGGAGGAAAGAGCTTGAGAAGACAAATGCTTCTGTTTGTCCGTTGTTCTCAGACTCAGGTCTATATCATAGCTCTGGGGTCATATAGTCTGCTTTGTTATTTCAGAGGGAAACTGACTTTTTCTCATCTTTCTTCCAACCTCCACTCCTCCCTGTGTCAGTGCAGAGAAACAGGGATACAGGGATGCATGCAATTATGTAGCCCTCACAGCTTTCCTCTTTGCAAACCAAGAGACGGATCAATGAGGACACCGAGATCACAAGAGCAGAGGGGTTGGGGGGTGTCGGTCAGCTCAGATATGGATCAACTTTAACTTGGCATGTACCAAATAAATGCCAGAGGGAGTTATTGGGATGGAGAAACCCTGCGATAAATCAATCTATGCACAGCATGCATACTGCAATCAGAAACTGGTTGTGTGAGGTAGGGGGACAAGGTGGAGAAAGAGTAATCGATCAGCATAGATGATCTGAGAGGAAAGATTTTTTGCTCTCACTTGTTACACACAGATATAAATGAACAAAATCTCAGATGCTCTAACACAAAACACAGCAGGTAAATAGAGCCGTATCAGATCTCTGTGTGTAGGTCGTGCGTCTGTATTGCGTGTGTCGACATGTGGTACCGAGTCAACATGAGTCTGGATTGGATGCTGTGTGTGGAGTACACAGTCAACATGAGTCCAGATAGGGAGGGAGGAGAAAGCCATTAGAGATAGTAGCCTTGGTCTGATGCTGCGTCTAATGCAAGGATACTCAGCCAGTCAACCAAAGCCTGCTTATCATGCCACACACACACACACACACACACACACACACACACACACACTCACACACGCACATTTAAAATTTTCCCCAGGCTGTCCATCCAGTCTCTTTGTCAACAAATATATAAAAAGGAGGGAGGCTTTCCTTAAATCCGACTCACGCACACACTGAAACACGAGTTTGATGTTCAAGTGTGCAAAGGAAGTTGGACTGAGGTTATTTTGGGAGCTTTTTTTTCCCATCAGGATTCAATTTGTATACCCATCCACAAAATATAATGACGTGACGATACCCCTCAACCCGTGGTGTCTTTTGGTGTTCTGCAAACAAGTTCTCTGTTACAGTTCTGACAGAGCAGCTGCGTGTCTGCACACTTCACATGCACAGAAATCTGCAGCTGCCTTTACCACAGGAATACTTCAGAATTATAATGTCGTATTTACACTTTTTTTGTAAGCTGAAACCATTTCCCTCAGTGGAAACGAAGCTTTCAAATTTCACAGATAAGAAACGATAAATTGTGAAGATGATAAAGCCTCCACAAAAATAGCATTTTAAGTCTAGTGTGTGATTTATCCTGGCTTCACATGAAATCTCCGCTCGTCGCTAGGCTAATTTACACGATGTTAAATGCCATCGGCTTGTGCTATTAATGTTAGCATGTTGTATTTGTTTGGAAAACGCGTTTAGTGTAAGACAGTTGTTTTGTCGGTGAACCTTGTGAGTTGTAATGGAGCCAAATTATGTGCCGTTACCTTTGTTAAATGTTGCTGTTGTCCCTGGTTTTATATGAGAGCTAGCAAGCTGCTAGGCTAATTTCTACAATGTAAAATGCCATAGGCTTGTGCTAATAATGTTAGCATGTTATGTTTGTTTTGGAAAACGTGTTTGTATGTGAATGCTGTGAGTTACAGTGAAGCCAATTTGTGTACTTGTGTTTGAAATTGTCTCTATTAAGCCATGTATAAATGGTCACGATGGCGTAGGCAACGCGTGTAGGCCACGGCGTAGGGTCTGTCGCACGAGTATAAATCCTACTTTAGTTTAAACCTGTATTAATCATTTTTGGGGGGCCAGAGATGTTGAGCAACATGAGCATTCATTTGAAATTCACTCTTTTAGCTCTGTTTTTGGCCTCCACCAACTTGTTTAGCTTTCGCTGCTAAATGCTCCAATCTGTTGTTTGGCACTGGGCGGGTATTGTGTAGTGGTTTATCAGAGCTTTTTTGCTGCCAGTGGGAACAAGGCTGATGAGAGTGTTGAGATTAAACAGAAGCAGTAAAGTTGCAGGCCATAAAACCCAATGAGTTACAGAATTATGAAACGCTCAGAAGAGAGATGAGAGGACCTGCAGACTAAGGTGATAATTATCTGTCATCACCACAGATCAAAACTCCAGCAACACTTGTGCAGTATAAAGAACGGCCTTCAGTGCCCACGATGTAACTCTGCTGCCAACAGTTTGGCTGGAATTTCAGGTGTGTTTAATTTGTAGTAGCTAAAGTAGCTTTGAGGGTATTTGTCATTTTGATTCTTAAGCAGAGGTGAAGAGTAGAGGCTGACATTTTTCCAGGAATTCTGTGGGTCATGGGATTCCTGTGGGTCTCCTCATGGGGATGGGAGTTAATTCCACTATTCATCATGTGACTGGGATGGACAGGAGAAAAAGTTGAGGAGTGTGCAGGACAGGATTCATAATAACAATATTGTAAACAATGTAAAGTCAGCAGCTTTTAGTTTGCTTACACACAGCAAATAGGAAATAAATGCCTGCAAATGTAAGCACGTGGTTTTATGTTAACATGTGAAGTAAATGGGACTGTTCGGGATTGCAGTGCTAATTTCCATTAGCTTAAAAACAAAGCGCTAGTCATTTGCAAGCAGTAGTCTCTGGGGCTGAACACCAAATGCCAAACTGCAGTTCTTTAAATGGCCACTTGAGGCTGGCTACTGAAGCCAGTCAATCCCCATAGACCAGGGGTGTCAAACATACGGCCCAGGGGCCAAAACCAGCCTGCCAAAGGGTCCAATATGGCCCACGAGGTGATTTTGAACACCTGATATTAATACACCTGTGAAGGCTGAAGGAGTCAGGTTTAAACAGTGAGGAGATGAAATAACAAATACTTCCTGTGGTCAGATTTAAAGATACTGAACATTGTGTAAAATATTATCAGCCAGCAGCTTCAGTACAAAGTAATGATTCGACATGAATTCCTACTGAGCAGCAAAACACAGGCAAATGGCGCATAATACGTGAATTGAGTGGGTAGCACAATTTCACATCATACGCATATTCACGAGAGTTGAAAAATCTGAACCTCAGTAACCGATTCGCATAAAATGTGTCCGTGTATTTATACGTAAATTCTACAGTAACTGCAGAGTCTCTTAACACGAGTACAGTCTCCAGTAACACCAGAAAAAGATGCTAGATTTGTCGCTAGTCGTTTTTAACAAAGTAAAAGTCACTAAGAGGATTGGAAAAGTCTCCAGATCAACTCGGAACAGCGGAATGAAACTTGAAAATCGCTCCGGTGGTGGTTTATATTTCAAGATCGCTGATTTGCTCATTTCGCTGTCAATCAAAAAGGGATTCGGCCTCTGACAGATCCTCCAATCATCATGCAGAAGCCCAGCGTCCAGGCCAGCCTTGCAGTCTAAGAGCAATCACCACTGACTCACCTGAAAACATTTTGTTCAGGCTTATTATACATAATTAAGGACGGGCTGCTTTGAGTGACAGGCTGCCTGCTGAGAGTGTCTTCAGCTACTCAGTCAGATCCAGCCCTCGCTCCTCCACAGTCTTTACAGTCTTTGGCTATTACCTAAAATAGCTGTACCAGTTATGGTAGCTATTAAGAGCCACTGTCACGATGAAGAGCAGCTACAGGTGTCTGTTAGGTTCAGTCAAACTTGTAGTCTTCAGCCCCATGTGACATCATCAAGATATTTTATGTGATGAAAATCATGATAGTGCTTGCATCTCCACCTCCTCCCACTTTTGTTTTTCACATGTAGCCTGGCCTGTGCCATGCATGAGAACCACCCTCCTGCTGACAGGTTCATCTGCGCTGGCATGTGTTGATGTGGCCCAAAGCCCATCCTTAAGCTGCTCTCTCAGATAATGTCGCCTGAGATGGAGGGGTTGAGGGCGGAAGGAGATAAGCCAACGTTGCACACGAGTGCTTTGTTTATGATGAAGTGGTCCAGGCAATTACATTAGAGGCGCAGGGAGAGTCCTCGTCTCTCGCTCTCTCTCTCTCTCTCTCTCTCTCTGTGACTCTTTGTCAGCTTGCTCACACTCACAATGCCTCATGTGTCACCTCCCAGCCAAATACAAGGAGACACATCTTAAACCTTTATCGGACCAGCAGTCAAGGACGAGAACTTTTGTGCCGTCCACCTTTTTTTAAAGCCTCGCATGGTTCGCCAAACTAGGGAGGAAGATTTATGACGTGACACTAGTCAGCCCGAGCACCTGCACACAACGTCCCTCTGTCGAGAGTATCTGTTCGCTCTTTATTGGAGGCCGTGATTTAGGAGGAGTAATTGACTGGAAATGGACTAGTGCAGGTGAGATGCTTTATGGTCCAAGTGTCGGCTAACTGCGCAGGATGCTCAATCGATGGAGAAGAGGAGAGAGTGTTGCAGCACACAAAGAAATCTCAGCCTTAACAAGTAATTAAATGGCGAGCTGAGTCTTTCAATCTCTTCTTCTTTTTTTGCAAACAAGATAAATTGCAGTGAAACAAGCAAAATTATTTCAACCCACTGGCACATTTCATCATTTTTACCAGCAAGCGAGAGGGGAAAAAAACTGATTTGAAGCTTGAATACTACATTTAATTACTTGTTAAGATTAAGATATGCAATATGATCACTCAAGAATGTAATCCCCCTGCAGGAGTGTCTGACGTAGGGTTTTTTTCCTCTCGTTTCTGCAGCAAGATTAAACGACGACTGCAACTCTTCCATCCGTCTTTATATAATTCATTTTATTCTTTTACCGCATCCTGCTTTTAATTCTTCTTTTGCCCTCGTAGTTACATTAATAAGTTATGTCGGTGACAACACATTTCAATACATTATGAAAGCAAACTGAACACGGAGCATTTTTTTTTTTTTTTTTTTGGCTTTCACATCTGGGTTCAAAATTTCTCTCAGCTCATTAAACAGTAACAAATAAGGATATAATTAGCTCTAAAATGCACATCTTCATTATGCGGCGCAGCAGACTGAAGTGAGCCACAGACACAAACTTGCAGCAGGCCAGATGGACAGTGTGGCTTAATACCGTCATGTCACGGGGTCCATATGTTCTTCGGTGTATGATTTCTGTTGGTTTAGTTGTTTAGCTTCGGAGAGACTCCCGAGAGGTTGCCGGAGAAGCAGAGAGGAGAGAGAACGAGATGCAGAGGAGTGTTGCTGCCCACAGGGAAACAGGCTTTGACATATGTGGAAGCACATAGCTCCTTTGGGGTGGTGGAGGGAGAGGAGTGGAGCAGAGAGACTCCTCGGAGCTGTGGGGAGAAGGGTGTGATCATTCTGTCATAGGGTATTACTGTCATAATGCACACACACACACACACACACACACACACACACACACACACACACAGTGAAGTGCACACAACAGCGAATGTGTACAAACACACGCACGTCGAAATCCCGATGTATGATATATTGTGGCAGCCCCTCACGCACGCAAACGCGCACCTCCGCATGCACCTGTACACCAGTGACGGCAGCCCCCTTAGGTGGAGCCCTGTGGGGGCTGCCATTTTCTGCACCAGCACCTGTCACCTGGATCATGCACAAGAAATGAAACGAGCACGTCAACCTCTGCTCTCCGGCGCGCCGTTCTTTCCTTCTCTCGCACTTTTTCCCTCCCTCTCCCACTCTTTTCATTCCCAGGCGTGTCAAGCCAGCCAGCTATGATAATTCTGCACCTAGAGACATGCTCACTTTGCTTGTGGAGTCGCCGATCGCTGCAGTTTCCCAGCTAAGCTCTCAGAAGCTTGGCCCTGGCTGTGCAACTGTCAAAAGGAAATACCTCAATTCGGGGTCTTTTTACGACTGACAATACGGAGTTGTACATTTGGAGAATAGAATGAGGAGCAGCCTGAAGAGGGAACAAAATGAGTAGGATTAGGCAGAGTACAAGTGTAATCCAACAGTCATTACACTCACTGAAAAGGTAATAAGTTTACTTCAGTTGAGGGGATAGTTTGGAACTTTTGAAGTGGAGTTGTATGAGGTACTCATCTGTGGTCAGTGTATTACCCACAGTAGATGACGGTTGGCTCGCGAACACTGGAGCTGCCACTCTACTGCTGCCTCGATCAGTTAGTTTGATTGTGTTATTGTGTGACTTCTGTTTTTTAAAAGGTTCGTTTGGATTCACCAAAGTCACACTATAACACAAACTAATTCACTGATTGAGGCGGCAGTAGACCAGCAGCTCCTCTGTTTAGTGAGCTAAAATCCCTGTTTTTTTCTTTTCAGTGTAGTAGGTGGCTTTGACAAGGAACTGTGGAAAGGTAAAGCACTTAAACTGTTATTTTTTGTTGAAGTGGCTAAAATATGTTTTGCTGTTGCCCCTGTCCGCAGCAGGATATTGCTTAGCTTCCGTGGCTGTACTCCTGCCTGCTTCTTCAAATTACGGACATGCCGACCGCCATTTACTGCAGGTGACAAGCTAACTATGAAAAAGTCCCTCATACAGCACCACTTCAAAAGAACTGAACTATCCCTTCGAACCACTTTTTGGATAAACTGATTTTACACACAATATCCTCCGTAGACCCTGTGTACCTTACACTTCATTCTTCTTAACTTAGACCTGTTGTCCTCATTCATGGACACTTTTTGTGCCATCTAGTGGTAGTAAGAGCACAATACACTTATCCATGTAAAAACAAGATGGCAGCCATCTCTGCCAAGTCCGTCTGCAGCCGATCCTGACACAAAAGTGGACAAGGTCCAAAACCTGATCACATTCAATGAGTTTATGTATGATTAATAATGTTTGTAGTTTGATATGGCAACAGATTTGACCACGTTTAGCAACATTAACAAGCTAAGACACTGCTAATTAGTAAGCACTCGTTTGAGGACATTGGGTCTAATTACCGTTGACAATGTTAAGTTTTTTTCTCTTATCGGGTTCTACTGATCCCAAGTAGCTGGGAGAAATTAAAATGTGTACCAAACAAAAGTTCAGGTCTGAGGGGTCTATGGCCGTTTAAGCTCTGTAAAATGCATCACAGCCATTTCTACACCTCTCAAAAACACCTCAGCGAGGCAACCCTGAGACAGAAGTTCATGCTGGTGACATATTGATATGAATTTGACACATTTGTGCAGAATGCTGAGCTAAATAATCTTGGGCATATCTGTCATAGACTGGCAAAGTTGCAGCAACTTACAGATGAACCTAAACCACTGGATATGTGCAAAGTGAAATCATACACTGTATAAACCTGGTTACAGAAACAAATGATTGGTCTGAATATAACATTGATCTTTGTTTTAGTTCTGTTTAAGGTCTCCACTAGCTCCGAAGGGAAATATCTTCAGCTGCTAAATGCTCCATTATGTCACACAGCAAGTTCTAAACTGAAACCACCTTATTCCTGAGGGCACGACTGTAGAAATGATTATAGGCACAACTTCCAGTGAGATAGTGGAAGTAGCAGTAAGCTAGTTTGTCCTATAGACTGTCTGTGGTTAGTCCCAGTGGCTACTCTTGGTGGCTAACCGCCAACGCTGGTTCTTTTCTAAAGTAATTTGCCTTCAGGCAAATACTGATTTATTTTAACAAATATTTAACTAATGTTAACTTAGCATTTTCTAAACTGTCTTTGCGGAGCTCTGGTACCTGTTGCACTGTCCGTGTCTGTAATGACTAACAACCAGACTAAGCTACATTTTTGTCTTCACCAACTGTGTGTTGAACATGTGATCAGAACAAAAATGGAGTTGTTCCTGTTGCCATGGTTACCATTGATATGGGAGTTTCACAACACATAGCTTAAAAGTATTAAATCAGAATTAGCAAAAGAGAATGACACGTAGACTGACAGACTATATTACTATTACTGAAGTCTGCTGCTAAATTCAGCTTCATGTTTTGCTCAGAACAGTTTTTATCAACCAGAAGTTTTAAAAACGCATAAACTGCGTCGTTAACGCAGACGAGCGGAGGATTAGCTGGGAAACATCACATTTATTCACTTTACATGGAGCAACAGTTAACACTGAACTATGTTAAATATTTGCTGAATGTGTTAGTGTCTCATAATAAGTCGTCAGAAATCAGAAATCATCTTTAGAAGGAGCAGATGTTACCTTAAGCTAGCTCGGGCCAGGTTAAAGTTAACAATATTTTAACGGAGCGAGGCGAGCCAATTGCTAGCGTGCTCGGTTGAAAAGGAAAACAAAAACAATGCTTTGAGATGTCTGTCAGAGATGGCAGAGGTATAATCACATAATCCTGTTTGAGCTATAACAGGTGGTGTGTTCCACGTTTTTAATTCCCAGTTGCTCTTGGAAAGAAGAAGAGTACTGTAAACAAACTGTTACCATTGGAAATCGCTGGTTTTGGTTCAACGCCAGAAGTGACGCACATAATTCGCGCAATGGATCATGGGGTCTAGCAATTAGGTGGATACACAGTAAATGAACTGATGTCAGTCCTCCATCCAGCTCCTGGTGAAACAGCAAAGGAGTCAAACTATAAAATGTCAAAGTAACAAAATGTTGACGGAATAAATAACTGCACTGTGACTTTTGGATTTCAAATTGTAATCCCTTATATCACTCCAGGCTAAAAAAACAAACAAACATTACTTTACCACTCCAGTAAGGCATCACTGCCCAACAATAAAACTGTGTGAATGTGTGTGTGTGTGTGGTCAGAAGTGACTATTGGCTGAGTGGAGAAAGGGATTAACAAAACATATTAGTTATGTGTGTGTGTTTGTGTGAGAAGAAGCCAGAAAGTGCTTTCAGAAGCACAGATGGGTGCATTAGCACACAGTGGGAGCTTATGTTTTATTTTTTCACAGCCGTGAATCTTCGCGGGGGGTTCAGATATAATTATTTCAGATGCAGTTTTGTTTGGAGTCCTCAGTGGGAAGGGATTGTGAGCTGTAATTCTGTGAGTAAATGGCTGCTGACAGATTTGTAATACTTTTTAAAGAAGGCACGAGAAGAATGACTGCAGTTAGAGGCCCTGCTGTCCGTTTTTTAAAGGTCACGAGTGGCAGGGAGAAATCTTTAACACCAGTGACAGTGCTGTCACTTTCTCTCTCTATGCTCTATTGTTCCTCTCTTTCGCTATGGGGTCCTCCATCTATCCATTTCCTGTCCGGAGGAGCATCCCAAGCGGTGATCTCTAAATTCCCACCCTAGGATCAAGTACGGATCAATCCGCTCCATAAAATTCTGTCTGTCTGCTCCCCCAGCATTTCCTGTGCCTGTTTATCTCCTCTCATGCATCATTCCTCGTAAATCTCTCGCTGCTTCCAGTACCTCCCCTTCACCATCATCTTCTCCTCCACACAAACACCCCCCCTGCTGCTTCTCCTTCCTCTCTCTGTTTCCCTCCTGGTCAGCTCCTCCTCCTCTGTTTTCTGCATCCCATTTTCCCCCCTCTTAGCACATCTGTCTTCTCTGTTTCTCTCTTTCAGTGCAACTCACCATCAATTCAGCAAACTTCATTGGCATGAATGTCATAAAAATCTTTCCTAATTATTTGCCAAAATGCCAAAGTCTCTAAGAAGGATGCACTAAGAGGAGACATTCTTCTACCAAGAGGGAGGGAAGAGGAAAAAAGCAAACCACATTAGTAAATAAATCTCTCTTTCTCTCTCTGTCTCCATCTGCAGTTGGTTTTTATGTGGCCAGTGATGGCAAGAGTTCAGGCTGTGATGGAGTGCCAAGATGAAGGCTCCATCATCATTATTATTATTCATGATTTAGACGCATAAAACAAGTCCTTCGTGAAGTAAACAGGACATGCCCGCGGTAAAGAGGAGTCTTGGCCCCTCTGCTATAAATTGCCTCTGCAAAAGGACACTTTGTATTCTGAGCTTTATTAGGATGCCCTTTCTTTTGGCATTGTAAGAGAAAGTAAACTGCCATTTGGAATTAGATTTAAAGCCCTTGGGTTTGAAGTAACTTGTGGAGGGATGGGAGATGATAGAAGACAGATAGGGCAGAGTTTACAGTGAAATATGGCAGTGAATCAGCATGTAAATAGTTATCAGAAATCTCTTGCTTGTAGCGGAAAGGCTGGGTCGTAATGACTTGGACCATATTTGATTAAAAATAGCCGTATTCAATGAGCACGTCAACAAAAGTATATGAAAATATGTCAGTCGACAAGTACAGGGTTTTCTTTTCTCTTTTTGACTTGCTGTTTCATCATTCCAATCTCCGCATAGTCAGAAGCAGAGAGCGACAGGAGGATGAGAGCAAATGGAAAATGAATAAGCAACATCTCATATTTATTTTGGTAGGAAACAGAGCTGAGGAGATAGTAGACAGAGGGTTGCCGAATAACAAAAGGGACAAAGGGATGCAGAAATGAAATGCAACTGTTTCATATATTGATAAAAAAAAAAGGCCCAGCACTACCAGTCAGAAATATCGAGCTGCTCATTAGTTGAACTGTATCCAGCAGCTACTAGTGATTTTCCTGACACTTTCCCGCTCGAGTATATTGTGAGACGGACACCAGTAGATGTGGATGAAAGATTAAAACAGATGATGGTTAACTTAATGGCATGAAAAACAAATGGACTCCGCTCTGGTGAGTTCTCATCGACCAAGAAAAGGGATGAATTTGCAGGCGAGGTGTTAACGAGCTGCTGAATTATTGAGGGACTGTATTTTTCATTTAGTTCAGGTCACCGTGGCCTTTAAGGTGCATTCCCCCGACGGATTTGAGCATTTAGAAAACAAAGATGCGAGGTCGAGGGAGGATATTGACAATGTGTCTGAGAAGAGACGCGGATTCACTGTGAGATCTCTCCTCAATCCACTCGTCTCCAGGTATCAATAGCAAAAAGTCCGCAGGGATTCCCCACTTAGATCAAACTCCGCTTTGGAGCTTTATATACTGCACGGCTTGTAACAATTTGTAGCACTATTGTATGGTAGCTTGAATTAGGTAAGGCTTACATAGAATCAATGTGGACACAATCAAGGAGTGAATAAATACCAGTTGAACATATTTCCTCCGTTTGAATTTCTGAACTTTAAAAAAATGTGAATAATGTAGTCAGAGCACTGCTTTCTGATGACCTCACCACACAGGAAACATAAAAATGCAACACACGAGCATATACACTAAGGCTTCATATAAATCAATAGGTAATTGTAAACAGAATTACGTAAAGCTGCTATAATCAATATTATTATGTGAATAATTGTCACAACCCGCAGAGAATTATTATCTGACTCTGCAGGTCGTCTCAGCTCTACAGAGCTTTTAGTAGCTTAAGTTGCTGCTGCTGTGTTTTTCAAGAGCCTAACTGCTCTTATGGTTTTGTTTTTCGAAGGAGGGATACTCTTCAATGAAAAAGCTTAGAAATTCACAAAATAGCCAACAGACAGTTAGAACCAGAAATATTATAACTCCAAATGTTATTGTCGCTCTGTGTCTGCTGGATATGTAAATAGTCAACTAACAAGTTTGCTTTATCAACTTAAAACCTGATAATATATCTTGTTTTCACAGCTTGTTGTGACTGTTACTGCAGGTTTTTACTTTCCATTATAACATTATTTTTTAAACTACTGGCACGACCTGCAATAACTGCAGAGTCCAAATAAATTAGGTGTTTGAACGATAAATTAAATCAAAATAATACATTCACCTGTGGTTGCTACTTCAATTTAACTTACTGCTATTCTGCAAAAAAAAAAAAAAAGAGTTTAAAATATAAAAGTAAGAATATTTTCCTGCCCAACCTCAAGACTTCATTTAAGGACTTAAATTTGATAAGACTAAACATGCCAGGCAGATCTAGAACCATAAGGGGTCTCATGACACTCATTTTCTGGACACTTATTTTCTGAATGGTCGGCATTTCTGTGTTTTCCTTGTCTTCCATGTCTTGGCGTGTCTGCGTTGTCAATGCAGCCAGGGTAAAGACTGTTACAGTAGTATAGTGGCACCTTCTACCGTTAAAAATCACCAATAAAAGTCTCTAAACACAACAGGAAATGTTCCAGCAGTAACCAAGATTACATGTTTCCTTGACGTTAGCAGGGTATATGTAGCAATATACGTACTTAAGGGCTGGGTGATTACTGTACTGTACTGAGTATAGTGACACTTTCTACTGTGAAAATTCGCAGGAGATGTTACAGCTGTTATAGACGTGGTAACCAGGATTACATGTTTCCCTGACGGTAGCATGTAGCTACATGTGGCACTATACTTGCAGCCAGGTAATTACTATAATGGACACTTTCTACCATGAAAATCCATCAATGTCAGCCCTAAAACACAACAGGAAATGTTTCAGTGGTAACCAAGATTACAGGTTTCCCTGACGTTAGTATGTAGGTACATGTAGCAGTATACTTGAGGCCGGGTAATTACTGTACCGAAGTATAGTGACACGTTCTACCATGAAAATTCATCAGTGTAAGCTTCCAAACAGAACAGGAAATGTTCCAGCGGTAGCCAAGATGGGAACTGCCCATTGGTCCGACATCCGTTTGTTCTGGCCATATTGTTCCGAAGTCCTATTCTGAAATCATCATGATGCCCTGTGGTTAAGGTCTGGTTAGGTTTACTCACAAAAACCACTTGGTTAGGGTTAGGAAAAGATCATGGTGTGGGTTAAAATGAAAAAGAAAGTGACAAACATATAACCCTTGCGCCTGCTTGGCCTCAAGCCTTTCCCAGCTGACCAGAGCTGGCGCACCATCAAGGTAGAAATACGCCCGCCGGAGCCGTTCAGCACCGCGGACCGTCAGACTAATGGGATGTCGGACCAATGACATGGACCCACCAAGATTACATGTTTCTCTGCATTAGCATGTAGCTACATGTAGCTACATGTAGCAGTGTACTTGAGGTCCATGAAACCATACCATGAAAATTCACCAATGTGAGCTTCTAAACACAACAGGAAATGTTACAGCGGTAACCAAGATTACATGTTTTGCTGAAATTAGCATGTAGCTATGTGTAGCAGTGTACTTGAGGCCAGGCGATTACTATACTGGAGAATAGGGACAGTTCCTAGCATGAATATCACCAATAAAAACTTCTAAATCAAAATCTTAACAGCTGAGCACAGAAATAAGAACTGAAATTGGGGAGAAATTTACAACAGCCACCAAAATTAGGCTACATGTTTTTCTGACATTAGCATGCAGCTTCATGTAGCAGTGTGGGCTACATAATGTAAACGCCTGCAGGAATGTGCCTGGAGCAGATGACCATATAACGAACCCATCACGAGCTGATGTCAGCTTGTCTCTTAAGTAGAAAATACCGGTGTAAAAGGAGTATTCTCCATGGTCTGAAGCCCGAGGTGTTTGCTCACAGGGATAACTTTTAATGAGAACATCTGGCACTGTAACATTTTTTATATGACAGAAAACAAGCATAATAGGTCCCCTTCAAATGAAGGTCTGGCACATTTTTCTAACATCAAGAAAAGGTGATGAAACAACAACCTATTAGACTAAAGTGTCAACAACAGATTTGCATCTTACTGGTTTTAGTTAAGATAATAAGCCAACCCCACTGTTGCTACAAGACCGATGACATTCCAGTGTAAATCAAATGTATGTAAAAGCCGTAGGAAGCACTGGTAAAAGTGTAGTGCGAATCTGATAGTGTGAATTGTGTGTGTGAGTGAATACTGCACCTGTATGAACTACATCTGACACTGAGTGGCAGAGCCGTGGTGATGGAGGATGTTGGAGAGTTATGGATCAGCACAGAGTAAAAAAAGGAGGTGAGAGGCAGATTTCAGCTAAAGGTGTGTGAGGTGGAGATCAGGACAGAGAGGATTAAACAGCGAGTGTCATGTGGGTGTGTGAGAGGGAGAAAGAGAAGAAAGTAGGTCTCTTAGGAGCTTTCTGCTGTCTTACAATGCAGGGGCAGGGATGAAAGAATAAAGGCAGATTTACACCACACGGACATGAAATCTCTTTTTTTTTCCACTGCACGTATCATCGTGTATGTGAGCTTGCGTGTTGTAACAGGTTAAAAGAAGAATGCCAAACAAGCGACAAGGGAGAAGACTCTAAAATAGATGTACTGTACAGCATCTAAAAGCTGTGCATGCCTTCGTGAGCGGCTGTGTAACTTCAGGGCCTCATGTGAATCTGAGGATATTCTGGTGACTGTTCTCAGCATTAATCAGAGCTTCCTGTGGCTAATACCATGCATCACATTCTGTAATCAGGGAAAGAGAGAAAAGGAGGGGACAGACGGACCAGATTGCGACAGGCACTTTTGCGGTCACACGCGAGAATAAAAATGATGTCGTTTAGGCTGTGCAGTTTCTCTGACTTCCATCTGCGGCAAAAGTTTTACTGCAGAATTGAAAACAGGAAGAGAATAGCAGGAGTAACGACAGTGACCTCGACCTTTCATATGGATTTAAACCGTCTGCACATACACTCCAACATTCCACCGCATCCCATTTTGCCTCAGTGGAAACATGCTTTCTCCCATTGTCACAAAGCCTGTCAATGTCATTGTTTAATGAGGGTCAGACAGTGTGTGTGTGTGTGTGTGTGTGTGTGTGTGACTTTATGACTCCCCTTGATCGCATGAATCTTCAACACCTCACAGGACCATAAAGGTGTTGACATTCCCCATATGAACTGTGTGTCTCACCATATCTGCTAAGAAGGATCTTGAGGGAACCACCACAGCATGGAAGGTGATGGTCACGTGTCTGACAACGCTCACTCATTGGAAACCTTTCCTGTGTACGTCAGCTAATTACACTGTTTACTTTTTCAAGGCATTTGAAATAATAGGATCCCTAAAATCTAAACCTTGTTTGGGAAAAACATGGTAGTTGTCAGGGAGAGAAAGAAAAAATATCCTGTAACATCCTGTTTTGAAATTGTTCTAAACACAACAGGAAATGTTCCAGCGGTAACCAAGATTACACGTTTTCTTGATGTTAGCATGTCTTATCATTTTGAAACCATAACTCAATGTTGAGGATGACTAATTTTCACTCCTGCCACCTAAAAAGATGTTAAAATTTGTCTGATGTTACTATTTTTAATTTATGTAACATACTGTAGGTAGGTAGGAAAAACCGAATTACTTTTAAAACCTATTTTTGTTCTTCTGTGATGAGGCTTATTACCTGACATATCTGCTGCATTTGAATCCATGCCATAATAATCTGGGCTGCTGTAATTGCAAATCAAGGTTTCAATGCTAAATGCTAATACTCTGAGCTGAATATTAGGCCAAGAATGGGCTGTGGAGCCGCAGAAGCCCCCCCACCCCCCTCCTCACTCCGTCCCCGCTGTACTTATAGGATAACGCTGGTGATATTATATTTTTGTTACTGTCAACCTATCCTACTTTTCTGTCCTGTCTGTCGCGCTCAGCCACATTCCATTCGTTCTTCGATACACATCACTCAAACAGTGGGGGAATAATGCCTTTCTTGGGGACTATTTTCAGACATGGCTTTCATGCACAAAGGAGTATTTCTACAGCAACATGATTCATTCAAACCGCATCACGATGCTATGTTCATTGTAGGGAAGGAGGTGTGTCAGCAGGTGCAACAGCGTGGCTAATCGATGGGATTTTGGACAACAGGAATGGGCTAAATTGGGCTTTAGCTGCGCAGACAATGCTCAATGGGAGAAGTTCAAGTTGGTTTTAGTATTTTCCAGGGATTTTCAACACGTCCTTCAGCTTATTGATACATTTGGCTGTGTGAGCTTTTATTTTACATCTATCTTATAGATCTTTTGTAGATGTATCTCAGTTTTGTTCTAGATAATTCACCATTCCACTTGGAAGTGCCTTAAAACCACACATACATGGATGCCTCACATTTGTTGATTTGCTCTATGCGCCACCACAATCCCTCATCTCATGTTACCTTACATATAAATGACATATCAATTACTTCTACACTGTTTTACCAACCCAGCTGCCAGATTAATTGCTGGCAATTTACATTTCTACAAACCACAAATATGTTACATTTCTACATTATTATGTAGTGGATATGTTAATAGTTTACATTTCAACAACGCTGTGATATGTTGAGGCGCAAAAAACACTTTGTTAAGGTAACCCAGTTTGGTGGCACATTCCTGGCTCAATACCCAGAGATACCTTAGTAAAAAAAAAAAAAAAAAAACAGCTTTTCATTGCACTCTTCCAGATGGAAACACAGGGACGGGCTGCTAAAAAACAACCATCACTGGTGGCTAATGAACAAACGATGTAGTTTGACCAGTATATCCAAAGCCTTGCCTTCCAGCTCAGCTCCGTCTTCACCACAACGGACCGGCGCAGCACCTGCATCACTGCAGAAGCTGCAGCAAACTGCCGATCCATCTCACGCTCCATTTTACCCTCACTCGTGAACAAGACCCCGGGGCATTTGAACTCCCTTGCTTAAGGCAGTAACTCTTCCCCCAACCCGTAGGGAGCAATCCAGCAGTTTCCAGCAGAGAACCATGGCCTCAGAGTTGGAGGTGCTGACTTTCCCGACCGCCTCACACTCAGCTGCAGACCACCCCAGTGCATGCTGGAGGTCACGGTGCGATAAAGCCAACAGAAGCACATCATCTGCGAAGAGCAGAGATGCAATTCTGAGGTCCCCAAAACAGACCTTCCTACCCCCGATTGTGCCTCTAGATCCTGTCCATTAATATCACAAACAGGATCGGTGACGAGGGACAACCCTGGTGGAGGCCAACACCCACCGTTCATCCCGTATGATGTGAACGCAGCATTGCTGAGTCTTGTTGATTTCTTTCATAGTTTTCATATTTATATTTCTAAATGTTGCAGTGAGGGTAACTTGTAAATAGACGTAAAAAAAAAAAGAGGGCTATTTCTTACCTAAACCGTTTTACCCTCAAAAATTTAGTGTTTTACTAAATTTTTAACTTCAGTTGTGTTGCTCCACTCTCCACTGACTTCTGTTTTACAATATAAAAAGCTAAGTTATCCATGCTACCATGGCCATCTGCTATTGCCTATGTTTGGATCCAGCACCCTCACCTAGCATGTGGCCCTTTAAGCGTCACCCCTCTTTCTATCCCCGGGCAAAGCATGCGTGTTACCATGGGTGGTAGTGTGTTATTAACAGCATGGGAGCCTCAGAGAGGGGTCACCAGTGAAACACACGGGGTCATGTCAGACTGTTCATGCATTAGGCCATGGCTGGGTATGTGCTGGAGTGTGTATGTGGCCTTTCTGAGGGGTGACTAGGTTTCTGAGAAGCATGAAAAGCACAGTGACAGGGTTAGACTGAGCAGGAGAGAGGGTCATGTGCAAGGCAGAGCATACATGTGGGGGCGAACATGTCGGAGTGTGACATGTACGACAGTGCGAGGACGGGTGAGGCGAGGTGATCCATACCAGGTGTCACGTCGTCTGTGATAAAGCAGGCATGAGAGATCGCTGAGCTCTGTGTCTTTCCACCCTGGGGAGGGCTGGGTGTATTAATATCCACACAGCAGGAGCCGCACCAACATAGCACAGATTCAAGACTCCTGAGTCCCACATAATATTTTACTGAACCTGTGTGGAGGCTTTAAGTTATCTGTTACGGAGCAGCCTGCACATACACAGCACACTGACAGCAAATGCCTTTTTTACAACTGCAGGGCATACAGTATAGATGTGGAGATGGAGTGGCTCTTCATCCTCCCCATTTCTCTTTTTTTTCCCTGCTCTACAGATCTCTAAATTTCTCCTCCCGCAGTCTGGCTTGCTCCCTGGTGTAGATGGGAATTCAGCAAACATATTTTTCATGGGAGGGGAAGTTGCATAGTTGTTATTCATAGGCAGAATTTCAGTTTATTTCTACTTTAAATGAAAAAAAAAGTCAAATACTTTCATTAGTAAGGGTCTCGTCTTGTTTCAAGCAGCAGCTGATTGTTCAAATGACATTATTATGAAGCGCCTCAAACACCAGTATGCCAATTATACTGTGATGAAGTAGGTAATGTTTGGACTTTTTATGTAGCTGCTGAGGCTATTCCCAACGTGAAAGTTTATTGATCCCTTAAGTAATAACGAGCGTCACCACACCTGCTGGAGGAATACATAAATAACAAGTTTTTCAAGCAGGACTAACAAGTTGTGTGTTTGCCTGTGGCCCAGGTGCGCCTGATGAGCGGCTCTCTGATTGGTTCTCTTCCCCCTGCCACAGGTGTATCCGGACAGCTGAACAGCAGCATCTTTATGAAGACAGATGAAAGACAAAAGGCAGCCAGATGGATAAAGTCAATGATCCATCTGGGTGGAATAGAATTAAAGTTTAAAAGCAAAGCCAGATTGTTGGTACCTGAAACATAAAACATAAGATGAAGTAACATATTGTTACTCTTATGCCTGACAGTTTACAGTGCTGGCAGTTTTACCACTGGTTTTATCAAGGCTTAGACTACTTAGTAGCAAGCTGAGGTGAGTTGGTCAACACTCAGTCTCTATTCATAGCATATCTATGATTCAGAGTCTGGGGCAGGATAGTCTGCACAAGGTGGCTGAGCCGGCTCCTAGCAGCTAACGGCACTAACTCAATAAACAGTGCTAACAATGGCAACAGTGTTGACATTGTTAACTTGGGGGGAAAATGGAACGTGGGCACTAGGCTTCCACGCAGAAGACCATGACATCAGCGATAACTGACGTTGATGCACTCATGCTCATTTCCTCATATTTTTGTTCTGTGTCTGTATTTCAGTGTCGTATACAGGGTACACCCTAGTGTTTAACACCAGGAAATACATTTCTTTATGGATGGATAGAAATGCCACTGCAGAAATGGCAGAAAATTTAATTTTGAGTAGGGATGCTCTGATACAGATGTTTGGCTGATAGCCGATAGCAGTACCAATTTTTTTTATTTTTATTTGACCTCCCTTGTGTGCCAGGGAATGAAGTTAATTTAAAAATGATTTTAAAAGTAACTAAGCTGCTTTAAAGTCATTAAAGCCTTCATTACACTATCATCGAATGAGCACAAATACAATTAAATTTATGAAACAACCTCTCATATGACCAAAAACATCCTAAAAAAAAATTTTTGGTTGAAAGAAATCCAACAATTTCTAGTGCCAACAACCGTATTTATTCAAGTTTCTCGCCAAATGGACACATTATGATAACATTACAATTTTTCTTTTCCTAACACTCATTTTTACTAAATAGAACTTGAGCATCTTAAGGTAACTCAATGCAACCTTTGTGAGCTGTTAGTTCTCGACACCTGCTGCTAACAGCTAACTTTAACTCGCTGTCCTTCTGCCGATTTCAACACAGTTTTGTTATTCACAGTGTGTCATTATCATTGATAGAATAGTTCTGTTTCCTGTCACAACAATAGTAAGTTTATGCCTCCACTCAACCTGAAGGTGAAAGCAGAAGATCATGTTTTCTATTGTTACCCCCCCCCCCCGGACGCCGAGACACCAGATGCAACAAGCCACCTCGTCCCACAAGAGTGAACTCACAGAGCCCATTTTCCAGCAGTCACTATTTTCTTCTTGCACCTGCTCATCAATTTAAATTTGTGGTGTTAGTCATCGAACCCTACTTTTTAGCCTGCGCAAATTGATATGACAAAGAAAAACATCATCCACTGCCATTGCCATCGTATTTGCGATAGACCGATGACTGTCAACAAGGCGAACATTGGGCAAAACCAATGTGGGCTGATTAATTGATGCACCCCTAATTTTTTTGAGTGTTGTTTTGGATACAGCGTCGACACAGAGCCTACGCAGTAGCTAGGGCATCGATTCTGCGCAGAAGTATAAATTCAGCTTTACTCTTCAGTACAACTAACAGCATACTAGAATCGATTCATATTGTTTGAACACCAGACTTTCTAAAAATTAAAAATATTATGAAAATTTAACAAAATGAAAATTTTGATGAGCATCTTTCACTCATCAATCAAATAATCAACTGAAAATCACGAGTAAAACCAGGCTCTGGCAGTGCTCCTCCTCTTCCTCCTCACACAAAGGAGCAGACTACTGGTCCTGCTGCTGGGTCGATGCCCTTCTACGGCCCTGTCCAGCTCTCCTCATGTAACGGTGATCTCCTGGTATCTCCTGCATGCTCTTGAGACTGTGCTGGGAGACGCAGCAAACCTTCTTGCAACCACACATATGGATGTGCCATCCTGGAGGAGCTGGACTACCTGTGCAACCTGATTGAACTGCAGGTATCGCCTCATGCTACCAGTAGTGACGAGGACACTAACTGCTTCTGCATCTCCATTGCACCTGTTGTCACTTTCATTTGCACCAAAGTAGCTGAAACTGATTCACAATCACTTGTGCTTTAAATGGACAGATTGAAATCCCTGAAGTTTAACTGGCTTGGTGTTACACTGTGACGATTACATGTCCCCTTAGGAAGAGATGACTAGATATGATTTTAAGACTACTATCGTGGGAGTTACAATCTACTGACCGAAGGTGAATTCAATCCTGAGACGTCCAGAAGGCTCCCCTGCACAGGTTAACTGGTGCACCACACTGATCATGTGAGCTGTGGTGAGGGATTTCTCTAGTGGCCCACTATCTAACAAATACTGGGCTGTGAGAGTGGAAACATTCAGGCCCATAATGAGCCAGATCAATCACCCCACACCATCCACAGTCTGGGGCTCAGCTGAAATTAGCCGAGCCGAAAAGGCTCAAAGGAAAGGAATTGAGCCAGAGTCCATGGAGACACAGGAGTTAACCCACCAACCGCTACATGACTACCGACACTACAAGAGATTAGCCAGGACGAGAGCTTGACATTATGTTGCTTCCTCTGAGCATTCCTACCGCTGCTCTTTCTCTCCCTTTCTTTTTTCTGTTTCTTTATCTGCCTTTGCCCACCGCTGCCACAGACAAAACAAATCTTACACTTACATCTCTCGCCGCCATGCCTGCTGCCTTTTCTCCCTCCCTCTCCTTTCTTTCTCTTCCCTCTCCATTTCCATGCCTTTTTCATGATGTATTTTTCTCCTCTCGCTGAGTTATGTCTGCTCGCATCGTGACCTTTTTTGTTTTGCCAGAGTCCTCCAACAATAGCATGACAAATATCTGATAGGGAAGCAGATATTCTCTCGCTCAGAGGTTCGGACCTGGTTAAAATGACTTTCATGTGGAATTACTTCAGCCATCCATCCAGATTCCCCCTCTGCAAGTACAAATAGGCCTGTATATATGCAGGCCGCGTATTCACGCTGCCTCATTAGGTTATGCAATAAAGACGAGGGGAGGGAAGTGGAAAAAATGGCAATGTGAGTATGTGTGTTGTTGTATATCTCTGCGTATGAGAATGCTGTTTCGTTTTTATCTCACCTGCCTTTGATGCCAAAATGAAGTGAAATTAAGCTTCCTGTCAGAAGTGATGGATTGAACAGATTTATTGGTCTTTGAATCACACAATGATGACTCTTTATACATCATTATTGAAATTTCAGTCACAGTGTGTTTATGTGATTGTGCTGAAAGTGAATGATAATTGACAACATTGTTTAGGACTGATTTGCTGTTGATAAGTTATCATTGAGGAAAAACAGTATTTACTGGTTCCAGCTAATAAATGTAGATTTTGGATCGTTGGTTGGACAAATTGTGACGAGCGTTATTCACAATTTCCTTCAAAATCAGGGACCAAACGATGATTCAAAGTAAAATCAACAGATTTATTAATAATGAAAATAAATATTCATTGCAACCCTCATCATAAATTAAATGTTATTCATTTGACAGGTGCTTCTGCCAGAAAGTCAATTTAACTCCCATGATAACAAGAGCTAGACATCATCAAGAAGTGTATGACACGCAAACAACTAAGAATGTTTCCAGAGCTTCAGTAAAGGTGCTTAAAGGGACAGTTCCCTTTAAAGGGACATTGTTGAGTTGTTTATTGGCAAAAATTGATGTCTGTATTCTCAAATATCTCATCATTGGTGTACTATTACCTCCACCAATGACTTATTCTCATAAAAGGAGAATTTTGGATTTGTTTGTACATTGTGTGGGCAAGTTGTCTAGAGGGTTTCATAACGTTTCGCCATCTTGAGAATACACCGCCAGCAAGGGACATACAGCACCGCCTTCTGTGTTTTTGTTGAGAGCCAGGCCAGCGCTGCGTGACTGAGGAGCCAAAGGAGAGGAGCAGAGGCGCTTTGCTACTATCCCGGCACTACTGCAGCATAGCAACGTCGCACTGTTTGAGCATAATGCAGGATCGTGCATATGCAGCATCACGGGAGACGGAATCCTTGTCGCCAATAAAGTGCAAAAGGAAATCAAAAAGGCAACATCAACAAAACGAGGGTCAACATCAGAGTAGCCTTTCACAGGTGGAAAGAGCTAGTGCCACTGTTAGCTAACAGCGGCTAGCGGCTAAGAGCTAACAGCGACAAGTGGCTCAACCTCACACACCTCATCCCTCTCCTCGCATCACTATGCCGCTCATAGCTGTTAGTGGCGCCTATAAATTAGCCTAGCAGTTAGCGATCTTTTCCTCTTCTCATATAAAACAACACTAACAGAGGTCTGCGTCGCGGCGTCGTAGTTACATTTCAAGGGAGGTGCACGTCAGCCAAATGTGTCGATTCAGCGCAGAAGTATAAATTTCGCCTTGCGCTGTCACAAGCATGAGCCTCACTTCCATATGTGTGGCGATACATTTGGCTGGTGTAACTCAATGCAAATAAAATAGTTCCTATATGAAACTACTCACAACGAGGTCTGCGGATTATCTTGAGTAGCTGCGTCATGATTTCTGGAAAGAGACATTGCTGTTTGATTTTTTAAAATTAATTTATTGTCGCTTTGAGCAACAGCAGAGCGCCATCTAGTTCCATTATAGTGGAGAGAAGGCAGACATCTCTACAGCTGATATTTCCAACAGTCAGCATCTCACAGAAAAACAATCTCGACTGATAAACAGCACTACAGATAAGAGGAAAATATGTATTTTGGATGTGAGCTGTCCCTTTAATTATCAGTGGATACAGAACATGCTGGAAGATGATTGATACATCGTAGCATAAAAGTTATGTACAGGTATTTATTTTCACCGTGGCTGGACTATCTCTGCAGTCGATAACAAGGAGAGATTAGATGTGCTCAAGGCGGAGGTGCAGAGAGAAAGCTTTCCTTTACCCACCAACTCCCCATCTCTTATCAGATGGGCAGAAGGTGAGGCCTTGACATTATCAAGTAAAAAGGGCTGGCTGGGAGCGATATTACCTGGATAGGGGCACAGATAGAGGGGCCAGGACATCATGGGAGAAGGATCAGGCTGGAGAAAA
This sequence comes from Epinephelus cyanopodus, assembly GCA_026686955.1. Taxonomy (NCBI): domain Eukaryota; kingdom Metazoa; phylum Chordata; class Actinopteri; order Perciformes; family Serranidae; genus Epinephelus; species Epinephelus cyanopodus. The sequence goes on from CM048931.1 coordinate 29,416,074, forward strand.
CAGCAGTGAAGACTCATTTGATCCATATATACCTTGATAGTATCAAAGTACCAAAGAATAAAGTCACAGATTTCACAGTTTATACTGGCCGAAATCCTCTTATGTGTAATTTTGATGGAAAAGTTGGTCAGGAAAACATACATGTGGCTTTCTACTGACTTCTGTCAACACCAACTTTCTTCTTAAGCTTCGTCTTTCATGTGATAGCCACAGCACTTGACAGTGATTATTCATGTGAATTATGCTAGTTTGCAGATTGAGTCCATAACCCATTGAGGTAAACAGTCAAGCATTAGCAATTCCAGAAGCTGTTTACATGGAAGAGCACAGTGATGCGTGTTGAGCTCATGCATACTGCTGAATAAATTCAAAGATTATGTTGACAAGTGTTTGGCAATGATAGACGTGAATTGTAAGGAAGTGGAGAGAGCAATATGTGTGTATGTGCGCATATGTGGGTGCACGTGTACACGAGCGTACATCAGTGATATTAATGAGTGTATTCAGAAGATGGATTTAAATCGCTGGGGCAGGCAGACAGCAGAAGATCTTGTCAGCTTGTCAAAAGCATACACAAGCAGCAGAGAGAAACAGTGTCATTCAATACCCTCCTTCCCCCCCGAAAACAACAATTAAGTGGTTGAGCCGGCAGTGGTAATGCTGTCAGGCAAGTGAGGGTTTCTGTAATGCTACTTAATTAATCTCTGCAAATCAAATCGATGGTAATTTTGCTCGCATAGCAATCAGATTTGGGGCTTCATACTGTGACACGATATCCAGCTTGTGAGCTGAAAGGGCTCGTTTTTCACAGCAATCAAACCGGCTCGTCTCCGTGCTTACATTGCATCTGAAAGAGAGGGATGGATGGAGAGAGGAGAAGCAGAGGAGGAGAATGTGGAGAGAAAGTAGGAGCAGCAGTGGTGAGAGGATGTTTTAAAAGATGCACAAACATTGTATAACCCCGAGTAACTGTTAACACTTAGAAGACATCAAATATTATCTTGATGGGCACCAACAGCTTCTAAGAGATGCGGATCATCGGCCTGGCTTAAAGGACAACTTCTGTATTTTTCAGCCTGGGCGCTATTTCCCCATGTGTATGTGTACGTATGATTCATGGGTACAACTCGTTTTAAAATTGGTTCAGTATTGAGGGAGGCGGACGCAACCTGGAGCCGCGAAACGAGCTAAGACGGTAACAGGGGCAAATGCGTCCTGTATAAGTTTGTGCATGAAAAGTGCTTTTTTTCGCCACTGACTGGTTCAGATCGCCAGTGCTATGAGTGGAGTCAGCTGTCAGTCAGTGTTGGAGCAGAGAGGGGAGGGCTGCCCCGCTGGATACTGTAAGTGAGTATGTGTGTATGAAGTGTGTGTGTGTTACGCCAGAAGAGTCAGAGGACGGAGTCTTTTACGTGCTACCCCCTGGAGTGTTACCGGAGTTTTTGGAGTGCTCAAATAAACGGGCCTTTTTCCCGAACGCAAGAACAGGATGTCGTGCGACACCCCGTGCAGCTTTCATAGGCTGCCTTTGTCGGACGGCGAGATGCTGAAGTTGTGGCTAGTTGCGCTACAAATGGATGCTAACACTCCTGTCCAGACACTGCGCCTTGCAGACCATCAGGTCTGCAGTGCTCACTTCTCCCAAGATGATACTGCCAGACGTTTAGTTGATTCTAAACACACATTAAACACACATTAAACATGACTTAATAGAGACAATTTCAAACACAAGTACACAAATCAGCTTCACTATAAACTTGCAGCATTCACAGACACTTTGTCCGGAAACATTTTCCCCACCAATACAACATGCTAACATTATTAGCAAAAGCCTATGGCATGTTACATTGTATAAATTAGCCTAGCGGCCGGCGATCTTTTCTTTACTCATATCAAACCAGACAATAGCAACATTTAACAAACGTAATGGTACATAATTTTGCTCTGTTACAACTCACAAGGTTCACCGAAAAAACAACTGTCATACACGAAACACGTGATATAACATGCTAATGTCATTAACACAAGCCTATCTCATTTTAAATTATAGAAATTAGCCTAGCAACAAAACCAGGTAGGTGTATGTCAGGCTACAGCAAAGGCTCCATGTTGACACAGAGCCTGCGCCGTAGCTACAGCGTCGTTAGTCAGCGATCAGCTGTTTGTAAGTTTAGTTTAAGAAGGAGGGGAAATTTCTCAACCCATGAATGTTTTCACTGGACAGGGAGGGGATGAAACTGTAGTCTGAAAAGTACTTAAAGCTGTCATCCAAATATAGTTAAAAAGTACAATATTTGCCACTGAGATGTCTTGGAGTAAAAGGATAAAGTAGCCTAAAGTGAGAATACCCAGTTGAAGTTCAGGTACCTTGAATTTGTATATGTGAGCTACCCAGTTACTCCACCACTGGCCTGCATCACATCTATGGAGTTAGATCAGTCTCAATATTCACAAATGCACACAGAAGGATTCACAAATACATGTTAAGATTTATATATAAATGACTCTCGACACACAAATATTTTCAATGCACACACAAATATTTAGCATTTTATATAAATGTAAAAAAAATCCACAAATAACCAAAAAAGTTTCACAAATGTATTTCTGATGCACACACAAATATTTATTGTTTTAAATATATGCAATAAAAATCCACAAAATATATGTATTTAAAAAGTATTTGCAATTTTCATCAAAACATATGTGGATGTTGATACATTCATTTACAAATGCTTTTATTTTGTGAACCTCCGCGCATTTGTGTGTGAACCTCCGCGCATTTGTGTGTGAATCTTTTTGAGACTCTCCTGACGTCACCCGATCCACAAATGCATTTTTTCTACCAAGGGGATATAGGTAGCCAATCACATGTCTCCTTCCTCTTCAGCCAATCACATGAGCGTCCCGCCACCACCCACACGTGGGGTATGTTTTAACATCGTAGCGTCAGAAGGTGGCAGTAATGCACCACTACATTGTTTGCGACCGCCACATTAATACGGAAGAGAAGAAGAAGAAGGTCAAGAGCGTAGAGAGCTTAAGTACTGCTCTATTTCCAGCGCGGCCGGCACTGCGAGAAAAGCCTTTTATGTCCGTCCCGGAGCAGGCTGGGCTGGGAAATAGTGTCGAAGGTGCCGCTGCCGATGTGTGTTGGGGGGCAGCACTTGACGGACAACGCACCGCGCCGGTGTGCGTTGCACGGTGTACGTTAGCGTCAGTTACACGGTGCAATTATACCAACTAAGCAAGTTTCAGATAATTTGCTAACTAACTGGGCTACCACACACTTTAGCAAAACCAATCACAAATAATTCAACAAAGAGTCATGATTTACAACAAGTGGATACACTTACAGGCAACAGTATCCAGCTGCAGCCCCGGAGCAGAAGCACAAGCCTCTGGCTTTTTTTTTCTAACAACTTTTTTAAGTAAAATTGCATAACATAGCGTCTATGAATTGATGAATTGTCCATTTATTTTACCTTTATTTAATCATACAAGTCAACTTTGTTTTTTGTTTGTTTTTGACCACATCGCCACGTTCAACCATGAATAAAAGAAGCTGCGCTCAGTGGGCGCTCCTTCTATATTAATATTCATATGCTTCCTTAACTAGGCTACGACCTGTTTTCATTTAGGTCGGACCTTTCAAACTACAAATAGCCTATTTCACCATTCAATGTGAGAAATCAGTGCTAACATTCAAAAATAGCTGACTGTTACCCTATTTCGCGTGTAAGTGAACACAATGAAGAGACAAAAGTCAATTTGAAAAACTTTATTTTCAAATTTCCACAAACAATATCTGATGGCCAGTCCGCTTCTCCTGGCAGCCTGCAAGAGACAGAAAAGATAATGAGCACATAACTTCAAGAAACAAATCCCAACTTCACCACTGTATTTTTTTGTTTCGCATTTCAGCTGTCTTATAGCCAGATTGAAGGCTTCGGGTCCGTCACTCTGCTTAATTTAGCGTTGTAATGGCCGGACTACACGGTGTCGGCACGCCCGGCATGACCTCCGCGCTCCTCTCCGCTCCTCTCACCCACACTTGAGCACCCGTCCAGGCCGCGGAGGTCAGGCCGGAGGGCTGCGGTCGTCAGGCCCGGGCGGGACCATAGGTGAGGGGATCCCAAGACTCGAGCCCTGCCCTCGCCACTCACCAGGATCCTCTTCTAACGGTCACAGAATAAACAACATAACTATTTTTCTGCCAATTTATTCCAGTTAGTTTACCTGAAACCTGCTGCGTTGAGATGCTGTGTCCTGCGAGCTCAGTTCCACACAAAGACTGCGACAATAATATCCAGCATCACTTCCGTCACATCAGGGGCTTGTGCTCCGGGGCTGCAGCTGGATGCTACTCCTTACAGGTGCACGATCGTCGGCCGCCATGCTGCAAACTAGACCTCTTCATCATCTATGCTCTTGACCATAGACATACGCGCTTGACCTTCTTCTTCTTCTCTTCCGTATTAATGTGACGGTCGCAAACAATGTAGTGGTGCATTACTGCCACCTTCTGACGCTACGATGTTAAAACATACCCCACGTGTGGGTGGTGGCGGGACGCTCATGTGATTGGCTGAAGAGGAAGGAGACATGTGATTGGCTACCTATATCCCCTTGGTAGAAAAAATGCATTTGTGGATCGGGTCACGTCAGGAGAGTCTCAAAAAGATTCACACACAAATGCGCGGAGGTTCACACACAAATGCGCGCAGGTTCACACACAAATGCGCGGAGGTTCACAAAATAAAAGCATTTGTAAATGAATGTATCAACATCCACATATGTTTTGATGAAAATTGCAAATACTTTTTAAATACATATATTTGTGGATTTTTATTGCATATATTTAAAACAATAAATATTTGTGTGTGCATCAGAAATACATTTGTGAAACTTTTTTGGTTATTTGTGGATTTTTTTTACATTTATATAAAATGCTAAATATTTGTGTGTGCATTGAAAATATTTGTGTGTCGAGAGTCATTTATATATAAATCTTAACATGTATTTGTGAATCCTTCTGTGTGCATTTGTGAATATTGAGACTGATCTAACTCCATACACATCAGCTTGTTTCATCATACTCTCCCTAGCATTAGATTAGATTTTTCAGAAACAGCTTATACACAAAACACATTTTTCTCCTAACTTGAAATAAATAATAGAAAAGTGTGTGGTTGAAAGGTATGAGATGAGTGAGTCCTCAAAGCTGAGTGATTTCCAAGGCTTACCTGGCTTCAAGAGAAGAAAAGAATAGAAGAGTAATTTTGTTGTATCCAAAATTATATGTCTGCGACACCATTAAAATTTCAGTCATCTCAGCTACCTTGAAGTGTTTGAATGGTTTTCCAGTAAAAGAAAAATCAAAGAAGCAGAAGGCCCAAACAAAAATAATCAATGTGGATGGTAGTGAAAAACTAGGATATGGCAATGAATTGATGAAAAAATAACGGCAAATATACACACTTTATCATCTTAAATGCTGTAATAAATTAACAATAAAGTAAGCACACACACACACACACACACACACACACACAGGACAAACCTTAGGATTGCAGATTTGATGGTGACAAATCCAGAATCATCAGATCAAGGTGAAGTAATGCTGGCACACAAATGTGGGAAGAAATATAATTTGTTGTGGATTGAATAAATAGAACGCTGAATAAAGTTGTCAAGACATGAAACAATACAAAGTAATAACTCTCACGCAGGCACATTAAAATCAGTCTGAGCTCTTTTTAATTGTGATTTACAGCGTTGGCTGTTCTCACAACAGATATTCATAGAAAATTCACGTGATGGCTCATCTGTTTTTTAACGCGCTGGGTACAGTGTGATCTATAACAGAGGCTTTCACTGAGGGGATGAAAAGTTAATGTATGCACACATGAAAAATGACAAAAGCTGACAGAAAAATCAATTACATTACATCAGTAAGTGAGCACGGGAATCTTAAAAGGATTCTCCAACAGTAGAGAGACTAAGCCTGATTGGGTACATGTAACCTCTGGTTCCACCGTTTTTATTATGCTCTTTAAAAGTCAGAGGGGGTGGCTTGTAAGATTAAGGTACAGCCTATGCTATCATTAATAGGACTGCAGTGTCATGGATTATTTGAATCCCTATGAGGAAAATGTCCTGGCTATCACATACAGTGCATTAATAAATGACTCTTAATTATGAGTATTACCTCAAATGCCTACTGAAACCATGCAAAGATTTATATTTTGACTCGTAAAACCGAGGTATGACTTAAAATGTTAATAACAGTGTTGCCAGTACCAATATCTTGGTGTTGTGCATGCTGCCTCGCTGGCTCATGACTTGCTGGCACATGTAAATGGGACAGAGCCATTATTAGTGTAGTGTTTTCAGTCACACCTGTGCTGTCCCTGCTGTGGTAAATCAAAATTCCCACGATGAGACAGATCTGTTTGTCACTGTGCCCCACTTCAAGGTCCGGATCTTCTGAAATCCACATTTGGAGACTGAAAATAATTGATGTGCCCCATTTCCAAGGGTCCTCATGATGCAAACTTCTCATAGCTAAATCTTGGAGTGCACAATTAGTGGTGTTTTTTGTAGCTGTCAGTATCCTTAAATCTATTGTTTGCTGTTATTGAAGCTGTCAGTTGATCCTCTTTAAGATGCGTCGCTGTGACGTGTAGTTACATTCTGGGGAGGTGCATGTCAGGCCACGGCGTAGGCTCCATGTTGACGCAGGCCTATGCCATAGCTACAGCGTCGATTCAACACAGAAGTATAAATTCCACCTTATTTCTCAAGAAAGGCTTTAAGTGCAGATGACTGTTCTACTTTCAGCATCGATCAAAAGGTCCAGTTTGTTCAATACTGACGTGATAGCAGCTTTAACAGAAAGTCTCACTTAGGCTGCAGCCATATTGGTTGTTTTTTTTGAAAGTGCCTCTACAGCACTCTTTGTCTCAAACGTGCCCGGTATTCGATAAATGGTTGAGATTGGCTCAGCATGTCTCAGGCCACTGGAAATCTTTCCATATGGAGGGGGACTACAAGCATCTGCCAGAGCAAATAAAGCAATATCTCGCAGATTTGTCTGTTTCCTAGGCAACATGCCCAAACAACTTGAAACTTAGACAACAACGTCTTACAGCAAGCCTGGCTCTGACCAGTGATGAGAAAATCCAGCTGGCAGCACAACTAAAGCTCATGAATTAACACATAATATTTCTGGTCAAAGTTTTGAATAATAAGGGTTAAAGGTGCTGGTAGCTGTTTTTTTATATATATACCTTTGAACAGTTTTTCCCTGTTTTCAGTCTCTGTGCTAAACTGAGCTAACTATCTGTTGAAGATAGCTTCATATCCACCGTACAGACATGGCAAGAAAGTGAAAAAGAGTATACAGTTGACAGTCAAGATGTTATGAAGGATCTGGTGCTTCTTGTGTTGTTGGGCTTCATTGAATTATAGTTTGTGTCTTTTATGTTTTGTCCATAGTTTTGTATTTTCAATTAACATATTTATTGTTGAGTTTGTGTTTGTAACAGGGTTACAAAGTGCTTTACAAATTGTATCAAATAATTCCCTGAAGAGTCAACCATCTAGTGAATACTATGATTTCATTTTTTTTAATTTTTTTGTCATTTATTTTAAATAAGTTATTAGACACCCCGCACTAGATGTCCTTCAGATGTTTTTTTCTTGAAGAAGACAGTCCCTTGGGATATTCTTTTTTTTTTTTTTATAGAGTTGAGTGTCATCGGCATAACAGTGAAAAGTGATTTTATGATTGGGTATTAAGCATGTCAGTATGTAAATACAGAATAGAAGATGACCTAGGACGCAGCCTTGTGGTACTCCATAGGTCATAAGAACAATAGATGATAAGAAGTTTTGCATTTTAAATTTTTACAAATTAGCTTAGCTATACAATAAATAAATGCTGTGGTTTGTGGCATCAGTTTATGCCACACTCTTGTTGCTATAGAAATAAACCATGAAGAGGCAGCCCACGTACTTTCCACAGCTTTGATACACACCATCATCCGGGCCATAAATGACCCACATGATGATGACAAGCAACTCTAGCGATTCATAAAAACATATTGGTGAAATGAACGAGTTTCGCAGCAGATAATGTGTTATTTAGAGGCTCATTGTTGGTGCCCCGATCACTCCCACTATATGGACGTACGCGGCTCTCGCAGATCTAAATATCTTCCGAATGACTCCAAATGACACCAAACTTATCTGGGTGAGTAAACAACCGTATTTAATGCCAGAAATAAGGTCCAGGTTGTAGAAAACGGAACTTCCCCTTTAAATAAATAAACTGTAATTGAAATTGAAATTGTAATGAATAAAATAGATGTAATGTTCAGTTTTGTGGATATTTACGGTATTTACTATAAGCTGGGTACACGGTGTGCCAGTCGTCCATCATGTGAATTTCTTACCTACGTATTATGAGGCATCTGTGGGGACATAAAACACAGAAGATGAAAATCAGGCAGAAGGAAAAGGTGACATATGGCACTAGCAGCTAAAGCAAAACAATGTGACATTGCGACAGGTCAACATTGTTGTACATACAGTTTGATAAGAAATACATTGAGAATGTGCATTATGAGGACAGTAGCTGATTAAGTAGACTGTGCAGTTAAAACACTATATGCTCATTTTCACAGCACATTATGAGTGAGTGTAGTCGAGGTAGCAGCTGGCTTGGCACACTGTGTTGGTCATATGGCACTGTTCAGTTTGTAATGAATCTTGGGTGTAAATGAAAATGTGTAGGTAGAGAGAGGGCATACCCCAAAGGCTGGCAAAGCTCAGGTACTTTTCAGTGACCTTAGAGATTGTCGAAAAGACTCTTCTACTCTTTGCTTCAAATGGGTTGAGATGAGAGAAGGATGCTCAGTAAGAGAGAGAGAGGGCAAAAAAAAAGAGCAAAGGCACAAAACACTCAGAGCAGAGCAATGACCTTGTCCAGATGATGGCTAAAATTTACAAAAGGACAGGTTGATCCTCTCCTCTGTCACGGTGCACTCTGATGTCAGAGAACGAGCAGGACAGATGACGGAAAGCACTAAAATGTGAAGTAAGGACAGGCTCCTGACAAGAAAAGCTTTTATCTCAGACTCTCTTTGCAGATATGCACACACATCATATGCCATACAGTTACAGACACCACACCCACAGGGGAAGAAGTGATGGAGTCGTGTGTGTGTGTGTGTGTGTGTGTCTGAATCCTACTGAAATTAAAATGTCACCATGTGTTTTAATCCCAAGCTTACCATTCAAACTGTCAGTGACATAACAAGACCATTGTTTCCTCGACTGAGATTCAATACTTAATGTCATTGCTAATTCCAAGCAGTTAACTTTGGTGTTCTTGCGAGGAACAATCTGAAGGGAGCAAACCTTTCAGTAATAGCAGTACAGAGGACAGTTTGGGATGTGCTGTGTTAATCATCAATTAATCTTGACATACTTGACATGCAGTTTCCTCCATCCTTCTTACAATAAGGACTCCTTCCATGAGAGCACGTAGCACAAAGCACAGCCTCGTGACATTTTCCTGAGGTACAGAGATGGTTAACCTAGCCTTTAAATGATATTTTGGTGACACCATGTGCAAAGTGGGAGGAGAGCTGTAATAGAGGGGTGTCCTCAGCATATCACGCCATGCCAGCACCACATAGTGGAAAGAGCTCTCTCTCTCACCGTTGTTTTTGTCACTGTAGTCGGAAGAGTTTGTATTGTAGACATCTTTAAAATCACTCATTCCTTTTAGGGATGTTTTGCTTGTCTTTTTCTTTTTAGCAGACACAGTAAGAACATCCACAACTGATTGTAGGCTTCTTCTAAAGGTGAAGGCAAAGCGTAGGGATACATGTACCATGTTTGGTGTGGCCGAGAAATAAGATCTTGATTTCATTTTATTTTTTTAAGCTTTGGGACAAGTCACAATGATTATCTTAAACAGGCAGAAAGAGTAAAACATGATTGAAACATATCATATCATATACCACACATTTATGGTAAATTCCATTTACATCCAAAGTGGAATCACCAATGTGGCTGTTTACACATCGGTGTATAAAGTAGGCCGCATTTTCCTGACTGAACCCGGGCCAAGTCCAGGGCAGTTATAACCGAGCCCGACCCTTTCTGATTTTTAAGTCCAAACCTGACCTGAGCCCGAAGCAGTTTGCTACCTGACATAGTTATTGTTATCATGATTACAGCTTGTCGATTTCCCTGCATGTTTTTCAGCAGTTTAAACTTTTCTGATAGCAAGTTTTGTCTAGCGTCCTCCATTTTCATTAGTTCAGTCTGAATATTTACTGCCTCCTGCCTGAAATATAACTATTGGCCTGTGTTGCATTCAGGCGTTGTCACGTAAATAACGAATTCCAGCGCTTTTATAGGCCATAGCATGTTAACCCGAACCCGAGCAAAATTTCTGATTTGTTATCCGAACCCGGCCCAACCTATTGGGTTCCGACAGATCCCTTCACGCTCGGCTCGGGTATCCCCACTCTAGTATAAAGCACAATGGCAAAGGCAAGCACCCAGTTGTTCTTAGCCAATAATGCTATTTACACCCAGGTGAATATTCCTTAACGTCCTGGCAACGTCAAAATATGATGTTGACACTTATGGGTCTATTTGGCTATTCTGCTAAATTTTATGTGTAGAGTGTGCATTCAGCAACTTTACACATCCTTAAAACTGAAAATGATAAGTCAACTAAGTCTAAAAATGATAAGCCAACATGAACTAGGACTTGAATACCAGTTTCCTGTTTAATAGTACTGCGCTTTAAAACCCACTCACTCACCATGTCTCATACCCTCAAGGGCGTTGTCCAAAATTAGCTAGTGCTAGCTCTAACCATAACCTCTTTGCCTTAATCCTAACTGCTTCTAATCTCAGTGTGTCATTGTGACGCGTTCTAGCCAATGACAGCAAGCAGAGAGATTCATAATAAGGCAGTGTAGAGGTAGCTGAAGTTCGGCTGAAGCTGAAGGCTGCAGGGTGCCAATTATCACCCGGGTGCAAATAGACACTGTATTTTAATACGCTTTATCATTTATGGACTGTTTGGATAATCCATTAAAGTAGAGAATGGACGTCCACATTAATTATAAATTGTAGCATGATTATGTTTTAGCATAAAGCGCAGTTGGTGTGTGTACAGTGTATGGTAAATATTTTGTCTCAACACAGCTAATGTAGCCAGTTACTGCATAAAAGACATTACTTTTTGACAGGTAATTTGTTGTTTATGTAAATACCTGTTTTCTAGGTTGTAATACCTCATTTTTTATCATTGAGACATTTTACACATCACACAAAAACAAAATTCAGCAGATTAATTTAAAACATCACCAGCCCTAATGTGTCTTTGATCCAGTGCCAGTGCTTAGATCACATCTTGTGCAACCAACATGCACAGTAACCACACAAATGTACTGAACAGTATGAGCTCTCGCGCACAATGAAATGTCAAGTTGCGACTCTCCTCTTTGTGCAGTGAAAAAATATGTTTATCAGTCAGTGTTAAAGGAGATGTGGCGTAGCTCGGTGGAAAAATCTTAAAGGCAATTAAGATTTTTCTCTCCTTTCTCTGCATTACTGAAATCCTCCAGGACTGCTTGTTCCTGCCAATTCTCTCTCTGTATCATCATCTAAAGTCACCAGGGAGCAACAGTTGCATGCATCATTTCCTTCTTTACAGCAAGTTGTGTTACAAGTCTGACACATCAGGTGTAGCAAGTGAAGCAGGCTTATATCTAATGTGTCATGCCGAGTAGAAAATGCATGTTTAGAAAGGTGCTTGTGTGAACAATTACACATTGAGGTAATAATATAGTGCAGTATACTGTAATTAGAGACCTTTTTAGGGACTGTGGCTCGTGTGAAAGCAGTTGGAAAAGCAGGCTATTGTGATAGATGTTTGTGCACATGATCGATCTGTCACACAAAACCTCTTTTAGCTTGTCCAACATTTTTAAAATGATCTTGCTATTTCAGAGTAAAATAGGATTTATACTCGTACTGCTGACCCTACACCATTACCTACGCACGTTGTGAGCATTTACACTTGTGTGGTGGTGTGTCTGTGTCACTCTGCAGTTACACTAGTCGGCAGCAGAGGTTACTGTCAAGTACTGCAAAGTGAAGTTGATTCAAAACACACATTAAACACACATTAAACATGGCTTAATAGAGACAGCTTCAAACGCAAGTACACAAATCAGCTTCACTATAACTCGCAGCAAACACTTGTCTTTATCTGGACACATTTTCCAAACAAATACAACATGCTAACAGTATTAGCACAAGCCTATGGCATTTTACATTGTATAAATTAGCCTAGTAACGAGCGGAGATTTCCTCTGCACAAATCACACACAAGACTTAATGTGCTATTTCTGTGGAGGCTTTGTTGTCTACACAATTTATTGTTCCTTATCTGTGAAATTCAAGTAAATAAAAGCTTTGTTTCCACTGAGGGAAATGGATTCAGCTCACAAAATCAACAGGAGGTCTGCATCGCAGCAACATGTAGTTATATTTCTGGGGAGTTGCACATCAGGCTACGTCGTAGGCTACATGTCGACGCAGAGCCTACGCCGTAGCTACGTCGATTCATCGCAGAAGTATAAGTTCAACCATTCCCTATAAAGTAATGCCGCACTTATTGCTTTATCAGCAGACCATTAATTATCTATCACAGACAAACGTGCTGCTCTCACAAAGCTTTTGCGTCTTAGTTAAACAACATTGTTTTACTGAAAATATTAAATAATTTTCCGCTTGGGGCATCCGGGAACATTCAGGCAGATACACACCCATACACACACAAATGCCATGACACCATGGGATCAATAGCATTTCCCTCTATTAGCTGCTTAATTAAGCCTCTGACTGATGGCATTTTAGATCAATAGAGGAATTGGTAGAAAAAGACCCCTTACCTCAATTAACATGGGAGAGATCAATAACAGTAAGCTGGTCCCTGACTGATAAATAAAGGGAATATGTGTGCAGTGGGGTGCATGCTAGGTAATTTAGCTCAAGTCTTTTTAGTCAGGGCAGGTAGTTAGGGGAGCAGTGGGAGGGGAGAAATGACAAGATTGGGGATAATTGTGGCGACGGTTCTCAACAACAGTGTTAACCTCAGATGGAGTAAAGGCCTAGCTTGGAAGTGGCTAAGAGGCTTAGCCACTAATGCAGCATTAACAAGTATCTTTGCCTTCACATGTACATACAAATACAGAGGACAAGGCATATTCACACACACACACACACACACACACACACACACACACACACACACACACATTATGCAGTCGTTCTGCGTTTTCTCATTAAGACATATGAAAGGCCTCTAAAGAGTCATGGGAGAATTCCATTAGTGCTCTGTCAAGCCTAACACTTTACTCATGCTCACACCACGTGCTAAGTGTGTTCACAGTGGTTGTCACAGGACTAAAACACACATTAAAACCCCGCAGGGTAAAGCAAGATGGACGGGGAGGCAGAGGACGACCTATAACGAAGGATCAATGCTATTATGTGAATGAAGTGCATAAGTAGACCCTATCAAGAAGAGAGCTATTATTGCACTCTTAAATAAAAGGTGTGAATAATTGCTTTTTTTTTATTATCCGAGAACAAGGCAGCCACAGATAAATAGACTAATAAGTCAGTAAAACTTTTTAAAATGCTGTTTAAGCTTCTTCACTTTTAATTTACAGGTGCAGTCTGTTGTCTTTTCTGTGTTTTAATGTGTTGAGTGAAATTGCATTTAAAGTAGACAAGCATACTAAAAAATGATGAAATATAAAAGAGATAATTAATGCTTTTTTTAATGATCAGATATGCCATCTGGTAAATTCCCCCTATTTATTTATTTATTTGTAGATTTTTTTATGGCACTTCAAGTTTCTGATTTTCAAGGTTGAAATACGAGACTTTTACTTTGAAATATCTCTATAAACTGGAACAGTAAAAATACTTAAGTTTTGCGTCTGAATGTTGTCAGACATGTCCTCAACATAAGGAATAAAAGTTTTAATTTTTATTTCCAGCAACCCAAAAATCAAAGAATAAAGACATTTTTCTCACAAGCAAGTGGGAGTTACTTTTTTTTATCCATAAGGCAAACTGGTAGTTTTGCATTTATTAACATTGTATGTATTTTATAACATCTTATTATGAAAACTAAACATAGTCTCACATCCTTCTGCTAACTTTGCTAAGTCTGTCGCTAGCTCTCCCCAATGTCGGCGAACCTTGTGAGTTGTAATGGAGCCGAATCATGTACTGCTACCTTTGTTAAATGTTGCCGTTGTCTCCGGTTTTATATGAGAAGAGGAAAAATTCCGCTAGCTACTAGGCTAATTTATACAATGTAAAATGCCATAGGCTTGTGCTAATAACATTAGCATGTTGTATTTGTATGGAAAATGTGTCCAGATAAAGACAAGTGTTTGTCTGTGAATGCGGCGAGTTATAGTGAAGCTGATTTGTGTACTTGTGTTTGACATTGTCTCTATTAAGTCATGTTTAATTTGTGTTTAATGTGTGTTTTGAATCAACTAAACTTTACAGCACTTCACAGAAACCTCCACCGCCGACTAGAGTTTTGGAGGTGTGACTGCAGTGACACAGACACACCACCGCACAAGTATAAATGCTCACAACGGTGTAGGACCTGCCCTGTCGGCTCTCTCCACATCGGCACTGTGAAGGCAGAACATTTGCAGAGTGAGAAGAAAAAGTGCCTGGACATGTGTGTAACTTTTCATTAGTCAAACAAGTGATAAGTTCAGGATTTCAGGTGCAGTTGCTTTGTATTTCTTACATGAAATCGCCAGAGGCCACGACATGACAAAAAGCAACACTGCCATCATCTTATTTCCAAACAGTGTTCGCTGCCCTAAACTATTCCCATTTCTTTCTTTTTCTAACACCTGTGTGGACAGAACAAAGAAGAGTACAAGACAGAAAACGATGGACAGGAAGGGGGGTGGGGTGGGGGTGTCTTTGATTTTCAGTGTGTACAGATGGCAGAACAAAACAGAAGAGCAGGCGAGCAGAGAGGCTCAGACTGGGAGACAGGACAAAAGAGTCAATTAATAAGGGATCGCAGTCGATATGAGAACACAAAGGAGTAGGCATGTTTTAAAAAATTCAAAACGCAATATGTTTCACTGAACTCGGTCCCAGGTATGACAGTTCAAAGAGCAGCCCTTACCTAAAAACACTTGTTCTAATGGCATTATCACTGAAGAACAAATCTCGGCCCGACGTTGGGAGGAAGGTGCTAATGGCTTGCATGCCATTACAGCAAGAGACTGGGGACTGGAGAGATTTTGGCTCATTCAACTCTACTGGGAAGAGAGTGGGTGGAAAATTGAACCATAATTCATTAAGCAACGAAGGCTGGGTGTATTTCCTTAATTTAAGCAAGAAATTAATGTGGGCTCAGATGAGCTTTTCACAACGGAAAATGAAATGGATGTAAAGTATTCACACTTGGTCTGCGACCGGCTTTGCTTGTCGGCATCGCACATGACTAATCATTTGAAATCCACACATTAATTACCAGGCGATTAAAGGTCCTAGCTTCATCTTTTGATCCTGATATAATATGAATGCTCTAACACCAATAATAATAAGATTAAGTTGGGGTATTACTGGAAAGACTTATGGTTTTACACCACAAAAGAGGCATTTCAGCTTCAAGGGATGTGATTAGATAGCTTTACATTATTATTAGCTAAAACCTGTGCTGTGAGTACGTCTGTAAATCCATGGAGCACATCATATTTTGTGTTCGGGTTTCTTTGAATTTATTTCTTTTATACATGCAAACATTTTGTGCTGGCATATATTTTGAAGCATTTCTGGCTCTTTGACCTGTGAAGGGGAGTTGAAGGGGCAAAGACACTGTGTGAGGTGAAAGGGACATGCTAAAACTTTTACTTTCTTGTGTGTGATTTATCCTGGCTTCATATGAGCAGAGGAAGTCTCCGCTTGTCGCTAGGCTAATTTATACAATGTAAAATGCCATAAGCTTGTGCTAATAACGTTAGCATGTTGTATTTGTTTGGAAACGTGGTTAGTATAAGACAGTTTTTTTGTCGGTGAACCTTGTGAGTTGTAATGGAGCCAAATTATGTACCATTACCTTTGTTAAATGTTGCTGTTGTCTCTGGTTTTATTCGAGAAGAGGAAAAGATGCTCACAACGGTGCAGGGTCTGTTGCACAAGTATAAATCTTGCGTCAGTGCTCAATTTGGATTTATTGCTTAGATCGGATTTTTGTTAGGCTGTTTACATTGTATTTTTTAAAATATATAAACCAATATCGGATCTCAGTGTGAACTGGTCATGATCCTGAACTGAACCACATGCACACAGGAACAATAACAGATATGTTGCACACTGTCAAATGGAAGTAAACATGCAGGCCACTGAAGTCAGTATTTACGGTTTAGTGTGCATTGAAAGCCAATGAATTCATTAGTAGAGGATAATGAGGACGTGGAGGAGGATAAAGAGAGCCAACTTTTTAATTTTATTTTGTTTTGTGGAGCAATGACTGCTACTTCTGTATCGAGTTGTGTGTCAGAGCCAGGAGAGGAAGGATTACGACATGAATGGAACAAATTTCATAAAAAATTTCAGGTTGGAAAGATTTATTAACCACATCTGTCTGCGTGTCTCCATAAGACTCTAAAAGCAAGACACTCATTATGATATGACTGTTCAGACTGAGGTGGCATCGCAAAACATCCAAACTGTATCTGATTTAAGAACATATACAAAAGTGGCCCAAATCAGAATTGAAAAGATCAATGCTCTGTTCACATAACACAACGTTTCTGTCCGTTCCGACGGTCACTATGTCACATTAAGCAATTGTGGAGTCATAAAATCGTGCTGTGACTTGGCCGACAGACATGACACACTACACAATCATCCCCAGTCGTCCTTGTGTGTGATGTCATCAGGTTATTCTTGTCCTATTTTTATTACTTTTACTGTTATTTCAGTCACTGTGTCTGTTCATGTACCAGCTGAGATGTTATTGTAGTGACGTAAAAAGTGTCATCAGATGGGCGGAGCTAGTTCCTGCAAATGTTTCACAATACAAGCCTTTTTAGAAAATGGAGGCATTCTCTCAACCCAAGTTATAAGGGGCTTTTAATTTGAAACGGATACAGGAAGTGTTGAGTTTGAAATGATGGCACGATGCATTAAATTCATCAAGGCAAACAGGAGCGAATAAAAAGTAAAAATATAAACACACACGTTATTTTTTAATTTTAATTTAATTTTAATGAAATGATGGATTTTGCGTACAACACTAACTGTCATTCACAATCTGAGCTGACACCGCGTCTGGTTATAATCAGGCTGATATCGTGTAGTGTGAACGTGGCATAAGTAATCTAGTGATCGTTCTGTGCGCATCCATGGGTGCATTGCAAGCAGGAGTTACTAATAGCAATTTTGGCTTACGTTTAACGGTCCAGTTTGCCGAAGTTTAAAGAAATATTGGCCCAAAACAAGAGGCTTGAGCTGAAGCACATAGCTAGCACTATGACTCTGCGGCAACCAGCCTCCAAAGTATAAAAACAGTTGTTCCAAAACGTAGCGCATGACTATTTCTCAAACAGAAGAAGGAAAGAGAATAAAAATAAGAGCTATTAAATCCATTAATATTAATTTTATTATTGGCAAGATATAGATTTGTCTTAATTTTGGCCCACAGTGTTAGACATTTGGTTTCTGTCATGACATTTTATTTCGCCTAACACTTAATTATGCACATGGAAACTTAAAACTAATGAAGAGAATCTTAATTAATGTATGCTCTTGTTATCTTTTTGCATTGAATCCCTGCATCTTCTCTTCTCTCTGTCTCTTGTCCTCCTACATGCTTCCAGCAGGTTATGGTGCAGCTAATGCACAGAGGGTTTCTTGTTTTTTTGACACCCGAGTGAACATAAGGCTCGAGGAAACTAGCCATCTACAATGTTGACCTCTCTGTGAACTGCGGGAGGCCGACTCATAAATACACAGCTTACAGCTACACAGCGTTATGTGCCTCCAGCCAAAAGAGCATTCTGTACCGCATCCACAGTTTCCACATCACACACTGAGCCATCGACTCAGTCCATTCACTGTGGGTGAAGCTCATATCTCACAGGGGTCTCCGGTGTCAACTGAGGACTAATCTCAAAAATAAATCAAGTATTCTTCACTCAATCACGATCTTGGAACGTGTAGACGGACTGATGATGATTGATCAAGTATTTTTAGTTCCTTTATTTTCAAGCTAATGACTTACCAAAAACGTGCTGACGTAGAACTTACAGTTGAAGGACTGTGCAGTGGTACCCTTGTGTACTCGTTGGAAACAAGCCCATCCTGTAATGATAGCAGTATGCACTGAGTTTTAAAGACACCTCTCTCTTTAGGAAAGCAATCTGCTTTTTCTGACAGACTTCTGAGGAGGAATCTAATTTCCTTTTAGGCGTGAACTCTTAATGAATGGCTTTTTACAGCTCGACAGCATTTTTAAACAGTTTGCTGTACTCATTATGGCGAGCATCTATTATTCAATGTACTCTGTAATAGCTTTTCTATGCTGTTTGCATTATTACCTATGTGGCCCATTACCCTGACAGGGATTGTAGAACATCGGAGCGACGGAAATGCAAGCAAGTATAAAGCTTTGTGTGGAGCCAAATTAATTCCTATGAAAGGCTTTGTTTAGATTACTAACACTTTCCTCTATTCCTCTCCGGGGCCAGCTGCATTAAAAGGAAATGTAACACTTACTGTGCAAAATTTAAGAATTGTTGGAGATACAATACTTAATTAGTGTGAGGATTATATACACGACATTCACTTTGGGTTTGCTTATAGATACTGTAGCACAGAAGAGCCTGTCTGAAAATCTATCCAAGGCAGCGAATTTATGTTTTTTCTGCCAATTTACACTGAAACATACTGAGATTTGGAAAGATTTCAACATATTTTCACCCATATTCACATCCATAGCAATGCAAAACATGTTGTGCTTTTGGCTGTGAGGAGGCTTTACAATAAACATGGTCCTCTTGTGACAAGGATAGCTCACAGTGCAATTCCCATCAAAGGAATTAAAGAGAACAATGGTGAGAAAATGCTCATGATTTGCTGATTATGCACCAGTGCCCCAAAGTAATTAAACAATAAAGGCTTATGGTAGACTTTATCGTGATTAAATAAACATCAGGTTCTCAGTCAGAGGTTTTGGTATTTCAAATGGACACTTATGGGCCACTTTATTAGCCACACCTGTTAAACTACTCATTAATGCAAATAGCAGATCATTATGTGGCAGCAGCTCAATGCAGTCAGCCATGTAGACATGGTCAAGGCAACCTGCTGAAGTTCAAACCGAGCATCAGATTGGGGCATGGCATGGTTGTTGGTGCCAGATGGGCTGGTCTGAGTATTTACTGGGATTTCCACACACGACCATCTCTAGGGTTTACAGAGGATGGTCCCAAAAAGAGAAAATATCCAGGGAGCCAAAATGCCTTGTTGATGCCAGAGGTCAGAGGAGAATGGCCAGACTGGTTCAAGATGATAGAAAGGCAACAGCAACTCAAATAACCACTGGTTACATCCAAGGTCTGCAGAAAACCGTCTCTGAACCAACAACACGTCCAGCCTTGAAGCAGATGGGCTACAGCAGCATTAGACCACACCAGGTGCCACTGCTGTCTGCTAACAACAGCAAACTGAGGCTACAGTTCACACAGGCTCACAAACACTGGACGATAGAAGATTGGAAAACGTTGCCTGGTCTGATGAGTCTGGATTTCTGCTGCCACATTCAGATGGTAGGGTCAGAATTTGGCGTCATGGATCCATCCTGCCTTGTATCAACTATCCAGGCTGGTGCTGGTGGTGGTGTAATGGTGTGGGGGAGATTTTCTTGGCTCACTTTGGGCCCCTGAGTACCAACTGAGCCTGGTTTAAACACCACAGCCTACCTGAGTATTGTTGCTGACCGTGTCCATCCCTTTATGACCACAGTGTACCATCTTCTGATGGCTACTTCCAGCAGGATAACGCACCATGTCACAAAGCTCAAATCATCTCAAACTGGTTTCTTGAACATGACAATGAGTTCACTGTACTCCAGTGGCCTCCACAGTCACCAGATCTCAATCCAGTAGAGCACCTTTGGGATGTGGTGGAGCAGGAGATTCATGGACATGGAAGCGATCATGTCAATATGGACCAAAATCTCTGAGGAATGTTTCCAGCATTTTGTTGAATCTATGCCGCCAAGAATTAAGGCAGTTCTGAAGGCAACAGGTACTAGCAAAGTGTACCTAATAAAGTGGCCGGTGAGTGTACATTCCAGGGTTTCTTTTTGAAAAATAAAATAGTAAGCTCTACATGTGTAATAACTGTACCTTCCAAGTAGAACAAAGACATTGCCACAGATGTTTAACAGGTTTGGGAGATGTAATGTGTTTGGCTGAAACAAATCATCAACACTTTCCACTTCACCCCACACTCTTCTGCCACATCAGTGTTCTTCGTGCTTGGATCATTGCCCATGTGCACAAGACACAACATTTGGGCTGGTTGTTGTTATTGTGCCGTTACATTATAGTTCCTACACAGCAGCATTATGATGACGACATTACACCTGTGATTCATTGCTCTAGTCCTCAGATGTTGTCTCATATGAAGGCAAATGCAGCTTGATGGAGATCACATTGGGCCTTTACAGCAGAAATAAACATGTTTACAGCCTGGTACCAAAAAACAGCCTTGGTCTCAGCTAATTTCAACATTCATGACAGCTTTACCGGGGATGAATTTTTATTCAACTCACCGTGGGCGTTTGAGTGACAGGCTGTCTGCAAGGCATCACCACAGTATGATTCTTACTTACTAACATCTACACCAATCAGCCAAAACATTAAAACCACTGACAGGTGAAGTGAATAACACTGATCATTTTGTAACAAATGGAAAATTTGACATTCATGTGGTTGCCACCAGACATGCTACACCCACCTGAACACCAGAGCAGAACAGGGACCCCTCCTCACGGCAGCGGCACTCCCCAGTAGCAGCGGTCCCATCACGCCACACCACAAAAACGGCTCAGGAATGACCCGAGGAAGGTGACAAAGAGCTCAAGGCATCGACCTGCCCTCCAAATTTCCCGGATCCCAACTTGATCAAACACCTCTGAGATCTGGGGTATTTGGAGGTCAGGTCGACGCCTTGAGCTCTTAGTCCTGTTCCTCGGGTCATGCCTGAGCAGTTTTTTATGGTGCATGGTGCATTTTCCTGTTGGGGGGAGGAGGTACTGCCATCGACAGTGCCGTCGCCATGAGGGGGTTTACTTGGTCTGCAACGATGTTCGGGTGAGTACCAGGACCTAAGGTTTCCCAATGGAATATTTCACTGTAAAGATGATCAGCGTTATTCACTTCACCTGTCAGTGGTTTTAATGTTTTGGCTGATTGATGCGTGCACTGTGGTAAGAACAAAATTGTCCGCTGTGCACATATCCTGATCTGACGATAATTTTACCTGCACATTTGTTTGATGGGCAGATGAGGAACATTTCTACACATGAATGAGGCCCATTGTGTTTTCTATTTTCATCTAGGAACAATGCAGAAGACTTCATCCAGCTTTCCAAGACCAAAGTTTTAGTCTTTTTGTTTGCAATTAATTCGTGATTAGAATTCCCAAGACATGAAGACAATCCATGCGTACCCAGCAGTGTTCATGTCATCTCAGCTTACACCCAGTGTATTTTTAAGTGGCCGCATTGAACAAAAGCAGGAAGCAGATTAAGGCAGTTGCCAGGCTATTTGCATTGCTTGCCAAATCGACATACATAAAATTAGGCTCCATCTCTAATCGGCGGACATTTTACCCCGGGCACACACAAATGGATACATTCTGTTGTGATCCTTGGAGGCCAAAATGTGTTATTTGTTGGAACAATATTGACAGAGCATTAGAAATGGCGAATAACCTATTTAGAAAAGACACACATTAGACCTTTTGTTGCTGTGGCTACCTAATTGACTAGCGTCTGATTGGCAAACAGTACAGTGAACTTAAGTTTATATTAAGCTATAGGTGACCATAGCAACAGTAAACGTTTCACTCACAATACAGTGCAGCTCAAATGTAACTTTGTCTTTACAGGTACGGGTACAACTACAATGATACCCCCATGTCTCCTGAGATGTAGAAAATAATGCATAAAACGCCAGTTTTCTTTGCCTCCACCTTCTCTTTTATTTTTGTATACCACGCTGTTATCTCTTATATGTCCATCCTGGAGCTTCATACGTGCAGACAGACAGACAGACAGACACAAACACAACCCAAGTCCCACGGAGTTACATAATGTTTCCCTTGTCAAAAGATTTGGTAAACAAATCTATCACACCAGTGACTGATTTGGTTAGTCAGCCCAGACTGGCAGACGTTACACAATGAGCTCTGGGCTTTCTCCTCAACAATGCTTTTCATTATTTACCACCACTTTGGAGCTGAGCAGTCCAAAATTAGGCATCTCTAATGCTGTAATGCATCAATCTGAAATGACAGCATACATTAATAGTGGTATGATTTTTATGTGCGCTTGTGTGAGAGATAACGGAGTAGGAAATGCATGTATGTTTTTGAGGAGTGTGACTTTTGTATGTTTATGTGTATGTGCTTGTGTGTGTTTGCATTGGCATCCTTCGGAGTATATTTCTGCATGTATGTGCACATGCCGCTGTATTTCTGTCAAAAAAAAAAAAGCTGGTGCAGTTTGACAGCGCTGACACTCTGAGAATTCCAAAGAGATCTCATTGTAAAGGCTCGACACACACTGGACCTTTCTCTGTCCTTGGAGAGAGAGCAAAATACACGTGCTGTATATGGTGGTTTACCTCGAGGATATCGTCTCCAAACTTAATTAAATTTATAGTCTAAACAGTCGATGCTTCACTGGCCGACAATTCAACCCTCCTGTGGTGTCACACTTTACTGTTCTCTGCATTTTTTTCAATGATTGACTCGTAGTGTGTAATTTCAGGTGCAGCTCCGAGCATGAATAATTAATGTCAGTAAACAAAATAAAATGTTTGTGATATTATGAATATTATGGACTTAGGTCTTACACTTAGTTATTCATACCACACTAACACATTTCCTCTTTCTTTCCTCTCCAGTTTCCATCCTGTTTCTTTTTGGCCAATGTGTCCCATGCCTCCTGTTGTAGTCTGCCGTGCTTTTGCAGGGGTGAGCTATCAACACCTGTCCCTACTGCACATACTGCAAATATGCAGACCATCTGCCCATCATCTCTAATTAACCAAAGAGGAGAGAGCCAGAGAATGACAGCTCCATAACGAATCCCAAATCATGTTGTAGTGCTATTACATGTCCAATGTGTCCTATTATATGTGCATCAGAGTCAGCATGACAGAGCGATTGAACAGAGCGTTTTATGTCTGTTACTCAACAATGGGTACGTGGGGTGCACTAATTTAAAGTGCATGCTCAGTGGCTGGATTTATTCTATGCTGTAGGGTACCTTCAGGAACCCCCAACATCTCTGGAGGCTTTATTGTCTCCCTCAAATATTCACCTTACAATGAAGCATTTCCTACAAAAGCCATTGGCTCTAAAATCTGGCCATGCCACATCACATTATCCATGGAGATTGAAACCCCAGCTCCTCCTGCTTTGGATAAATTCCGTATCATCGCCTTCTCTTTTACCTTGGCACTGGAGCCTGGATTGGTAATGGCTACAGACTCACTGATTTTCTTTCTTCAGAGGGAGAAGAAGAAATTTTCCCTCTTGGCATTAGAATACCATATGTTGCTACATGTGTTATTACATGCTGTGGGGATGCCACATACGCATGTGAAACGCACTGCCGAAATGTAACTGTCAAGGTCAGGAAGGTGTTACCGAAGGTGTTGTCAGACTTGTGCTATTATCCCGTCAGCCTCTGTCAAACAAGGGGAGATTTATCAGAGATTATGATTGTTACAGAAATACATATTGTCTTTAGTTGGCTCAGGTGACATTTGCTAGCATGACCTGATTATCACCAACATTATAACATTATTCAACATGCAGTCTTGAATGTGTTTGGGGAGAGTGTACTATCTATCTATCTATCTATCTATCTATCTATCTATCTATCTATCATGGTGAAGAGGGAGCTGAGCCATAAGGTGAAGCTTTCGATTTATTGGTCCTTCTACGTCCCAACCCTCACCTGTGGTCATGAGCTCTGGGTAGTGACCCAAAGAATGAGATCATGGACACAAGCGACCGAAATGAGTTTCCTCCATGGGGTGGCTGGGCTCAGCCTTAGAGATAGGATGAGGAGCTCGGACATCAGGAGGGAGCTCGGAGTAGAGCCGCTGCTCCTTCACATTGAAAGGGTTCAGTTGAGGTGGCTTGGGCATCTGAACAGGATGTTCCTGGGCGCCTCCTCCTGGAGGTGTTTTGGGCTTGTCCCACTGGTAGGAGGCCCCGGGGCAGACCCAGAACACGCTGGCCTGGGAACACCTTGGAAAAGTATTGCTGGGGAGAGGGACGTCTGGGGCGCTTTGCTCGGCCTGCTGCCCTGCGACCTGCGACCTGGCCCCAGATAAGCGGCGGATGAAAATGGATGGATGGATGGGGATATTTAAACCTACAGTGAGCTGCTGCAGTAATTACCATTTACTGAGCAGTGTGTTATTCAACATGTTATTAATGATGCATCATGTTTCAGATGTCTGTCCGATCTGTCCTCAGAAGCAACAGCCAGTAGTTTCTCTGCATAGAGCGCACAAGAGAACACAGTGGGCCAATTGCAATGGTAGCAAGCCCGTTGCACTTTTTGTACTTTCGTGGCCAGGCTCCCTTGGCACACCTGTGGCACATATAGGCACAGGATGGGATCATAAAGATGAGGGAGTTAACTTTTTACAAAATTCCTGGGAGGTTGAGGAGTGATGATCCTAACCTCTACGGTGGGTAATGTCACTGAAGTGCACCAACTTCACATTTACTGAATCTGACAGTCGGCAGCCTTGGACACAGCTAGTGTAAAAACAAATATTGGCTGCAGAAACAGAATACATAAACGGATAAGGTTTCTGTATGCTTTGAAGGAAATGCATAAACCTATCCCAGAAGAGCTATAGCAGCCATAACTAGGCACAGCAGACCAATAAAGCTTTGGCTTTCGTCACATGATGAAGCAGTGTGCATGCAGCTGCAGGAAAAGAGATGCTCAGCATAGAGTGTTTGGAGGCTGGTGTCTTTTTTTCAGTCTTTCCAAAACCAAATACACAAGCCTTAGCTGATCAGCTAGGTACATCTCAGAGGTACATCTGGAGTCAATATCACTGTAAACTGTAAAGCTTTCAGACAAATATAGAGCTAGACAGGCATAGTGAAAGTACCCAGGCCCACTGTTGGGAATTATGGACTGGAGAACACACTAACTACAGCACCACCAATGGGGCACAGACCTCTGCATTGGCCCTTCCTGGGTCTTGGGTCAGGGTCATCTGTGCCCTTTGACCACCCCTGGCAGCAGGCCTGATAGTACCTGAGTCAGTTATGATGCTCAACTGGACTGCTTGTAGCCTACATATAATTCAAGTCAGTGGCCAGAACAAAATGTTGGCATTGTAAATTTCTGCTAACCACAGATATATTACATTTGCACATTTCATACTCGGCATATAAACATTTCTACAGTGGAGGTGGAAGGGATAGCATATGGCATATTATTGGTTAAACCAATTAGTGTTTATTGGGTTGGTGCGGGGAGCACTTAGTACTTAGCACTTAGCACTTAGTAGCAGAACTACTAAGCAGAGTACATAACTCCTTGAGATCAGGTGGAGAGATCCACTTCCTCTCAGGAGGAAATCCAGGAAGAGGAAGGTTATTTAAGTGTGGGAGTGGCCTATTTGAATCCCTTTTGTTTGAGACCATACTGCAAGGTGAGTGTGTTTGCTATCTCCTTTAACTTTAGCTTATGTTAGAGTTATGCTATGTAGCGTGTGAAATAGAGTATGGTGAGTGCGCTAGGAAAGGTACTATCAGCACTGCTTCTACCTGGAGCTCGCATGTACGGAGCCTGGGTTTGTTGAAGGTGGCAGTGCTGTTTGGGCTGAGAAAGCCATGTGTAAGTAAGGTAAAGGAAGTTGTTGGGTTGGTGCGGGGAGCAGTGAGACTTGGCATTAGGGGAGTGTCTTTGGGACGCCAGAGATCACTGTCTAGCCTCCTGGAGGTGTCGTGGGACCAACTAGACGATGACCCCAAAGACATGTTAGTTATCACTCACTGGTCTGTATAGTTAAGCCTTGCCATAATAGCTTATCATAGGGCTTAGGAGGTTATTCACTGAGTGCTGATGCTTTATCTAGGGCACAAACTTCTTGTGTTTATTTGAATTCATGTACATGGCCGCTTAACTGTCATGCAGCCACCCGTTACTAGCGGGTGCTACAGAGCCGTCAGTCAGCAGCCCCCCTCCTCACGGTAATGCTTGAGTAGACTGAAGTTTTAAAACCGCTGTGGGAAATTGGAGAGATTTTTGCAAAACCAGCGCAGTTTGCCTGTACTTTGATCTAGAAAATTAAAACAAGGCAGCCTGCAGGCTGTGTCAGAACAAACTGAAGCAATGGCGACGGCTGCTGTTGCTAGCGGTGCTTACCACACAAAGACCAATTTGACATTGATGGAGATGCTGTGATGCCGCCCGGGCTGAGAAGATAACGCAGCTCATCACGACATTGCGAGATATGCTTCCACTTAACTTTGTTGAAGGTAAAGGCTTCAGGAAGTTAATGGAATATGTTGAGCCTGAATACACCGTGACGCAAAATGATAACATTCCTTTTTTAGACTAGTCAACCGGTCTTAAGTAAAATTTTGGTTTAGTCGACAGGGAAATTAGTCGCCAGGAACATCCCTAGTATCTGCTACATAATACTGTGCAAATGTAACATATCTGTGGTTTGCAGAAACATACAGTTCCAACAGTATTTCTTGCAATTCGGTTATAAAATTTCAGATGTTCTGGAGTAAATCATCTAAGTTGCTGAACGACCTTTTTAATATCACAAAGTTTGTGGAGCTCTTCCACACTTCACTTAGAGCCAATTACACTTTAAAATGTGTGCATTCACTGGAATGTAAAACACTTTGGATAAAAGCATCTGCCAAGTCACATATGTAATTCATTTACCATAATAATCAGTGTGGTATTTATCAAAATGTCAAACACGGTGCCTCATGGCCAATAAATTACGAAGCCTTAAAGAAAATTAAATGCAGGGATTTTTTTTTTTTTTTTTAATCCATGCACACAAGTCTGATTCATTTTTCACAGTTTAAATCAGAAGCTTAAAAAGTCAACTTTCAGTGAGAAATGCTTTCATCCCTCTTTCCTACCACATATAGAAATGGAGGTTGTTAAACGGCCATTACCAACATCCGCCGGCACCAGATCTCATGCTATGTGCACAAACATGTTTTCTTCTCTTTATTTTAACCGCTCAGAGAAGTGGACATGCACAGCTCCCCGTGTCTCCCGCACACACAAGAAATAAAAGGTTGTTTACAGTTTAGATATAAACCCGTCTTTACCCTTCCTTCAACTCCCCACATCAGGAAACCAATTACAACTCATGCTGCTTTAGCAACAAGCCTCGTAATGGAACACGTCTTTACTGCATGTGTGTGTTCACCTGCATGTGCCTGTCTGGCCTTGTCATTACGTATTATGCTTGGCAGTTATCATGTTCCACCAAACACAGATAAAATTGCTATTGTTTCCCAGCTACCAAATGTCTAATCCCATATTCTTGGATGTTTGTTTGTGCGTTTGCAGGCACAAGGAATGTGTAAAAGACTCAAGTGTGTGTGTTTGTTTCCCAGGGGACTTCCATCGGCCCTAATTGCAATAGCGTGAAACTCACTGCGGTTACCATCGGTTGCAATCTGTCAGAGCCCTTGGTTGTGTTGGTTTATGTTGGCATCAAACCACATACGCTTTGTGGCAAGTTGAAGCGCACCTTATCTGATTCGACAGCAATTCACAACCACTTAGACACACTCACTGAAGACCTGACTATGGCTCATTTGTTGTGTTTGCTGTATTTTTAAAAAAGGGATGTTTACCTGTACGCCGAGACCTTCACAATGCCTCATCCAACAGTGAATGCATCGCGATCAATACGGCATTATAACTGTGGTGAACCTTGCGTCGGGCTGTATTGTTCTGCTAAGTGGCACATACACACACGTACACTGAAACGGAAGCCATTAGCAGGCTCCCAGTGTATGTCCTTGACAATAGAGGATCTTGACTGAGGGATCGGTTCATTATGCAATATTCCTCTCTAAGGGGCACTTCTGGTTCCACTTCTTTAGCTTAAACAGCAGCAGCACGCTAGTCTGCAACCCTGCTGTCTGCCCCGAATGATCAAAGATGAGCATGGGATTTGGATATGGTTACATCTGTCTTTTCTAAGGGATCCAGCGCATACAAAAAAGATGAATTAGTGTAACTTTGTGCCAAGCTGAAAGCATTGTTTCCCCTTTTCTGGCTGGTTTTGAGTATGGCACATTCTAACTGCACCCACAATTGCAATTTACAAAATGGAAGTATATTTATACGTTACTAGACTTCGACTATTGGAGGTCAACAGAAACAAGATTTTTATCTAGGTATACCTTACAAGTCAGCTGCATACTCTTACATTGGATCTTGACCTTAAAGTAATCCTTTGGGGTTTTCTTGTCAACAATGTTATGTTTACATTTCGTGTTTCATCCCCTCAAAGTTTAACAAGCATGTTAAAGAAATTTTCTTACTCATAAACATTTACCAAGCTGTTTTATAGCTATGCTCGTGGGATCTCATTAAGGATGGCAATGTCAGCCTGTCATGTCCCCCTCAGGATGATTTGTATTCTCCCCTCATCCCTTCATCCCTCATCCAGTCGACACTCAACCTTCATCCCTTCTTTCATTCGACCCTTGAGCCTCATCCCTTTATCCCTCATCCCATCGTCTCTTGACCCTCAACCTTCAAGCCTCCATCCCTCAACCCTACGAACCTCATCCCTTCTTCCTTCATCCATTCAACCCTTGACCGTCATCCATTCACCCTTCAACCCTCATCCCTTCATGCCTCATTCCCTGGTCTCTTGACCCTCAACCTTCATCCCTCATCCCTTCATCTCTCATCCATTTGACCCTCAACCCTCATCCATTCATCCCTCAACCCTTCAACCCACATCCCTCATCCCTTCATCTCTCATCCATTTGACTCTCAACCTTTATCCCTCATCCATTTGACCCTCATCCCCTCATCCCTTCATCCCTTATCCATTAAACCCTCATCCCTTCGACCCTCAACCCTCATCCCCCAACCCTTGAACCCTCAACACTTCATCCCTCATCCCTTCAACCCTCATCCATTCGACCCTCAACCCTCATCCCTTCAACCCTCATCCATTTGACCCTCAACCCTCATCCCCTCATCCCTCAACCCTTCAACCCTCAACCCTTCATCCCTCATCCATTCGACC
Organism: Epinephelus cyanopodus; assembly: GCA_026686955.1. Lineage (NCBI taxonomy): Eukaryota > Metazoa > Chordata > Actinopteri > Perciformes > Serranidae > Epinephelus > Epinephelus cyanopodus. Next base: position 29,445,761 of record CM048931.1, read on the forward strand.
TTTGGCCCTCATCCATTCATCCCTCACCCTTCACCTCTTCATTCCTCCATCTTCATCCTTTCAGCCTGCACCCTTCATCCCTAGACCCTTATCCCTCTGTCCTTCATCTCTGACCCTCATCCCTTCATTCCTCACTCTTCATCCCTTGATCGTCATCCTGTCATCCATAACCTTTCATCCATTCCTCCCTCAACCCTCATCCATTCATGCCTCATCCATTCAACCCTCCACCCTCATCCCTTCATCCCTCATTCCTTCATCTCCCATCCATTTGACCCTCGACCCTCATCCATTCAACCCTCATCCCCTCATCTCTTCATCCCTCATCCATTCAACCCTCAACCCTCATCCCTTTGACTCTCATCCATTTGACCCTCTACTCTCATCCCTTCATCCCTCATCCATTTTACCCTCAACCCTCATCCCTAGCAAGTGTGTTCATTAATGGAGCGTCTGACCAGAAATGCTGCACTACATAAAAAGTTCTCACTCTGGCTGTCGTTATTGGTGCAGCTCTTAGTGCTCAGTGTTTGTGACAAAGTGCTTTTTAACTTCAGATCAGTGTGTGTACATTGTGTATCACTGGGCTCATACTGTACATTACAAGGCTGCATGTGTGTAACTGCTTTCAGGTTTTTGTGCATTTTTCATACTGTGAAAAAACGGGTTGTGTATGCAGGCAGGGGTGTTTGCTGTGTGTATTTGTGTGTGTGTGTGTGTGTGTGTGTGTAGAGCATTTCGCTTGCCCGCCACCGTGCTCAAGGTTAATGTATACACAGATAATGGAGATGATGTTCTGGAAAGCGTCTTCACTTCTGTCGGGGAATCGCAACTACATTGCATTACAGAGCTCATCAGCATGATGGAACAAGCTCCTTAACATCTCTTTACAGCGTGTACGTACCTTTATACACACGCGCGCACACGCACTACTACCTCTTTACAGGTTGACAGCACTGTGCTGACACACTTATGGGCTTTCACTCTGTACACTCCAACACCCACGTTGCCCATAACCCCACAGGTCCAATCCTATGTAGCGCAGTTAACCTTGCACCCTTTGAGCCTCGAGTGCTGCATATAAAGTGTTGCCTCACCTTTCCCTTTTTCATGTGTCAGCTCTGCCAACAATATGAGCCGCTTTTATGACTAGTGAGCCTAGTTTTCATGTCACTGAGCGGCACAGGTGCTCATCATATTCATATTCATTCAGTAGTCACCCAGAATACACAAAAGACAGTTTAAGTTTTAAAAGAGCCTCTCGCTAACTAAATGCAAATATGATATACATGTGAAAGAAGTGCTGAAAGTTTCCTCATGATTATTACTCCCTGTTTGATGCAGGCTGTTTTGCACAGTGAAGGACACTTGGCCATTCTCTTCCATGGGCACGCCTTGGGCAGTATGATGGGTATGCCAGTGGGCATCGACACCCCCCAGCTGCCCCTGAGGTTCTGCCCACCCCAGGGACAGACTGCATGAAATGGGCCCGTATGAACAGATGGAGAATATACGAGAAGGGAATGGGCAGCAGAGAGTGCTTGCACTGCAAATTCACAAACGCATAGTCAGTGCTAAGAGAGGAAATTGCAAAGAAAGGGGGAAACAGGGACAGAGGAGAGATAGGGGGAAAATGAGGAAAGCCAGAGAGAGTCTGGAGAATAGAGACGGAGCGGTCCTATGCATCATCTGTTCTCATATTTTTAGGCTGTCCGCATGTATCGAGGCGTGGGCACTGATCATAATCGGATGGGTGCTCAAAAGGAGGATCATCTCCCTGGATGTAGAGGCCTCTCTCCATTACATCCCCCTCCTTGCTCTCCCATCCAAGATGAATCTGAATTGTCTCCTAACCAAGAGGCGTGCAGCTCATTTTTCAACGCCGCTATCCCTTTACCGCAAAGTTTCAGGGGAGCTCTCTCGCGCTTGTTCCATATTAGATGACACTCTTAATCCAATTTGGTTGAAGTACGTTCCTTCACTCTTCTGCATCCCCTTTCTGTTAATAGTGTGTGTAATAGCCGATGCATGTCTGCGCAGGGCGGCATTTGCATGTGCAAATTTGTGTGGGCGCAGGCAGATGTGTGGGTGTGTGTCATGTCTCCGCAGTGATTAGCTTTAGCTGCCGGCTCTCTCAGGACTTGTGCTACACTGTGCGTTCTGCTTGCCAAGCACGGTTAAGACTACGCTCAAACTCCCAGCGCTGTGCCACGGTGGGAAAAAATGAGTTTTTCTCTGCTGATTTGTTGTGTAAGGGGAGCAAACACACACAGACAAACACACACATACATATACACACACACACACACAGTGGTACTGTTACACAGCAACAGTCAAGGTGGATTGCCTCAGGGTGTTTCTCACTGCGGGGCAAAAACCAAACTTTTACCCAAGGTCAGCTTTAGATAATTTACAGAAAGTGGATAAGATCAAATCAGAAAAAAATCTGTTATGAAATAATGATATATAAATCCTGTAGTACACCCAAAAATATGCTGAGCTTTTGGCAATTGCCTTACCTGATGCGTGCATACTTTCTTGGCCTAGGCTCAGAATAATATGTACAGCAAATATAAGAATCTACTGAGCAAAGCATTAAACTGTATGTTGGGTACAACAAGATAAGACCGGCTGTGCCATTCTTTTTGTAAATTAAGTGTCACTATTGTATTATACTCTGATAAAGTCATAAAAGATTGTTTAAACCTTCAGTGTCAAATGTTTTCAGGATATAAAAGAGACCTCGTGTAGCCACAAACAAGAGCGAAGCTTAGTAATCCAAATTGTTTCCCAGTGAGAACTTAATTAAGCCTGACCTTTTTTGTGATTAAAGGACTGACAGCTTTGACAGACACTGTATGAATACCCCCGTATGAATCATTTATAGGGGGTTACTGAGGTTGCCTAGCTTGTTTTGATTATAGTCTCCTCTCTCCCTGCACTCGAGGGCCCTCCAGCTTTTTAAGAGAATCTCTTTTGGCACCCAGGGGATTGTAAGAAATCTCACAACAAAGACTGACGCAGCTCTGTCTGATTGCAATTTAATATTTTGTTTGTAACAAGTCGAGTGAATGTGGCAAATCCACTGGATCGCTTTAGTTTACATTGCGGCGTGCTGTTTGGACATGCCCTAATCAGGCTCAGTCAGAGAGGCTTTTGAGGGCAGAGACTCTTAAAAAAAAAAAAAAAAAGCCGCAAAAATAAGGAAAATAAAAGAGTAGCTCATTTCACAGGGCTTCACTCGTAGAGGTTTGTGTATGGGGGGAGAAAGGAAGATACTGCGCGTGAATGTTACACCCTGACTAAATTGATTTTGGTTTGGGTTGAAGGTTTTATCAAAGCTTCTAATCCTCAGAGGAAAGGATAAGTCTAATCGGAATGTTTTTCTGTTGGGATTAGTGGCTGCAAGCCTCTCACTCTCTTATATTTGCTGTCTTATGTACTTTTTTTTTCTCACTCTTGTGCATTTTGTCTCCTTTTATCTCCTCCTTCCTTTAAATATCTTTGTTTCTCTTGCCTCGCTCATTTCTAGTGTCTCCTTACAGAGTATATGGGCCAATGTTTCAAGTGAGTTTCTAGCTTGTGTGGAGCTTTTTCACAAGAGAAAAGCCGTAGCCTACGCCGTTGTGAGCATTTATACTTGTGCGGCGGTGTGTTTGTGTCACTCTGCAGTTACACCTCCAAAACACTGGCCGGCGGTGGAGGTTTCTGTGAAGTGCTGTAAAGTTTAGTTGATTCAAAATACACATTAAACACACATTAAACATGGCTTAATAGAGACAGTTTCAAACACAAGTACGCAAATCAGCTTCACAGACAAACACTTGTCTTTATCTGGACACATTTTCCCCACAAATACAACATGCTAATGTTATTAGCACAAGCCTATGGCATTTTAGGTTGTATAAATTAGCCTAGCGACGAGCGGAGATTTCCTCTGCTCATATGAAGCCAGGATAAATCACACCCTCGACTTAAAATGCTATTTTTGTGGAGGCTTTACTGTCTTCACAATGTATTGTTTCTTATCTGTGAAATAAAAGTGAATAAAAGCTTTGTTTCCACTGAGGGAAATGGTTTCAGCTCACAAAAATAGAGTTGCATGTCAGGCTATGGTGTAGGCTCTGTGTTGACATGGAGCCTACACCATAGCTACAAGGTCGATTCAACCCAGAAGTATTTTTCTGCGTTATGCTGGCTGATCCCCTGTCGTTGGCTTGTCTCACCTCCACCACCCACTTTCTTGGTTTGACTGTGGATAATTCATCAATTATCCAATGCGGTTTTCTCCTTTCTCCATTACACCCACTCGTATGTATCCTGTTATGTGCCCTCTCTTTTCTCTTGGTTGCTGACCGTCTCCAGAAGGAGCCTTTGTAGCCTGTATGGGCAATGATCATTTAGCTGTAATGTCTTTCTAACAAGCTGGGAACAAGCTCTTTATGGAGCCTTGTAATAAGATCATGGAGTCTAAGTCACAAAGGGGAACCCATATTCAGTCATTTTAAAAAGCTAGATGCTGTGAACGCTAGCATGGCCTGGCTGGAGTCTGCAGCAAATGGTTAATGAAGAGCCATGTAAATGGTTTGTGAAAGGCAACATCGAGCCCCAACATCAACCTTAAAAATGTCATTCTCAAAATAGCTGTAATAGCATAATAGAAGCAAAATGAGATCATTATTGTGAAAACTGGTTCATGTCTTGCCTCCTTGCTCTCTGTCTACATGGGTGATGATTTGGTGTGAAATGTGCAAGACTGACATCATCTCGTTGTGTACATCTCACACACTCACTGATTTGATTCTCATGTTGATAAGCAAGTGATGCAATGCATGTTTGCATCTTGAAGCAACAATCATGAATGTGATTCATATTCTGGCTTGTCGCAACACGAAACAGTGCAGTGCAATGAATGTGAATCAGTGCAATGTGCTGCAATAGTATAAATATTTCCATTGTATTTATGTAATGCTTGCAAAAACATACCGATCAGCCAAAACATTAAAACCACTGACAGGTGAAGTGAATAACTTTGATTGTTCTGCTGGGAAACCTTTGGTTCTGGCATTCATGTGGATACCACCTGACTGAGTATTCCCAATATAACAAACAATACATATGAACAATATGATCAATGTTGGTTACTTCACCTGACAGTGGTTTTAATGTTTATGCTGATACTAATATATGAATCTGGTCACTGCAGGAATAGAAGGTGGAAAGAAGAATGATACTAATATACTTCTGGAATCAGTTTGTGCCAACAAGAGCATCATTTTTTCCCCCTTGTTTTCCTTCGCTTAAACCAACACGACACCTTTTTAGAACCTGCACCATATTTATCTCAGACTTTACCATCAGCCACTGCTTATTGATATGGATAACTGTTTGATTTGAGTGGGAAATGTATTTTCGAGAAACTCAGATGACAAAATAATTCAACATTCCATCGCACAGTGATGAACAACCTGAAGACATCAGTTTCCTCTGTCCTACCAAAGACTGAGCAATGATACAACCATCTGCAAACTTAATAAAATGCCATTATTACTGCAAAATGTTTTCTGCTCTGATGTTTTTTTTTTTATGAAGCCTCAAAGAAAACACTTTCACGCTGAGTAATGAAGCAGTGACATGTCAATTTAGGTGACACATTGTTCTATTATAATCATATAATCACGACCCATTGCGTGAATCACATTTATCAGGCACGATAGCGCCAGAGCTTTACATTCCTGCCCCTCACCCCTTTAGTGCAGAATAATCCAGAAAATCACTTGAGCGGATTATTACGCAATCCAATTATGGTTCATAATCTGAGCCTAGAAAGAACTTCTTTGTCTCTGTGCTGTCTGACTGCAAGATGGTTCAGTTACCTAAAGTGCACGGCTGATTTATATGTACAGTGCATGTGGTTGTTCAACACTGGAGTGGGTGGTGGGCTGATCAAAGAGTCTACACATGTTGTTGCTGTTTTTTTTTAAGGAACCACCTGATAGGATTTCACCAGTAATCACAGGCACTTATCCAAAATGATTGTGTTTTATGAGGAGGATTGATAGCAATGTCATGCCTCTGTTTACAGCTTCCCCTCCAGTGGCGAGATTTTGACATTTATGACAGAACGCTACCCCTCCATTGATGTGATATTCCAGCAATCCGTGTTTTCTCTGTTATGCACCGGCCGTTGCTCAACACTCTGAATCCAATTTGGACAAAGAAGCAAACAAGTTTGGTGGGACGAAACAGGATCTCCATGACGGTGACAGTGACACATGGACAGGACGACCACAGAGGAGAGAGAGACAAGAGAACACTGAACCATCACTGAACGTGACAATAGGCCCGTTTCCACCGCAGGAACTTCGGGGTAGATTTACGGGGCCGGGGCCGTTGGTGCGTGTCTCCACCGCAGGAACCACCCCCGAAGGACAGAGTTTCGGAACTTTTACAGGGGCTAAAGAAGTCCCTGCTTCGGGGTAGGTACTCAGAACGGCCCCGAAAGACTCCTGGCTGGGGCTTGGGGTTTACTTGGTGCTGATTGGATACACTAAAGACGGGATGTGACGACAACAGAAAGCAACAAAATAGCTGGCATTATTAAAACTCAGCAGACGAGGGTTAGCATGTTCATATAGCTTTCGCCGCCATGTAAAAAAAACTCACTAAATGGCCCGTGAAAAAAATATTCTTTCCAGCGGATATCTTAGTTAAAACATGATTGAGCTAGCAAAGCAGTTTTGTGTTGATATGTGTGGTATTTATTCAGTTTTGGGAAATCACGATGTCTAGAAAGCATCAGCTGACAGGGACGGCAAACAGCAGCAGCAAGCTAACATCAGGACGTCATCTGTTAAAAGCCTCCCGTTGTCGGATACGACATGAAACTACTCCAGTTGGCTCAATCATGTTGTAACTAAGACATATTTTTTTCACGGGCCATTTAGTGAATTATTACAGACACTGCTATCTAACCTACGTCGCCCCGGTCAAAATGGTCGAGCAACGATTACGTCACATCCAGAGCCCGTAATTTTACAGGAACCTTCCTCGTACTCCGCTCTCTCAGTGGAGACACGGCGGTTGAGAGGGCCGAATGAGAGGACGTTCCTGTAGTAGTTCCTGTCCCCCAAATAGTACCAGGAACTTCTTCAGTGGAAACGGGCCTAATGTGTTCCGCTCTACTTCAAAGAGAATATTAGGCCTCATTTACACCGCAAACGATGTGTTCGCATAGCGCTTGCTAACATACATTCATACAATACATACAATTCAAACTGACGTGATGAAATGAGAAAAAAAATGTAAATGTGAAATTGATTTTGTACTTGAAAGTGATGCATTTTTCTCAGCTTTTTGTCCGAAACATTTTTTTTAAATGAAAACGCACAAATTCAAGTGTTGATAAAAAAAAAAAAAAAAGAAATACAATAAGATAGAATAACATTTTTGGTGTCTATAAACAGGAGGTTGCTTCTTTAGTTTGATGTATATATACTGTTTACATATTGATAGAACAAATTATTCTGTGGGTCTTCAAAGATTAGTAATACTCTTGCGAGGAAAGTGTTAGATGTGAAGCCACAGTCAGCAGCTTAGCTTTGTAAAAACACTGGTAACAGCTAGCATGGCTCTGTGCCACTCTGCGTTGCAGTGTTTTTACACCATGGTTTTTGTACAGAGTAAACAAACAAGATATAGCATGTTCATTAGTGAGGTTTAGAGGTACTGAAAAAGACATCAGCGGAATAGATACGTCACTTACTATTGATTAGTGAGTGCAAAATTAAACAATATAACCCCCTCAAAAACAAATTGACTAACATTAACACAATGCCAGACTGAATAATGGAGCAGAGGAAAATGGAAATTCAGTTTGATTAAGAAGGAGAGGCAAGTGTATTTATATAGCACCTTTCAACAACGAGGTAACACAAAGTGCTTTACATGAGACATAAAAGGTGTTAATATAAGACGTAAAAGCAACACAAGGCAATATAAAAGACACCTGAGTTGGATGTAAGAAGTAAAATAAAATAGAAGATAAAAGTCCGATGAAATCGAATAAGACAGAATAAACAGTACAATAAAAATTAAAGTGCCGCTACAGCGCTGTGCAAGATATAAATAAATTAACAGAGAAGTCTAAAGCCCTGATTTACTGTATACAGACTGAGAGTTTGAGAGAGTTGGACTTGATTTTGTGGAAGTTTGTCCTTAATATGTGACGATAAAAGCTGAATACTGCTTCTCTGTGTTTAGTGTTGACTCTCAGGATGGTGAGCAAAGCAGTCCCAGGTGATCTGAGAGGTCTGGATGATTCATAACAGAGCAGCAGACATTCAATGCAGTCATTTTATTGACCAGTATAAATAAATTCTTTGACAAACTTCTTTGATCCACTGGTCTCTGGCTCCAGCATTCTGAATCAGCTGCAGCTGCCTGGTTGACTTTTTAGAGACCCCTCATACAGTAGTCAAAAAAGCTGAAGATAGAAGCATGAAAACCTAAATCTGACTTCTGTTGAGACATAAGTTATGACTTTCATGATGTGATATATTGGTTTTGTTATTGTCTTAAAACCTCTCAAGATATTAGTTGTTTCCATAGTCTGCATTAGTGGGAGCCTTTTAGTGTTGAACAGAAGAGGCCCGAGAATGGAGCCTTGTGGGACTCCGCCTCTCATTTTTAAACATTCGGTGTGAAATTAGCAATCAATATAAAGTAGTTTGTGTCCATCAAATAGGCTTCAAACTAGTGCAGTATTGTGCCAATATGTTTCTGAAAATGTTTGAGGCAATGCAAAAACAGAATCTTGATTCATATTTGATGAGAGCTGCCTAGGTCGGCAGTTTGACTGTTGTTCACAAGCAGTGACTGACACAGTTGTCAGCAGCATTAGAGTCTCCTCAGCTCTTATTGGTTGTTTTTGGTGAGCCATGGTAAATTATAGCCCATGACATGAGAAGCGGAAGGAAGAGGAGGAGGGAGGGTTTTTATTTTCCACAGACCATCTGTCTCATGTACTTCTTTCAGAAGATAGTAACAGTGGCAGCAAATATGGCAAAAAGTTACTGAAAGACCCTGACATTCCAAACCATTGGTCAAAGTTGTGTCATTGGTGACGGTCTGCAGCTCTCGACTGCCTGGTGTGTCATGAACTGTTCGCCCTCTTGGCATGAGTCAGCTTTCCCCCCAGTACAGCATGTTGAAATGCTATTGTGACAGTGGAGCCTGTTGGCGAATGAAATCGCTCTGTTTGGCAATTAAACTCAGCGCACATGAAGAAAAATGTTAGTGAGAAATGTCAACAAAGACTAAAACAAACTTGTTATATGAAGTATGATTGTTTTGCTTTAGCCACAGACTCTTTAGCAGAAACGTTTCCTGATGGTTTGTGTTATTGTTCACTTGCATTTAGTAAATACACCGATCAGCCAAAACATTACAACCACTGACAGGTGAAGTGAACAACACTGATCATCTTGTAACAATGCAATGTTCTATTGGAAAACCTCCGGTTCTGACATTCGTGTGGATGTCATCTGACACGCTCCACCCATCTAGACACCAGTGCAGATCAGGCACTCCCCAGTAGCAGTGGCCCCCCAGCAGGACAATATGCCATGCCACACCACAAAAACTGCTCAGGCATTGACCTGACCTCCAAAATTGCCCAGATCCCCATCTGATTAAGCATCTGTGGGACATGCTGGTACCCAACCTCACAACCAACTGGACTTAAAAGATCTGAAGCTAATGCATTGGTGCCAAATACAAAGGGACAGAGGTCCTGTGTCGATGCCTTGACAGGTCAGAGCCAAGTCCGGTCCAAGGAGCCCCCAACGGGGATCAGGGGTACCTCTGGGGTACCAGCACGCCCCTCAAATATTCAGTCAGATTGGGATCTGGGTATTTGGAGGTCAGGTTGATGGCTTGAGCTCTTTGTCCTGTTCCATAGGTCAATCCAGAGCAGTTTTTGTGATGCAGCATGGCCCTGCTGGGGGGCCACTGCCATTGACAAGTGCCATTGTAATGAGGGTTTATTTTGTCTGCAACGGTGTGCGGGTGGGTAGAGCACGTCAAATAGCATCCACATGAATGCCAGGACCCGAGGTTTCCCAGTAGAACATTGCACTGTAACAAGATAATCAGTGTTATTCATTTCACCCACCAGTGGTTTTAATGTTTTGGCTGATCGGTCGTGTTGTTAATGTGCTAACTGGTTAACTAGCATCAGGACCATCTTCCAGTTTCCCTTTTTTAATGATGGTTACAGTCGACCACCGTCTACTGGTATAGAAGGGTACATGCTCTCATGCAGGCGCAGAACATATGTGCTTACTGGCCGTCGGTTTGATGTGTTAATGAGCAACTTGTTGGCCAAGACATGGCGACGTGAGGGGACGCAGCAGGGGGCTCTTGTTGCTGCTAGTCTTCTCATGTTGGCTTGGTCCGTCAGGGCCTTAAGAATGGGAGGTTTGATTTGTGCCTGTAATTGTTCATTACTGAGTTTACTGAGATTACCCTTTTAAATGGCTTATAGTGTGCAATTATCAGGGCCTGTGGAAAATGGCCTGAGAAAAGAGAAGTGTTGGCTATTTGCAAAAGATCAGGCTACAATAGTGGCATGAAAGTATAAGCACATATTGAGGTTTTACAGTTCTGGTGCATCCCAGAGAAAGCCGCAGAGATTTTAAACTGGATTTGATCCAGAAGCAGAAAAAAAAACTAATAAAAGACGCAGGCAATGATATACAAGTATACACAGGAATACACACACACGCACACACAAGCCTCAAGTTGCACTTAATACACCCAGAGCAGGCTGGGATTCTTGAGGGCATCAAACAGCTTTGTCTCCATCAAAGAAATGACATATCAAAGCCTCAAAACACTCTACTCCGACACACACAGGCAGAAGATCAAAACACGTGTCTGCATGTCTGGACATACATGTTAAAGCTACTCATCTTCGAATAAAAATATCTGTCACCATGTGTTCTTGCTTATTACAGATTTATACTACATGATGCAGCTGCGCTAACGCTGCAGCAAGCACTTTCAGAGTCTCAGGATGAAAAGCCCGACTTCATAGTTTTCTCAGAGGCTTTTTCTCACAGAAGTCTGATCTGAAAACTTCTTTTTTTTCCTGGTGTTCTATCTTAGGGCTTAATTAGTAACAGAAATGTTCAAGTCTTGCAATGTGCATCCAGCACTACTGCAGCCAAGACTGCCTGAAATAAATACTCTAATGTTCGTTTTACCGCTCGCTTTATTTAGAGAGCGGGAACTCCTCAGAGACCTCAGCATCTCTGAGCCTCTGTGCCCCCACTGGCCTGTGATGGATTCCCAGCAGAGATGTCTTTGACTCATCTCGTTTTTATTACTCCGTCTCATCCAAACGGGAGAGAGCAGCAGCCCCATGAAACGCAGCAATGCGATTCATGGAAAGAGTCAATTTGTCAACCTGTTTGTGTTTCAAAAGGTGTCTGATTGAATGAATACAAAGTCTTTATCTAGGGATTTAGTGTGGATTCAAAATAATAATAAATGCAAAATCAGAAGCTATTGGGAGCACAATCGGGAAGAGGATAGATCATAGCAAGTAAACCCAACCGCCCACACACTTGTAGCATCCAGCACTTCCAATTAATTTGTTTTGAAGTTCAGGGCTTCTGCTTTGTTTTTGTGTGCTTGTTGTTTTATCTGGAGTTGTGACACCGAATGTGGTATCATTAGTGCCGTCTCTGTTAGCGACTGCTCATTCCCTTTGTCTCTCTTCATCAGTCTGTTTCTCTTGTCTCTCCCTCTATCCCTCTTTTCTCTCACTTTGCTTTCATCTCAGATCAGAGGAACAAAGTCATAGTTTTCAATCTCATCTACCACTTTTTTGACTTTTTCCCAAAAAATACTAGAGTGATGGTTAAATCTGACACGTTTTCCCACATGTTTTCTCCTTCTCAGTCTCATTTCATACATCTTTCATCACGCACGTCCTCAGACACTTCATTCACTCTACCTACACTCTGCTGGCACTTTGCTGTTTTCCCCCCTTCCTCCTTCCGTATCCCTTTATCTCCTGCTCCTCCACGGTCTATCCTATGTTCCCGTAATAAGGACCAGAGCCATCTACCTTGGCAGGAGTAAACAACCAATCATGCATCATATCTGCCATGACCCTCAACCTATCAGAGACCAGATCAAAGTGGGAAGTGAAGGAGAAGGGGCGCACCGCTCTACTCTACAGATGGCCCGTCATTAGACAGGGAGGGTGAGGGATGTTGTAAGTGCGTTTGCTCGTGTGTTGTGAACAGAGAAGAAAGTCAAAAATGAGAATAAACTCTGGCACCGAGCTGAGAGCGAAAGGAAGAGGCACAAAGTGGTCTTTCAGAGCTGCAGCGGAGGCTTAAGTAGTAGAGAACGAGGCAGAGAAAAATTAACTCAAGGAGATGTAGATGGGCAGACAGCACCGCTAACACGTTCTGTCATGTGCCATTAGCTCTCACCGGGAAAAGGGGTAAAAAACAAGTTTCCAGTTTAATCATTTCTGAGAGAGTTTGGTGAGACTTGTCACAACACCCTTTACGGCTGACTAAAATCAAGAGAAAAAGCATAGTTCATTTGTCAAAGTCTTAATCAATGCCACTCCTTTATCATCCTTTAAATAACAATGACATGGCCCTTTGTGTGAGATTTAAAGCCAGAGTTTAACACTGAAACAGAAATCACAGGCGTGTGTTCTGACAAGTGTTAACACGTCCGCGTGACAGGGCGAGTTCAGGATACGTCTTCTTTCTATTGGAAACGCATAGATGCTCCGTGGAACGGTTTCATGTATATTTTATCCACAATGAGATGCGGCTCTGTATTATTGATGGCCAACTGCTCAGCTGTCTGTCGGCTTCCCCCAACCTTTCCTTTGGAAGAGTTTAAGTCAGAGGGCGCCTCATAATTGAATCATAAGGTGACTGCCCCAATGCAGGGGGACGTTTTAATGGGAACCAGCCTCCTGGGTTGACATGACGGAGGGAGATGGAGATGGAGAGGGATAAGACCAGGTTGGAAAACATTAAAGCATTGATTTACTGTAGTCGAGAGGCAGTGTGTTATTTAAAGGTCCAGCAGATACTGTAGCTTTGTTTGCACTATTGGCTCAGTTAGGTCACATTTTAATTCACTCACTCAATATTTATTGATTTCTTTCGCAACTGATGGACTCGTACATTCATTTATTTAAATATTCACGCACACAAACACAAACATTTTAACAAGCATGATGTCCATCCATCCATCTTTTCCTTATTTAGTGATTCTGTTATGAAATGAAAATGTGTTATGCAGTCAGTTATTGTCCTTGGTTTATTTTTTGTTTCTTTATAAATATAAATTAATTTATTCTAGGGCTGTCAATCCATTAAAATATCTAACCGCAATTAATTGCAAATTAATCGCACATTTTTTAGCTGTTCTGAATGTACCTTAAAGGGATATTTCCACAAGGTTCTCATACTCTCATCAACATGGCAGTGGACAAATACACTTGCTTGATGCAACTGTATGTTTATATTATTATTGCAACAATCTGAAACACTGAGAAATACTGTCCAGAATATTCTCCAGAATAACCTCAAGATACTGCATGCTCAAAAATATGTATACTCAACAAGCACGCTCTGTCAATTGATTGTTCTGGAGAGAAACTGATGGCTTGGTATGTGATGCAAGGTGCACTCCTTAAATGGGAGCTGCCTGGCCGCTGCAGTCATGTTGTGCACTATCAGTGGTCAGTGTGCTGACTTTGTGTTCAACGTCCCACTGTCTGGCCACCTGCATGAGGTGCTCGGCGCGTGCGTCAGCGAAGTACCTCTCCTGTCTTCATAACAGTCAAAATACCCACTGTGGGTCAAAGTAATGTGCCGTGACCCCGAGGTAACTGTAGTTACTGAGAGAAGTCCGGTGGGTGCAACCATGTTTCGTCTCCTCGACTTTAGCTTTCTCATCATCTTTCAAGTTGTGTATCTTGGTTATAGTGGCGGCTCTTGAAGGCAGTTCAGTCGCCGGATGCAATGCAAATTATGTCAAGCAGACCCGCGTCGTCCACAATGTTAATCAGCCTGCAAGCTGTGGCCGCCCATGTAGCTACAGATGTTCAAAGTTTGTCGCTTGTAGAGTTGACCGGGCGTCTCCGGTGCAAACTATTCAGCGTGGTCTGCCTTTTGTGAGAGGGAGGAGAGCTCTCGGCATCAGCTGTGTGCTTGGCCAGCAAGTGGTATTTGAGACTCGACGTACTCAAGTGGTAACTCAGTTCACATCAACAGTAAATGCAAATCCCCTTGGTCTTTCTCTATCTATTTCTACTCAAAGAGGTTTGTTTCTGCTTACCATCCACAACGTTACTGCTGCATCCCTTCCTGATGTCGCGATCTACAGGATGAGCTGAGGGTCATAAATACAGAGCTTACATGCCTTGATTATGTGTAAAAAAAAAAAAAAAAAAAAAAAAAGTAGTGGCGTTAAAAGGCATTTGCGTTAACTCGTTATTAACGTGTTAACTTTGACAGCCCTACTTTATTCCAACCACTGGTTTCCCGAGAAGACATGTCTAGATTCCACTGTAAACATGCACAATCTCACTCTAACCAAACGACCAGCCAAGGACCAGGCAAGGTCCCAGAAAGAATCTGCCACGGATCTGCAGAGGCTCCGTCATGGAGGAGCAGGACGGTCCAAGTGAGTCTGTATGTTTGCATGTAAACAGATCCACAGAACTCATAAAAAAGAGCATATATAACAATGCATTTAGACGAAATTCTCATGTGATAAGAAGCATTTCAGACGTAGCCCAACCTCTGGAGAAATTAGAGCTTTTTAGCAATCAGCATACCATAATATCTGCCGTTGATAGACTGCATTACCACCTGTAATCAAAGAGTGTGAATTCAATAAAATATGGAAAAGCCCGCAGGTCACCGCGTTGCTCTGAATATTAACTCAGCGACTTCTTCAAAGGAAATATTACGTATTCAGTGAATAATGATACAACACCAGGTAGAATTGACACGCATGCATATTGTATCTTGTGTTGCTACACCAAATATTAATCTGTGTCTCCCGTGTAATGATTGTGATGAACAAATAACACATAAATTAATTAATGAAAACATTATTTTATGTTGAAGATGTCCTCAGTATGGTTTACGATAAAAGCCGAGATGCCGAGATACCCATCATGAAACACCACTGTTGATGCACGCCCGCTCTCCAGTGATAAAATCCCATTCACTCCCTGACTGGTAAATCCTGATTACCGTTCTACCTCTACTACGCCATGTGATCTGTGTGTGTCGTGTGCTTAACTCTTGTTTAAATATCCTTCTGGCATCCTTTGCGTGCCTCTCTCAGTTACAGATTTCCTTGTTGTGACTCTAAAAGAAAACAAGAATATTTCAGTTCTATTGTCATCCAGGAAACAAATGATTGGAAGTACGTGGACGACACACTGATCATTTTCCAGTTCTGGTTCTTTTTAATCATTGTACCAACTCCAAGATTAAAACACATAAACAAACACTCAGTTCCATTTTTAATACTGACAAGAAAAGGTTCATTTTCCATCTTCTACAGAGAATGAATTTAACGACTGAACAGATGATACTCAAACAGTGGTGACTAAGCCTTTGCAGAATACTGTGTCACAGAGGATGTGTGTGTGTGTGTTTGTGTGTGTGCGTGCGTGTGCATCTGTGCTGTTAGAATCACAGTAAAAGGTCTCATGTGCTCACAGTGCGGTCATAAATCGATACAGCCTCCCCAGGGTGTAGAGTCATAGTTTTACTATCTCGCATTGATCTGTGTGTGTGATAGTGACTCTCAAAGAAAACACACACACACCAGAGTGTAGAATCACACATGAACACACATGGAAACTCTTCATGCACACTAATTTCCCACTATTATTCCAAATATGTAAATAGTGAGGATTTGATACTGGTCATGAACACAGCATGACTTGTTTGTTATTCCAAATCAGTCCTTTTTCCAAATGTAGCTTGTTGCGAATGACAGGTGGGATGTTCTGCTGTTTTCACAGTTTAAGGAGCATTCTTTTGGAAATGTATTCAGCACAGTGAGAATCTAAAGTGGGGTTTCTACAGCTGTTTGAGGGCCTTCTATCTGTTTAGCTTTGTGTGTTGTACACAAACCAACGAGCCAATAGTTTGCAAAAGAAAAGCCCATATCACTGGTTAGAAGGTAAAACACACCTACTTTTAAACATTATGAAAGACTTGAATATCAACCACAGCATTCATTAAATAATGGATATACTGTGAGTTTGTGGACTCTGGTTTTAAAGCCTAGAGTCTGGCATTTTGGCCATTGTAGTCTTGTTTTTTGAAGCCAGAAGTGACCATATTTGAATGAGAGATTGGAGCTGTGTATGAGCAAGGGATGGATCTGACTCACAGACTGTAGCAACGTGCCCTCAAAGTTGGGGTGAAGTAAAATCTGAGATTTACATCTGAACACATTATACATGTTAGAAAATTCATTTTGAAAACATGAAAAGACTGGGAACAATAGGAAGTGAATTGTGGAGTTTGACAACTGTCCAGGATTTTTCTGGGCCGGACAAAAATCCAGATGATGTGGTTCTGCTCCATCACACCGTGACCTCCAGCATGCACTGGGGTGATTTGCAGCCGAATGTGAGGCCATCGGCACAAGAGTCAGCACCTCCAAATCTGAGGTCATGGTTCTCTGCCGGAAACCGGTGGATTGCCAACTCCGGGCTGGGAGAGAGTTACTGCCTCAAGCGAGGGAGTTCAACTATCTCGGGGTCTTGTTCACAAGTGAGGGTAGAATGGAGCGTCAAATGGATCAACAGTTTGGTGAGGCATCTGCAGGGATGCAGGCGCTGCGCCCGACTGTTCAGGGTAGTGACTGAAAGAATGAGATCATAGATACGACCAGCCAAAATGAGTTTCCTCCATGGGGTGGCTGGGCTCAACCTTAGAGATCAGGATGCCTCCTGGGCGCCTCCTGCTGGAGGTGTTTCGGGCACATCACACTGGTAGGAGGCCTCGGGGCAGACCCACAACACGCTGGAGGGATTACATATCTCGTCTGGCCTGGGAACACCTTGGGGTCCCCAGTAGGAGCTGGAAAGCGTTGCTGGGGCGAGGGACATCTGAGGTGCTTTGCTTGGCCCGCTGCCCTGGTGACCTAGCTCTGGATAAGCGGATAAAGGTGGATGGATGGACTAAAATCCTGATTGATGACGCAGTGAAGCAACCCTTAGCATAAGCCCAACCCCTACATTATATAAGAACTAGGGCTGTTGAATTCTGTTGTTGTTTGAAAAATAAATAAATAATATATAAATATATATAATTTCCAGGCAGGTCAGTGTCCTCTGGCTTCGAATTTAATTCTGGTGCTTGTTGCTCATGGCTTCAGCACAATTGGCAAATAAGCCCCCGGCATCTCAGATCAGAGAACACTACCTATTTTTTCATGATTTTGAAACACAATTTGATGCTTTATAAGACATTTCCAGTGATGTGACAAACTCATAGTCATTACACATATTTATTTTTGCTTTACCTGGACTTTCCTGATGAGTAACTTTAGGCCCTGACAAAATGTGTACGACTGCGTAATATAAAAATCCATCCCCTTGGAGAATGAACTCTAAACACCAGAACCATTTTATACCAGGCTGTAAACATGTTTATTTCTGCTGTAAAGTTGGGTATTTTAACATGAGGGTCCATGGGGTTTGACTGACTTTTGGAGCCAGCCTCAAGTGGCCATTCGAGGAACTGCAGATTTTGGAACTTTAATGTCGGCTTAATTTTTTAGCCTTGGCAGCTGATATTAACAGGTTTCTGGATGTGCGCACATATTGCAACGCTGACCTTTTCAAGCGAAGTGAAAGTCGAACAAGTTCAGCACCAGTAGAAAACTTATTGGACTCAGAGAAACGAACTAGCACAAGTGGCTCCAGTCGTCCAAATTCTCCATATTTTGACTTGATAAATGGCACACTATGGCACAAGAGCTGGAGTATGCACAGCTGCATGCAAACAGGGCTATTGAAAGAGAATATGGAATATTCATTTTCATTGAGAGCAAACAGCTTAGTAGGAATATTGTCTCTTTGGAATAAGGGCGAAACTAGAATATTCTGTGCGCGTAGTCACTAACTTGTGCTCATATAGACGGATATACAGAGGGAATGTACGTGACATTACCTGCCACACTAATCATTATCATTTTCTTGCTTTACTGATGCAAGAACAGCTGTGACAGTCAAAACATCTCCTACTTTATGGTGTCTTTATTTGACATATGCCATCATTTGGCTGTGAAAGTACAGTAGTAACAGCAGCAGCTAAGACTCCTGGAGTAAGGAAGGGGAGGTCTGGTGCCAGAATTTGTCTCTGCTCATGCACAGTGTGAGAGGAAACATGAGAGTCGAGGCTGCATTTCATTTCCTCTCGCAGACGCTCTCTGTTCCAACTCAAAATTCCTCGCCAGCTGTCATAGTCTCTGTTTATATTCATGAATTCAATCTGAATGTTTCAGAGATTTTCTGTCAAAACAGAGTTGAGGCTGCGATGCCGGATACCTATCCGCTTTAATAAAAGTCTGCCCTATTTGCTTATTTAGCTCAAAGCTTTTGTTGTCAAATCAGACTTACCGCTGACACAATTGAATGTGATTTTTCATATCCGCTCCTCTTTTCAAATGAGTGCTTTACATGCAGGGGAAGTTATGACAGCTTTCAAGTTAGAAATTTGACTCATTCTTTGATCAGCTGATGTCACAGAATTATTTTGCGTGCAGTGTCTGCCTTTTTTTCTCAAAGGGATAATCTGTGGCATCCTCAGGAATGAATGCTGATGTGTTTTTGGAACCCGACATGTGACTGTTTCCTATACATTTCTTCCAATAATGAAGTTTAAGAAATTCAAGTTGTCATTGCACCTCATGATAATTACCCAGTGGCTCTCACTTCCTGTTTGCATTGTAGTCACTTTCTGCCATTTTAGTTCAAGTGTCCCAATTGTCAGTGTCCATTGCAGAGCACAGCGTTTAAAGTAAGATTAATGCAATTGCAAAAATCACAGCCATGCAATTCCACACTTGTCAATAATGATGTTAAATGATCCGTATGTTCCCCAAATTTAATGCACACTGCGGAATAGTAGATTGTGTATTATTAATTCATAGACAGTAACAAATGAGTGGTGTTTTGTACACTGGCAGAGACACAAAAACAATCCTGTTTCCATGACAACAATGGAGAGGTCCAGCAACCACAATGGGTAGCGCTGGAGCCAGGATTCTGTTTGGACATACAGATGCACTCATCCAGGTGAGTGCTTACAGCCAAACATGAGTGAGTGAGTGAGTGACCAGGTTTATGCATCAAAAAATTTCCCCTTAGAGCTGCATTAAGGGATTCTTTGCCCGAGGCAGAGGGGGCGGTGGGACAGACAGACTCAAAAACAAACTCAGTGAAACACAGCCCCAATGAATCACAAATGAAAGAAGACAGGTTGGCTGCCAGAACAGCTTCAGTGCTCCTTGGCAAATATGCTGTTTTTTTTTTTTTAGTCTCTGTAACCTTTGGAGGGATGACCACCATTCTTTTGGTGTTTGGATGGAGGTGGTGTTGGTGGAGTGTGCACGGTCAAAAGATGTGTTTGGATAGAGAGTGAAGGGAATTTTAGATTTGGCAAAGTTATACAAGGTGAATAGAAAGACGTAAGTGGGCAGCATGAACTGAGGCCAAGCTGCACTCGCTAGAGTAAAGACAGTTTCAACTGTAGCACAAAAACACAAACAAAAAAAGCCCTCATCCCTGGGTTTTTAGGATTCTCAGTAGGTACATCACCCAATCACATGGTCATATTGTTTTTTCATTGTCATTTCATGTGTCATCCGGAGCCCTGCCCTGAGCCTGGTTTTGGGGGAAACAATTCAGCATAGATAGCAGCAGTGTAAAGAAAGAAAGTTAAAACGTGTCTACAAATTTCTGCTTCAAACTACTGGTGTAAATTAAAGCTTTGCTGAAGAATTGCTGTGTAGTCCTGGCGTTGTTTAGGTGCCCAAGTGACAGCTTGTTTAATAGTCTCAGCCACCAGTGTGTGAATCATTTCCTAGTGCCAAGCCCTAAAAAAAAAACCCAGATAGAAGGGCCGTGCTATATAATGGGCAGATAATGTCATCGCCAAGGCCCTGCCTAGCTGTCACATACAGAGAAAAACGGGACCATGTTGTTAATTCATTCATTTTCATCTACCTGGATGGGAGAAGATTGATGGGACAATTAAGGTATTGCAAATGCTCAGGTTAAGGCAAGGTCACAAAATAATTGTTAGATATGTCTATAAAAAAACAAATATACGTGTACAAACTTATCAAAATTATAACCCACACATGTCAAATTTCATTGACATACAATATACAATTTTGGTTTTCTGTGCCTGGCTTTGATGTTTTGCAAATTACTTACATGTAATAGGTAAATGGACGTACATTTGTACAGTTCCTTTCTAGTCTTCCAACCACTTCAAGGGCTTTTACACCACATGCCATGCTCACACACTGGTGGCCGAGGCTACCAAACAAAGTGCCACCTGCTCACCTAAACAATCACACACACTCACACACCAATGGCAGCCATTGGAAGCAATTTGGAGTTCAGTGTCTTGCACAAGATAGTTCGACGTGCGGGCTGGAGGAGCCAGGGATAGAAATCCCAGTCTCCCTGATTAGTGGGCACCCTGCTCCACTACCTCATGAGCCATGTGCATGTCTGACGTTTTATTAAAATGTTGATTATAGCTGCTTCACAGTTAATAAAAGATATGAGTCCTTCTTCTGCCACTGCTGAAGGGAAATAACACAAGAAATATAGTTCATGTAAGTGCAGTGGTCAGTCAGAGGCTGAGCTGCCACAAACACAGAGTCGATAAGTATGTTGCTACTGAGCTTATGTAACTCAGGTTAGATAATCTATGCAGATGTAAGATTTATGTCTGTGCGATGCTACATTGGCTGTTTGTGAAGGGACACACACTACACCCGAAGTCCATGAGTTGTTTTTTCTGGCCACCTGTTTAATTTTAATCTATCATTTAATTGCCCTACACCACTAGTTTGGCCCTCCAGCTCCTCCAAATATCAGCATCTTTACAGTAGCTTGCAAGGTTCACAAACAGTACAAACAGTCAGTAATCATATGGGGAAAAAAATCATAGCCACAGATGACAATTTACTCATCTAGCTGCAGCATATGCAATGGATGGAGAAGTACATCACAGACTCCGCACTGCACAATTGATGATCCGATGCTCTAGAGCATGTTCACTCGCTGTTCTTCAAACATACAGTCCCACCGCTGTGATTCATGCCATCTCCCCTCGCCTTTCAAAATATATGCCTCTCCGCAGGACACCGGTGCCACATATCGTCATGCTGTATTCACCTCACATAACACAGCATGGGAAAGTTTGCGTGTGCGTCAAGCTGAGAGGCCCACTTTTAAAACAGGCTTCTCAAAGGCAGCTGCCAGCCGCCCAAAGGAGGCCCATGCATTATTCATGTTCATTTACACAACCTCCTATCTCCTTATTATGGGTTCATCACACAATTGCTACTGCGATGAAGGGACTGGAGCTGAAATACATCGGTATAATACAGTTTAAGATAGATAGCAGTACTGGAGGCATTTAAAGCCATCGTTTAGACTTGATCTGGTGACATCATCTGCTCAAAATCAAGTAAATTTCTGAAGGCAGGGGTCACATGTTAGAAATTTTGTTTTCCAGATCAATTACAGTCACACCACCAAAAATGTTAGGATAGTAAATGGGGGCGTACCAAGTGTTCTTTAGTTTTATATTTGGAAGAACATCCTCACTTTTGGCTCTTTCTCAGTGGATGTGCTTCTGCCATGGTATAATGAGCCGTTGGCACATTTAGCTTCAAGCTAGCCGCTGGTTAGCTAGCCACAGGCAACTCCTCTGCATAGGAAATGCATTGTGTCTTTGCATCAATGCATAGTTTCCTGTGCATTCATTAAATTAGCATAGCGGAAAAGGCTCTTGCAAAATGCAGATACATGAGATGACTGTTGTTTTCAAAATGCCCATGAGGGAAAAAAAAGATGGCATTTTTCATGAGATAATCTTAAGGATAAACACCTTAAATCCTCTGGATTAAATACTGTGTGTGAGTCCACGTGTGTGACTTTGCATATGTGTGCCAAGGGGATCAGAGCGAGCTATGGCAGTCAGTGATGTAATTTATGTGGAAATAGAACGGAGTTAAACCACCTCAGAGACAGGCGCTTTTAATTACTCAATGCACGTCGTGTGTGTGTGTGTGTGTGTGTATCTGTGCGACTTTGTGACTGCATGTGTCTGTGTGTGCAAAAGCTCAACTAGCAGTGATGCGTGTAAGGTATTTAGAGAGGGGAAAAAAAACAACCTGCATTGATAATTTATTATTTCAAAAAGCCATGTTCAGCTCAGAGGAAAGAAGCAAGTTACATGAATCTGGAGATTTTAAAAAGGAAACGGCAGCTTCAATATCTCACTCTAACGGCACGTTAACCTTTCCTTTGATGCGAACAAGTGCTCCTTCCTGTTGCGCAGCGTGTCACCAAAGTTGCAGCGCTGAGTTTATTGGATGTTTTTGCTCCACTCAGATTTGTATCTGTCCCCTGGTTTGCTTGATTATCTGCAGCCGCACAAAGAGTCAACAGGCTAAAAATACCCGCTGTTAAAAACAATATCTGCCTCTGTGTTTCAGCAGAGGGAGGGTGTTGAGAAAGACAATGCAAACTCCGAACACTTGACGTGTTTTTGCATGTACATTTCCACACTCCGCCTGCACACCTGTGGTCGCCAAGGCAACATCTCGCCTGCCCCTTCCCTCCTCTCTATTCGGCAGGGGAAATCAGAGATCCAAACGACTGCTGCTGTTTTCCTCCGCCTCACTACTCCACCTTCCTCTCAGCCAATGGCACAAATTCCACCCTCCATTCCCCCTGTCTCCCTGGGGCAGATGAAACCTTAAATGGAGGTTTAATGAAATCTCAGGGATTGTCCTGTGGCGTGATCACTCAGGCTCCCTTTGCGCGGGGTGGTCCCCCTTTTCAGGAGTGTGTCGGAGCGCAGTCGCTAATTGCAGGGCCTCAGGACAAGCAGTGGAACAGAACAAAAAAAAAAAGAAGGGGGTGGGGGGATGAAAAGAGAGATAAGGAAGAAACACTCAAAGAGATGGCAGCACATGCTTCTAAAGGTCACAAGTGACACACAAAGAAATGCTCACACACTCACACACATATATACTCTTGTAAAACTGCAATCAAGGTCCTGCCAAACACCCCCCCTGTGGTGCTGATTGTTAAAATGAATATTTAATTAACACACTGACAGTAGGCGGTGCTGCTGTGGATCATTGAAGCTCGGGTAATTGGAATCATCCAGAGTGCTTGGAAACTATTGTGTGTGTGTTCGCATGGACTGTATGCGTGTGTGTGCAGATTTGGTCTCGAGCATGAGTAGAGACACAGGCTGGAAGCCACGTGCAGCACGAGTAATTGTCGATCCTCAAATACAGCACAATTGAAGAGAAACTATAATGAGAAGGTAAACAAAGTTTATTTTTAAATTGAAGTGGTATCACTAATGAACTGCTGCAAGTTCGCTCCATTCTCAGTTGTGGAGCAGCTGCCTGTTGTCAGAGAGTTTCAGACTGACTTATCAATAATTTCTATTAAACTTATTTTGTTGAACCAAAGTCAACTAAAGAATAATAATTATTAAATCAGAAGTCAAACTAATTTAAATTGATTTATGGACTTTTTTTTGGATACCTTTAAATTGGATTTTGTGCAGTTAAATTTAAGTTTAATTTAATTTCTCTCTACAATATGCATCATATTAAGTGAAAAATGAACATATTTTTCGCTCAGCAGGGCTGTGTGATAAAGTGAAACAGTCTATATTTGATGATTTAATGTTTTTGTTTTTTACTCTAATATATTCTTGTTGACAGTGAGTGTAGTGAGGTGTTGTCTCTGTCCGTGGTGCTGAAACACACAGTTCATGAGACCGTGATCACACCAGTGTTGAGTCATAGTATTCACAGGTCTTATTCTTCACAGACACACATAAAGCCTCACCATAGTATTTAAAAAAACACTGAAGTGATGAAAATATGCAGTTTCTCATACTGAAATGCAAATAGAGCTGCATGTATTAATATTCAGATGGATTAGTTATGTGATAACGGTTTGTAGTGAGTGCATTGTACCACTTAATATCATTTTTTTAAAATATTAATTTGCACAGAAAAGTGTTTGTTCGTTGAAGATTAAATCAAACAAACAAAATCAAGGCAAATATCACAGTGAGTAAAGAACAATACTCCTTGATTACACATGTCAGCTTTATGTAGTCGGCAGCTTACTATTTTATAGGTATAGTTCACCCCGAAACAATGTCAATTGTATCTAGTGCTCACTTTCACAGACTCTCTATGGTCTGAGAAAAAGTTTTCTAACAAATGATGTTTAGGAAAGTGAAGCTTCTGGAAAAATAAAAGCATATCAGAGTCAAACAGACCTTGAAGGAGGCCAAAGAAAAAACCTTTATGAAATTCATATGCAGTATTATCCAAATGTATCCTTTTGTGGGCACATGGAAAGCTAAACACAACTTTTATTTTTTTTGGCCTAATGCTAAGTCAAGCATTTTCTGCATTATCATCCCCTGAAGGAATTTGTTGTGCACATGCTTTTATTGTCAATTCACTACATGTGCAGGACATACAGAAGAATCAAAATGCTGTTTCCCGCTCACCTAGTGTTAATGCCATACAATTTAAAAGCTAAAAGAAAGCTAAATTGGAATAATACAAGTAAAAACAAAACTAAGGCTTTTGAACTTGTTCCAGGATTGAGTGAGACTGCTGCAGCCTGCAGCTACAAAACAGGCCCTAAGGTATGTCTTTTGGAGCAATAGCGCACCATGACTTTATGTCTTGTCCATGCTTGTTTCGCACTGACAGACTCAGATCAGTTTTTTATTGTTATCCGTGTCTGACAAAAATATTTTTCTTTACCCTTCACTTGATCAGGCCTCTTTCTTATTGTTTACCTGCAAAAACTCAGAATGAGCTTCTCAAAACTGGAGCACTTTGATTAAACTAAAATATATATAATTTTTAAAAATATTGGAAAATCGGGTCCAGATAAAAAAAAAATACCAGCGTTACCCTTTAATCATCACATTTGTGTTGATATCCTAGGCAGCAAAAGTTGGTGCTATCGGCACTGGATGGGAAAAAAAAAGCATAAATGAACCCGGATTTTGCTGAAACATCCAAAATCAACATCCTTCTCTGATATTAGAGTTGGTGTTTTTCCATATCAGCTGTTGATCCTCATTTGAGGTGTACACTTTTTATTTATTTTCTATTTACTTGTTTATTTGACTAGGACTTATGTGTAAAATATTGCCTCATATGTGAAATACAAAGCAGATTCAATGCATGCAGGTTTCTAGCCATGGCTAGACATTCCCTATGGTGTTGCAGATTAGATATATTAAACACATTCACCCTCAAGGTGACTATTTGGAAAGAAGATTGTGAACTCATCTCGCAAAATAATCAATGAAACTAATCACAAAATGATAATAAACCGACCGTAATATTCTTTATCATTGAAAAATATGCTGCTCTTTGTTGAAATGGAAGCCCTCAGATATTCCCCTCTAATTAAGGCTGACCTGCTCGTGCTCTCCTGATGATGGGAGACATTGTGTGATAGGCTTACCTCGCTGCTCATCAAAACGCAGCATCTGTTAGAGCCCGCAGCCTTATAAGTGTGTTCTCCCCTCTCTGTCCCATTGGCGCCGGCTTTAATTAGCAGAGCCACGAGGAAAGAGATGACTTACCTGTCAACCTCTGCAAACATTATGATTATTTGGAGCTTTGCTTTTTTTATCCTCTATCCAAACACTTGACTCTAATGCATGTCTAAGGAGTGTGCTTGCATTTCTTATCATGTTTGCATAGATTTATTGTGGTATTAGTGCTGTAGTGTTATGGTGAGGCTTGGTTAGGTGTGTGTGAGTGAGTGTTACGAGGCACACACTTAAGCTACTCAGACTAAGACATACACTACTCATTCAGGTATTAGCATGCTTCTCACGCCACAATGGGATGCTACTGCGTTTGCAGCAACCACTAGCAGGCCACAGGCGACAGAAACAACATGCAGAGGAAGCTAATCAAAGATTTATTTGGCTAGATAATTTACATCTTATTACTGCTGTGATGTCCCGAGTTAAGAGGATGATTTCTGAAGTTTCACCTGTTATTTTTTGCAGCAGATCAGGGGGTGCCGGCCTCTTGTTATGCAGCCCGTGTGAATGATGCCATCTGCTCATCATCATTTAAATGTTTTTGTCTGAGCCAATTATGTTCATTAAGAATGCCAGACAGATCTGAGGGCATGTGGTGAGCCAGCCACAACGTCCATGTCCTGAATTAACCCCTGAAGTCAGAGGAACACACATATACAAACATACACATACACACATGCAGCTGATAGCTCACTTTAACATTCATTTAACCATTTGTGCATCGACTGAAACGGTCTGTTCCCATATACCTACGAAAAGGAATGTGTTAGAACCTCTAAATAAAACATGTAATCATGAGCCAGTAATTTTATGTATAACTCATGTAAGGCTGCAATCACTTGACCAAAGGGAAAAAAGGAAGTGGGGAAAAGGAAGTAATACGAAGTGGAGAAGTCTGTCGAAGGAGGCAGGCCGGGTGGTGGATGAGTCAAACAAAAACAGGACTTAACCCAAGCGGACTGGTGTTTGTGTCTCGTGTGAAACCAAGTGAACTTTGAGTCATTTCAAATGGGTCACCACTATGTTTCTTTTCCTGAACTTAATCTACATAACTTGCTTTAAATGTCCAGTGTGTAGGATTTTAAAGGGGATTGGCAGAAAAAAATGCAATAAGCATGTTTTCTTTGGTGTATAATAGGGGTGTAACGATCCATCGATCTGGATCGATATTTACATTCAGTGATCAACGATCCAATGTCATTGATGCAAAGTGAAAACATCGATCTACGTCTTCATCTTTAGGATACGCTTTTACCTTTACTTACTGTGTCACCGTCAAACAGCGGCAGGCAAATAATGGCAAACAGCCAAGAGAGAGACGATGTGGGTAATGTCATTTACGCACATTGTTAACAAAATGCTGTTATGAGATAAAACACGACGTAGCATAACTTGCTTGGACGGCCATCTCATCTCCAGTAACTTCTCACTACAGCAACATTAGCTGCTCTGTTTTAGCAATGTTCAGCTATAAACACGTTTAGGTCGGCTGAAATTCAACTGAGCTGAGCTGTCGGGAGGTACAGTGACTTAAACCAAGAAATGAAACTACTTTATTAAGGGTTTTTACTGGTTTCCATCACAAAGTCATTTAATTTGGAGAGGAAGAGACCTCTGCGGATAATTCGACTCCCTGTTAAAATCTGGATCTTAAGTTATGAGAGACAATGGCCCGGTTTCACAGACAAGGCTTATATCAAGTCAGGAGTAGGCCTAAGTCAGACTAGTAAAGCTAGGTCATTTAAGTGGCTTGCATGAACGTGACTTATATTTGTCTTAGTTTGTCCCAGACTGTGGAGTCCTGGAGTAAGCTTAAACCAGAACACCTGTGTCAAGCCTCATTAGCCTAAGTGGGAGCACAGCCTGTTAGCCTATTGATGCTCATAAAAACCTGGAATGGAATTGAGGACAGCTTTGCTGGAGGGAATTCTGACACCAAACATGGCTGAAGGTAAAAGAAAGCGCTCAAAGAACTATACTGAATATGAAAAAACTTTACTTAAACAGATTGTGGGAACTCATGCTGTTATTGAAAGTAAAGGCCATAGTGCTGCTATTGAACAAAGGAAGAGGAGTGCTTGGGCTGCCATTTGTAGTGAATTCAATGCAAATGAAAATGTAACCACAAGAGCGGTACAGCAACTGCAGGTGAGACATGTTGATTATGACCTGTATATCACAGATGTCATATAGTTTGTGACATTGTTTATATTGAATGATATATATGCCTTCATAGACTCTGTGGAAGAACATCAAATTAGATTTGAAAAAAAAAAATGCAGAGGCCAGAAGAGAGAGATTGCTACTGGTGGTGGACCCCCACCTACTAAAGACAAGACTGATGAATTGGCTGACTTGTTGACTGGGATAATAGAGGACCAGCAACCTCTGGATGGTATACCAGATGATGACCATTTGGACAGTGGACATGAAGACCTGAGCACAAATGGTAAATATACGATAGAAAGCAAGTAGTTACCTCATTCTGTACATACAGATTATTCCACTGTCCGTGTTTATTTTCATTTTTTTCTCAGGACCATGTGAGTTTTTGTATCTAACAGTGTTCTTTTCCCAGAGGAAATCATTAACCCTGGTGGAAGAGCCAGTGCACAGTGACTGTGCACCCTCCACATCTGGTACGGCATCCCAGACAAAGGATACTTCCACCACCTTCCAGCAGAGACCAAAAAGGATGTCCATGCATGAAAAGTTAGCCTTAGAATTTCATGAGCTGAAAATGAAATATCTGAAAGAAGAGCATGAGATGAAAATGAGAATTCTACAGGTTGAATTAGATATGAAATTAGAAGAGAGAGCTATTCAAAGAAAGATGCATGAGACAGCTATGTAGTGTAATGAAATATCTTGTGAAAATAAACTGAGTGATTGTGAAATTGTGAGTGTGAGTAATGTAAACACCACTACCTACATTTTAGAATAGCCTTGGTTAAGTTTCCCATTTAATTTTTCTGCACACTATTTATATATGTTGTACACAAAAAACACTATTAAGGCAAAAACAAGACATAATCAATGCATTCAATGGTGAAATGTTGTTTTTTTTTTCTAACTGAAGTGCTGCAATGTGAAAGCAGCTCTGAGCGCAAGTCCTCCTTGGTTATTTCCTGCCATGGGCATGGGCACATCTGGATCATTCTGGTGTTCCATTGGAGGGTCAGGACAGTTATGCTGCTTCAGGTAGTTGTGCAGCACAGCTGTAGCAATGATCACCTTGCAGCATCTTCTTGGCTCAAAGCGAAGTGTATTGCGCAAAGACTGGAATCGATTCTTCCACACTCCAAACATGCGCTCGACCATCCCTCTAGTGCGAATATGAGCTCTGTTGTATCTTTGCTGCTCAGTTGTTGTGGGATGTGGCCATGGTGTGAATAAATAGGAACTCTGAGCATATCCACTGTCACCAAGTAGTAGTCCACTATGTTGCCCTCTCTCAAACTGAGCACACAATGAAGAGTTGTGAAAATCCTTGAATCATGTGTTGCTCCTTTCCAACGGGCAACAATGTTAGAAAACTCTAAATTGGGAGTACATACAGCCTGGACATTGATGGAAAACCAGTTCTTACGGTTCCTGTACTCCTCAGCATCAGGAGTTGATGGACACTTGATTTCAATATGACATCCATCTATACAGCCAATCACTCCCGGGAAGTTTCCATATTCATAGAAACTTACTTTATAGTTGGCTTGCTCAGCAGCATCAGGGAACTTGATGTACAGACTTCTCAGTTCACAAATGGCACTGCAGACTTTGTGAACTATTCGACAGACTGTTGCTTCACTGACACCACACAAATCACCAGTCTCACGATGAAAGGTTCCAGATGCCAAGAATCTCAAAGTGATCAGAACTTGAAGAGAACTTGGTACAGGGCTTCCTCTTTGAGACATGGAGGAAAGTCTAGGCTCAAGCAATGTAATGATCTCCAATGCATCTTCTTTGTACATACGGAAGCGGTCTCGGAAAGTTATTTCATCGTACTGATTCAATGGATTGCTCCTGTCCACAAGTATTCGTCTGGCTGGCCTCTGTAGTGAATACTGGTCTTCATTTAGATATTCCAAATACTCCATGCTCCCAAACCATCTGTGCTCCCTTTCACAAACAGTACTAAGCTGAAGTTAAACCTGCCTCTTTGCAGGATTAATTTAAACTACAATTTAGTCCTAGAGTAGCTCTAATCTACCCTCTTGCAATTGGCTTTGTTTAATCCAGAACAGGCTAAATCTATGACTATTTTAAGATAGGTTTGTGCAAGTGACTTAAAGTTAAGCAAGCTCAAACAGCATTTTAGTCTGGGATTAGGCTTAAGCCTTGTTTGCGAAACCGGGCCAATAAGTGAGCACACAGTTTGTTTGTTTTTTTTAATGTAAAACTGCTTTTTTTGTGTGTGTTTAACTCTTTGAGTCACCCGGTCTGTTTGTTCTGGCGAGCAGGGACGCCTCTTTTGATAATTCCGTTCATGGTGAAAACCTCAGAAATAAAGTGAGCACACAATAAGCTGGCAGAGAAAAAAGGTGAGCACACATCAGCAGGTGCTGGGCCGGCAGTCCATGTGCGACGTGCCGAACAGTGTAGGGGAAACGCGGATTGGTAATATTAAACCGTTTTCGCTGTTTTTAGAGGTTTTATCACCTGGTCCGATTATTTTGGAGAGAAAGAGACCTGTGAGAATAATTCAACTCCCAGTGAAAATCTCCTGAACAATGAACACTGAAGGACTTATAACTGAGAGACATCTGCAGTCCTCATCACTAGATGCCACTAAATCCCCTTAAATCTTACACACTGTTCCTTTAAATAGGTAATGGACAATTGCAAATGTGTAATTTGTTAGATATCATACAAACTGTTGTAAGAGGTTAAGTTGACGGAAATGAAATATTCATGGTGCATCTACAACACACACACACACACACACTATGAGGGGTGAAACGTATCAGCGAACATGCACACACTGCATTCACCGCGTACTTGATACGTGTATATTACCTGTGCAACCATCACCGTGTACTTGTTTCGCGTGCATTGCGCGTGCAATGCCTGTACACGCCTAGGCGTGTGGTTATTAGAGGTGCGTGCGTAGACACGTCATGTGAGCGCAGGGGTCAAAAGTGTCAGCTTGTGAAGCAACAGCGCGTCGTGTTACCAACGTGTGACACGTAGCATCGCTATGCTAACTAGGTAGTAGTGTGGGCCTATATATATATATTTATTTACTTATTTTTCGTCTCATTATTATTTTTCTTCCGCCAGATTTCAGTGTGTAACTTGTGCCACAGCTCTGAGCGCACACAGGGTCTTCATAAAACATAGACTCAAGATGGCACCACCCGAGTGGCAGCTGGTTACAGTAGTTCTGAACCCCCTTGGTGGATGTGCAGTATGTGGTTCTGAGCGAAGCAGTGGCCACAGTGACACCTTTCCTGATCTCATAATTACGAGATCCTTATCTCGTAATTATGAGAATAGATCTCAGAATTACGAGATCAGGATGTCATAAAGGAGATAAGGTGTCTAATTTTTTTTATCCAGTGAATGCAATGCGCTTCCGTAGTAAAGCACTTATCAATCACAAAAACCAAAGAACGATGTGCTGCTGCCATGTACGAGAGAGGAGGCGGCTTCCGTGTGGCCGGCATTACTAAGGCAGAGCCCCTCACTCAACCAATCCGGCAGCGGTGACGTCACGCCCGTTGACACTGAAGGTCGAGCCCCTTGCTCAGCCAATCCAGCCGTAGCGACGTCACGATCGGTCAGCAAATCATCAGGGTCCGTTTCACAAAGCAGGTTTAGTGAAAACTCAGTCGGTTTCAAAAAGGGAGGTAACTCAAACCAGACTCCACCTTGTGGCAAGAATAAGCAACAACACACAGCACCCCAACAGCTGTGGAAATAAGTATGTATCAGTAGGTATAATAAATAATATAACAATTTCATGAGACACAATTTCTTCCCCTTGATATAAAGCTGCAAGTATCCTATTATAGGCTAACAAATGATTTGTTGTCGAAGTTTTGAAAATAGTGCCTGAACAAGGAAAGAAAATAGATAGATAGATAGATAGATACTGCGTAAATATAGGCTACACTTATAGCATATAATGTTTGTTAATGCAGTAACTTACAGGAAGTGCACAGGGACCAAAGCTGTTGCCCTAGCAACAGAGCATCAGTGAAACAGTCTATAGCTGTGTCCCAATTCAGGGTCTGCAACCTTCGAAGGACCCGGCCTACGCAGCCTCCGAAGGACTAGCCTTCGGAGGTGCCTCCGAAGGAGTCGTCAACCGTTGTTAAATGGGACGGTCTAGCCTACGGAGGATTTCCTGGTTGCGTCACCACGTTATGATTCCTGTCGCCCAAGCTCGGGAAAAACACAACAGACGGCAGCGACAAACGGACATACCGGCGATAAAATGGGGCTAGAATTTGTCATTTTGTTTATTTAATTTACTTTTTGATCGTGGAAGAGGAGAGGCGGTTCCGGCGACACCGGCGGCTTGTTTATCTCCGGCTGGGAGAGAGCCGTGGCGAGGTAAACCTGTTACTTGAACTCACATTAATGTTCATATAGCGAGCATAGTTCCTGGTCATTAATATACCCGTTAATAAACGATGCAGTTAAGTGACAAACGCTAGCTATATGTGGTTAATGTCATTTAACTGTTACACTTGATACAGGGTTCATACAGGTGCTTAAAATCTCTGAAATGCTGTAATTTTAATGCTGTATTTCCAAGGTCTGAAAGATGCTTCAATTTTTAGTTTAAATGCTTGAAAGGGCTTATAAAGTGCTTGAATTGGACCTAGTAAATGGTGTACTTACCCTGTAAATAGCCCTGACTTAATTTCAATATGAAAATGTTTTGTCATCAACATCAAAACCATATTGAGAAGCCAAAGTGGATGGATGGACAGATATAGCATTATTAACTAAAATTAAATCGCTATTGTTGCTTTGATCATTTACGTACTCCTGTTCTTACCCTCCTTTCTCCATCCAGACCAGGCCCCTGTGCTGCAGGATAAACCTGGCTGTTCTGGTGCTGCAAAACTTCTTTAATCATGGTGACACAAAGCAAGATTTCAGACTGAGCAGAGTCCCTGGAGGTGCTGCTGGACACGTTTTTTACGTCGTTTTATAATTGATCTCTGTAAATAGTGATTTCTGCTGATCTTTTGTAGTTGGACATGTTAAGAATGCCCACTTGTAAACTTGTAAATAGTTAGAAATGTTCAGAGTGTATCTTTGTAAATACTTGGTTATCAAAGAAAAAAAAACTGTGTTGTCACTTAAAAGTAGTTGAAAAGTTTATCCTGCCTCTCCTCATCCTCCTCCTCATGCTGCTCACCCACTGCAGCACCTGGCGCTGATGTGTCCTCAGGGATGGGGGCAATTAGGACAAGAGGGGCAATCGAAGGCCTCTGTCCTAAACCCTCATCCATGAGGACAAACCAGGGCCAGGTGGCAGCACTGGGCTTCCTGCCGACCCCTGACCTGTCCCTGGATCTTTGCATTCCTAAGGCAGAGGAAATCAATCACAACAGCAGCAATTTTCTGCAAAGTATTTATTTAAGAAATCTTGAAAAAGAAGTGCATCATGGACTCAAAAAGAGGTATGTTTGAGGTGCTGTTTGAAATGGGATTCATGTAGTCATAAAGAAACAAAGAAAAAACTCCAGGCAGTTAAATGCCTTTATTCTTATGGCATGGTCATATAAACCTTAAAAACACAGTCCTTTGACACGTTTCAGCATCAAGCCTTCATCAGGAAGTTAACAGATTCAAGGAATAAAGAATAAAGGCTCTGTAACTACTATGGGAGAGTGCCTTGAAGTTTTACTACATTTCTTTATCAAAGTATTAACTTGGGTAAAACAAATGTAATTTCTCTATCATTATCCAAACCTGCACATACATTTTTTTTTTTAAAGTTGTCCCACTTTTTTCGCCTGCTGAGGCTCCACTCCTTCCTCCAAGACCATTTTATGAAGGATTGTTCTAACAAGAGAGAAGCATGACAAAAGGTAAACACACATGATCACAAAAGGTGACATCAGGACAGATATAAAACTCCCACTCCTCCTAAAAACAACATTCACTTACTGTGATCGTATATATTTGTAATTTGGTCTCTGTACAGGATTTGGGTTAATTTAAGAAACCTTTACATACAAATATGCATAGAGTACAAATGGGCTATTTATTATTGCCTTAAACAGGTACCTCCGTCCGAGTGTGGCTTTACTCCTGGCCCCTGTGAACAGGTGGTCATTTTCACCACGGAGTTTAATAAACTTCTCCGTTTGCTCCTTGCTCCCTACAACAAAATGAAAAGTAAGACATATTTTCTGTTATGTCAATAGGCAAAAAATTGTTCTATATAATAACGATAATAACAATAATGCTCCTGAAGTTAGCTCTTTATTCAGTCCAAACGTTTACAGTTTTACAGCCTAGAAATACAGCGGGGCTCACAACCTATCTTTTCATTAACTTTATATTTTGTTCATTGCGGTGCGTTTATGCACCTGGTGTGAAGTATAAACAGCCTACAGCTTCTTCACAGTTACAATAAGACATAAGTCACCCTCCGAGCCTGTAACAATTGAAAGTGAAGGGTTTAGGCTTTATCGTTAACATTACTTTTAAAAGCTAACGTTAACGTTAACTGAGCTCCTCATATCAACAGGTTAGCCTTAAGCTAACGTTACATCGCGGAGCTGGCTACCATCACTAACATCATGTATTTAAACAGCCATTTAGAGGTTTTAAGGCCCCTTGAACTTCTGGCGTTAAGTAAAAATCCGTTACTTACATTTTAAGGTGTATTTGGTGCTGCTCCGGTGCCGGTGCTCGCCGCTGTTGTAAGAAAACTCCGTGTTGAACAGAGGCGCGCAAAGCATCTTGGGATATGGGAGGCTACGAAGGATAGTCGCGGTGCATCCTCCGAATACAGGGAAAAGGAGGACGCATTTGTCGGCTGCATTTGGAGGAGCCTTCGAATTTAGATGAATTGGGACAGCCTTCGCGCAGCGCTGTGACGTAAGCAGCCTTCAAATTCGCCCTTCGAAGGATGCAGACCCTGAATTGGGACACAGCTTATATCTATCTATCTCTCTCTCTCTATATATATATACACATCACATGACCATAACACAACGCGCTGTTGCTTCACAGCTGACACTTTTGACCCCTGCGCTCACATGACGTGTCTACGCACGCACGTCTGATTAGCATAGCAAGCTAGTTAGCATAGCGACGCCCCCGTAAGTGTAGTGTATGTGTAGCGTTTGTAATGCGCTGTGCACGCGTACTGATAAGCCGTGTGAGCGCGTCATGTGAGTGGAGCGAACAACGCCTGCACGTCATGTAGCGGGTGGGTGTGTAACACTTGTGTCTCCATAGTAACCCTATGTAAAATGTAGGCGTGCGCTCATGCGGTTTGATCAGATCTGACGTGTCCTAAGTAGGCGCAAGTGACGCGTTGTAGTGTAGTTGGGTGAAACGTTTGACCCCTCATACACACACACACACACACACACACCACACAGGAAGTGCTGAATCAGGGTCACCTTTTTTCCACCAACAATAAACAGCTAAAGTAAACATCCCTTCCCTGTGACTCATTGACAGAAATATCACAATCTTCAGTGGAGATGACAAATGTTCGGCGACAAGACGTCTCTCTGTTTCTCTGTGACACTTGGTTTTTTTTTCTTCCTTCTCTGAACACACATGCACACACGCAGAGAAAACAAACACAAAACATCAGTAGTTTCTCGGATTCTGTATCAGGCTGCTTAAGATGTGGAGCAGTGTAATGTCAGTGAGATCAGTAGCCGGGACAGATTTCATTTAGATAACACTTCTCCACTAGCTGCTGAGGTAAATGTATTTCAGGTGATAAAAAGAGCAAATCTTGTTCTCAAGTCTTTGCTCGCCACAGAATTTGAATGAGAACAGAGTGCACTCTGGAGTATTGACAAATGCGTGTATTTGTCTGCTCGTCTGCTTGGGCGTGTCTGTTTTTCACTGTGTGTCTGTATCTGTGTGTGTGCTTTGCACGGGAGAGCACTTTGATGGAAGGCCGCCCATGGACACATAATACTCTTATTCAATTTCTGTCTCACTAACTTGTCTTTATTCCATGTATGACAGTGGATCTTTCTCCTTCTGCTCCCCCACATTGAGCCCCCCCTCGATCGAAACTTTTTTCCCGACTTTTCTTTCTGAACTTCTCTCTTTTGTTGTCATCTTTGTTTGTTTGTTGTGGTTGTCACTTTCTTTTCAAATCGTTTGATTCATTTCTAGGCAAGATGACAGGGTAAAACCACCGGGCCTATAAATAAGATATCTTATTGTTGATCTTATTCTAGCTTTCCTGTCAGCTTTCTAGGGTTCTGTCCTGACCAACAGCACTCCTCCCCTGTCCTGGGCATATAGGTAGGTAGTGTAAAATACCCAAAACAAAACAAACAAAAAAAAAACAGATCACATTTCAATGACACTTATGTCCAAACTGTTTCCATCTCATGTCATCAAATACCAACACATATCAACGTGCAGACCACACAGCTGAAACACTTTATAACACCTGGTAGATTTTGACATAAGATAATGCTGTTGGTTGTAAATACTTGAGTGATGTCCGTGTGCAACAACCGTACATAAATTCCCTATAATGTTACATTAAAGCATTGACTGTTGGTTTTACACTGGACACAAACTGTGGTCTCCTGGCTGAGAGTCCGGTGTTGTTTGACCTATTCACTGCCACCTGCAGCTCCCACCCGCCTTACGCAGACAGTCTCACACTTTATACGACAAGTATTGCTGCAAATAGGTTTACACTGGAGTTAGCTGAAAGCCTGGTGTGATCTCCGCTCGTCGCTAGGCTAATTTATACAATGTAAGATGCCATAGGTTTGTGCTAATAACTTTAGCATGTTATATTTGTTTGGAAAACTTGTTTAGTATAAGACAGTTGTTTTGTCGGTGAATGTTGTGAGTTGTAATGGAGCCAAATTATGTACCGTTATCTTTGTGAAATGTTGCTGTTGGAGGTGTAATTACAGAGTGACACAGTCAAACCACCACACAAGTATAAATGCTCACAACAGTGTAGGCGACGTGCGTAGGTCACGGCGTAGGCTCTGCCGCACGAGTATAAATCCTGCTTAAAAGCTGCTTTTGGCAACGATGTCACACGCCAAGGGGTGGAACAAATCGGTGGTATTTGATGCCCACAGTATGACAGTGGGTAAAATGCTATTAATAGCAATATGCTGTCTTTAACTCTTGCTCTGAAAGCATCCACAGCAGTTATACAATTGACTAACTCAAACATTTTAAATAGGATGTAAAAGCAATAAAAAATAGGAATAAGAAGCAAAGAAAGAAAATATAAAATTTCACCGCCCAAATTGTCCTACCCGCCCACTTAATCATGTTTTCTTCCATACAGGATTTAACTGTATCAGCAGCTGTCAACATAACATCATGAGACACAATCAGCATTCCTTATTTTTAAGTAAATTTTGGCATTTTGTGAAATTATTTGATGTTTGAAAGTAGATTAAAAAAAAACCAAGAAACAAGGGAGTGAGAGAGATAAAGGAAAGGGCATGCAACAAAGATCCCTGGCCGGATCTTACATTACTGAAGGCGTTCCATCTTCCAGTGAGAATACTCTTATCTGCAGTTAAGCTAAAAAGTACCTGCTTTTGATATTTTTACAGATTAGGAAGCAAGTTATTATTCAGCAACACAGTTCTTGGTATTTCAACCACCAAAAATGTCTTTATACCAAAACACCGGGGCACTCAAAAACCTATCGGACTTGGAATCATCTTCATATTACAATGTCTTCGAGTATCTGAGTCATTTTATGCTTTAGTAGATGGTGATTGTAACTGTGCCAAGAGAAAGGTGAAGCAATAGTTGGTAACTCTTTGTAAACAGTATTGCCAGTGAAAGTGAGAGCCAACTACAGCTTTGTCTGCTTGGCTCACCTTGCTTTATTTGCATTTTTTCAGTGCCGTGCCCAAGATTTTCCTGGCATGCTCTTGGATGCACGCTGCCTCCGGTCTGGCACCTGGTCGCTACCTTTTAATGAAGTCCCGACCTCACCTGAGCATTGTACCCAGGATTGTTCCAAACACAGCTTAATAGGAAGACAATCCAGGCCGAGGGCAGAAAAATACACCGTCATTCACTTCTAGAGGGTCATAAGTGATGTTTGAGAGGGATTACTTCTTTATGAGTCGGGGTGTCGGTGGCTTAGTGGTAGAGCAGGTGCTCCATGTACAAGGCTGTTGCTGCAGCGGCCCGGGTTCGACTCCAGCCTGTGGCCCTTTGCTGCATGTCACTCTCTCTCTCTCTCCCCCTTTCACACTTGTCTGTGCTATCCATTAAAGGCCAAAAATACCCCCCCAAAAAAGATAAATATCTTCTACTTTATGAGTCCATAAATTGTTTTTTAGGTAAATCCTGCATTTTATACACTAAGTAAATATTGCATTACATGCTTTTTATTCCGTAAATGTACATTCAATACAGACACTTTTACCATAGGAACGCCATAGGTTTGCATGACATTAAATCAAGCCAGTAATCAGGCAGATTCTTTGTATATTTCAGTTCTTGGCACACCAATGCACCGAGGCGTCCTTGAGAGGCAGTATGAGACACACTGGGCAGCTTTGTTTTTTGACTCTCAGTGGCAAAAGGTGGGTAGTGAATGGATCAAACAAACTCCTGACTTTCACCCGGAAGCCTGATGTTAATGTCCTGTGTGAAACTACATATTGTTTTAGTAGCATACTGTGCTAGTAACGTATGCAAAACAAAGCTGTTTACCTACATTCTAAGTTCATTTTGCAAAAAGACTGTATGCAATTGTAACCAAACTCAGTTAGGCCTCGCTGTAATGCTTGTAAGTAACCCTTGGAATCTGCGTTGTGCGGACAATAAACGGAGACCTTTTTACACCGCCATTTACTCTCTGAACAGGAACAGAATATGTGCTGGTCAGTCATACATTTGGCTCATTACAGGCAGCTCACACATAGCAAGCTACAAAAGAACAGTATGTTATGTTAGCACAGAGGCTAGCTAGCTGTTTCACAAAGTGCATTTAGCCGCTATCTGTCACACATTTAATAAGCAGAAACTGTACATTTCCTGTGAAAACGGAAGTTTAGTTTGAAAAGACACAAACGTATAACAAGCGTAAACTGACATGCTCTCCCTGTGCATTCAAAACTGATCCAGAAGGGGCACCTTGCATGTCATATTTTGACGTGTAGGGCCACTGAGCATCTGTATCTGACAAACTGGGAGTGAGAATGTGTTGGAAAGTTGCAACACCACTGTGCTTAATTGGGAAAAAATAAGGTAGAAGGTTTTTTATAGTTAGAGAACAAACTTTTAAATAGACTCAACACACGCTTCTGAGAACGAGTTAAAAATAAAAGCAAAGTAAATGATGATTTATTACAGCAGGATGTAGAGGTTGTGGCTGATCAAGGATGTACCATTTGGATCCACAGTACAGATGGATGATCAGCCAGGAATGATGTGTTGAAGCAAAAAAAAAAAAAGAAAAAAAAGTTGTTAATAAGTAAACATCAATATGCAGTCTGCGGTCCCTCGGAAGAGTGCTGTGAAGGCACTGCTGAGCGCGCTCCAGCTGAGCAAAAGAGAGTGTCCGCAGAGAGGGAGATGAAGTAATAGACACTCGGGTGGAGGCAGAGGTCAAGCAGAGTGAGAGGCGCGACGGCGAGGGAGGGAGAGAGGGGAGCAGGGGGTGGTCTTTAGGGTCGGATTCTGCTGGTGTTCGGGGAGCGAGGGGCAGCTGCGCTCCAGACCCAGAGCATTGGAGCTGAACTAACGAGAATGTAATGGTCCTCCATCAAGCACTCCAGCAGCTCGCCAATACGAGAACACACACTCATGCACACATATACACACAACTTTTACTGTAAATAGACATGTATGCCCACGGACCTACTTCCATTTCTGGAGAACCCTGCAACTCCTACGTGGAACATACACACAGATGTTGATATACAGTGCATTAAAAACAAGTATGACATGAGAGGTACAGATAGTAAAGTCAAGTGCACACAGGCTAAAGCAGCATCTATTTCAAGTATATGTAAATTTTCAGTCAGAAATTCATAATTTTAGAGATCTGACCTGACTCTGGGTAGGCGGTCCTGCTACTCCCTCATGAGATATTGCTGCTCTTGAACAAAAATGCAAATTAAAACTTGGATACACACACATATGCATATTTTCGCACACGCGTAAAAAACACTCGTATTTAAAGCAAGAAAGGAGAAGCAGGAAAAGGGCAAAGTTACATTTTCATGTTGTGAGTCTCTAACCTAATTGTTATTGCAGCTCCGTTTGCACATATCGAGTGCCACATTTAATCAGATACAGATCAGGTGTTCCTCGTGTTACAGATAATACTAACCTCTCGTACTCGGTGAAAGCTGATATTTGCCAGAGTGGCCAATTACGATGACAGGATACATGTTAAACTTCACCGCAGTGTAAGCATTTAATTAGGACATCCTCAACGGGTCCACCACACTTTAGCACTGCCAATCTGCCTAATGGTGAAAGATGAGCGCTAATGATTTTAACACATGCTTTTTTCCCGCACACTAGTTCACACTTTACTGTCACCAAAGTAACTACTGATACAAGTGCAGCCTGATTCAATTAGAAAAGGATAAGCAGGCTGGTGATGTAATATTAAACACGAGTGGTGCACGTGCTGACAGAGCACTGCGCCCAGACCAGTGAACAGAGGGGAAACACCTAGTGCCCTGACCTCGCTGGCATCATATCGGTTGACACATATGTCCTCCAGCGGTGAGATCGCTGACAGCTCATTGAGTCTTAAATGATGTGACACGATCTGGCAGGACCTGGCTGCACAAGCTCTTATCTGGCTAGCCAGACACACAGCAACACACACACACACACCCACAAAAACTCAGATGATCATTTGCCTGTAAGATGCCCTATAAATACAAACCATATGTATTTACGAGTTCTACATGTATAACATCACTTTGTGCGTGCAACAGCTGCCTAAGTTGACACACGAGCCCTCGTGCTGTCACACCATCAGCTCGATTAACTAATGACTCAAACCTTAAAAGGGTGGAGATGCTACTTGCCTTATAATGGAGTTTGGCCCTTGGATTCTGTAGTGCTCTAAAAGGCTTGATAGATAAATAAATAAACTCGCGAGCAGCACATAAGACATGTAATTTATTACCTGTCCGGCTAATTAAATGGCTAAAGATATATAGGCACAGGAGAGAGTGAGATGAGAGTGGGATGAGGGGCCGAGTGGAAAAACACAAGAGAAGCGGATTGCTGCGTCTGATGAATTTCCCTGCCTTGTTCGTCCTTCCTGCACACACACACACACACACACACACACACACACACACACACACACACACACACACACAAGCACACACTCCATTGTGACAAGTGGCTCAGCTTGTGAGGTATGTGTGTATGCGAAGGAGTGCAGATGTGCATGATGATGCATGTCTGTCTGTTAAAGAGGTCTCAAGCATAGCGGGCACGCGTCCAAGCATCCATGACTTATCAATATTCAAAGCAGCTCCAAAAGCCTTTATAAACTGGGGTGGGGGGAGGGTGGGGGGAATAAATCAAATTATGAAGCAATGTTCTGCCAAATGGACTAGAAATGGCTTGTTAGGCTTTTTGCTGGCGATTTGCCGTTTTGACCGTCGCGTATGCACAAGCACATTCCCAGGTGACAATGTCTGTTTCACTCAAAACTGTTTTGTCCAATTATGCGCCACAGTACTGAGGGGTGCGTCCTGCTCATTTACTCCTAATTCCTCCTCAAACTCTTGCTGTGATTGTGGACAGATTGTTTTCAAGGTTACCCTCCACTCATGATTCAATTTGTTCTGGTCCCCTTTTTTTTTTTTTTTCCGCAACGATCTCGTCGCCTCAACCCAAATAGACGTATTAAAATGCAAAAAAGGTGGCTATCACCAAGGAGGGGTGTAGACATGTAAATTGCTAATTTGTGACAAAAAAAGACAATGCCACGGGGCTCAGCTGGTGAAAAAGGCAATCCCACTTCCATTAGGCTCCTCTGCTCTGTCCTGCAGTGACGCGGCTGTCCTATCATTGTGCTCCTATCAGCCACTAATTTAAAAAGAGGTATAACTGTTTACCAGCTTGATTGAGACCAGAAGGCTTTGTCTTGCACTAATTTCTCTTTGATGTCTCTCTCTCGCTTTTACTCAGCGGACTAGACCTTTAGCTAACCTTTCTTTCTCTTCAGTCTCTTGCTTTTCGTCCAAATAACACATGACTTTTGTCCAAAAGATTGCACGCACACTCTCTCTCTTCTCTCTCTGTATGTGTGCATGTTTGGTGACCACCCAGGAAAGCCTAGCAGGACACAGAGCTCATTTCTGTCATGAAAGATTTGAAGAGTGTGGGGGACCGCCAGCTTTGACGTGGATGCAGACCGACCCACTGGCAAACAAAACCGAGTGAGGAGCGGGGAAAAAAAAAAGAAAAGAAATATTGACGTCCAGCTTCTCCTCATTTGACGTTAGCCCGCTGTGATGAACACCGTCAGAGCTGCTCTCTGTCTATCTGCCTGTCTGCTTCTTTCATCCAAGCAGACATCTCAAGCGGGGGAGGGTGGAGATGAAATGATGTCGACCTGGGACAGCTCTGATGTTTCTTTGAGGACAGCTGCAGCCACCTGTAGGCTCCTGCAGAAACAGACAGCACTGAATTTTAGAGACATAAAAATAGACATGCACAAACCCACACCTATGCATCAGTTCACCACAAGACACCACAAAACAAAAGAATACCATCATTCAAAAATGTTGTATTGTGTCCAAGAATGTGTAACTTTCTGAAACTGACAATCCGACATTCACACGCACCTCACGCAGTGATTGACCCCGTGCAGAGATAAGAAAGTGGTTTGAACTTCTCCCTTAAGCTGTCTTTTCACAACTATTTCTCCTTTCATAAAACCTATTAAGCCGCTCTGAAAATCAAAGAAATCGATGCATAAATGAATGTTTGTTTTCAAAAGTGCTGCTAATTTGTGAAGCTGGGAGCAGAGCGTTCCCTGAGAAACATGTACGGTTTGAGAGATGCACTCAATAGAAAAAAAAACCAGCGAAATAGCTGGATCACATAACCGTGGTCTCGACTAATAATGAGTGCTGCGTGATTCTCCTGGTGATGGAAAATGCCGGCACAAGTAGAACATGCCTTACAACCATGCTTTGCCCATTCATCCTCCTTTTTGTAAAAAA
This sequence comes from Epinephelus cyanopodus, assembly GCA_026686955.1. Taxonomy (NCBI): domain Eukaryota; kingdom Metazoa; phylum Chordata; class Actinopteri; order Perciformes; family Serranidae; genus Epinephelus; species Epinephelus cyanopodus. The sequence continues at coordinate 29,489,100 of CM048931.1, forward strand.
TGTACTTGTCATATTTGTCGGCACAGGTAATTGGCAACTGCTCCATGTGCATGTGCATTGACGTTACAATAGTATTAAAACCATGTAATTGGGCAGTGAAACTTTATACCGTGGTTCATATATCTTAAGAATCGGCATCCCATTAGTTAGAATTAGGAAAAAATCATGGTCAGGCGTCGTAACAATGTGCCAGTCTAACAACTCGGGATGAGCCGGATACTCGTATGAAACGAGTACAGCACTTTTTCCCCTCTCTCCATATGTCTCTCTCACACACACATACACACCTAATAAATAATAAACATTGTGTTTTATTACAGAAAAACATCACACAGGCAAAAAAAAAAAAAAAATGTAAGAACTTTAGCTTGTATTTTTTATTTTGTACCTACTGCATGCCCGTGTCAGTTTGTTCATTCAGGTTTATCATGTTTTTTTGTTGAAATCGATATCTTCTGAAACTATTAAACAACAGCAGCTTTAATTAAAAAAAAAAGTTGTTAATGATAGTTCAGTATTCTCGTGATTAAAATAGTTCTGAAGCTCAATTTTTAGTTTAGTTATATGTCCAAAAAGGAGTGGGAGGAATTGGAAACTTTGTTTATTTTATTTATTCTCACCTCTTCTCCATAAATTAACAATAGTCAATTATGTAGCTCCCCATCAGTATAAAGCTGAACAATAATTATTTTAGACATATTCTAATATATTAAATCAATAATATGTGTCTTAATTTTAAAAATACTTAATTAAAAAAACAAAAAAAAACTATACATATATATATGTATATATGACACCTTATTTGAAAAAAATAATCACATCTTTATGTCCTTATCCAGTCATGACAGGTGTGTTTTGCTTTGTCTTTATCCTGTAAATGTCTTTCCAATTAATAACAAATAAAGCAACTTCTGATTAACTTCTGGTCACTTTCAGGCTTAAAACACAAACACAAACTGTCTTCAGCCACACCCACTTCCAGTTCAAGCCCCGCCCACTTGAGTCTGGAAACAGATTCAGAACAACAAGATGGTGTGAAGACGTGATGTCGTTATGTTGCGTTGTGTCACTTAAAATGACTTAATGTTGACTTTTGGTTTCATGTGTGACACAAACAGTGGTCTCCTGGGTCAAAATCCTGTGTTTGTTTGACCCATCCATTCACTTTGACCGTCCCCCTCAGCAAACCTTGTCACTTTTTATACTTTATGCCATGTAATGAGTCATACTTCCTCCTTTGCTTCATTTGAGGAAGGATAGCTTGCAGCGCAAAGGTCACATGATCCCAGCATCCTGGCTCATGATTACATGATTATATAACAATTATGGTCTATTACGTTTCTTAGGTAAAGGTGATAAAAAGAGAGACTGAGGACGGCAGTGGGCAGAATCATTCATGACCTGTCAAGCAGTAATACATGAGGTTAAATGTTCCCTGCAATGAGCTCAGCCATCTTTTCTGTTTCTCTCTGCTTTTCATAACCTGCTCTCTCCCTCTCACACCCTCTTGTCTTTGTGCCTTAAGCTTTGCATTATTTCCGTTGATTGCTCTGTTTGACCTCTCTTTGTTCCAGAGGTGGGGGACTTGCGTCACATTACATAGCTGGGATCAGACTCGAAATTTGAGAGCTTGAGACTTGCTTGACTAACACTGACAAACATAAATATTGATAGACTTGACTTTGACTAGGTATTCATGACTTGAGGCTTGACCTAGACTTGAGACAGATGCCTCAAAGGGACTTGACTTTAAAAACATTTTTCTAGACATTGAGAAGTTACATTTTGTTTTTGAAACATGATTGGGTGATTTCTAGTGCAACGCACGCTAAGATGGCAACCAAGGACACAGCAGAGCAGCAGGGGCCAATTGCAATGATTCGGATTCAAGGATCATGCTAGTGAGAAAAGAGCAGCGGTATTCAAGGTCTACAGCTCAAAAGTCAGTGACAGGACCACCACAACATCCAACTTTATCCGTCACTACGAAACCCATATGTGTGTCTTTTAAACTAACTTTAGCTTTATGGCTAATTATCAGAATTTCAGATGACTTGACTTGTGACTTACTTGACTCGCCTCGGCTTGCTTGATTCTCACCACAGTAACCTGAGACTTGAGTGTGACTTGTACATATGAGACCTACACCCACGTTTGCTTTGTTCTCCATCACCCACTGTGTTCATTGCTTGTCCCTTTCTCTGCGACTCCTTATTGTCTCTCCTGCAAACATGCATTAAAAATAATGCAGCAACATTTTATGCACTTCTCTGTTTCATCAATGTGTTTGAGTTTGCATCATTTTGCATTTGAATTAGAGAAATGTGTCACACAGTAATACAGTTACCAACACTATTCAATACAGTTTAATATTATTGAACTATGATTATTTAAGGTGTTTGTGTTGTTAAATTGAGACTATAGGTTTTTATCTAAGAACCAAAGAACATGATATCTATGTTGTGATGACGCTGTGTGAATTGGATCAAGTCAGTTTCTGTTTGTGTTGAACAGCACAGGGACATATGCTGATCCAATGCTTGGCACAGCGGGCAGTACACGCTCTTCCTCGCCATCATCTTCTCTCTTTCTTCTGTTCTCAGTCTCTTCATCTTGTCCTTTATCGTCTCTTCCCCAGGCTGAGCTCTAGCTCTCTTTCATTTTATACATATATGATATGATATTTGTATGTCAGTGTTATCAGTCTCTGCTACAATAATCTTGCTATGAAAATAAAAATATATAGGATATATAGGAGTAAAGGTTACAGTGACACTAACTTGCCAGTATCGTGATGGATGACCATTTTTTAACATAGCTAACCACATAGGAGCTGTTTGTCATGATGTCTTTGGATGAATGAACGACAGGTGGTCCACTTGTAACATTTTCTGGTTATGTAACTCACACTGTGCATGGATTTATCTGCCTGTCAGATCACCAAAGAAGCTACATGACAAGTAAAATTTTTGTAGTAACGACAAGATCATAAAAAACACAAAGGTCCGGACCGCAGTGACCTCCATGGTGGCCGCTGCCATGGTATTATGATGAGGAAACCACCCCTCCAGCTTGTGTGCAACCACTGACATGTGCGAGGGAAGCTGATGACTCCCCCACTAATTAGTAATCAAACACATGTGTTGTATGGCAGCTTTAAGCTTTGCTGGCGCCGCCATCATGTCCAGCAGGCTCTGTAAATTGCCTGAGTAAATTTGGCCGACATGTCAATGTGTCAGTTGTCTTACTCAAACAGTTGGTGGGCCATGCCCGGAGTGTTTGAACAGAAGAAGGCAGAAGGGGGTGAGAGTGAGGAGGGGGGGTAAAACAGAAGGCAGGAGGGAAAGGCTGAGAAGGAGGATTCAGTAATAGTATGGAGAGCCAAAGTCTCACCCCACTTCCTGGCTGGTATGTGTTCCCTAGCTGGGAACACAAGATGTGGCAAGCACCAAAAGTGGGCCACCCCAAATCGCCCCAAGATGTGTCAGCTAGGATTTGAGGTCAGCTTTATTATAATAAAGAAATGGAAGAAAAGCAATATCGAGTTTGTAATATTAGCACTGGCTCCACACTTTGCAAGGATGCTGGCCTGGTGCAGGTCTACAGCTACGCTAAGAAACAAGTGGCAATGTAATTGTTAACAAAATGGTAGCCTTACCATATACAATACAATTAATTGTGGAACTGGATTGTGTTGACACATTTGATTTAGATACACTGATACACTTTGCCTGACATCACCAACAAGTGGCAGCTAACTGAGCCAGTGCTTTGCACATCTGAAAGGGACAGTACATTACGTAAAAGGGCCGAACAGCACTTTGTTTTGAGTCACAGGACTTTTATGAACGGGGCAGAGTGGGTCTGGATTTGACTCAGAAATAATAACAGCTCAGTTCCAGTACTGAGCTTTGCGCATGTGGGCAGGTGCGGGATTGCAAAACCAGTTCAGGACTTTGGTTGACTGTAGTCTGTGTTTGATTAATTACTTCAAAAATGTAAAATCTGAAGCAAGACCGGAAATGGGACAGTGGCTTCTCTCCACCACCGGTGTGGGAGATGCGTAGAAAAAATAATAGGGGTGGCTGTTTTGACAGCACCAGTAGCCCAAAATTAGGAGGCGCTTCTATGTTACAGTTCTGTTTAGATGAAAATACATAGAGTATAAAAAGAACAACTTAATATCAAAGTCAAAGTTTTAGTTTTTCAGAGAGATGACTCAGGATACAAAAATATGTTGTGAAATAGAAGCTTGCCAGAAAACAGGCCTGGAGTAAAGCTCACAACACACACACACACACACACACACACACACACACACACACACACACACACACACACACACACACACACACACACAAATAATCAACCTGAAAGATAGAGACTGTGTGAGAATCCCTATCTAATCTGCCAGGTTCAATGGCTCCATCAGGACAGGAGTTCATTAGGGAATGCGAACTAAACAGCAGCTTAACAGGGGGAAGATCTGATCAGAGACGAGCTGATATAATGTGAGTGCCCATAGAGGAGGTACATATTAATCAGCAGGCAGAGACGAAATGCAGCTCAATAAAAGGTCCGGCTTTTCTAAGCAATGGCCAGCATTTACAGCACTTTAAATACTCAACCTTTTGTTTCAGTGGGGAAAAGATGTAAAACTGAATGTCCACAAATGACACCTACAACCACTGTGAAACCCCTTTCTCGCGCCGACTTTTGATATGTCCTTGTGCTCGGATAGAGATTCGACAATTATGTTTCCTCTGTAATGATTTTACTTTTCTGTGACGAGACAGATGGGAGGGTTGCTTTTACTGTGCAAGTTTATGACGGGAATATTTACCCAAAGCCCTATCATGACTGTCATACAACTGCATGATCATTAAAATTCAATTAGACGGAAGTCACAAAATGCTAACGACACCAATCTGTTTGCAATGAGGGTTTTCAGTATCTTAAGACCTAAAGAAAGAAAAGAAATTAAGATACAGTTGTTTGGAAGTCATTAAGAGGTTATGAGGTGTTTATCCATGCTATATATATATAAAAAAAAAAGCACAAAACAAATTGGACGTTTCACCAACAAAAGGCAAATAAGGTTTCTGGTTGTTGTGTTGCATGTTGGTTTCTTTACTTGCTCTCATCCAGATGAATCATTAGGTACAACTTCCTAAACACTTTTCGCTGCCAGTGGACACACTTCAAGATGGAAGGTCATCAATAATAGTTGAAACAAGACTAAAAGTCTGCAGCCATGCCAGCAGCTCTGGGAGGCTGCATTTAGGCACTGTGATACTTCAAGCTAAATGCCACTGGCAGCATGCTCACACACTGACAATGAAAAACGATGTTAAGCAGGTACATATATGTTTACTTTGTTCACCATCTTTGCTGACTAGTATTAAATACAAAATATAGCATATAAAGGTCCAGGAAGACTAACGGGCATCTGTTGGCAGACAGTACCTTAGAACGGACAAACCAAACATTCGATAGGGCTATTCATGTTTTTGTGTTGCCACCGTAGTTCTGATGCCACTAAATCCTCCCCGCTAGATATTTGAGATATTTCAGCCTGGCCCAAAGTGGTGAACTGACTGTCAGACCCATGAAGTGACTTTGTCATCCCTAACAGTGCAAGGACCAAGAAATAAATACAGTCCTCGGCAAGTTTGTTTATTTCGACTTGATAACTTTTTGTTGTCAGCTGTGCCATTTTTCCTCACATGAAATCAGGTTTGATACTTCTAGGCTTTGATGCCAGCACCCCAGACAGTATCATATTTCATCTGCTGATCTGAAGCTCTGCGAACTGCAGTAGTGAGACACAGGTGTTATCGCTCTCTTTATCACGCTGTGACACATTAGCATCCATCTACATCTTTCCTCATCCACACCCACATAATATCCTCTTCACAGACCCTTACTCTTATCCAATAACTTTGTAAAGATCTGAGCAACATCCCTAAAAAGTGTTGTAGTATACGGGTGATTATTAGGTGTTTTACAGCAGCAAAAATTAATGCATGCCCGTAAATGTGAAATCACTCATCTAACAGTCTGGAGGAAACCCGCTTTAGTGTTCTAGTGCTTTGTCGAGTTATCACAGAGGCACCTCAACCATGTATTTTACAATAGCACTATACCACAATAGTGCATGAGATTTTGTTATGACCAGAATGAATAAATGTAAAGAGTTCTCAGCAGCTTCTGTCGTCAGGGAACCGACTGCAGCGCCAGCTTGAATTTCCTTCAACTAAATGAGATTGTAGTATAGCTGTGCTGGGAATGTTGTGTATAGCTGGAAGCTGGGATCATTACGCCCCATCATGGTAAAGTACGGCCTGACTCTGCCCTGTAGCCAGAACAAATTGCCTCGGGGATCCAAACTTTAAACATGGTTGAAAATGTATTCTTTCTCAGGGTAAAAATGCCAATACTATTATATGATAAGAAAGCCACTCTGCTGATAACTCAACCCAGCTTTATTTATATAGCACCTTTTTATACAAACATGCAGCCCAAAGTGCGTCACATGGCGTAATTGGAATGACACGCCAGTATTAAGACTATGCTTAACCACCACACAAAGTTATGACTACTTTTCTGACAGATCTGTACCTCTTTCACCTCTGTGTTAGCTTAAAATCAAGTGTGGAGAGCCCCTAATTAAACTTGATTTTCCACCTGAAGAGACAGTCTCCAGAGTTATGACTCGCCATTAAATGTCTTTTTGACCATTGTCTTTATAATGACTGGATTGTGGGTTCTTAAGCGCAGGATATTTCTCATCCTCAACAACTAATCTCATCATCCAGTCTTTGTCACACACGGGACACAGCAAAATAGTTCTCTTTACACATCCATAGTGAGGAGAAGAGTCAGAGAGCTGATATGTACAAGCAGAGAGTGAGTCTTGAAATAGGTGCTGCGGGGGGGCGGCACGTCCAGGAGTGCCGACATGCACTGAGCCGCCGTCGGTGTGGGGTTGTACATTGACAATAAACAAGGTGTATTTTTTGACGCGCTGTGTTTGCTGCTAGTGTGTCTTGGTCTTTACACTGTCTCCAAGCAATTCAAGACTACCAGGAGGAATGCCAGGGTATTGCTGTAGAACTTGATTAGGTCTCTCCTTTTTAACATCATCTGGCGGCTGGAGTTGTGGTCCACTGACAGTCATACCTGTTCCAAAGTGAACTGATGAGAGCGAAGCAAATATTCGCTTTGCCTTCCATCATGATTTCATCCCCTCCCCTCGTCTTTCATCTAAATCCAAACGTCCCTTAATTTGTCCGTTGAATTTCCTTTAACATCAAGCAACTGACATCAAATAACTTGCTGCAAAAGGGGCCAACTGTTGCATTGCCTCATTGCGCCTATGTCTTGGCCAAAAGGTTGCGCTTGAACACATCTCAAAGACTCCAGCCAATGGCCAACTAGCATATACAATTCTGCACCTACCATTTTCACGCCACCCTTGCCTGCTACTTGGTCTTCAGTTATATTATTCCAGATGGCCATGTTGTTGTGAAAATATTTGTCTGTTTGAATGAACTATTGAGGTGAAGATGAAAAGTGAGAAGAGCCTCCTGTGTGCGCCCTCTTGACTTCAGAGGCGTATTTGTTTCCTCGCCTCTGTTTCTCTTCTTGTGCACTGATTAGCTCGAGCTGAACAGTCAGAGTGATTTTTCTCATTGAAGGGCTCCCCTGATGATCCAGCATGCTCAACTGGCTGAAAAGCCGCCAACAAAGGCCGACTAGTGCCAACAGTGTGGGATACACCGCAAAAACTAGGGCCACAGACTCTCACCAATGGCCTGACATTGGTCGACGGCCAACCCTCGGCCTGGTCTGTCAGGGCCTTTAATCTCAGTTATGTGTGAGATGTGATGGTTGATGAGGTCAAACTTCCACAACATTTGCATACAGAACAAGCAATAAAGTTGTGTAAGTTTACCAGTGTTGCTGGAGTTTGACCTCTTTTTTTCACTTCTCCATGCTCCTTGGAAGTCACTGAAGTTGTGCCGGAAATCTCTACTATCCCAACTATCAAATAAATTCAGTAGTTGACTGTCTATCTTCAAATAAGGCTGCTAAGTCCACAACTAAATTAGCCCAACAAACTATTTATATCTGTATGATCTCATATTCAAAAACAGATGCCAAACCAATTTTTTTCTCCGTTTTATTAGAAAATCTATTTTGATAGATGGAAGGGTGCAATGTGGCAAAGTGCATTAGATGCGGCACTCGACTCATACTAACAGCTATGTGAACAAAAAGATCTGAAGAGGCTCTGGCTCTGATAAATGCAGCAGGCTGGCTGGAGTGCTGCATTACAGATCTGTTAATCTGCCCTTCCCTCATTCAAGCATCAGGAAAAAAACACAAGGAGGTGGAGTGGTTTTAAAGATATTATGTAAACCATGGGGGGAGTGGGGGGGAAGTGTGTGAGAGGAAAATACAGAGGGAAAAGAGGACGACTGTATGATTTGAGCAGAGAGAGAAATTTCACCTTGAGTGTCCAGAGTTAAAGAGCTTGAAATGACCCTCTTGTTTTTGACCAGGCAGCTCATTACAGCAGTTTCCTTCATTGCACCTCGTACCCTTTCTTTGTCCCCGTCTTCTTTCTTCATCCCCTCGTCACTCTACCTCCTTCCAGCGCTTTCTTTCTTTCTCTGTTTGTCTTTAATGGCTTGCACACACTCTCACCTTCTCACCTCTGATTGACGGACAACAGACCTCCCGTTGTCATGCTTGTTAAGCCCATTAAGGCCGGTAATCACTCGCTGCTCTTCAGGAGCTCGCCTGTCTGCACATGCTGAGGGAGGGAGGGTCGGCCTTGTCACCGCAGACACACACATACTACCTTCACATGCACATCATCCATGCCTTTCTGACTCTTACATGAAAGTGTCAGAGTTTTAATAGCCTGCCGCAGATACTTAATTCTAATAAAAATCATGCGGTTAGACATTTGCTGCTAGGTACACTTGAGCAGTAGCTCACGGCCTAGAGTGAGCTATTGCTTTTATAAAACAGTTATCGAGTACGGCGATGTGAAAGTTATAGACACATTCCAATTTAAACCGTTTTTATTAACTTGGTCATAAAGCATTCACAAAGCATTGTTCTTACAATGAAATATGTCCATCTAGCCTCCTGCACATACTGTGAGGCAGTTGCTCTGCAATGCACTTTGTTTACTAGCTCTCCAGAGTGTTGGAATTCATCACTTTGAAGTTATCTTCTAACACTGATGCGTGATGAACTGTCGTGTCAAGTCCTGTCTTTCCAGTAAATATACATTGATGCAGTTTGTAAACTCTGTTTCTTTGAGGAGGCACCAGGATCAAGTGACTGACTTCCTTTTACAAATTTCTGCATGTCGTCTTTTAGATTTGGCAGGTGATTTTTTTCACCTCACATCCAGTCATTCAGTTAGGCCACCACGGAAGTCAAAGTTGACCCCAGATGTTTCCATTTTGTAGCATTTTGTTAGCTAACTATCTAGTCTGTTTGGCAAACCTTTCCCTACTATTACTACTCGCATGTCTGTCAGGTAATGACTCATTTATGGATAAGTATGCGGACATGGACAGAGTGTTCTTTCTGTATTCTGTCTCATTTCCTTCATATCTGTGCACATTTTCTAGAAGCTTGGAGATATGGACAAAACATTGCGGCAGCACTGAAGATTGTGGGGGCAGTGTAGCATAGTCCAAGCGAGATAATTTTAAAAACGTTGTCACGCAACAAATACAGCTAAAAGAATTCTTCGCCAACATGTCCTGACGTATTTACCAGCCTCAAAGACCGCTGCCATCTACAACCCTGCCTCCGTAAAAAAGCGATATAATGACCTCCTCTTCTGTTGCCATGTTTGTTAATGTCAGAAACTTACACACTTTATGTATGGTTGAAACAAATGAGGTACAGAGTGTTAAATGGTGAGCTTAAGACAGATTTGCCCCCCTTTGTACAGAGCAAGGTTAGCTGTTCTCCTTCAGCTCTCGTCAAGAAAGCAAAATGCTTATTCTCTAAAATGTCAAGCTATTCTTTTGGAACTGGTATGATTGTCTGACTGCTCATGTTTCAGTTCAACTGATAACCGGTTGTATGAAACCAGAATTTACCTCCAAGAAGAACACATACATATCTTCTGACCTGTTTTAAATATGCAAAACATCAGTACATTTTGTTCCAAATCAGACAAAGCATGCACTGGCAGATACATGAATATACATTTGAACATGCACATACTAAGAATACATACACTTGACCTAAATTCCAAGGTTGAGAATGAATTCAGCAAAAGGGATTTTATGCAGGTACATTCAGAACGGCACAGCTCTAAGTCAACAGAATAGCATGCAGCACACAAGGAGGAGGCTGCATATATATCCTCAAAACGTGTTTGTTTTTTGATCATTCCCTGAAGTGGGAGTTAGTCAGCTCCTAATCTAACTGTTCCCACGGACGATTTGTCCTTGTTTTGTTTGTCCAATAACACAATGTGATGGGGATTTTTTCCCAATCCTTCTGCCCTACAGTTTAATTAGAAATCGCGCTGTGAACACTCTTGAATCTTGTGCATTGTTGCTCCTTGTCTGTAATTGCCTTTGCAGGTGTTTCCATCGTCCCCAGAAAGTAAAGGGGGTCTGCAGGGGCGCGTTCATTATCCCAACACACTTTGCAACTGTTTATAATGGCTCGCCTGCACCTGTGCTGTTACTTAGTGATAAGTGGCTCAAGAGCATTAGCCGTAATAATGAGCTGTTTCCTTGCTGGTCTCTTTTCTTTGTCTCTTGTCATCGCCTTCACGTTGTTTACGTTCAGGAAAAGACACAGGGTCGGTCAAAATGGTTAGTTAGAAACAGCATGGTAAGTGTTTGTATGACAGATCAGTGAAAGTGCACCAAGGTCTCAGCAGTTTGAAAGCGACTATTTATCACAGGGGCGATGGCAAATGTACTGTAAAGCATTAATTAGAGCTCATTAAAACACAACGTGTGTTTGAATGCAATGTGAAATGAGGTTCAGATTAGATCACCTAATTTTAAAACGGCTCCAAATGACTGTCAAGAGCAGGACGAGAAGAGCGGGCAGTTCCAGCTTTTTCATTTTGTACACTGTTTTCTTTTCTGTGGAGCTAACATGAGAGTCTATTAGAGACACTATTACGCTGTCCCCACTATGAATCTACACTAAGAGATGAGGCATTACTCTGAGGGGGGGCTTAATGGATGCCTGCTGCCCATTGTGTTTGGGTGTGTGTTTTTGTGTGTTCTTCAAGTGTGTGTACAGTGACGTTAACTCCGCTGTATTTATATGCGAAACTGTCCTGTGCTCCCCTTCATATTGTGCTATAAAACCCTTCAAAGTAGTCATGAGGCTGTTTACATACAAATATCAAAGGGACATTACACCCGAAAATCGTAGAGATATCTGCCTTCTCTCTGGTGTAATAGAACTAGATGGCACTTGGATGGTTAATTGATCATCATTTCTGGAAAGCGACATTGCTGTTAAGTTTTTTCAAGTGTATTTCTGGTGGTGTAAGCAACAAAAGCCAAGTGCCATCTAGTTCCATTATATTAGAGAGAAGGCAGACATCTCTACAGCGGATATCTCCAACACTTGGCAGCACACTTATGATAACATGCATAAAGTAGATGAAAACATCGTGAGAGGACTAATTGGGCATGACGTTGTATGTTTCAACTGAAATTACAAAGATCAAACATCCAGTGGAGTGTGGACACATCCTATCAAACAGTAATGAAGCATATGGTGTAAGGTGAGAAACAAAGAGACAGTGGCTTTGATTAAATCAAAGGGAGGAGGGAAATAAAGACAGAAAAGAGAGGAACCTTGAGGAAATCAAGCCACTTAGAGAAAAACAGGAACTGATGAAGAGAGAGCAAATTGAAGGTCAGGGCTTCATTTAGACTTCAATCTGCTACACGGAAAAGGTTGTAGGCGCTGCAATTACCTGGCATGCAGAGAGGGCTCCAAAATCCCTGACATCCTTGATTCTTGAGTTCAGAAAAATGAGCACTGAGAAAGGTGACTGTCATTAAAATGGTAATTGTTCTGAGCAGAGTTTGATTTTTGATATGTACTCTCTCATTCTCTAATTAAAGGGTTCGTGATTGCAGGTTTCCACCTCTGTTGCAAACTCCCGACTCCTGTATGTTCCCATGGTGGCTCTAAGTAGCTCATGTGAAGATGAGTCACACCTGTCTCCCTCTCGCATATTTTGGTATCTAAATATTGCGCTGCTTGTTCTATTCTTGTCCTTCACAAGCATTTGGGGGTATCAGCATTAGTCATAACTTTGCTGCTGCTGCAAGCTCAGGCTCATCTCTACAACTTGTGTCTCCTTATGTACCACTTTTAGTTGAGTTAACTCCAATATTGACCTGGTGTCTCACTTCAGACACCCTTATTGACTCGACTGCTCTTGATCGGGAATCGTTCTCATCCTGAGACTTTGAGTCTGACTGAGGCCCAAAACGCTACAAAACAGTTTCCCATCCACTGAGAAAGATAAATCCCCTACAAAAATATTGAGTTTGGTAAAGCTACACTGCTTTCTATTAAAACAGCAGTATCTTTTTTTTAAAACTACTGCAAATACATACTCAGTGAAAGGAAGTATTTGAGGGCTGTTCTCTAATTTTCTTCTACCTGCGGAAGATGTATTCATGAAGGTCAGGAGTTCTCAAAGTCTGAATCAAGGTCTAAATCCAGTTCAAACTGCAAATCACTTCATACCAAGCTGTACGTATGTGTTGCTAGATCGAAGTACCCAAATATAGATACTTGTCAGTGGGCTTGTGTGTGCAGTGTGACGAAAGCAATGCACCCAAATTCATACGTATCCCGCTTATTTTAATAGACTGTGATCACGTGACCAATGCGCTGCTGCCAGTAAACAAGGAATCAGTCCCATGCACCTGCCAGAAAGTAGGTTTGGGTGGTGGGAGTATCACCAAAAAAACAAAAAACAAAAAAAAAGTCGAGTGTTCTGATCCGTGGGAAGCTTGAGTGAGCTTGGAGTCACCACGTTTCTTCTCTAAATCATAAGTTTGTGTGCATTAGTTTTAAAGTACCCCAACTCCAATAACAAGAATGGTACTGTTCAAGTTGTCAGTCAGTGACGTGCAAATGTTGTTAATTGATCTGCAAAGTGGTTCCTGAAGTAAAAGGTCTGTTTATTTCCTCCATGTACAATGTGAGGTGAATCGTAGTTGGAGCACCCCTCCAGGTGTGGATGGGAGTAAAACTCTCCCAGTCAAATCATTTGTACAAAAGATTAACAACCGCATAACAAAATGTCTGGTTCTTTGGTCGTATAAGTCATAGGTACATGCTTAAGTTAATAAAAACTCAACCACCACTCCCAACATCCAATCATCAACCTTACACTGCTGTTCCCTTAAGGCAGACAGAAAACCGAATATACAACCTGCAGCTTAAATTAATTCATTTTTGGATACTCAATTTTAGATAAATTCAGTAACTATGGCAACGTGAGTTGTTCGCTACTGCAGCCACATAACATTTTAAATCTGCTGCCATGTTGATATGTACCTTTGACTGGCTTCTTGTCCATAGCAACGGCAACAGAAGCTCATGGCTTTTGCCATATTTAAAGCGGTCTGCCATGCTAACAGAAAGGCCGAACACAACGTGATTTGTTAGAAACAAAGTTGAAGTAATTAAAAATCAGTGATATATACACAGTGTTTCCGCTACATTCATTGAATCATTGCTGCCGCTGCTGCTCCTTCAAAGCATTTATTTTATATTCGGCCGAATATTGCCAAAAAACACACATTCAGTATTCGGTGGAATAAGTGATAAGCAAGGCCGAATAATAGCGACGTGTTTTGATAACGCAATCAAACAGCGTGCGGTGACAGATGGAGTAAAATGTCGGCAGTGTGGCGATATTTTACTCTGTCCGTCACCGCACTCGCATTTGCAACTAAAAATAGTTTTGTGCGGGCAAAATAAATCATTCAGCACGCTGTGTGAGTACAGATTTCAACCAGCAGCAGAAACAAAACGGCACTCACAGACACAGACAGGAAAACGTATTCCTGTCAAATACGGCGGCGCATGATAACGGCTTACCGGCGACGGACAAGTCCGGCTCCAGGTGAATAACTTGTTGCCATGACTGCCCAGTACCTGAACAGCCAGGCCATGGCGGCACACAGTACAGTATGTGGCGTATCAGAGGAGAAAGGAGCCATTCACATTTCTCTATCTGTGGCAGGTAACAGCCGACAAACCTCACTTTAGGGACTGTAGGAGAGAGATGTATGTGTGCCATCTCTCATAGTAAATCAAGCCACCATGCTGTCTAGCAGAATGTGGTTTTTGTTTAATCATGTGAGGGACTGTTGAGTATATTGAATGATTTTTTTCAGTATTAGGCCACTGACTAGAGCTGGGTATTGTTTCAGAAATTAAGATATCAGTCTCAATAGAAGCACCCTTGAAATGATGCAGATTCAATTAGAGTGTCCATTTGATACCTTATTCTGCTTCATTCGATATCCATCATGCATGGAAGCATTCAGTCACGTAAAATGGCACCAGACTTTAGACCATTTCTGTGGCAACTCGGGACGCTAAACTGCCAACAGGTTGAATACACAGCACTCAACTTCACCACACAACAGACCATATGGGTCGTAATTGCTGCAGTAGGGGCCAATCAAAAGTTGCATTAAATTAAGGATAGCTTTCAGTGCCTGGCTGCAAGCAAATCCATACAAATAGTCTTTTTTTTGTAGACCTGGGTACAAAAAGGCAGAATGCAGATATCGTTTGACAGGAGAAGTTTCGATACTACCTGGTACTGAGTTATTTTGATTGATAGCTCAGGGATATCAAGTACCCATAACCAGCCCTACAGCTGACCTTGTGTAAAATTCACATGTAGCCTAGGAGGTAAAATAAATTATCCACTAATTGGAAGATCTGTGGTTCAATTCCTGGTTCCTCCAGTCTGCATGTCAAAGTGTCCTTCCAAGGTACCGAACCCCAAATTGCTCCTGATGGCTGTGCCATATTGGTGTGTGAGTGTGTGTGAATATTTTATTTTTTTATTTTTATATTTTACTGAGTAGCAGGTGGCACCTTGTACGGTAGCCTCAGCCACTGGTGTGTGACTTGTTTGTGTGAATCGGTGAATTTGACAAGTAGTGTAAAAGAGCTTTAAGTGGTCAGAAGACTAGAAAGGTGCTATACTTTGATAAAACTAAACTTCAGAATTTTGGCCAAGGTGCCTCCTTTCTGGAACGTAAAATGAACATGTGCATGGTGCACTGTGCACGAAAGCTTTGCAAGTAGAAAAGTCTTTGTTTAAACCTTTGTTATTCTGGACATGTACTACACACATTGTAAGCTCGGTTAGATTCTTCACAGTTCAATTGTTTAGTTCATTTTACAGAGACCATGAGCAAGGAATAAGACTAATTCATTACTGGCCTGGGCCATATGTCAGAAAGCAGGATTAGTGAAAACTCTGAGGATGTTTAGCCTGAGATGAGGGAAACTCTGCCATTTACGTTTCACAAAGCTAGTTCAGCGTAACCCTGAGTCGGTTACTCTGGCAACATACTCTGTGAAGCAAACCTGCTGGCTCGCAGGTTTGCTTCACCTAAGCCTGAGGCTGATTGAGTTAATTCTGATCAGCTGTTCTGGAAACGAAAACTCAAGAGTTTCCCAGCTCAGGCTCAATCAGCTCGGAGATCGGGATTAGGCTCAGAGTTTGTTGAGCCTGCTTTCTGAAATAGGGCCCAGGTAAACAGGACAAACAAAAAACAAACAAAAAGAGATGGTGACTTCATATCTCTGAAGCAGTTATAAAGTCCGATCATGTGTCCATTCTTGTTTATATTCCTATAATCCTTAAGGTTCCACTGATGAAAAGAATCAAGAGTTTTTCATGAAAAGTAACCCTAGCTGTGAAGATTATTTTAAGAGACCAAAGAGTAGTGTTGTGTCAGTATGCCGGGTGCTGTAATCCAACAACTGTCGTAACTTTCTCCATAAAAGCCTGTTCCATATAGATGCTTGTCCGAAATATTCGCCGGTTGAGTTCATCGATTGAAGCAAATAAAAGCCTGGGCCATCAATTGGAGTTTCATGGTAACTGACTGACAAACTGACTGAGTGATTGACCACTGCTCGCCACAGCCTGCAGAGTCTGAGACGTTGCTTTTATAGAGGTTGCGGGGACGGTGGCTTGATGACTCACTTGGCACCAGATCAGCCAATAGCAAAAATGTAGAGATGTCACTATACATTGTTACAACACAATATGTAGAATTCAATGCCCCTGATGTAGACTGTAGCATCATGACACTTGCATCTGTTTTGCACTGTTCTAAAGTGGCTTTTTGGATCTTATTGGAGCACAAGATGCTACAATACAGGCTTTTCAGAGGGATCATCTACAAATTGGAATTTCAGTTGCATATGGACACTGTGTTTTGCATTATCTGTGGAATTTGACAAACGCTTACTTTGGAGGATTCTCTTAAAACCTGACAAGGAAAAATAAATATGTCCAATCAAAATCAGGTCCTGCTTTGTTTGATTCTGGATTTGTAAACATTGATATCCTGTGTGTTTTGGGAGGAACATTACAAATCTCCCAAAGCACACAGTTAAAGACAAAACTTTAAACTTTGATATGTTCAAAATATTAAGCGAGCAACTCTTTCACTGACAGTAGGCAGAAAACATTGAGGGCTGTGTTTGGCAGTGATTTTCCAGGGGTGTGACACATTTCTAGAGAAACTATAAAGACACTTGCATAAACCTTGTGTGCACGCAGAAGATGAATCCAATTGAGCTGGCTCGAAGTGTCCAGGATTATGGTAATAACACACAGATTCACTTTAAAGTTGCTTTGAATGGTTAAACTTTAATTAATAAACTTAAATCTTGAAAGCAGCGGATGAATAGCTTTGAACTGACGCTGTGGATGAACTCAACTGGAAAAAAAAAAGAGTTTTGGATATGAAGAAAAAGTCACAGCAACAACAGTGGTTCACATTCATTAAATACTTTGATTTGAAGGACTTATTGATTCAGAAAACACGCCCACACATTTCAAGATGTTCTCAAGCACTGCTCTGTGCAGCTGCCCCCTTGAAAGATATGAAACACTGAACATGTAACTGGCTTTTGTCAAATGTCTGAGTTGTGCCCTGTTGTGTTATACACAGCGTGCACTCCACAGCAATGTATAGACACAAGTGATGCTTAAACTCACACAGCCCTTTAGGATTTAAAGACATGCAAGGAATGGCCTAATGCTTCCTCTCATTTGAATCAATCACAGGTGACCTTATGCTGCTACCAAGGAGTGAGCGAAGCCTTGATTAGGAGTGCCTCTGCTTGTTAGCCACAATGTCTGCCTGCTATTCTGCATCCCACACATTCTAATCAGACTCTCGCACACACATATGCAACTTCCCACGGCTGATTGTTATTAAGCACAACAACCTCCACACCTTAACAATCAATGCGAAACCACCCTGTTCTGATGTTTGCTGTCAATATTAGCCGTTAATGAGTTCCTTCTCTCCTCAGTTCTGTATACGAAGTAAATACTGTAGCAGGATTCACAGTGGTCAGCTTATCCCTCAGACCTCTGCAATGATGTTGCTTGAGTACATACTGAGACACTTTATTCATCTATTAAGTAAGTAAGTTTGGTCCCTGCACTTTGAGTGCATAAAATGAAAATATGCAGGATGGAAGAAAACATTAATCATTCAAAAAATGATTTCCCCTCATGCTCTGAAGCATACTCAATACTATCCAAAGTATTTTAGACCTTATCCACGGGTTGCATAAGTTCAAGTTTGGACTCAAAGTACCTAAATTAAAAAGTTGAACAGATACTGTATCAGAATTCTGAAGTATTGGGCCCTGAATATATGGGCTGGTGGTTCCTTGAATTTTAAAGTCTCCCTCCAGGCATGTTTAATTACTTATACCAATACATGTATTTTCTTTAACATGATTTAAACACATAAAAGTTGATCTACTCTTTCTCCCTCACTGTGGTCAGTTTTGTTTTTCGCTTGCTTCAGCACTGCTCACGCCAGGTTGACTGGTGAAAGAGAAACGTGCATCAAGTTGGCTAGCGTTAGCATTAGAGGAAATATCGGAGAAATTTAGCCATGCGTGTTTGAGCCTCAGTCCGACTCAAGCAGGATTTATATCTATGTGTCAGCTCTATGCAGACCCTATGCCGTGTCGAAGTCTGTTCCCCCATCAATGTGTTTACGGTATATCAGGCGGCAATTGGCCTCCATATCAGTGATATACCTGATCTATCTTGCCCAGACAACATTTGAATCTCAGATTTTAGGGAAGTGCACAGTAGAGGAATGTGAAAACACTTCTCTAATGACAAAGTTTGCGCAGATACAAAACAGTGTAGTCAAGGTCAGCAATTTTAGGGGGCAAAGACATATAATGGCATATAATAAAACCAGTGGAGGGGTACAGAAAAATAAACAGGACATGATACATGGCAGTAGTCATTCTCAAATCAGGTAAGATTTAAGATTAAATAAAAGTCAACTGTAGTTTTCTTTCAACAATACAAGAAAGTTTGCAATGTGCTCTCTTGAAGATGAAAGGGAAAGATAACTAGACACAGCTCACGGGGCTAATTTCTCAATAACAGCAGATTTATCTTCTCTGTACTTTAAAGGCCTTTTTTTTTTCTCTTTCAGCTGCCGTACATCAAATTCCACAGCATAAGAAGACTGAGGTCACATATTGAATTTAGCATGTTGTCCACAAATTTTATTAGATGGGAGATTTAGAGCTGGACAGACTTGAGGCTGTTACAGCTGAAACATCACTCAAGACTAAGTGGACTGAATTGATTTCTTTTTTTCTTGAACTGTCTGGGATGAAGCACAACATGCTTATTATAGTGTATGTAAAACAGGTTTGCACACTGCACTGAGAGTCTGAGAGATCGACACATTCAAAAGGAATATGCAAGGTGGTTGTTTGTTGTGTTCACAGGAAATGTTCATGTGAATGTGCGACAGTTGTGGCAGTCGCAACTTTGTTCTGGTGACTTTGAGTTTACGTATTTTGACATATGCTGGTCTCCACTACTATTGGATGGATAGTGTTATAACACTGGTTTAATGTTGGCCTTTTGTCTGTAGCACCATCATCAGGTCAAACTTTAAATGTGTGTCCGTACTGTACCTGCAAAACTACTGGCATTCCCATCACCATCATTCCCGACATCCCCAGCTGTAGTTCGTATTTAATGCTCATTAGCAAATACAAGCACGCTCGCATGCTAAACTAACGCCCTATTCACACGGGACCAGTATTACCAGGGGACCTTATCTGACTTATTTTCTTGCGGCGCGTTTGCAGTTAAACTCTTATTTTTCCTTTTAAAATGAGGGTTAAACAAACATAAGTGATCTTTCAAGATTTGGCTCTTCTGATGAATTTGAGCTTGCTTTTACTGCAAATAGGTCGCCATGCTGTGTAGAGAGATGTGCCTCCCACAACATAAATACTACCAAAACTATCATTTATAATTGCCAGCACAGCCTCCGTAATTCTTGCACAGAAATGTAGATGAAAAGAGGTGCGGAGAAAACTTAAATATGACCCCAATCACAGATGCAGATTGTCACCGGACTACAGTTTTTTGCAGTCGCTGACATTCTTTTGTCTCATCTGTGGACACGTTTTCTAAACTCTGAACACAATATGCACATCTATCTGTTGTCGACTATACCATCAAAACAAATCATGTTGTTTGTACAGAATATATGCAGTCAATTAACGCCTGTATAAAATAATAAAGTTGTCATTACATATAAGCAGACCCAGTATTTACACAACATGCCAGAAACAACATAAAAAAAACTCATTCTCAAAGTCCTAAATATAGTATAAAATCTCTACTAATGCAACAACAGCAGGTCAAATGCTCGACTGAAAAAGCTGATGAGCATTTTTGAATGAACAGATCATTAAAACACTGAGAAATAGCTTCTTTGAGTTGTGTAACACAGCTGACTCCAGTCTCAATAGCAGACACGAGCGGGTGTTAAAGCTCTTTCAGTTACATGGTTATATACAGGGAACGGGGACAGAGATCATATAGATTAGAGTAACAACCGAAGGCCATGTATGTTGGGTTTTTTCCATTGATCACTGGCAGCAATTTCATGCTGCTAATAAGCTTTTTCTGCCACAATTTTCTTTTCTACTGTAGGCTACATTCTTTCAATTAACATCAATAAAACCAATAATGCATTTTTTCTATATAGCACTTTTCAAAACGGACGCTACAAAGTGCTTCAGTGATAAAAACAAATAAATATGAAAAGTGATGGCGTTTTTGTGCTGTTATTGACTGTTAATTGTCGTGCTATGATTGACTACATGTTCCCCCTGGATAAAAGAATAATTTGTTATTGGGTCGAGTCTGCCATGTTTTTAATAGAGTTGGTGCATGTAGAGAAAGGGTTTTTTTTGCATTTTGAAATGTAGAGTTGGTATTTAAAGAAGCATTTCACCACTCTAAAGATGGCCTTTTATTAAAACTATGATGTCTCTGCAGTAGAAAGACAAAAATTGGTGCCACAGAACCTAATAAAACAGAGAAAAATGGTGCTTTTACTCAGGAGGGAGAAAACCTACAACTATCAGAAGGCACAGTGCCACACCAGACCAATAAATGCTCCCGCTTGTGGGTAACTTAATGCGGACATGTCCGTTTGAAACAATGGTGGACAGCTGGTAAGAATCAACACTGATCTTCTGCAGTTAAATAGTAAGCTAAAACATTTTTGAAAACATTTCAGGTGAGAAATAGGCGACTCATCAACAAAATTGATCAGCGCTGCCTAGGTATACCGTCTGATATCAGTTTTCCCAACTTTCGCTATGCAGGAAACAGTATGGCCCCCTCTCTCCATTCACAAGCTCTCGCAATCACAGTTAAACACAGCATTAAAATTTCTAAGAACATTCTGGGTGAGAAATAGGCAACATAGTGACAAAATCTTGTTCAATATTCAATCAGCACTGCCTAGTTTTACAGGTTGATTGTATTTCAGTCTGTTTTTGAGAGCGAGTGGAGGGTCTGTCTCTTGATCTGCTTCTTCACTCTCTGTGTCTGGAGTGGTGGCATGGGAGGTGAGCAATACAAACATTTACAGCAGATAGATTGAGCAACAGCCTGAGTGACAGCAAAACTCTGCAGGATGATGTCATTTAGGTCATTCAGCAGAGTTTCACTGAGGGTTGAGAAGGGATACTGAGGCACTGGCTAGACGGAGGCCCTCCTGTGTGAAAATGGATAGTTGTTGGACCCACCCACCCACCACTCCCTTTCACCCTACTTGGACTTCTGTCGCCTTAACCTTTGTTCTTATCCCACTGCGTTTCCTCCTGACACAGCTACAACTACAATGTGACCTGGAGCATATCAGGCCAAGGTGAAAGGACGGCTTTTATCGCCGTAAGTTACACCCTAAGCGCCAGACTTCGGAGTGAGACCGGGATTTAAGTATAGGTATATGCTTGATGGAGATTGTAAAAAATTCAATATTGTCACATGACCTTTGTGTTTGGCCACATACTGTGTGTCAGCTAATTTGTGGTGGGATTTTACTGGACAAATGACTTACATAGCAGATTTGCTTGGGATTTAGATCACAGATGACCCCCACAGTTATTACAAATAACCAGAGGTCTCCAGCTAAATCTAGTCCTGTGTGAATGGGGCTTTAGATGTGTTAGCACTGAAATTGTGTCTAAGTACATCATTGTGGAGCAGCTAGTGTGGCTGTAGACTTATTTAATGTTGGAGACTATCAATGTCATGTACTAATATGTGCTCTTTCCCTGTTTGCTTCTGACCATGATCTTGAAATACCCAAAGTGTTTTCATTTATTTTTGAGGCGAGA